>OZ026528.1:46267703-46895847 GCA_964019695.1 Loripinus fragilis
GGCAACAAAACTGTCACAAAGTATTGATGAATGGGCAAAATATAAGCATATGCCTCAATATAGATTTGCAATATCTATACAACAGCTGTGTGTAATATCAAGACACTGCTTCACTTTTACTGTATATGTATATGTATGTCACGAGAACATGTGAGACCATGGCAAGGCTTTCAATGGGAGCAAACATATGAGCTGTAATATGATTAACTCAATATGCAGACGTATAGCACGCATATACCGCATATTGAACACAAACTATACGTTTGTATAGGATCAGTGATAAATAATCATGTGTCACATTCAGTCAGGCACTCTAGATACCACTGAGCCACTGCGCTGTCTAGTGACAGACGTATAGGAAGCATATATATGCATAATTTGATGATAATAATCAAAAGGATATAAGGCAATCATCTATCAATAAATATATCTTGTTTAATGGGGGAGATTTGAGGAGTTTGTCCGTGTGTGTGATGATTTTTGCACATGTCCGTATGGTAATGTGGAACACGCTGGAGCACGGTGAAGACAGTGATGAAAACGTTTATGGCATTCCAATGTTGTTTATTAAGTATCCATGATGGCAACACTTTCGCAGTAGTTTCTTTTTCTACCCCTATCACCAAAATTTACATAATGTACAGTTAGCTAGCGCGCACAGGCAAGGCCTGGCGGCTGACGAGTTTTTATATTTACTTCTCTACATGTTTACAATCCTTACGTCCATAACCTGGGCTGACCGTCAGTTCAATTGTCCTGCTCGAATAATACCGACTCTTTTTGTTAAGATTTTTCTACCTGCGTATCGCAGGCCTTCTTCCTTTATTATACCCTGAGCCAGCTGTTAAGACGACAATAAACGTGTCAATATGCAATTTGTGCGGCGCTTTAAGGGATAATAAGGTTAAGAATAGGTATTGTGACGTAAGATCTGATCGTTGCTGCATAGAATCTTTCTTGACCAAAACATATCTAATATTGCGGACAGTTGGCCAAATAAGGTAAAAGATTTGCTATATAATCTAGGGTTCGCGTATCTATGGAATGATGAAAATGTTACAAAATTACAATTGAGAAGAATAGAATTCTGGTATGCTGCTCTAAATATTTCTAGAAAACTATGCACGTATAAAACCTTTAAGACACACAGATTGGTGAAGAAAAATATTTAAGTTGTATTGCCTCAATTAAGTATCGAGTAGCACTGACTAAACTACGCATATCTGCACACAGACTGGAAGTGGAAGAGGGCAGATATAGGAATATAGAGTTAAACCAAAGGCTGTGTAGATATTGCAACATGGGTTTCATAGAGAACGAGTACCATTTTATATTAATATGCCCGTTCTACTACGAGCTCAGAAATACTTGCTTGCCTAGGTACTATTGCACCTGGCCCAGCGAACGAAAATTTAAAGAGCTGATGTCCTCTCAACAAACGGGCATCGTAAATAGACCAGCAAAATTTGTTTATTTAGCTTTCCAAAAGAGGGAACACGCAGCATAATATTTCTAAATCTACAGTGTCTGTATTATTCTGGCACAGGTTAGTATGCAATCATTTACAATAACCCGTTTGTCGTGCAGTGACAGAATATCATGCATATCATTATTCTGATAATAATCTTGTAACGGCTCGATGGTGCCACATAACGCCAGGTTGACGCAATGTGACACCGTCGCGGCTTGACAAATGAAGACATGGAAAAGTGACGTTATGATGAAGCTAGTTATGATATCTATTCTAGTGCAACTGTTTAATATATCAATTACTAACGTTTTGTGATGGTAGGTACAGAGCATATGGCAAGCCTCCCTGAAAGTTCTCAAAGTACACAGCAATCTAACTATAATCGGCAATAAAATATGCTTACCCATATAATCGAACATTATATCAATTTATACTCAAATCCTACCAATATTCGGTCCCGAACATGGTCTCAGGTTTTTCGGCATGTTGCATACAATTTTGTGCTCATCGAGCTTTAATCACCATACCCGTAAACAATGTTAATGACCCCGATCTGACTGCTCCTTAGGGGCAGTCCGGTACCGTTGCACACAAGAATTCAATCCAACGTTATCCAAAATTACAATACTCTCTGATTCTGTCCATTCAAGCGGCTGATAAACATCACGTGCAACGCATGGCAGTGACGTATATTGTTTACATATACCTATTATTGGCTTATAAAGAAAATACCTGTCTGACATGATCAGAATAAGGAGACAAGAAAGTGCCCACCGTCAATTACCAGATTAGATGCGATATGCTCTGTATATATCACGCTCTTCATTGATGGATTTATTGATCCATTTAATTTTGTTCTATTTATATGTCTTCTAATGACTTATACCAACCGCCTCTGATTATGGGCGAAAAACATGTTCTATGTTTAGACCTAATAAACTTGACTTGACTTGACTTGACTCTGTTAACATTAGATGGAACAAAGTAATAGATTGTGCGTTTTTGACCATTTGTGAAAATAAGAAAATAAAATAAGTCAGAATTTCGATAAAGTTTCTAAAATGATAAGTAAAAATTGAAACCAATATTAAATTGAAAACTTTAGTTTCAATTCTCATGAGCATTAAAATGATACCAAACTCGGCTTTAATTGAATAGTATTGAAAAAAATTGTCGTTTTGAACTTAATAATTTTTCTAATTAAACTTGGCCTAAATGGCTGAAAGTCTACCACCTAAGACTTGGAAGAATGGCAAACTTCATGAAATAACAGCATTGGAAATAAACTTCTTGACATAAAACCAACTATTGGTGAATATCAATCAGTTGTTCGAAACATTAGAAAAGAAGAAGTCGTTTTAGCTCGACTCCGCTTAGGTCATACAAGAGTCACTCATTCATACTTACTACAAGGTAAAGAGCAGCCATAATGTGTTGGTTGCGACGCACCATTCACTGTACGTAACTTCCATTTGGAATGTGGCGACTTTGCACAAGTAAGAAATAAATGCTTCCATGTTGATAACATGAAAGATTATTTCAAGATATACATATTGATAGTATTATGACATTTTTAAGACAAATAAATCTTTTTAACAAAATCTTATCACTTTTTTTAAAAGCATGTCTTGTTTTACATTTGTATCAGACCATAATACAGATTCTTTAATGTTGTATTCTGTTCAGATAGAGAACATGTACAGTTATCTGAAAAGCTCTTTGAAACTGTCAGATATTGTACGTGGTCTCTCCTGTCAACAATCGTATTGCAACTTATTGTCATTATACAAACTCATCATTATCATTACTTTTATTATATGTTTCAAATTTTTACTTTTTCCAGCGTCGTTAAGCACCAAACAAAAAATGTATTAAAATATCCTGACTGCAAAAAGCAACGTCGCTGATCAGACCTCTCGGTTCCGCATGCTGGTCTGTGTCTTTGCGTTTTATAGTAAAACTAAAACAGTTTTTCTCAAGTTATGGTCCGCTTGTTATAGGTGAAATATTATATCAAGTACATTGTTTCACTGTTGCGTGGCCATTATGTTTGGAACAGGAAACCCGCACTACTTGAAAATGAATACATCGTGTTTTCTCTTAACGGTGTTGACCGGGGTTGTAAATATCTAAAGGCAAATCGCCCCAATCGACATTATTTAAGATATTTCGAGATACCAAGATACCACCGAATGTATGGGGCTTCTACCTTTATACCACCCATACCAACTTTAAGGCCTCCTCATACATAGACGAAAACGACCCAACGTCATCATGCGCATACTGACGAATAGGACTAAAGCCCAATTCGTTATCGTTCGTAAGTGTACGTTTTAAATCGTTGGTGATGTTCGCATGGATGCGTCTGCATTCGTTTGTGATCGCACAATTAGCGTTGTTCGTCGGAAAATTTTGAACAAATTTGCATATCGTGGTCAGCTAATTTTCATATCTAGCGAAAGATGACGATCAAGGGACGCATCTCTGCGATGATTTGCGAAATGAAGCGAATATCTGCGCATTGGAGCGTTTTGAATCAGACGCTTGAAAGGGAATTATAACGTTCGGAAAACGAACGGCATACGCTTACATACTAATCTATACGTATTGTAACTACAAAAAGCGAATTGAAGCGTTCCTACGACGTTTTTGATCCAAATCCAACTTATAGTTGATGAGGGGAGAGAGCTATAAGCGGGCCATCATCGGCCCGCCAGCGAAAGGCCATTTGATGGCGCAGCATTGAATGCTCGCTAGGTAGCCTTGTGCATTTTAGGGGTTCCGGGTCACCGTAAAGCGTTGTGATTTTACAGGGTGTCGTTTTTTGTTTGATTTGATTCGTTACGTCCCATCAGCAATCTTTCAGTTAAACAGGGACGGGTCTTCCTGGGTTGAACCAGTACTAAGCTTGAATAAATGTGTCTTGATCAATGACCACAACGCAGTGACGCCGGTGAGGCTCGAACCCGCGGCCCCTCGGTCTTGAGTCAAGCACTCTACCACTAGGCCACTGCGCTCCCTTACAGGGTGTGGGGGACTGGTTCCGTGCATGTTAAACACCCTCAGATGAGGACAATGTCTTTGTGTGTGACTATTGCATTTCTCTGTGTGTCTGTCTATCTGTCTTTCTGGCTGTTTAAGTCTATACATGTATTTGTCTGTATGTATGTCTGTCTGTCTGTCTGTCTCTCCCTCTCTCTCAATATACGTGGTGTAGTCCCAGCAGACTAGGGTTCACGGGCTCGATACCGGGCATTTCAAATCTTTTGTTGGGACTCCAAATGCCGTTCTGGATAAACCTTAGCTGGTGGAAGCCCATTATCATGGTTCTAAATTATGCATCATTTATCCGCTACCACTGCCCCCTTCCCTATGAGTAAAAGTGGGCCGGATGTCTTTCTGATTTTCCAGTGCTCTGGTATCTGCCCCACTTCAGCACAAGGGGATATTCTTGTATCGGATTAAGCCCTGTTTTAGCACAAATATGCATAACAAAATTTTTACTCAGGCAGAGATCAGAGCCATAGTAAGTAAGGGTGCAAAGATCAGGAATCGATGCAATCAAGTACCACACCTGACCCAGGATACCAATGGGAAAGTAACAAACTCACAGTTAGACCCCACAAGTGAGAGCCATGAGGTCAGCCCTTTCCCAGCAGGTGACCACAAGGCACATATAAACAGACACGTACAAAGGCATAGCAAACACAAGACAGAAAAACATAAAAGATCCACAAAGAAGTACCGCCTTGGAACGATCAGTAAAATATTTTACTGGAGGGTTTAACCTGGTTTAACGGTGCACCAACATCACCCTTAGTTCAGATATGGATCAAGACACATAGATGTTTGGTTTGCACGAAAGATCCCTAACTTATCAATTCATCATCTCCTAGAACATATAAATCAAGACATAAAAAGGAGATAAAGCAAAGATAAGGACTCAACAGTAAATAAAACTGAATACTGGAGCAAAAGAAATCCAAGAGTTAAACCCGGTGGGCCCGACCAACAGCCGAAGCATTTAGGCCCCTACCATCTCATCAATAGATAAGTCTTTAAGTCGGAACCGTCATAGAGTCTGAAGTCCGACCCACAAAGAGGAAAGCAAAGTTGCCAACCGTGATTGAGTTGACCACCAAGCATGCAGAGTGTTGCAATACATTAATGTTAGAGCCAATCTTTTTATAATGGGAAATTATTTTAATGAACTGCGCTGAAAAAATATTAGAGCCAACAATTTTCTTCAATTTATACACCAAGTCACCATATCAGAATTGCGAGTGAGACTTGTTGAAGCTTTCCAGTACATGTATTTCTTTTACTGACAGTTCCAAGGCGGTGCAGATTTTGTTGATCATTTTTAAATTTATATTTCATGTTTTTATGCTGTCTTCACCTGGAGATATATATGTTAAAACCCTGACCTTTACCCTGTTCTGTGGTGGCGTGTGGGGGGAGGGGGCGCAATTAAGGCGTTCCTCGTCTAGTATTGAAAGGATGTGGGATTGCCGTTCCTGAAATATTCGGAGCCCTTCGCGAAGATTCGCGATGATGCGTTTACGTTCGTATATCTGCGCACCAAATCGTATCTAATCGCTCCTTATCGTTATGGGCGCAAAAGGTATTGTTTGCGCGAGCAAACGCATTCTAGCGAATTACATTTAGTGTTCGTAACCATTCGCGACAAATAGTTCCTGATCGTCAAATTATAAGATTATGTAGCAAATTTTCGAAAAGTTCGTTCAGAATTCGCTTGAATTCACAAATTTATTCTATTCGCAAGGCTTCGTCGAACGGATTCGCTTACGTGTGAGGAGGCCTTTATCACGAAATATCTCGTGATGTGCAAGGTCTACACTGATGTAGGTGGTATAAAATAGTTATACCATGTTTGTCCACTTGTACGTTAGATGATCCACTGGCTAAAGCTCGTGGAGTATCTCGTACAGGCGGACAACCCATGTTATACATGTACGGCTTTTACGTACAATGTAGCTGGTAACGAACAAAATGTTTTCCCCGAAACCATTTAATTGTGGATACTTGCAAACGGGCACCTTGGCAAACAGTGCATATCCTGAGGAAATGCCACATCGTGCATGTTTTATATGTGTGCGGGCGTGTGTATGTTTTCCTATTCCTTTTTTTCTTTGTTTTTACTAAACACTCAAGATTCTGATCAGTATATTGTGCGGTGTCTGATTAGGAAAAACAGCTGCCATGCATATATGGGTTAACTTCGGAAATACTCAATGACATTAAATCTAATCCCACTGGCCGTTTTTCTCTCGTCATGCCTTCATTGTCTAAGGATCCCATTTTTCATATAAAGGCCCATTCATTCATTAAGTATTCTTTGGAACATAAGGTCGATCATGGTGAGTAGAGAAAACATGTACATTTATGCTTGCAATATTTAAATGAGGAAATGATCATCCCTTTTAGTGTCCCTTATCACTAACCTGAAAGACCGTTTTGCTCTCGACATATCTAAATTATTCCTTGTCCCGACAGTATTATTGAAAATGTCCTGTGCGATTTACGGGGCTTTTTACGCATTCTGCAGGCATTTAAGTGTTCTTCGGGCTATATTTTCCATGGAAGCAAACACTATGAACCCAGATCAGACTGCTCCCAGGGAGCAGTCTGATCTGGGTTTATATTGTTTGAATATAGGCTGTATACATGTACATTCTTTGGGACATTAAATCATCTGTGGTGAGTAGATAAAACATGTATATGGTTTGTTTGATTTGATTCTTTACGTCCCATCAACAATCTTTCAGTTAAACAGGGACGGGTCCTCCTGGGTTAAACCAGTACTAAGCTAAGATAAATGTGTCTTGCTCGATGACCACAACACAGTGACGCCGGTGAGGCTCGAACCCGCGGCCCCTCGGTCTCGAGTCAAACACTCTTCCACTGAGCTCCCTCATTTATACTTGTATTAATGTAACCTAGAAAATACTCGTCTTTAAGTGGGCCCTCATCCCCAGGGTGAGTACTTTGATATTTTTTTTTTTGGTTCAAAATCTTGAATTTCAATATTTTTTTATGAAGAGGGGGGGGGGGGGTCAGAAAAAATGAATGAAGATTTTGTGGATATTTGTTTGGGTTCATCACAAAATTGGACTATATTAAGGGGTCATTTCTATGCATTTTATGGTCTTTTCTTAAGACCAAGGTACAGAATGGGGGTATTTTGGGGGGTTGCTAAAATTTCCCAAAAAATGGGGTACTTGAATTTTTGGGGGTGAATGGTAGATGCTGGGCCCGAGCCTACGTATGAAGAAAAAATAGAGTATCCCCCCTGGGCCCTTTATATCACTAACATGGAAGGCGGTTTTACTATCGCCCTCGACATGCCTAAAATAGTTTTTATTCCGCCAGTTTTTTAGAAAATGCCTTCTGCTTTTAACGGTGCATTTTACGCATTCTATTTCTGGAAGCAAACACTGAACCCTCGGGAGCAGTCTAATCTGGGCCCATGTCCATATTGTTTGGAATATTAGCTATATACATGTAAGAGAGGCGGTCCAGGCCTTTAGTTAAGAGAGCCTACTAGAAATTATAATTTTCTTATTTCTCAACCAAAATATATGTTGTGGGTACTCAAAAGAACCGTCTCAATGAGACGGTTCGATTGAGCACTCAAAACATATGCTAAAAGTTATGGGTAAGAAAACATTTACCAGTTTACGCTGATTTTTTTTTTGTTTGTCTAAACCTATGTAGGACCAAAACAGATCACTAAAGCCGTGACTGGCGGGCTAAGGGTTTATTGTCTAAATATCCCATTTCTCATTTTGTGTCCCGTTCATTTATATTGTATACAGTGGAACATTAGAACGTGACTGGCGGGCTAAGGGTTTATTGTCTTTAGAACGTGATTGGCGGGCTAAGGGTTTATTGTCTAAATATCCCATTTCTCATATTGTGTCCCGTTCATTCATATTGTATACATTGGAACATTAGAACGGTCATGGTAAGTGGAGAAAACTATTTGTTTCATTAAAAGTGTACACTTAAGTGAAATATACAAACCTTGAAATTTCTTTGCAATCTTGCAAACGTTTCGTGTTTTCTCAATTTTATGCGATTGTGCACGAAAATTATATAACAATAACTACTACATGCTTTTTAAACAGTTAAGGAAAATCCCCCTCCCATTTTATGTCATTCCTCCTATTTCAAGTCCGGGCTGTGCATTTTAAAAAACATATGTTCATTTCACTCTTACATTTCAGCCAGAGGCCTTTATTAAAAAAATCAACCACACAGTCACTGTTCCACCATACAAAATGGTGGAACACTACGTATATAGTTGATATCAAAGTGCATGTGTTTTTCTTGATAAAGGCCTCTAGCCGAAATATTGAGTTTATAGTAAACTTAGCATATGTACTTGCATTAAATAATAATTAAAACACATGCTGTTGCATGTAACTCATCCTTAACAGTCCCGTTTCAATACAACTCCCAGTTTTTGAATGTTTGTCTATGAAAATCCCCAACTTAAGTCAGCCCTCCTTTTTCCGAGTCGGGTCTGCGCAACTTTAGTACTTTTGAAGAAGACAGTTCGCTATTTTCATGTACATGTACCTCTCTCCCTCTCTCTCTCTCAGTAAGGAAGGTACTGTCGTGCCAACCAAGAGTGACGTAATATTTTGTTTACAATTGATAAGTAATCATTAACTTGTACACTCTACGTGAGCTAACGTGAATTGATAGATCACTTGTGTATTTCTCCTATTCCCAGGATAGGATTAATACACAAGTGATCTATCGATTATAAGTACCTTACAATTTTGTAAACAAAACATTGAAGTCACTGTCACTCTTGGCTGGCAGGACATTTGCATACGTATCTGTTTGAGGTATTTGTTATGTCGCAATAATAGCTCTACAGAGCTTTTTCAAGCTTGTATGAATAATGTATGAATACTGTATATTGATAAGTTTATATATTCTTTCAGGCTGAATTGACACCAGAAAATCTTCGAGATTTAAGACGAGGTAAATGAGTCACTTATATCAAGGTGGCCAATCACTTGGTCTGCCTGATTAGGTTCACGGACTTTACGAACCAGTAATCGGACATCACTTGTAAGGAAAATTGTTCGTAACTTTCGTTATGCTAAGTCGAATTTCAAGCGGTAAAGTGCAAAAACACTCATATTTTTCTGCACAAAACTGTGTAAAAGGTTCGCCGCAGTTTTGCAGATTACTTCGACCAACTGAAGTGTGTACCCAATCGCGGAGAATTTTCCGTATTTTTTTCAGTTGGTCGAGGTAACCTGGGAAAGTAGAGCAAACCGAGGAGAAAATTTGACAAAGTCTTGTGCAGAAAAATATGAGAGGTTTTTGCACTCTACCGCATGAAATTTGATCTTGGTATTACGAAAGTTATGAATGATTTGACTGGTTCAGGAAATCCGTGAACCCAATCATGCTGACCACGTGATTGGCCATCTTGTATACCATGGCGGTATAACATGCCCTGGTAGTATGCATAAACTAAGCTGCGTGAACTTGCGAAAACCTTGCCGAAAAATGTTGATTGAGCATACCATCTAAGGGGACAATAACAAAGACGCAGACAATACTGCGCTAATGTACAGTCTGATCTGCATATTTGTTACTAGCATACACAGGGGTATCAACCTACATGTCGTTTACAGCGCTGATGTATCGGAAGCATTTGATATTCCGCCACAATGTTTTCCCTCTATTTTCATTTCGACAAAAAAGGAGCCGATGTGGTACCTAGCTGTGCACACGACGAAATACAGTAAAACATTATGCCCCCAACCCTTTGCTTGTCAAGTAGGGTTCATACGTTTTCAATGCCCAAATTTACAAAGGGCAATAACTAAAAAAAATAAAATAATTTTTTTAATTTTCACCAGGTAATCTACTCATCATCTTCTATCAACTGGCCATGTTTGAAGCTGCTTGCTATAATAATGGTTGAGATATCTTGATTACAAGTTTCCATTGCCCAAATTTGCAAAAGGCAATAGCTTAAAAAATGCAAAGGGCGATAACTCAAAAAAAAGTAAAATAGCTTTTTTTAAAAACAAATTTGACCAGGTAATCTACTCATTATCCTCTATCAGCTGACAAAGTTTAAAGCTACTAGCTGTAATAGTTTTTGAGATATCTTGACTACAAGTTTTCAATGCCAAAATTTGCAAAGGGCAATAACTAAAAAAAAATAACTTTTTTTTAATTTTCATCAGGTAATCTACTCATCATCTTCTATCAGCTGATCAACTGACCATGTTGAAGCCACTAGCTATAATAATTTTCGAGATATTTTGATGACAAGTTTTCAATGACCAAAGTTGCAAAGGGTACTCGAAACAAATAAAAATAACTTCTTTTTTAAATTTTCACCAGGTTATCCGCTCTTTATCTTCTATCAGCTGACTAAGTTTGAAGCTACTTGCTGTGATAGTTTTTGAGATATCTTGACTACATGTTTTCAATGCCAAAATTTAAAAAAGGCATCGACTCGAAAAAAAAAATAAAAAAAAAAACGTTTAAAATTTCACCAGGTTATCTACTCTTTATCTTCTACCAGCTGATCAAAATTGAAGCCACTTGCTGTAATAATTTTTGAGATAGCTTGATTACAAGTTTTCGATGCCAAATATTTGCAAAGGGCAATAACTAAAAAATAACTTTTTTTTAAAAAAATTTCACCAGACCATCTACTCATTATCCTCTATTACCTGACCCAGTTTGAAGATCATAGCTGTTATAGTTTTCGAGATATCGCGATTACAAAATGTCATTATGACAAATTTGCAAAGGGCAATAACTCAAAAAAATAAAATATTTTTTTTTAATTTTCACCCGACTATCTACTTATTGTCCTCTATTACCTGACCAAGTTTGAAGCTAATAGCTGTTATAGTTTTTTGAGATAGCTTGATTACAAAATATCATTATGACAAATTTGCAAAGGGCAATAACTAAAAAAAATAATAATTTTTTGTTTTTAAATTTTCATCAGACTATCTTCTCATTAACCTCTATTACCTGACCAAATTTGAAGCTCATAGCTGTTATAGTTTTTGAGATATCTTGATTACAAAATACCATTATGGCTAAAAATTTGCAAAGGGCAATAACTCAAAAAAATAAAATAATTTTTTTTGAATTTTCACCAGATTATCTACTCACTGACCCAGTTTGAATATCATAGCTGTTATGGTGTTCGAGATATCGTGATAACAAAATATCATTATTACTCTTTAAAAGGGGCACAACTCCACACAGGGAGATAACTCAGACTTAAAACACGTGTCAATTATTTTTTGTTGAGGAATCCATATATGAAATTGCAAAACTGTATCTAAATAAATTTTGAACGGACGGACGGAAGGACGCACGGACGAGCCGAAAGCAATAAGCCCCTTCAACTTTTCCAAAGTTGGGGGCATAAAAAATCCAAAAATTTTATTTTTTATATATAAGTACTGTATCTACAATTTCCAAAGCGAGTCGTGTCTATATCTCCTACCTGTTGTCTCCGGTTCCTATATCTGTGCTGTGAGGTACTGTCGTGCCAACCAAGAGTGACAGTGGCGTAATATTTTGTTTTCAATTGTTAAGTAAAACAGTCTTGTACACTCCACTTGAGCTAACGCGAATCGATAGATCACTTGTGTATTAATCCTATCCGCATAGGATAGGATTAATACACAAGCGATATATCGATTATTTAAGTCCGTGATAACTTTGTAAACAAAAATGACGTCACTGCCACTCTTGGCTGACAGGACAGTAGGTTGTAACCCCTGATACACCAAAACAGAGTTGAGTAAGGTATTAGGGGGCTTTTGTTTGACGTATGTTTTACGTCTCAGACAACACTTTTCAGTCATATCGGGACGTTTTCATAGGTTGAACCAGAACATTGAACTGAACATGCTCATTCATAATTATCTTGTTCAATGACATACAGCACCTTTGCAGTTTATGAACATATTCCTAATAGAGAGGTGATTAAAATGGGAAGGGTACCGGTTTTCATATACATGGTTTTTGCCTCAGCTTAGCCTCATCTGTTTGATAAAAAATTGAAAAAATCCTAGAAGAGATTCGCTTTCAGATAACAAATGGGCAGACAGATAGACCGACATACTGTATAAAGTGCACGCCCAAAATCGTTTTGGGTCATGCAATTATCTAACGGGACGGCTAAAAGCCCTAGCATATATTATAGTAATTTGCATTGCTGCTTTACCTCCCAGTCATCATTTTATCAGTATTGTCTTGAGGATTTCCTGGGTTTAATCAGTACTAAGCGAAGGTTTAAGTCTCTTGCTCAAGAACAAAACGCAGTGTCCCCGGCAAGTCTCGAACTCTTCGACCCGAGCTAAACACTTTTGCAACTGAGCCATTGCGTTCCTCATATGTTTGTAAATCTCATACAGACGAACAACGAAGGCATAGAAGAGCCTGCACACCCGTGCAATATCACAAGAGACTCCAGTATTAACATACACCTAGCATGGCGGTAGATTAAGGATCAAATAAAATATTAAACATAGTTGAGCCGCGACATGCATGGGTTAGTTTTCAGGGTTAATCCTGAATTCAGGATTTTGAGGCTGACTTTCCATAGAAAGTCAGCCTCAAAATGCTGAATTAGGGAGATCATAATAGCTTATCTGATTTTTGAGATTATCTAGACACATTTAACCGTTTAAAAATGAAATTATAAATTTTTGAAGGCATGCTACAAGTTTAAACATTTTAACTTCGAAAGTTCAGGATTTTTCGAAATTTTGAACTTTCACCCATGAACATGTAATTTCCAACAATGTGGCATTTTGACAAGTGTAGACTCAGACAAGCATGTGCAGCCTCCTGTTAAGCTTAGAAACTCAAAATGCTGTTTGTCAGTAGCTTAACACGCATATAATGTTCAAGCGACTAGCAGACTAATCAGACTGCGCGTATGCGCAGGCTGATATGAGGCTTTGCTGGTCGCACATACCACATTGTTGGAAATCTCGCGTCGCGGCTCAATTATTATACATGTATTTCCTGTGAATAGCTTTAATAGCATATTCGTTTCAAGTATTGGTATTTTTAGACTGCAATTTTTTCTCATCAAGTTATGGGAGGTGGCCTCAATACGAGCGAGTTATACAGACTATGTCTACTCTGATCCCTCGTTTATATTCCACAACCAATATAAAACATAGAACACGTATAACCTATTTAGAAACGTACATGCAATACTTTCAAGCTGACCTCTCCATAACACTGGGTATAAAAACAATTTTCCAAATTCTTATCCAAAACATGTCAGCGATACGGGGTTTTGAGCACCCACAACGAATTTTAAAACTTACGGATAAGAACATGCTCACAATTTTACGCTTAAAAATTTAACGAAAAATACCATTTTCATATAGGGTAAAAAATGATTGTTCATTGTTGTTTTTGTCACTAGCGTTCGATCTGACGCAGGATTCTGGCGTTGTGGATCAGTATGGCGCGAAGAAAATGCTGCAAATTTTCAACATGAACCCGACCACAGAAGATGTGACCAAAAGATATGTTGAACACGAGAAGGATGGTAAGTAATTGTTTGATTGAGTCCCAGTCAACAATATTTCAGTCATGATGTGACTTCTCCCAGAGAGAGCAGGGAGAGAGAGAGGGGAATAGGACTAAAAGGCCCCCGACCCAAACAAAAATTTGCCTCAAGTGAAGCAAATTTCATCATGCCAACAAACCAAACCAAATGAGCCGCGACATGTGATTTCCAACAATGTGACATTTTGACATGTGTAGACTCAGACGAGTCTGTACAGCATCCTTTTAAGCTTAGAAACTCCAGATGATGTTCGGTCAGTAGTACATGTATAACACTCATAGAATATTGGAGCGACAATCAAAGGCCCTGATCAGACTGCGCGTATCTCTAACTGCAACAGAGAGCGGTGGTGGTGCATCCAACCACCTACAGGAGAAAGTAAACTTTTCGCAGTCTCCCGAAATCCTTAGATATCTCGGAAATAGTACCGCAAATACGGTAAATTGAACCGGTTTACGAGATTTTGGTTCTGATTGCATCGGCGCGCAGCGAATGCTTAGGCGAGCCATTGCAAGTGCACATACTCGCCTCGCCAGAGCCTTCGCTGTACGAATACACAAGATTGAGATCTACTGTCCTTCCAGCCAAGAGTGACAGTGATGTCAAGTTTTGTTTACAACTTTTTCGGGGACTTATAATCGATAGATTACTTGTGTATTAATCCTATCCACATGATAGGATTAATACACAAGTGATCTATCGATTCGCTTTAGCTCAAGTGGAGTGTACAAGTTAAAGCTGCATAGTCTGTAACTTTTGATCTTTTAATTTTTGAAATAATGTTTCTATTTTTCAAGAACACAGAAAAAAAAACTAAAATTCAGGTATACATTTTACCAATTTCGTAAATCTTTACAAATTATCAGTATCAAAACAACAGCATTTATGTTAAAACTTACCTGTCTATAATTATTGGAGGGACGCAAATAATTACCAATAAGAGAAAAACACACCTGTTTTATAAGATAATTCCCTTTTCCGTGCAGTTTTCAGATATAGTAAACAGATTTATTGTGAAAACTTAACTTAATTCTGCTTTTACAAATGATTTAAAAAGAAAATAATTTTTTTCGAAAAATGTTCAAAGTTACAGAGTATGCAGCTTTAATGTTTGATGTTTTACATAAACAAAATAATACGTCACTGTCACTCTTGGTAGGCACGACAGAATATCTAGCTGAAGACTTATCGCCCCATTGGATATGTCAGCATGGATCTTTAGCTCCTTGCCAGTGGCGACATTTCGTCTGCTGATAATCATTGCAAACAGTTTGGATCCAGATCAGGGCCGACAGAACGTCGGTCTTGATCTGGATTCAAAACTGTTTGACACTCTGATAACGTTCCTGAAAGAATTTTTCAAAAAAGTTAATTTGAAAAAAATTCAGCAGACGACAAAAAAATCATGAAAAATTACCCAGCATGCAATGAGATTTTGCATATGTGATAAATACCGAATTCTCATGAGCTGTCCATTTATTTTTACCTATAATTTGCAGCAGACGACAATTTCAAATTTTTCGGGGTTTTTTTTCAAAAATAACAAATAAGGCATGGTATTTCATGAGAATTGTCTGCTGGCAGACAATTCTCATGAAATATCATACCTTATTTTTTCAAAAATTAAGAAAGATGTCACAAAAATATGTCGTCTGCTGCAGTTTTGATTGGCGCTTTAAGGGTTAACTTATTTGGGAGTCAAAATGATAAACATACCATTCTCGTTAACCCTCAGTACAGGACACCAGACTTTTTTCGTGTTATCAGTAGTTCCAGTTTAAAGACTTAGTCTACATGTGATGAGCCAGCCCAAGAATTTTTTTGCGTATTTTTACTTGAACCCTTTTCATTCTGATGGATTTTCCACATGCATGTTGATGGAATAAGTATGGAATTGTCCATTTTGTTTTTAAAGGGGTCACAGGTCAAAACTACATCATCCTATCTACAAATTTGTATTTGACATAAATAACAGTAAGACCCAGATGAGACAGGATACCCTATCAGGGTCTGCACTGTTTCCCAATTCATATGAGTGTATTCACTGACAGATATGTGTCATCAAACAATATTGACGTAGCACGTGCATTCCACCCGAAGACGACTGCTGATTCGACTATTTAGCACACGCTTTCTATTTCATTTTAAAAATCAACAAAACAAAAAAAAACGTATTCTTAAACTTCGTATAGAAATTATAATATGGTCTATATGCTGACCCATAATATTGGCTGTTTAACTCTTTACCTACTATTGTCGTTTGCTGATAAACGTTGCAAACAGTTTGGACTGTTAGACACTCTCCTGGTATTTATGAAAGAATTTTTCGAAAAGTTGATTATTACAATTTGAAGAATTCTTTAAAATATTTACCTCTAAACACAATATGTTGCACCCATAGATGTTGATAAATAAAAATAATAAACCCTGTCTTATGCGGCCACTCAAAAAAAAACAGGCAAAAATTGGTTTCAAAGACCGATTATCGCTTAAAGCAGGTCATAAGTATTGCAGAATGCTTCAAGAGAGCATTCTGCAATACTTTCGAGCTGCATTAAGCTACCATCTGTTTTTAAGACCTTTGTTTTGTCCATTTAAGAGTGGCCGCTCAAGACAGGCTTTACTGGAATCAGAAAATTGCAAGTCGCGTTTAAGCATGTACACTTTATTGCAGCATCGGCGGGTCTTACTGTTAAGTGATAAACATGTACACTTCATTGCAGCATCGGCGGGTCTTACTGTTAAGAGATAAACATGTACATTTTATTGCAGCATCAGCGGGTCTTACTGTTAAGAGATAAACATGTACATTTTATTGCAGCATCGGCGGGTCTTACTGTTAAGAGATAAACATGTACATTTTATTGCAGCATCAGCGGGTCTTACTGTTAAGAGATAAACATGTACATTTTATTGCAGCATCAGCGGGTCTTACTGTTAAGAGATAAACATGTACATTTTATTGCAGCATCAGCGGGTCTTACTGTTAAGAGATAAACATGTACACTTCATTGCAGCATCGGCGGGTCTTACTGTTAAGAGATAAACATGTACATTTTATTGCATCATTGGCGGGTCTTACTGTTAAGAGATAAAATGTATACTTTATTGCAGCATCGGCGGGTCTTACTGTTAATATATAAAAATGTATACTTTATTGCAACATTGGCGGGTCTTACTGTTAAGAGATAAAAAAAATATAAACTTTATTGCCGCATCGGCTGGTCTTACTGTTAAGCGATAAAAAATGTATACTTTATTGCAGCATCGGCGGGTCTTACTGTTAATATATATAAATGTATACATTATTGCAGCATTGGCGGGTCTTACTGTTAAGAGATAAAAAAATATATACTTTGTTGCAGCATCGGCGGGTTTTACTGTTAAGACATTAAAATGTTTACTATATTGCAGCATCAGCAAGTCTTGCTGTTATGAGATAAAAATGTACACTTTATTGCAGCATCGGCGGGTTTTACTGTTATGAGATAAACATGTACATTTTAATGCAGCATCGGCGGGTCTTACATTTGCGGAGTTTGAGAAGATGTTTCACGACTATCTCAAGGAGCACCAGAAGGTACCCGACGCTCTAGCCGATACCCTCAGTAATCTTTTTGATGGACCAGTCGAGAAAACAGAACTTAGAAAAATATTAACAGGTGAAGGTCTTTTACATACCATTATTATTAGGAGTACGAGAAATGGTTCATTTGTAAAACTTCTCCCTGTACATCGATATAGTATTGATATTTCATAATTTGATCATTTGACAGGAACCATTGTATAAAGCTTCGTCCCTCCACCCGAAGTCAAATTAAGGTCTAGTAGTTACTTAGATAAACACGTTTGTTTGCCGAATGGTCAAATGTCAATTTTATAGTAAGTATCTCTTTAGGTTAAATTTATCTAGTGAGAACAATAACTTGGACTTCAAGAGTTTTCAAAATATCAACTTTTTAAATTTTCTCCATTTAAATGCACTGGGAAACAAATTTGACATTGACGTAAGGTAGGTCAAGGCCAACCTAGTTAAATATAAAAGAGTTAACATTGCTTCTTATAGTAAGTATCTCATTAGAATAAAGTAGAGGAGCCAGGGTTCAAAAATGTCAAAAATAAGCATTTTGGTATGCCCCCTTTTAAGCAGAATTTTCACTTGTTTTATCCTTTAGTACATAGTATAGGCAGTATGAAACCAGATATTGCACTCAATTTAAGTCTTGCAAACATACCCGTAACAGTGTGTTTAATACGTTACCCCTCATTTTCTAAAAAACAAAAATATGTCATCAAGTCTATTTAGGTAGAAGTTGAAATGTTTAAATGAACAGAACATTTATGCAATCTGTAAGAACATGCTATTCTCTACACATATTGATGTTTTTAAAAGTTGTTTGGGTCCATTACAATGTCATTTACGTTACATTTTCAACTATACCCTTAAAATTATTGCTATTCTGTTAAAAAGTTTCATTTGACAAAATTTTCAATATACGTTTAACTTCAGAAAAACATGTATTTAAAAGAGCATTAACTGACCATTTCAAAACTGCAAACAGATACGTTCTAACATAAATACTTAGTCAGCTATAAGCGGTTTAATTATATGACCATAGATAAAACTTTATATAAGTTTAAAACCTCTTAAATTTGATAAAAAGCATGCATTTTTTTTCTGTTAGCTTTTAAACACCTTATGATAATTTTTTTGATATCACAGACTTCAGAGTAATACTTAAAAACATTTCTGAGGTAAAATATCATTTTGTTGTTCGACTTTTGATAAGTAACGTATAAAACAAAGTTGAAGACAAACAAATATTGCTTAATAGCTTAAATTGTACATCACTGGAAAGTTTATTTCATCAAAAAGGGGAGGGGGCTGTGTATGACAGGCATAAAAAGAGCATTTGTTCCAAAAGAAGAAGTTATCAGTACTTATTAGGAGACGTGTATATGGTTGTAAATGTTTCTTTAAAGAAATGGTATACTTCTTGACTTAAAACAAAACACATTGTTTGCTAATTTTTCTATGTTATGTTATGCAATTTATAAACTTATTAAATGATAAGTCTGATGCAACATCTCAACTAGGATACATTCCCTTAAGCTTGTTCAGTCAAATTTGCTAAAGTAACATATATAACTATAAATAAACGAAATATCTATCATGATTATATATTTGTCTCAACCGTTTTCCATATACAACTGAGCCTGAATACCTCAAACAAATTTAGATATGTGCACATTTTTTTCTTTTAATTGAACAAAACACTCTAATAAGCTATTCAGAAGCAGCCAAAGCTTTGTGTCGAACCTGTTCACACTCATCAAAATATATAAAATAGTAAATAACATATTTGTTCTATCAAATCAGATTCATTTATGATAAAATATCTAAGAATTTCTGAAATGATGTGTGGATTTTGGAAACGTTGTTGTTGTTCCTATTGGTAGTGGGAGTTTTGTATCGCGCCTTTGTTTTCTCATTTGTTTCTAGTTAAGCAATCATCTTGACAAAGAAGAGAGCTGGTTGCTTTACTTTAATTATATTCTATATATCTGTGTTCCGTGTCCCTTCCTTAAGGTGCAGTGAATCAGTCAGGAGTCTGTGATTGTTACATTTCCAAGTCATGTTCACTTATAGAAAGAAGACATTTGCTGGCAATCTAGACAGCATCATTCCTTTATGAATATAAAGAAAAAAATGTTGTTTACGTTACATTAAATTTAAGGAAACATAAGTGTTTGTTATCATTTATTCTTTAAGAGAGTGGCTCTGTTATGCAAATTGTTTAAGCCACATCTATTTATGCACATATTAAAACTCTGAAGGTGAATTTTGAATTTATTCTAGCTATGAACTTTAATTTCAGCTCATTTTTAACATGACTTTCATTGTTTGACTAATGAAACTAATAGTCCTTTTAACTTAACACTACTAATCATTTGTCAAAACAATGCAAACTTCAAATCTGAATGGGTTATTCAAAATGAATTATTGCTGTTGAAATTGGATATATCATCCATAAGGATGTGTTTTACATGGCAAGGCAATGATTATATCAACGAAATCTAGATTTCTTCAGTTGTAATTTACGATACCAAATTTACTTTATAAAATTTCAACAGATTGAAAATGTTTAAGACAATTTAACTAGGACACACTAAAATTACTGTTTAAAAGATTATTTACGTTAATCAGAATGTTGATAGGAATAGCAATATCATCAAGTAAAAATAGCAGTCATAAGATCAAACTTAGTTTTAGCAACTAGCAGATGTTTACTACTATCACAATACCATAGCAGTCATTGGACCCCATTTTAAACAAACTGTTGCAGGAATCCGGTCAGTTGATTCCTTTAATGTGCGTTAAATAATAGGTGAGTTGTAAACACATCAGGGTATAGAGACAAAAAGACATACATTAAATTATCTACTGTGCTAATAAAATAATAATTATACGGACAATAGAGAAGGCACAATAGTTAGTATCATTACTTACACAAATAATAGATTTACATGTTATGCTAAGAAAGTATGCATAAACTTAACAAATAGTATGCATGCATGTTTAGTTTATCTGTCGCTCTTTTTTATCAATCATTTGCATTAGAAATTGTATTTCTTTCGATTTGTAAAAGTTTCATGATACATCTCAGATAGTGATAACATTGTCTCTATTGCCATTTGTACTATATGTAAGTATGATACAGCATAGCATTTGTTGAGTATACTATCTGAAAGTATTCTTTGAAAGTAGCATAAGTATGGATTTTGTTTCTATTACATAAACTATCAATATACCATAAATAAAGCATCGTTTAACAAGTTGGTACATGTTTTATGGGTATTATTTAATTAGTTTTAAGGATCGAATAACGGTTGTTATGATTGCTTATTGTGAGTGTAAAAGATAAACAGTGTCCTGCTGAATAAAACAAACATTAAAGCAGATTCTATCATGTATGATGCCTAGCTTTATAGCTAAAAAACAAACGCCTGCAAACATTCTGGAATATATGATCAATCATGTCCTATTCTAGAAAGTTGTTTGCTCAAGGTCCTGATTATCGAAGTCTAATCATTTAGAAATGTCTACAATGCTAACAATGCAGGGGAGCTTTTCCAACTTATTAGCAGTCATGTGTCTGTTTCTAAAGTATTAAAATGGTAATTTAGAATAAATACTGTCCTGTTTCATTGCTTCACTAACGTGTAGAACCAGGCAACACAATGATTAAAGTAATTATCTTTATATTTTTGTTATATACGTTACCAACATAAATTATACTCTTTTTCCAAAGCGGACACGCTGTAGATACTAAAATATAATAACCCCAAGGATAGCTAAGGCGGGTGCTAAATCAGAGACAAAAACATCATGATTTCCACAGACCTCATATTGTTTCATATGACCCCAATGAAGGTATCTTTAATGTTTCACTTCTTGATTTGGACTTTTGCTTGCAATATCTTATTTTTTTTTAGAGTTTTAAGGTATATTTTGTGCCTGATTGTTTTAAATATAGCTGCTGTAACGAATAACTGTTTATAAATGCATATATTTGATGGCTTTTACAATGTGTGATGGATCTGACTATGTTACTGCGTGCTTTTTATTTATTCATTTAACTGTTGGACGCGAAAGAAAATGTCTTGTATATGTCATTTAACGCCATTTAATGCATAAAACGAAGCAAATACATGGCAGTGGCACATATTTTAAAGAATAATTTAGGCTTTTTGAAACAATTTAGTTATGAGTAATAAAAAGGGATCAATTATCCTATTTACATTATTCCTAAAACATATACTTAATGGCATTTATGTGCTTTATTTTCAAGTTTTTCCCTTTAAACCAAATATGATTTTGTTGAGGTTGCGTCACATATATATTAGATGTTTAAAAATACAATGTTTATAATCTAATTTTGAGCACTAAGATGGTAGTCAATTTCATTTTCACCTACTAGCTGTTTGAACGCATATACACATAACATTGCATAAGAATATTGTTTTAAAAGAAAGTAACATATATAACAGAACTTCCAGGTGCCTAAACTAATATTATTATTCTGCTATTAAGCTCCATCTAATTAATATCAATCATAACAATATGTAAAAAAACGATGCAAATGATAATAACACTATACTATGAGTTTCCTTATTTTCTAATGGTAACATATTAGACTTGGCTATTGCATGGTAAATGCACATGTTCATCAAAAGCTAACAGACATTTTATAAAGTAGCTTAGAAAATCTTATTGTACAAAAACTTCCCTCCACAAGTCTTTTGGCAGCCCATGGCCAAGTAAACAATAGTAATATATTTGAATGTAAGTAACGTATATAACAATTATATAAGCATAAGTCATTTAAACTTATTGTCAGTTTGGTGCTTTTAATTAACTTACTGTAAACCAATATGCAGATAGTAGGAAATGTGACCTGTCTGGTCTAAATAAGTTTTCTTTTCAGTATAGTAGCGAATAGTCTACTACATGAAGCCTGCATGAGGGTAGCTATGGTTACCCCATAAATAAACATCTTTTGCAAGACTTAAAATTTGTGCAATATCTGTTTTCACACTTCGGAAACATCATACTAACACAGGAAATAGTCTAAAATTCTGCTACTTTCCGGCCACTTTTTTCCAATTTTTGAATCTCTGGCTCCCCTACATATCTAGTTAGAACAATAACTTGGACTTCAAGAGTTTTAAAAATATAAACTTTTTCAAAATTTCTCCATTTAAATGCACTGAGAAGCACAGTTGGAAATTTTAGTTGGTTGGCAAGTCAACAAAAAGATTAGCCCTGTATGCTCCACTTCAATTCTTCATCGTAGACAAAAAGGATGTTATAAACTGCACTGTCTTTTCTAATAATCAATTACGAATAAGTATGACCAAAAAAGTATGCTCAGCTAGGTGTATTTTAAAACACAATTTGAAATCATTTTGAGGCTGTCGCCTGATTTTGAACCGGTCTAGAGTAGGGAACCAGCCTATCTACTAGAGTAACGGTGCTCCGACCCGCCGTTGATCTCCAGTAGGTTCGTGACGTCACCCTAGTAGCGCCTATTGGTGTTAGACTCAAACTTTAGTTACTATAGTAGGGACTATAGTTCGATTCGAAGTGCGCCATTGACGTTAGGTAGGTCAAAGCCAACCTAGTTAAATATACAAGAGTTAAAGAGGCTAAGTCTGTACCTTTGAATATTTTTCGAAAAAAAAATATTTTCTTTTTAAATCATTTGTAAAAATATAATTAAGTTATGTTTTCACAATAAATATGTTCAGTACAGCTGAAAACTGCGTGGAAAAGTGAATTGTCTTATAAAAGCAGCTGTTGTTTCTCTTGTTTGTAATTATTTACGTCCCTCCAATAATTCTGGACAGTGATTTTAAACATAAATGCTGTTGTTTTAATAGTGATAATTTGTTAAGATTTACGAAAATGGTAAAATGTTTACCTGAATTTGAGTATTTTTGCTGTGTTCTTGAAAAATAGAAACATTATTTCTAAAATTAGATCAAATGTTACAGACTACGCAGCTTTAACATTGCTTATGCAAAATATGCTTTTTTGAAGAAAATGGTTTTGAGTGAAGTTTTTTTTAATCATATTAAAGTGCAGTTGGTAATAAACTGGTCTAGCCGACTTCAAAAACACCAAACACTTGAAATTTTGACTAAAGTAGATTGTTGACGCTTTTTTTCAAAATATCATATTTTTCGAGAGTTTTGAAATTCATTAGTTGCTCGTGCTAAAATTGTTGCATGTGTTTTATTTTATCTCAACAAGATAGCCCAAACAGAATAGAACTTGATTCGTCCAATTTGTGATGACAAACCTTTTACTGCTGCTGCGCACTTCCGGTTTGAATGTACAACTTAAAAAGTCAATCTGATGGCACTTGCACTTTTTTCAATTTCTAAACAGTGACGTCTAGTAGTAATGAATAGTCACTGAAATTTCAATACCGCGTCACAGATAACAAGGCGTACAGAACAGTGCGAACTCCCTATGTAAATTGCATGCATAAAGCTGAATTTCTATGATTTAGATGTAGTAGTGTTTGTCTTCATGTTATTACGTAACAGAAAAGACTAGTCTGATTGAAGCAAAACATTTGAAGCGTGTTCGACTTTAAACACGGCAGCCAGAAACATCTTCAAACAATCAAAAATTCAAATGGGTGGCGTCTCTGTGGAATATTTCATATTGTAGAAAAATGTTTATTTTAATGCGGATACTTTTACTCTAGCATCGTCCGTGCAAGAATTTTGAATTAACTGACCTGCAGAGTCTTGGCAAAGCCTTGGTTGATTTATAGAAACCTGACATTTGAATAATGAAATCTTTTTTTTCAAAACTAGCGTAGAAATGTAAGGTGACCAATTAGAACTTTTGCTCAGTGTTCATTAGCTACTACGCCCCTGTTCGACAGTTGTATATTTTTAACTCGTTCTACTTGGTAATTGTCGTCTGCTGATTTATTTTGAATAAACTTTTTCGAACAATTCTTTCAGGAATGCCATCAGAACGTCAAACAATTTTTGAAACAGTTTAGGCCCGACGTTTTGTCGAGCCTGATCTGGGTCTAAACTGATTGCAACCGTTACCAGCAGACGACGTTAGCAGACACAGTGTTAACGCGTAGTGACAGCATTGGCTTTTAATCGAAACTACCCTTGTTGTCCACTTTCTTACAGAAATGGGATCCGAACCACTTGATGCTGAAGAAGCAGACGAGGTAATACAAGAGATATCATTTGATGAAAACGGGTTCTTATCCCAGGAAGGTAGAGTTAAGTCGGGTATATTCAGACAGACAGCTAAATTCGGACAGCGACCTTGTTTGTTATCCCCCGACGAAGTCGGAGGGATATAGTTTTGACGTCGTCCATCCATTCCGTCCGGCTGTCCGTCCACACTTTTTGTCTGTCCGGAACCATATCTCAGTACTATTGGTCAGATTTGATTCATTCTTGGTACAAATGATGAGTACCATGGACTCTCGATATCCAATACGTTTGGTCAAAATCAATCCCTTAACACTTGAGTTATTGCCCTTGTTTTAGTAAAGGCAATTATAAGGCAAACCCTATATTAGCTTTTTTGTGTGATGATCTTCACATTTCATCAAAGCTATTATATTTAACAACTTCTCACTATAAACCACGATTGCCAAGTGCCTGTAGATAAGCATGGCAGTGTCAAAGTTTTACCCCACCCCCTTTGACCCCACCTAAGGGGTCAAAGGTAAAATATTTAAATTTGCAATAACTAAGGCAATTGTTAATACTGTTGCTGAAATTTTGCATGCAGGCAGAGCAGCAATAGATATGAAACATATCAAACGGGATTTCAGTTTGAAGGCAGTGGGTCTGAGCCCGTTGGGTGAACTTAGGGAGTGGTGCCGAGGCCAAAATTAAACTTATTCAGAATATGGTCATGTTGCATATCAAATTAAAGCTGGCAATGCTGGCAGCAACATGGTAGCAAATATTCTGCCCACAGACTTACCCTCGACACAGGGGGTGGGGTCAAAAGTTCAAACTATATCTTTTTTCTGAAAGTAGTCATGCTGCATATCAAATTAAAGCTGACGATGCTGGCAGCAACATGGTAGCAAATAGTTCACCCACAGACACATCCTCGACCCAGGGGGTGAAGTCAAACTATATATTTTTTCTGAAAGTAGTCATGTTGCATATCAAATTAAAGGGAATTGAGCACAGAGCACCATGAAAGCAAATATGCTGTCATTACACATACCAAAGACCCCTGGGGTGGGGTCAAAAGGTCATTTTTTTTCTTTTCTAAAAGTGATCATGTTGCATATCAAATTAAAGTGGAAGAAGTGAAGACCTACATCCAAGGTAACACTTTAAATTTACACACACCCTTGACCTCTGGGGTTGGATTTAAAGGTCAAGATATTGAAATTGTGCAGATGTAAGTATATTTTTTTTATTAAACTAAGCACTAAAACATACTTGACAGGCGTTTGTAATGATCTAAATGATACTGAAGGTGAACTAAGGGTTAGATAAATGGGATTTATATTTTGTGATTTACATGTTTCTCTCAAGTAACCCTTCGTCAGGTGATATAAATTCGTCGAATTTGTCTTGTTTCATATTTCAAATAATGGAACAAAAAATAAATTAACTAAGCAAACAGTGAAAATCCTGATGAGACTGCTCATAGGGAGCCGTCTCATCTGGATTTACAATGTTTGCAAATGTGTGTTCGAATTTACCTGATGTCCGACTTTACCCGACTTTACCCTTATATTTCAAATGACATGTTAGCATTTTGAAGAGCTTTTGAGACAAAAACATAATAGTGCATGAGCCATGTTTTGTCCTCTATTCAAGCACTCTACAACGATTTAATAAATATGGGTTCCTATGCCAAGAAGGTAATATTGCAAGTGCCACGTTTTTTGTCATCCTTACAGCATTCACAACGATTTGTTGAATATGAATTCCTATTGAATTCGGGGTCCTATACCATTGAAATGAAATCCTCTGAACCACTGGTCCAAATTTAAAATAATTTAAAAATTTTTTCCTGAAAATGCCTTCTACTAAAATTGCACTCATGGTTCTGCTCCGCAAAACAAAGGGATCATCAGAGCTCTAGATGATTAATGTCTTGTAAACCACTGGACCAAATTAAAAATAATTTAACAGAAATGTTCCTCATGATGCTCTCTAACAAAATTGCACAAATGATTTGCTACGCCGCAAAAGGGGCTGCCAGAGCTCAGGAATAGAAATATCTTGAAATGAAATCTCTTCCTGAACCACTGGTCCAAATACAAGAACGTTCAGCTTGGCTGAACAACATGCTGTCAGAGCTAAACATAGCAGGTTGAACGGGACTTATCAGCATGTTATCATTTTTTCACATAATAAAAAATAGCTCAAAACTCATCTATCTATCCTACTAAAGGAGCCCTTTGCGCTCAAAAACTCGGAAACGGTATAATTCACCAGCATTTTTTCTACACCGAGTTATTCAGATATTGCCCCCATTGATAACTTCGATCTAACATTCTTTTACTTTTATTTCGTTTTTGAGGTTTTTGATACAATTCAGTTTTAGATTCCATAATCTCCCATCAATTTTGACAGGGTAACGCCTTCTTTATCAACTAATGATAATGGACGATATCGATCTATGTTTTCATATTCTCCCAACTTCTACCAAGAAAGGCTGCAACGATTGGTCGTAA
This sequence comes from Loripinus fragilis, assembly GCA_964019695.1. Classification (NCBI taxonomy): domain Eukaryota; kingdom Metazoa; phylum Mollusca; class Bivalvia; order Lucinida; family Lucinidae; genus Loripinus; species Loripinus fragilis. Next base: position 46,295,062 of record OZ026528.1, read on the forward strand.
GGTGTATTTCCATATGTCGCGCGGTCATACGTCACTAGCAAGGGTCAAAGTTGACATGTGATATGATGGTAATGAAAGCCGTTACCGCATGGTGCTGCCGTGTCCGATCTGCCGCGCCAGAAATCCAATTTCCCACAGAGGTTCAATTCTCTATTCATTTTTGCTCTATCCTCTGCATAAAATATTTTCTCATTTGCAAAATAAAAAGGTACGTAATAGTGTTTTTTGTATATAAAAATAGATTTCTGGCACGGCAGATCCGGACCGGTCATGGCTTTCATACCCGATAACATTTCTGTGCATGTCCACCTATTGGAAGATAATGACCTGATAAAGATGGCTGCTGTCAGCTGGGTTTTTCAGTCCGGCTGATTTTCCACAAAAACAACAAGAGTGTTGCAGCGAAGATCATTACTGGTTTATCTCTGTCGATTCTGTCGGCAGAGAAAGGTCAAAACTTTTTCAAGTTGTGGTGCTCATTTTAGAAGCGGCGATAACATTTTTTCTGTTCAAATTGCAACGACAACAGTGTGCATCACTCGAAAGATGCACTTGTATAGACATTGAAGCAGATTTCTTGGCCAATCACTTGACTTTTCAAGTGTTTGAGAGGGTCTTGAATCTGAGCCTGTGGGTGGGTAAATATTGTTTGGGGTGGGGGGGGGGGTTAACGAATTCCAAGTGATTATTGGCGTGCATAGGCTATCATCCTGCACCACAGGAAGGGACATAGAAAGGAATGACAAAGTCTGTCAAAAGTTCATTGGCTTTATTTCAAAATAAACATTATCATTAAGTCTATATTATGAAAAAAAAGTTTTGAAATTGATTTAGATTTGGAGGGTCCATAACTTACCGAATCAGGCCCAATTACTGAATCGGACCCAATCAAGCCCGAAAATGCCATGTTTTTGTGTTTGTTGATCCGAGTGGTTTATTTTACTAGAAAGGTGGAAATGAACGAATATAATGGTTCTGAGTTATTTGGTATGCATTATAATATATTTCCCAGCTGTTGTTGTTGCATACGTCCAACGTATATTGTGGCGGTCAGACAAGTGACCATGTCATTCACATGCGTAAGCTAGGACTATCGTCCTGCACCACAGTAAGGGACAAAAAAGGGAACAACAAAGTCTGTCGAAAGCTCATTACTATTATTTCTAAATAAACATTATCTCTAAGTCTACTACAGCCTTTGTATTGACGAGGATTTAGATATGATGGTGGGGGGGGGTCTGTAAACTTACCGAATCGGACCCAAAATGGTCCGAAAATGTCATATTCTTTGTTGGCCTGAGTGGTTTCTTTTACTAGAAAGGTGAATATAAATGAATAATGGTACTTAGTTATTTTGTATGCAATAGAATATATTACTCGGCTGTTGTTGTCTGCTGTGTTGAGTTCCATACTTCCAGATAAACAGTGTGGACTAAAAGGCAGTCTTATCTGTGCCTACACTACTTGTCACATCAGCATTTCAAGTCATCAACAGATGACACAGCAGACGTCTTAAAATTTGCAATTAGATGATGTGGGTAGCATCAGTTACACTAGGCGCTTAAATTCATGTTCCAATGAGCGCCTTGACCTAACATGCCCAACCCTCACCCCCACTCCCCCCCCCCAAAAAAAAACAAAAAAAAACAGATAAACAAGCTAATTGACCATTTTCAGGCTTGATTCGGTAATTGGATCCAATTCGGTAAATTTACAGCAACATGTCTATTCAAATAGACCATTTCTCAACAGTCTGCCAAATAAGGTTCCAATCAGATTCTTTAAGTATTTTTTGCTGCAGTTCAGTTCTTGCGACAAAAGTAGTATGGCATTTAATTACCCCATGTTTCTCAAAAAAAAAGTTTACCTCACCATTAACAACTTATTTTAATATTAACTACATATATACATGTATGTATACCCTGCCTTTCGCTCATTTTCTGGATTGTCAAATTTCTGAAAATGAATAATGCACGAAGGTTTTGCTTGGAACAGGAAATGCATACTTTTAGGGGTGAAACAACCAGAGTGTGTGGTTTCAATACTTAGTTGGCACCTAAAGTGTTATTGTTAGTCTATTTCTGGCTCTTGCAGACTTTTTCTTACCGATGTTCCATATATTTTTGATCATCATACGGGTACCTGTCGAATCAAAACGTAAATAATCCTCACAGCCTATAGGCAAATAAGATAAAACTTACCTGCCCTGAAAGCAGAGTTTTGAAAAAAATGCTGATCTACAGGCTACAGACCCCTTATATTTTGGGTGCTCAAAAGAAAAGTCTCTTGAGACGGTTTTCGAGCACCCACAACATATGTGGCCATATGTTTTGGTTGAAAACAATTAATGTGTATCACACCGATTTTTTGGCGTTTCAAAGATAAAAGCTTCACAGTGGTATATCATCTATTATAATGAAAGAAGATAGTTACAGCGAACCCGCGATTCGACGTGTAGAAATGCCGTGTAGCCCTGAACACACCAAACCACTGGAAACTCGACTGTTTTACCGAACCACACCTATTTTTTGCTTTTATGCACAAGTCATTTGCAACCATGCCCCGCTTTTAAGCACAGGTCATTTGCAAAATTGCTACCATGGTTTTATATTTTGGGTGCTCAAAAGAACCGTCTCATTGAGATGGTACTACATATGTTTTAGTTGAAAACATTTAAAGCGTATAAACCGATTTCTTTTTTGCGTTTTCAAAGATATAAGCTTTACAGTGGCACCACTCGATTTCTGGAATTCGTGTAAACGTTTACTAAATCGTAAAAGCCCTATTTACAACCATGGTTTTATATCTTGGGTGCTCAAAAGAACCGTCTCATTGAGACGGCACTTTTGAGTACTCACAAGATATATATTGGTTGAAAACATTTAAAGTGTATATACTGATTTCTTTTTTGCGTTTCAAAGATATAAGCTTTACATTGGTAACATTCGATTTCAGGAATTTGTGTAAAAATTTGTAAACATGGAAGTCCTTTTGCAACCATGGGTTTATATTTATGGTGCACAAAAGAATTGTCTCCTTGAGACGGTACATTTTAGTTCCTACAACATATCTTATAGTTGAAAACAATTAAAGTGTATATACCGATTTTTTTGTGTTCCAATGATATAAGCTTTACCGTTGTATTATTCGATTTCTTGAATCCTTGTAAACGTTTACAAAAATTGTAAACATGGTAGCCATATTTGCAACCATGGTTTTATATTTTGGGTGCCCAAAAGAACCGTCTCATTGATACGGCACTTTTGAGTCTGATACTTTTTTGTATTTCAAAAATATAAGCTTAATATACAGTGGTATCATTTATTATGACGAAAGAAGTCTGTTGTTGTCTGGTAGTTACAGCGGATGTATATACCGATTTCATTTTTGCGTTTCAAATATAAAAGCTTTACATAGGTATCATTTCTTATGTCATAATGAAGAAAGAAGTCTATTGTTGCATGGTAGTTACAACGAACCCGTGATTCGATGTGTAGAAATGCTGTGTAGGTGCGTGTAAACGGAATCATTTCGATTTTAGGAATTCGTCTAAACCTTAACAACATTTTGTAAACGTGTAAGCTCTATTTGCAACCATGGTTTTATATTTTGGGTGCTCAAAAGAACCGTCTTATTGCGACAGTACTTTTGATTACCAACACCATGTGTTTGGTTGAAAACATAAATTTAAAGTGTATGTACCCATTTCTAATTACTGTAATAATCACTGTCCTCATCAATAGTCGTGAAAGATAACACAATTACCAAAAGAAATTGCCATGAAATTAATGCCCAACTTTTTGGACAATTAGGTATGGTCAAACAGTGCAGACCCACATCAGACTGTCCCTAGAGAAGCAGTCTAATCAGGGTATTCACTGTTTGCAGTTCTGTCATTATCTTTATTTGGTATTATTCTATAAAAACCCTTTTGGTTCAATTTTTGGAATATTTACAGCAAAGTTTAGGGAGTCATAAAATTTTGGAATATTAAAGTAGACATTTTTCAAAACTTTGGACTTAATGCCACATTCATTAATGCTTTAACTATACACACCACTCTTAACTGATGGGCTGCTTAACTCAATCAGTAGAGTGTAACTATCAACCAAGTGGCCATTGGTTCGATTCCTGGTCTTTCTTTCATACAGAATGAATTTGCTGTATTCATTTTATCAATTATACTAATCTATACAGACAGAATAGAAAACTTTGGCCTATTTTTCCTGCAGTCACAAAATTTTGTATACTTTTTAGTTCATCTGAGCCGAAGGCTCATAGATGAGCTTATGGTGTGTACAGGCATCTGTGGGTCTCTCTTAAGCTGTGAAGCTCATTCCATATTTCACTTATAGTATCTAGCCAGCACAAGCATGAGTAAGACATTAAAATATGACCCAAGGTCTGCATCCCCTCAATATCTGGTCATCTCAGGGGAATGAATAAGCATTGGAAAAGAACTAAAGTTGATATGACAACTTACAGTTTTCATTGGCATACATATACGTTGGTTGTCGTACGGTACAGTCACTTCGATTAACACTATAGTAGTGCTTTATGCTACATGCGTTGTTTCGATCAAGATTCACCCTTGGGTCGTTACCGCCTTATTTTTGAGTTAGGTTGATAGAAATAGATAATATACTTTATAACAGAGTTATGGCTCTTGATTCATATCAGAATTTCGTTAGTATTTATCCTACTCTTAGATATTGAAATGCTAACAATTGTTCTCAATTTTAGTATTTATGAGGACATCTGCCATGCTCAGCCAAGCTCAGAACACTTTTCATCATAACCCGCGCTTGCGCCGGCCCGTTTCTAGTTTTGACGAAAATAACAGAGCCTTACTGTGCTTTTTAAAAATAAAATGAGTTTTTCAAAATATCAATTTCTCATATTTTAATAGAAACTGAACGTGAGAAATGAGAATACGCTACATGCTATTGGCTAATAACAGAAAAAACAGCGAACAATAGGCATGTAGCTTAGTCAAAAAATGGTTTAAGTCTAGAATAAAAAGTGTCACACAATGTAACTACAGAAACTGAAAACTTATTACTTTGAAGGGAATTTTGCACAGAAACTTATGATTGATTAAAAAGCATATGTCACCCTGCTCGTTTTTCTTCTTTGCGATTTTTTTTTCTCTTTTACCTCTGAAATAAAAACAGGCATGGAGTGCCATACCTGTTTCACTGTTTAAGAAGCTCTAGCGATAAGGCGTGAATTTGTCTAGTTGACATGATTACTAACACCAACTTTTCAAACTCTTTTTTAAAACTGGTGCGGTTCGGCAGCAAAATATGCAAAGTAAGCATCAAAATATGTCTGAAAGCAATTTATCATCAGTAAAATGTTGCGCTTTCTACTCCCACACCTCATTTTACGTCTTTCTACTGAGTGCCATTTAGTGTAAAAGTGATAAACTGTGAAGGATAGAAGTGCTATTCATTTCCAAACTTTTACGATATCCTTCCTGCGCATGCGTACGAAATATACTTAAAATTGTGACGTTTGTCACGGCTGAGGTGAACCTGGCGTCTTTCAGTTTGTTTTTAGATGCCTTCCCCCCTAGACCCAAGATGCCCTTTGGACAATGGCATGTCGCTATAAACATTTACAACATATGTAAAGGGCGTCTTGGGTCTAGGGGGAAAGGGGTTGTAGAAGCCAAAGAAGACGTCAAACATCTGACAATAATAGACTGCTTTGCCAAATGGTCGTTTTTTGTACATCAACTGTATAAAAAATATATACTCCATCGTGATAGAACATTTGTTTACCTTTACTGAAATAACAAGCACAGTTGATGACCATAATTAATTCTCATTCAAAACGGAATAGGATTATTATATGCATTTAGGACAAAAACGATTATAATATACGGACTAGGCTGCAAGGGTGCATATACGGCTGATCAATGTGTTTTTGTTGAATGTGCCCAGTGTCTCCGGTCCTTATTTCAACAACATAAAACGAACGTCTCATTTAGGGAAATGGCACGCCTTATCGCTAGAAATTCTTTAGGTCCGTGTGCATATCCAATAATGATATAGAGCAGCAATGTTTGTTTGGGTTAGGTTTTACGTCCCAGAAAGACAAAATCAGCCATATAAGAATGTCTTGTGTGCTAGCCAGTACTGAGTACCTGGTGTCGGAACATAGAACGGCAACTGTGAGCTCAAATATCGATATCCTAGGCTTCACCTATGTGTGACCCCCGTTTTTTGCCGATTATTCTTTAATGATGATTTCAATTGAAAAATAAATTGGAGAAATTCATTTAGATATAGACCGCGTAATTGATTTTTTTTTTTCAAATAAATATGGTGTTTTGTAAAGGCTAGGATTAGTGTGTGCTTGATAATTTTGGCGATGAGAACTCAGAACCTAGGTTCATTAAATACAAAGCTTCAGACAGTACAGAATAGGAACAGAACTTATTGTCTGAGATATTTTGGGAGGACACTCACTCAGGCAAAGTTTATAATATCAGTGGAATTTCGTTAGACCAAAGTCAGACTGATAGTTAGTCGCATTCTTGGAGATCAGAACATCCAGATAGACTAAATGCATTTATCATATGACGTCGCGTCTGGGAGTGAAATAACACCATGCAATAAAATCTGTAAACCACTAGTGGTTTATCGATTTACGGGAAACGTTATTACGTCCATAACAACGTTGCGTACATGATGACAAAATCATAACGTTTTAACGCCAGAAATGAGATTTCAAAGTATTTGTCATATGATAAATAGAATCTAACATTCGTGCTCTTGTATTATTGAATTTATTAAACTCGTTGCGAAAATGAGATAAAATGCTCGGCAAGCCTCGCATTTTATCTCTTTTCCCCAACTCGTTTAATAAATTCAATAAAACATGAGCACTCATGTAAGATCCTCTATATAAAGATAATTGCCGTTCTTCATTTCTCTTTGAATGACAATACAGCAGAGTTTTTGAAGGTATCGAGTCTGGATGACATAGTTGAAACATTCTTAGTTAAGAGATTCTCATCTAAAGCTTGCTTCAAAAAGGCTAGATCATTACATTCGCAGCCATAGAAGGAGATAGAAAGGATAGCATACCAGGCATAAGTAGCTGCAAAATTAGGTTTATCAGTCAACTTATACATGCAACAAGCCCTTAGGGTTTTATATGAAGACCTGAAATCAGAGAACCCTAATTCAGACAGTGCGCTATGCTTTTGCGATGAGTACAAAAACTTTGGATCAATTCGGTAGGGCAGGGGCCTATAATCATGTTATTCACAGGAAAGCAACCGTTGTGGATATGGGATCATTAGTGTTATATATGTTTTGTGTTTGTGTCTTGATCCCCATCTGGACTTAGGGTGAGGTTGGCGCTTAGTGAAACCGGTTTAAGCCCTACAGTAAAATATTTTTACTGACCAAGGCGGTGCTTCTTTTGTGGATCATTTATGTTATTTCTGTCTTGGTTTTGCTATGCTTTCGTGCGCTTCTATTTATTAATGCCTTGTGGTCACCTGCAGGGAAAGGCTGACCGCATACCTCTCGTTTGTGATGTCTAATTGTGAAGTTGTCACCTTCCCATTAATTCCTGGGCCAGGTGTGGTGCTTGATTGTATCGATGCCCGATCTTTGCCCTTTCTTACTTTGGATAGTGTTTAAGACATTGCAAAACAGGCTGAATTATTACATTTGACTACCGTAGAGTTTTGGTTCAGCATTTGAGGAAAAACTTAAGAATAGAAAAGTTAATTTAAGGAAATGAAGAATTTAGTTCCCGAGTTAGAATTCAAAAGATCATCATTTCAAGGTTTCAAAAGAAAGACTAGTTATAGTGGTCAGTATAGTGACTTTAAACAGAGACGGCACAATGAACTAAAGATTGATAATAAATTCCAGTGTCTTAAGATGACCCTTTGCCCCGCGGAAAATGACCTTTTCAAGGACAATGTATAAACAGAAAGGTATGAAGATCAGACAATATTTGAATCATTTCATTTTTCATGTTTATAAACCTAAAATGACAATATCTTTAACCTTGTCAGAACCTGCACCTTCACGAGGTTGATTCGCGTGAATTGGCATTAACACCATAAGCGCTAAACTCAAATTACGCAGGAGCAACCTGCCAAGCTATACAACAAAGCACGGTGATATCAAGTTAACGTAACGAGTTCGAGTAAAAAAGTGCGCTGATATCGAATAATAATGTGCCCCAATATTAAGTGATATTGACTGATTATGCGCACCGGTATTTAGCTGTTTTGCTGCCAAAATATACGCAGTGGATTCTTTAACCAAGATAAAGTGTATGAAAAAGTGAGAAATAATCACCCTTTTTAAAATAGTATTTACAACGGCATGGGCCCTATACGTCAATTGAATCAACGTCATGCTACTGCCATGTGCGAAGCTATATATCCGAGTAAGCGTGCTGATAAGATGTAATCATGTCGAAATCACTCGCTGATATTGAGTGCTATTGTGTGTCGATATCCAATGATTTTCAACATTGATATTTGTTGATAATATGTGCGCCTTTACTAGATGGTATTCCGTACGCATAATTACAAAAGTGATTGTACTAATAAAATGTGTGCCTACACTTGATGATATGTGATGCTATTATGTGCCTACATTGTGCGCCAATATCCTGAGCAGCAATTTTTTTTTATATTTTCAGCATTAAAAGAGTTCCTTATGAATCGTGTTGAGATGTCCCCTCCAGTGCGACAGGAAGACACTACACAAGCTCCAGTGACGGGTCGTGCTTCGCCGGAAGCAGTGTCTGACCAATCAGATGACGAATTTTAGTCATAAACAATGCTGGTCGTGCTTCGCCGAAACTAGTGTCTGACCAATCAGATGACGAATTTTAGTCATAAACAATGCTGGTCTTGCTTTGACGGAAGCAGTGTCTGGCCAATCAAATGACGAATTTTAGTCACAAAAACAATGTTAGATGTATATCATCAGTACCCATCACATGGCTCTATTCAATACTACTGACTGTTAGAGGCATACATGTACAAACGCGGAAAATGCACAGAATATGAAACCTGTGCAAAAATGCAAAGGTTTCATATTATGTATATTTCCCTGCGACAGTATGCTCAGCAAATCAGAACTCTCAAATGCATTTTAAAGAGATTGCGTTTTAAGCATGTTGTCAGCTGAATCCTGGAAGCCCTGGAGAGTCCCTACCACCTTGTCGCGGTCTCTGGGGCACACTTCACACAGGGGACGATATTGATTGTAATACTTGTCTCCTCTGGGAGTGCTAAGAGTAGGACCCACCAGTCTGCCGTGGGTGGCTTTCTCGTAACTCGAAGGGGATGGCCTGGAAGACTGAGAGCATGCAGAATATGGACGTTTATAAATTCTGTATGACTCAACACGTCTCTTTGGCCTCTTTGACGGGGTAGACTGAGGTGGAAACACGGCCCGGTGTTTCTAATCGGCTTTGTCATGCTGAGCCCCAGGATTCTGAAAATGTAAAAAAAAATATTTCTTATATCTTCGTTCTATAGTATCGTTCTGATGCCAACCATGTGTCCATTATCTTAAACTTTCTTTCTTTTATAAAATAATCCTGGAAGGCAGTGGCTTAACGGGTCAATTGTGCAGATTCTATTTGTGCAAGTATACCTTCTATGTATCTCTAGCACTGGAGATCGGAAATCCACTCCATTAAAGTGCTCCCTTGTTGGGCTCCACGGTGGGTGGGGAGCATGGAGGATGAATCAAACAACTAAACTACATGGCTAAACAAAAAGCAAAAAAACGTCACATAGCAAATTCAGATACTGACTCTGAAAACTCGTACCCAGCTTCTCAACCAACTAAATCAAGTTCGTCAAGTTCAGCAACCTCAACCAAAAAACCTTATGTACCCAGATTTTTAATAATCCATTCAGAAAAAGAAGGAGAGACTATTTCTTCTCTTTCTCCTTTTGTTGTACATAAAACCATTATGAGCATTGCAGGAGAACCAAAGAGCATAAAGAACCTAAGGTCTGGTGATCTTTTAATACAATGTGCTAAAGAAGCACACGAGAAAAATCTACTACAGATGAAGACATTTTGTGGTCTTAAGTGCTCCGTAACACCCCATTCATCCTTGAACACATCCAAGGGTATTATTCGCTGTCCAGCCTTGAACAGAGTGACAAGCGATGATATCAAGGAAGGCATGGTTGAACGGGGAGTTACGGATGTACGTAGAATCACTGTACGTCGTGATGGTGAAACAAAATTAACCAACACGTATGTTCTTACATTTAATTCACCTACCTTACCTACAGTTGTTAAAATAGGCTTTATGCAAGTGAAAGTAGATGTCTATATACCAAACCCACTTAGATGTTACAGTTGTCAAGTGTTTGGTCACCACGAAAATAAATGTGGTAGACAACCTGTATGCTGCAACTGCGGTGAGCCTGAACATTGTGGACCATCATGCGTGTGTAACAAACCATCCAAATGTGTCAACTGCTCAGGTGATCACCCTGCAAACTCGAAGCAATGCCCACAATGGGAGAAAGAGAAGAAAATTCTCAAAATCAAATGTGAAAACAACTTATCATTTCCTGATGCTCGTAAACAATACGAGCAATTTTACACAGGTCAAACTTATGCAAGTGCTGTTCAACCAGGCACTTGCAACAAATCTACACAAACTGAAAACAAAACCACACAGACAGACGACAGCTTTGACGAATACTTAAAACAGACAACAGAGAAAACACAAGGTACAAAGGAAAAACGTAACACATCACCTAAACCAGGAAAAAGTAACTCCTCTCATTCTGGGCCAGCCCTTAAGGGGGCGACCTTAGAAATGATAAAGAAAGATGAGGAGAAGAAGAAAAAAGAAGAGAAAGACAAACTTAAAAAACAACAAAAAGAAGAAAGAAAACAGCAATGGCAAAAAGAACAAGCACAGAAAGAAAAAGAACAAGCAGAAAAAGCAAAACAAGCTGAAAAGAATCCATATTCTGTGTTTGCAGAAAAAGATGATGAGGTGGTGTGTATGGAAGAGGAGTCTGTGGTATTCACAGACTCTTCTTCCAGTGACCATCTCCCTAAAGGCACACTGCCAAGATTACCAGTAACCAAATAATGGAGGGTTTCAATCTAACCATTATTTTAGTACTTCTTTTAATACTATTTTCAAGTATGGATTTTAAGCATAAAATTATTCAATGGAATTGTCGAGGTTTGAAACCTAATTATAATGAAGTATCTCTATTGATTTCCGAATATAATCCATCCGTATTTTGTTTTCAAGAGACATTTCTTAAACCAGATGATAACATCTCATTACGAGGTTTTAATATATATAACTATGTTCATACTGATTGTCTGAGGCCCTCTGGTGGTGCCTCAATATTTGTAAAATCATCTTTCCCACAAAGAAAGATTGATTTACAAACAGAACTACAAGCAACTGCTGTTTCTGTCACTCTAGACAGAGAAATAACCATATGTTCTGTATATATTCCTCCATTGTTTTCTCTTAACTCCCAACACTTGGACAATTTACTGCAACAACTTCCTTCTCCTTATATTTTATTAGGTGACTTCAATGGTCACAATATCCTCTGGGGTGGTCAAAACAATGATTCCAGAGGTGAACTTATAGAAAATTTCATTACAAAGAATGACATTTGTATTATGAATGATAAGTCTTATACTTATCATTCTCCAAGTACAAAGTCTTTTACATCTATTGATCTTTCATTCTGTCATCCATCACTGTTTCTTGATTATAATTGGTCTGTATGTGAAGACCAACACAATAGTGATCACTTTCCTATCATCATTGAACAGAACACTTATTCCACTGAGGATCACAATCCAAAGTGGAAATTAAATAGAGCCAACTGGGATCTATTTAATACTCTGTGCACTGGTAAATTGGTGCCAGAAAACTTCAAAGAATCTTCTGATCCTATAGCTGATTTTACCTCTTCTCTTATCGAAATATCTAAAGAATGTATCCCTCAAACTTCGACAAATCCAACTAAAAGTAATCCATGGTACAATGACGACTGTAAAGAAGCAATTAAAAAGCGCAAACAAGCTCTATCTAAATTCAAAAGATCTCCAAATACCAACAATTTCAATGACATCAAAGTATTTAGAGCTAAAGCCCGTAGAACAATTAAACTTTCGAAGCGTAAATCATGGAGATCTTATGTTTCGAAAATCAATCATAAAACACCTATTAAAAAGGTTTGGGATATGATAAGAAAAATCTCTGGAAAAAACAAATCATCCAGTTACACACATTTAAACATGGTGGGTACTGACAGCAAAGCAACTTCAAAAACAGACATTGCTGACACTTTAGGAGAAACTTTTTGTCACAATTCCTCATCATTCAAATACTCTGAATCCTTCAGAAAGATTAAAACCGAACAAGAAAAAGTTAAATTGAATTTTAAATCACAAAATAATGAAATTTATAACAAAGATTTTAATTTAGATGAATTAGTTGAAGCTATTCAACTATCACATGACTCAGCCACGGGTCCTGATGAGATCCACTATCAAATGCTTAAACATCTCCCAGAGAATTCTCTTGAAACCCTTTTGAATATATTTAATTACATTTGGACTACTGGTAAATTTCCAGAAGATTGGACCTTAGCAACCATAATCCCAATTCCCAAACCTGGGAAAGATCCTGCGGAACCTAATAATTATAGACCTATAGCTTTAACAAGTTGTCTATGTAAAACACTTGAAAGAATGATAAATAAAAGACTTACTTGGTTTTTAGAATCCAATAATCATATATCGCGGTTCCAGTCTGGTTTCAGATCTGACCGCAGTACAACTGATAATTTATTTAGATTGGAAACCTTCATACGTGATGCCTTTATTAAAAAGGAACATGTAGTTGCTGTGTTTTTTGATTTGGAAAAAGCTTATGATACCACGTGGAGATATGGCATTTTAAAAGATATCCACAAATTAGGATTAAGAGGTAGACTTCCTACATTCATTGAAAACTTCCTTGCAGACCGCACCATGCAAGTCCGAGTTGGCTCCTCTCTGTCTGACTATTATGACCAGAAGCAAGGTGTACCTCAAGGAGGCGTTCTATCTACAACACTTTTTAGCATTAAAATTAATGATATTGTGAAATGTTTAGGTAATCTTACTGATTGCTCATTATATGTCGATGACTTCTGTATCTGTTATCGCTCAAAAAGCATGGCGACGATTGAACGTCAACTGCAACAAAATTTAAATAAGATTGAAAATTGGGCAACAAGCAATGGTTTTAAGTTTTCCAAATCAAAAACACAGTGTGTACATTTCTGTCAGTTGCGCAAGCAACATGATGATCCAGTTTTACATTTATATGGATCACCTATTCCAGTTGTTGAGGAATCTAAATTCCTTGGCATTTTATTTGATAGAAAACTCAGTTTTATACCCCATATTAAATATCTCAAAGCTAAATGATTAAAAGCATTGAATCTTTTAAAAGTGCTCTCCCATACGTCTTGGGGTGCAGACCGAACTACACTTCTCAAGCTTTATCGGTCTCTAGTACGGTCAAAATTAGACTATGGCTGTATTATATATGGCTCTGCACGAAAATCATATCTTCAAATGCTTGATCCTATACATAACCAAGGACTTAGATTAGCTTTAGGGGCTTTTAGAACTTCTCCTGTTGCTAGTCTTTATGTGGAAGCAGATGAACCATCACTATACTCACGAAGAGAGAAACTCTCTTTGCAATATGCTATAAGACTTGCTGCTAACCCATCAAATCCTGCTCATGAAGTTACATTCCCACCAAATTATGTTAATTTATATGAACAAAAACCTAAAGCTATTAAATCATTTGGCATCAGAATTTCACCACTCTTAGAATCTGCCAATATCAAACCACAAAATATTGAAAAACATTTTACACCAAATATTCCAGCTTGGTGTATGAAACCACCTGAAACTCTTTTTGATTTACATTCTGGGAAAAAATCTGAATCAAATCCACACATATTAAAAGATGATTTCAGAAAAATGCAAAGTCGTTATAAGAATTACCAACAAATTTATACTGATGGGTCAAAGGAAGACTCAAAGGTTGGTTGTGCTGTTATATCAGACAACCATAGTAATATGCAACGTATACCTGACGACTCATCAATTTTCACTGCTGAAGCCAAAGCAATTGATCTAGCTTTAGATTTCATTAGCACTTGTGATGCTAACAATAAATTTATTATATTTTCTGACTCGCTTTCTGTATTGAAAGCAATGAATCATACCAGTTCAAAGAATCCACGGATTCAGAAACTTTTAGAAAAATGTCATGAGCTTTTAGTTTATAAAGAAATTGCTCTCTGTTGGATTCCTAGTCATATAGGTATCCAAGGGAATGAGATGGTAGATAAGCAAGCAAAAACATCGCTTTCATTAGAACCAACTTCGTCTATCAATAAATATATCTTGGAAGAATGGCAAACTTCATGGAATAACAGCATTGGTAATAAACTTCTTGACATCAAACCAACTATTGGTGAACATCAATCAGTTGTTCGAAACATTAGAAGAGAAGAAGTAGTTTTAGCTCGACTCCGCTTAGGTCATACAAGAGTCACTCATTCATACTTACTACAAGGTGAAGAGCACCCACAATGTGTTGGTTGCGACGCACCATTCACCGTACGTCACTTCCTTTTGGAATGTGGCGATTTTGCACAAGTAAGAAATAATTGCTTCCATGTTGATAACATGAAAGAATTATTTCAAGATATACATATTGATAGTATTATGACATTTTTAAGACAAATCAATCTTTTTAACAAAATCTAATTGCTATTTTTAAAATCATGTTTTGTTTTACATTTGTATTAGACTATATTACAGATTTTAATGTTGTATTCCGTTCAGTTAAAGAACATGTACAGTTATCTGAATAGCTCTTTGAAACTGTCAGATATTGTACGTGGTCTCTCTTGTCAACAATTGTATTGCAACTAATTATCATTATACAAACTCATCATTATCATCCGTTTTATTTTATCTTATAAATTTTTACTTTTTCCATCTTCATCATGTTTAGTTTAATACCGTCTGACGCTAATGACCCACAAGGATTGATGCGTCGTAAAGAACCAAACAAACAAACAAACAAACAAGAATCCTGGAAGAATTTGAAATGTGGAGTTTTCATCTCGAAGACTACAATGGTTTGTCCACCTGTACGTGAAATTAATCTACCAGCTTTAGCGGGTGGATGTGTACAACCATGGTATAAATAGAAGAGCTTATATGAGTGCTCCACTTGGTGCAGATTATAACAATCCACCATGAGTGTCCATGTAGGATAGAGATATCTCACCCGAGGGGTCGGAATTTTAACCAGGGACGAGGCTTGCCGAGTCCCTGGTTAAATTCCGACCCCGAGGGTGAGATTTCTCTATCCTACATGGACAGGCTCATGATGGATCGTTTTTCTCCCACTTTTCGAAGCGTTTTTGTCAGAACATAAAAACTCCATGAAAACCTGAAATTTTTAACTTTTTACTCGTTGGGTTTACATTATTTCTGAGTTCACGAGTGTTTTTATTGGGCATTGAAATGGGTGTAAACGTAGTTTGCACCTTGTTATTGCGAGGAAAACACCCTTGGAGCATTAGTTAAGTTGCAATATGCAAAATCAATTCCTGCTTGGCTCCCTGTGCCATTAACGTAACATTGCCGTTTTCGTCACGCGGTGTACGTTCGGTGACGTCATTAATGTTATATGACGTCAGTAAGTAACGCTTAACCTTGTCTGGTGCCTTTTGGTTACCTAGGCGCAATATATTGGTCCTTAAAGTATCCTTTTTTGGAATAAAAGAATATTTAACTCTGTCCATGTAAGAAAGCAGTCACGTGGTCATGTAAGATAGAAATTTCTTACATGAGCTGTCAGCCTATCTTACATGGACAAAGGTGGGAGAAATATAGGATCTTACATGAGCGCTCATGTTTAATTGAATTTATTAAATAAGTTGAGGAAGAGATCAAATACGAGGCTTGCCGTGCTTTTTATCTCTTTTTCTCAACGAGTTCGATAAAATCTATAATACTAGAGCACAAATGTTAGATTCTATTTATCGCATGACATTAAGATTACTTTGAAATCTCATTTCTGACGCAAAAACGTTCTTATTTTGTCATTATTGGCGCAACATTGTTATAGAGGGTAAAACGCTTCGGGAAAATCTGTAAACAACTTGTGGTTTATCGATTTTATTGCATGGCGTTATTTCACTCCCAGACGCTTTTTTATATCAGTTTAATCCATGTAGACATTGCATATCACGAGATATTTCATTCTAAAATCAAAAAGGGTGGTATAAGAATGGTAACTGTACCTATAATGAATACCAACTTTAGAATCACACTTGTATTGACAAGCAAAGCGACCCGCGGGTCGATATATTTTTACAGCATTGGGTTTCAGCTTGAGCCTGGAGGACAGGTCCCCTTAATAGTAGGAGTTCTTTGCTATTAGTGGAAGGCCAAATAAAGAAAAAGTGTTGCGGGTATCAGGTCTGAAAAGTTTAGGTAGGGTAAGCACACATTTTTTTCTGGAATAAATACAGTTTTATGGTGCTTAAAATTATATTTTTCCACAAAACCTGAGAAAATATAGGCTTCACTAGTAAATCTAAGTAGGGTCGGTTTAACCTGAACACAAATATTTTTTTTGTTTGGCCTAAGCGATATATTCATATGAATAGCTTAACCCATATACGCATAGAGTCCTTTTTATGTCATATCGGCAAACAATGCAGACCCAGATCAGACACTGCAGAGCACAGCGTCCGATTAGGGTCTCCACTGTTTGTGTGCAGAACGTCTATTCAAAATTCGAATAAAATGGAAAAATATCACCAAACAACCCTAAAATAAGATATGGAATCGTCCAATTGACAATTGTGGGAAATTCATTCTGAATAAATGGGCTTAACAATTTAAAAAGTCGGTTCCTAACAAAACTGGAAACTGTTGCATTGGATCCTCATTAACCCATTTAGTCCGAATGGAATTTCCCGAATTTTAATTATTGGACCAGCCCATTTCCGTTATAAGGGTTGATGGGTGGTATTTTTCACTTTCATTCGAATTCTAATAGAACATTCTATAAGCAATCAGTGGAAATCAGACGCCGCGTTCTGAAAATGACGCTAGGCTTATAAAATTTAACATCATTCATTAAATGGATGTTTGTTTGACTTTGATATGGTTTGTTTTGTTGATTTACGTCCCAAGTCAACAACTATGTTCATGGTGGGACGGTCAGTTCACCTAACCACACTTTTTTCCTGGGCTAGCTTGAACAAGCCGTTAACCAGTACTTCGCGCACATATTTTCGCCTGTAACTGACAACAACCCTTCTTGAATGAATCAGCGGAAGGGAGGAGAATGACCGCAGAAATTATTTCATGATCAATCTCCATGAAAGTATGGGACCGAACCAGGATCAAACTCGCAACCCCTGGATCTGCAGTCAGACACGCATCTGCAGCCAGACACGTTACCAACAGCGCTACAAGGTTGGTGACTTTGATATGTGTTGTTGCATTACATCCCCGTTAAATTTTTAGACAAGCAAGGAAGTTCCCTGAGTTGAATCAGCACTGAGAAAGGATAAAGTGTCTTAGTCAAGGACACAACACAACGCCATCGGTGAGGTCTGAAGTCCAGAACTCTACCATTGAGCCATAGTGCTCCTCCCTGAATGGATGTACATCTTTGTCAAGTAGTGTAAATCCTGATGAGAACCATTTCAACTGGATCTGCATTAGTTTACTAAGACATCTTTGTCAAATGATGGAAATCAAAGTAAACCATGGTGAGGACCGTTTCAACTGGATCTTCATTATTTTGCTATGACATCTTTGTCAAATAATGGAAACACTGTACACCATAATGAGAACCTTTACTGGATCTACATTATTTTACTATGACATCTTTGTCAAATGATGGAAATTAATGTAAACCATGATTAGAACCCATTTAACTGGGTCCACATTATTTTACTATGACATATTTGTCAAATGATGGAAAACCATGTAAACCATGATGAGAACATTTTCAACTGGATCTACATTATTTTGCTACTTTGTATTCTGATGGAAGTTCTTTTTCCTTGTGATTCAACCCCCTTAGCATTCCCACAGATTGTCTTTTTTCCTTGTGATTTACCCCTCCCCCCAACGATATTATCTATATTCTGATGGATATTCCCATGCATAATTATACAATAAGGATGGGTTTATTCATTATATATTTTAAGGGGTCACAGGTATAAATATTCCAACAAAAAGGTTCTTTTGGGGATCATTCATGCTATTTCTGTCTTGTTTTTGTTATGCTTTCATACGCGTCTGTTAATTGATGCCTTGTGGTCATCTGCTGGGAAAGGGCTGACCTCTTGGCTCTCGTTTGTGATGTCTAATTGTGAAGTTGTCACTTTCCCATTGGTATCCTTGGTCAGGTGTGATGCTTGATTGTATCGATTCCTGATCCTTGCCCTCTTTCTTACTTTTGCTTTTTCTTAGTAAAATGAGAACACCCTGATAAAATGCCACAATATGCGGCAAGTACCCCGGGTTTCCAGTATTTAAAGGGTTAATTACATCAAGACTATATTAGTTAGAGGATCTTACATGAGTATTCATGTTTTATTGTGTTTGATTGATTCTTTACGCCCCAGTCAACAGATTTGTTGGAAATCAGTACTATGCAGAGATTAATATTTTACTGACCGTTCCAAGGCGGTACTTCTTTTGTGGATCTTTTATGCTTTTTCTGTCTTGTGTTTGCTATGCCTTTGTGTGCGTCTGTTTATATGTGCCTTGTGGTCACCTGCTGGTAAAGGGCTCACCTCTTGGCTCTCGTTAGTGGTGTCATACTGTGAGTTTGTCACTTTCCCATTGGTATCCTGGGTCAGGTGTGGTACCAGATTGTATCGATTCCTGATCTTTGCACCCTTACTTGCTTTCTGATGCTCGAACTTGTAACCCCTGGGTCTCGAGTCAAGCATGCTACCACTGAGCCACGCGCTCCTTCATGTTTAACGATTACAGTATCCCACAAGGGGAGTAACCATCAACAACGAATCAACAACAACAGGACCACCGCCTTACAACGGACAGCAGCCAAAGCCACTAGGGGGGGGGGGGGGGGCTAAATGCATTTTGTTTGTTTGTTTGGTTCTTAACGACGCATCAACCCTTGTGGGTCATTAGCGTCAGACGGTATTAAAATAAACATGATGAAGATGGAAAAAGTAAAAATTTATAAGATAAAATAAAAGGAAAGATGATGATTAGTTTGCATAATGATAATTAGTTGCAATACGATTGTTGACAGGAGAGACCACGTACAATATCTGACAGTTTCAAAGAGCTATTCCGATAACTGTACATGTTCTTTAACTGAACAGAATACAACATTAAAAAATCTGTATTATGGTCTGATACAAATGTAAAACAAAACATTATTTTAACAATAGCAATTAGATTTTGTTAAAAAGATTGATTTGTCTTAAAAATATCATAATACTATCAATATGTATATCTTGAAATAATTCTTTCATGTTATCAACATTGAAGCAATTATGTCTTACTTGTGCAAAATCGCCACATTCCAAAAGGAAGTGATGTACAGTGAATGGTGCGTCGCAACCAACACATTGTTTGTTTGTTTGGTTGGTTCTTAACGACGCATCAACCCTTGTGGATTATTAGCGTCAGACGATATTAAGTAAACATGATGGGGATGGAAAAAGTAAAAATTTGTAATAAATAAAATAAAAGATGATGATGAGTTTGTATAATGATAAGTTGCAAAACGATTGTTGACAGGAGAGACCACGTACAATATCTGACAGTTTCATAGAGCTATTCAGATAACTGTACATGTTCTTTAACTGAACAGAATACAACATAATATAATCTGTATTATGGTCTGATACAAATGTAAAACAAAACATGATTTTAAAAATAGAAATTAGATTTTGTTAAAAAGATTTATTTGTTTTAAAAATGTCATAATACTATCAATATGTATATCTTGAAATAATTCTTTCATGTTATCTACATGGTAGCAATTATTTCTTACTGGTGCAAAGTCGCCACATTCTTAAAGGAAGTGACGTACAGTGAATGGTGCGTCGCAACCAACACATTGTGGATGCTCTTCACCTTGTAGTAAGTATGAATGAGTGACTCTTGTATGACCTAAGCGGAGTTGAGCTAAAACTACTTCTTCTCTTCTAATGTTTCGAACAACTGATTGATATTCACCAATAGTTGGTTTGATGTAAAGAAGTTTATTACCAATGCTGTTATTCCATGAAGTTTGCCATTCTTCCAAGATATATTTATTGATAGATGGCTTAAAATTGGAAAATGGAATTTTAAAAGAAGTTAGTTCTAATGAATGCGATGTTTTTGCTTGCTTATCTACCATCTCATTCCCTTGGATACCTATATGACTAGGAACCTAACAGAGAGCAATTTCTTTATAAGCTAAAAGCTCATGACATTTTTCTAAAAGTTTCTGAATCTGTGGATTCTTTGAACTGGTATGGTTCATTGCTTTCAATACAGAAAGCGAGTCAGAAAATATAATAAATTTATTGTTAGCATCACAAGTGCTAATGAAATCTACAGCTAGATCAATTGCTTTGGCTTCAGCATTGAAAATTGATGAATCGTCAGGTATACGTTGCATATTACTATGGTTGTCTGATATAACTGCACAACCAACCTTTGAGTCTTCCTTTGACCCATCAGTATAAATTTGTTGGTAATTCTTATAACGACTTTGCATTTTTCTGAAATTATCTTTTAATATGTGTGGTTTTGATTCAGATTGTTCCCGGAATGTAAATCAAAAAGTATTTCAGGTGGTTTCATACACCAAGCTGGAATATTTGGTGTAAAATGTTTTCCAATATTTTGTGGCTTGGTATTGGCAGATTCTGAGAGTGGTGAAATTCTGATGCCAAATGATTTAATAGCTTTAATTTTTTGTTCATGTAAATTAACATAATTTGGTGGGAATGTAACTTCATGAGCAGGATTTGATGGGTTAACAGCAAGTCTTATAGCATATTGCAAAGAGAGTTTCTCTCTTCGTGAGTATAGTGATGGTTCATCTGCTTCCACATAGAGACTAGCAACAGGAGAAGTTCTAAAAGCCCCTAAAGCTAATCTAAGTCCTTGGTTATGTATAGGATCAAGCATTTGAAGATATGATTTTCGTGCAGAGCCCATAGTCTAATTTTGACCGGAGTAGAGACCGATACAGCTTGAGAAGTGTAGTTCGGTCTGCACCCCAAGAAGTATGGGAAAGCACTTTTAAAAGATTCAATGCTTTTAAACATTAAGCTTTAAGATATTTAATATGGGGTATAAAATTGAACTTTCATCCCCTGCACACCTATTATCACCCTGTAGCGACTCTACCACCTTGCCGTGGTCTCTGGGGCACACTTCACATTGGGGACGATATTGATTGTAATACTTGTCCCCATCCGGGAGTGCCAAGAGTAGAGTCCCACCTGTTCACCGTGGGTGGCTTTCTTGGTAACTCGAAGGGGATGGCCTGGAAGACTGAGAGCATGCAGAATATGGGCGTATATATATTGGCCTCTTTGACGGGGTAGACCCGAGCGGAAACACGGCCCGGTGTTTCTAATCGGTCTTGTCATGCTGAGCCCCAGGAAGCTGAAAATGTAAAAAAAACTATTTCTTATATCTTCGTTCTATAGTATCGTTCTGATGTTAACCACGTGTCCATTATCTTATATTTTCTTTCTTTTATAAAATATTCCTAGAAGGCAGTGGCTCAACGGGTCAATTGTGCAGATTTTATTTGTGCAAGTCTTTTGTGCAGATATATTTGTACAAGTATAACTTCCATGTAGCTCTAGCACTGGAGGTCGGAAAACCACTCCATTAAAGTGCTCCCTTGTTGGGCTCCATGGTGGGTGGAGAGCATGGAGGCTGAATCTTACAACCAAACACGCATGGCTTCTAAATCAGCAAGAAAATGCTCGAAAAAGATATCTGATACCGATTCTGATGATGCTTACTCAGCTTCACAAACAAGTCAATCAACTTCCTTGTCATCTAAGCAACCTTATGTTCCAAGATTTCTTGTTATTCATTCAGAAGAAGAAAAAGATATTTCTTCTCTTTCTCCTTTTTATACATAAGACAATCATGAGTGTAGCAGGTGAACCAAAAAGTATTAAAAATCTAAGATCTGGTGATTTACTCATATAATGTGCTAAGGAACCACATGAGAAAAACCTTCTTAAAATGAAGAAATTCTGCGACGTCAAATGTACAGTGACCCCTCATTCTTCATTGAATGTCTCCAAGGGTATTGTTCGATGTCCTGCCCTAAACAAGCAGACTGATGAACATATTCTGGAGTTCATGAAGGAACAGGGAGTTACTGCTGTTCGCAGAATTAATGTTTTTCGTGATAATGTCCTTAAACCATCCAACACATTTGTATTTACTTTCAGTACTCCAGTCTTACCATCAACAGTTAAAATTGGTTTCATTCAGGCAAAAGTTGACGTGTACATTCCTAACCCACTTAGGTGTTATCAATGTCAAATCTTTGGCCACCATGAACTCAAGTGTATGCGCCAACTGTGGTATGCCTGAACATTGCCCATCTGGTCAGCGTCAAAGACCTGCTAGATGTGCAAACTGTTCGGGTGACCACCCTGCCAACTCAAAGCAATGTCCTACATGGGAGAAAGAGAAGAAGATCCTTAAAATCAAATGTGAGCAGAACATAACGTTTCCAGAGGCTAGAAAACAACTTGAACAATTTAATGCAGTTCAGACCTATGCAAGTGCAGTTAAGCCTAGCAAACAAACACAAACAGAAGACAAAGACACTCAAACAGATGACAGCTTTACTGAATACTTAAAACAACAAACAGCATCAGAAAAAACAAGCAAAGAAAAAACAAATGAAAAACAAGGAAAAGGTACTTCATCTCTTAGTCCAGGGCCAGCACATAAGCCAGGAACCCTGGAAATGATGAAAAAGGAGGAGGAGAGTAAGAAAAAAGAAGAGAAAGACAAAATTAAGCAACAACAAGAAGAAGAACGACGACAAAAATATCACAAAGATAAACAGGAAAAGGAATTGAAAGAAAAAGAACAGGCTGAAAAATCCCAGCAAAATCCATTTTCTGTATTGCTTAAAGATGATGAGGTAGTTTGTATGGAAGAGAAGTCTCCAGTGACCATCTACCTAAAGGCACACTGCCTGTATTACCAGTAACTTAAATAATGGAGGGTTTCAATCTAACCATTATTTTAGTACTTCTTTTAATATTATTTTCAAGTATGGATTTTAAACATAAAATTATTCAATGGAATTGTCGAGGTTTGAAACCTAATTATAATGAAGTATCTCTATTGATTTCCGAATATAATCCATCTGTATTTTGTTTTCAAGAGACATTTCTTAAACCAGATGACAACATCTCATTACGAGGTTTTAATATATATAATTATAATCATACAGATTGTCTGAGGCCCTCTGGTGGTGCCTCAATATTTGTAAAATCATCTTTCCCTCAAAGAAAGATTGATTTACAAACAGATCTACAAGCAACTGCTATTTCTGTCACTCTTGACAGAGAAATAACTATATTTTCTGTATATATTCCTCCATCCTTTTCTCTCAACTCCCAACACTTGGACAATTTACTGCATCAACTTCCTTCTCCGTATATATTATTAGGCGACTTCAATGGTCACAATATCCTCTGGAGTGGTCAAAACGATGATTTCAGAGGTGAACTTATCGAAAATTTCATTACAAAGAATGGCATATGTATTATGAATGATAAGTCTTACACTTATCATTCTCCAAGTACAAAGTCTTTTACATCTATTGATCTTTCCTTCTGTCATCCATCACTGTATCTTGACTATAATTGGTCTGTATGTGAAGACCAGTACAATAGTGATCACTTCCCTATCATCATTGAACAGAACACTTTTTCCACTGAGGATCACAATCCAAAGTGGAAATTAAATAGAGCCAACTGGGATCTATTTAATACTCTGTGCACTGGTAAATTGGTACCAGAAAACTTCAAAGAATCTTTTGATCCTATAGCTGATTTTACCTCTTCTCTTATTGAAATATCTAAAGAATGTATACCTCAAACTTCGACAAATCCAACTAAAAGTAATCCATGGTACAATGACGACTGTAAAGAAGCAATTAAACAGCGCAAGCAAGCTCTATCAAAATTCAAAAGATCTCCAAATACCAACAATTTCAATGACATCAAAGTATTTAGAGCTAAAGCCCGTAGAACAATTAAAATTTCGAAGCGTAAGTCATGGAGATCTTATGTTTCGAAAATCAATCATAAAACACCTATAAAAAAAGGTTGGGATATGATAAGAAAAAACTCTGGAAAAAAACAAATCCCCCAGTTACACACATTTAAACATGGCGGGTACTGACAGCAAAGCAACTTCAAAAACAGACATTGCTGACACTTTAGGAGAAACTTTTTGTCACAATTCATCATCATTCAATTACTCTGAATCCTTCAGAAAGATTAAAACCGAACAAGAGAAAGTAAAATTGAATTTTAAATCACAAAATAATGAAATTTATAACAAAGATTTTAATTTAGATGAATTAGTTGAAGCCATTCAACTATCACATGACTCAGCCACAGGTCCTGATGAGATCCACTATCAAATGCTTAAACATCTCCTAGAGAATTCTCTTGAAACTCTTTTGAATATATTCAATTACATTTGGACTACTGGTAAATTTCCAGAAGATTGGACCTTAGCAACCATAATCCCAATTCCCATACCTGGGAAAGATCCTGCGGAACCAAATTATTATAGACCTATAGCTTTAACAAGTTGTCTATGTAAAACACTTGAAAGAATGATAAATAAAAGACTTACTTGGTTTTTAGAATCCAATAATCATATATCGCGGTTCCAGTCTGGTTTCAGATCTGACCGCAGTACAACTGATAATTTAGTTAGATTGGAAACCTTCATATGTGATGCCTTTATTAAAAAAAGAACATGTAGTTGCTGTGTTTTTTGATTTGGAAAAAGCTTATGATACCACGTGGAGATATGGCATTTTAAAAGATATCCACAAACTAGGATTAAGAGGTAGACTTCCTACATTCATTGAAAACTTCCTTGCAGACCGCACCATGCAAGTCCGAGTTGGCTCCTTTCTGTCTGACTATTATGACCAGGAGCAAGGTGTACCTCAAGGGGGCGTTCTATCTACAACACTTTTTAGCATTAAAATTAATGATATTGTGAACTGTTTAGGTAATCTTACTGATTGCTCATTATATGTTGATGACTTCTGTATATGTTATCGCTCAAAAAGCATGGCGACGATTGAACGCCAACTGCTACAAAATTTAAATAAGATTGAAAATTGGGCAACAAGCCATGGCTTTAAGTTTTCCAAATAAAAAAACACAGTGTGTACATTTCTGTCAGTTGCGCAAGCAACATGATGATCCAGTTTTACATTTATATGGATCACCTATTCCAGTTGTTGAGGAATCTAAATTCCTTGGCATTTTATTTGATAGAAAACTCAGTTTAATACCCCATATTAAATATCTCAAAGCTAAATGTTTAAAAGCATTGAATCTTTTAAAAGTGCTTTCCCATACTTCTTGGGGTGCAGACCGAACTACACTTCTCAAGCTGTATCGATCTCTAGTCCGGTCAAAATTAGACTATGGATGTATTATATATGGCTCTGCACGAAAATCATATCTTCAAATGCTTGATCCTATACATAACCAAGGACTTAGATTAGCTCTAGGGGCTTTTAGAACTTCTCCTGTTGCTAGTCTCTATGTGGAAGCAGATGAACCATCACTATAATCACGAAGAGAGAAACTCTCTTTGCAATATGCTATAAGACTTGCTGCTAACCCATCAAATCCTGCTCATGAAGTTACATTCCCACCAAATTATGTTGATTTATATGAACAAAAACCTAAAGCTATTAAATCATTTGGCATCAGAATTTCACCAACCTTAGAATCTGCTAATATCAAACCACAAAATATTGAAAAACATTTTACACCAAACATTCCAGCTTGGTGCATGAAACCACCTGAAATACTTTTTGATTTACATTCCGGGAAAAAATCTGAATCGAATCCACACATATTAAAAGATGATTTCAGAAAAATGCAAAGTCGTTATAAGAATTACCAACAAATTTATACCGATGGGTCAAAGGAAGACTCAAAGGTTGGTTGTGCTTTTATATCAGACAACCATAGTAATATGCAACGTATACCTGACGATTCATCAATTTTCACTGCTGAAGCCAAAGCAATTGATCTAGCTTTAGATTTCATTAGCACTTGTGATGCTAACAATAAAGGAGCTCTAGCGATAAGGCGTATATTTTCCCTAGTTGACATGATAACAAAACCTAAATTTTCAAATTGCCCTAAGACTTTTAAAATTGGACTGTTTCAGTAGTAAAATATGCATAGAAAGCATCCAAATAGGTTTCAAAGCGATCCATCATTTACAAAACCGAGAAAACTTGCGCCTTCTACTCCCATCCCTCATTTTAAGTCTTTAGACTGGGTGCCGTTTAGACGATAGTTTTAGTAAATCCTTTGCAGGTTTTCAAAAAGTAAAAGTGCTAAAATATTAAGGATATGAGTGCCATTCATTTCCAAAACTTTGCGGTATTCCTTCTGCGCATGCGTACGAAATATACTTAAAATTGTGACGTTTGTCATTGAAAAGATGAAACTGGCGTCTTTCAGTTTGTTTTTAGAAGCTTTCCCCCCCCCCCCCCCCCCCCCCCTAGACCCAAGATGCCCTTTGGACAATTAAATGTCGCTATACAAATATATAACATATGTAAATGGCGTCTTGGGTCTAGGGGGGGGGGGAAGGGGTTGTATAAGCGAAAGAAGACATTAAATATCTGACAAAATAGACCACTTTGCAAGATGGTCGTTTTTATTGTACATTAACTGTATAAATAGTTTTACTTTACATAGCGTAGTTCCCTGTTTAACGGTCTAGTTCCCATATATGTTACTGAATAACAAGCACAGTTGATGATCGAAATAAATTCTAATTCAATAAGAAGTAGCGTTATTACATGCATGAAGGAAAATCCATTTTAAATATACAAATCTGGGACAATGGTGCATCGACGGCTCGTCTATATAATTTGTTGAATGTGCCTAGTTTCTCCAGTCGTTATTTCGACAAAATAAAACGAACGTCTCGTTTAGGGAGTTTGCTCGCCTTATCGCTAGAAATTCTTTATTATATTTTCTGACTCGCTTTCTGTATTGAAAGCAATGAACCATACCAGTTCAAAGAATCCACAGATTCAGAAACTTTTAGAAAAATGTCATGAGCTTTCAGCTTATAAAGAAATTGCTCTCTGTTGGATTCCTAGTCATATAGGTATCCAAGGGAATGAGATGGTAGATAAGCAAGCAAAAACATCGCTTTCATTAGAACCAACTTCTTTTAAAATTCCATTTTTAAGCCATCTATCAATAAATATATCTTGGAAGAATGGCAAACTTCATGGAATAACAGCATTGGTAATAAACTTCTTGACATCAAACCAACTATTGGTGCACATCAATCAGTTATTCGAAACATTAGAAAAGAAGAAGTCGTTTTGGCTCGACTCCGTTTAGATCATACAAGAGTCACACATTCATACTTACTACTAGGTGAAGAGAAACCACAATGTGTTGGTTGCGATGCACCATTCACTGTACGTCACTTCCTTTTGGAGTGTGGCGATTTTGCACAAGTAAGAAATAATTGCTTCCATGTTGATAACATGAAAGAGTTATTTCAAGATATACATATTGATAGTATTATGACATTTTTAAGACAAATAAATCTTTTTAACAAAATCTAATTGCTATTTTTAAAATCATATTTTGTTTTACATTTGTATCAGACCATAATAAAGATTTTTAATGTTGTATTCTGTTCAGTTAGAGAACATGTACAGTTGTCTGAATAGCTCTTTGAAACTGTCAGATATTGTACGTGGTCTCTCCTGTCAACAATCGTATTGCAATTAATAATCATTATACAAACTCATCATCATCATTCCTTTTATCTTATAAATTTTTACTTTTTTCCATCTTCATCATGTTTAGATTAATACCGTCTGACGCTAATGACCCACAAGGGTTGATGCGTCGTTAAGAACCAAACAAACAAACACCTATTATCAAATGTTATCAGGCCGTCTGTATGATTGCCTTTGGAACTTATTTATAGCCATTGTCTTATTAGGTTAAACATTTCAAGTGAGAACAAGGCAAATTCGACGAATTTATATCCCCCGACGAAGGGTTATTTGAGAGAAACATGTAACTCACAAAACATAAATCCCATTTGTCTAACCCTTAGTTCACCTTCCGTATCATTTAGATCATAACAAACGCCTGTCAAGTATGTTTTAGTGCTTAGTTTAATAAAAAAAAAATATACTTGCATCTAATCAATTTCAATATCTGACCTTTCAACCCAACCCCAGAGGTCAAGGGTGTGTGTAAATTCAAAGTGTTACCTTGCATGTAGGTCTACACTTCCTCCACTTTAATTTGATATGCAACATGACCACTTTTAGAAAAGAAAAAAAAATATGACCTTTTACCCCACCCCAGGGGTCGTTGGGGTGTGTAATGATAGCATATTTGCTTTCATTGTGGTCTGTGCTCAATTCCCTTTAATTTGATATGAAACATGACTACTTTCAGTAAAAGATATAGTTTGACCTTTTGACCCCTCCCCCTGGGTCAAGGGTGTGTCTGTGGGCAAAATATTTGCTACCATGTTGCTGCCAGCATCGTCAGCTTTAATTTGATATGCAACATGACCATATTCTGAAAATGTTTAATTTTGGCCTCGGCCCCACCCCCTAAGTCCACCCCAGGGGCTCAGACCCATGCCTTCAAACTAAAATCCCGTTTGATATGTTTCATACCTATTGCTGCTCTGCCTACATGCAAAATTTCAGCAAAAAATATTGACAATCGCCTTAGTTATTGCAAAATTTAAATATTTGACCTTTGACCCCTTAGGTGGGGTCAAAGGGGGTGGGGTAAACATTTGACACTGCCATGCTTATCTACAGGCACTGGGTAATCATGGTGTATAGTGAGAAGTTGTTAAATATAATAGTTTTGATCAAATGTAAAGATTATCACACAAAAAAGCTAATATAGGTTTTGCATTATAATTGCCTATACTAAAACAAGGACAATAACTCCAGTGTTAAGTGGTCGATTTTGACTAAACTTGTAACGATATCGAGAGTCCATGATACTTATCATTTGTACCAAGAATGAATCAAATCTGACCAATAGGTACTGAGATATGGTTCCGGACGGACGGAATGGACGGACGGACGGAAGGACGCACGGACGACGCCAAAACTATATCCCTCCGACTTCGTCGGGGGATAATAATGACTTAGGCTTCTACAGTTTTCAAAAAAAATCAACTTTTAAAAACTTTCCCATTTAAATCCATTAGGAAGCAACTTTGACCTTGACGTTAAGTAGGTCAAGATCAACCTAGGACCATCAATTGAACAAACTTGGTAGGCCCCACATCCCCAATGCTACATACCAAGTCCAGAGGTCATCGGCCTTCTGGTTCTGGAGAAGATTTTTAAAGGGGTTTTACCATATATGGGCATCATGGTCATCTTGGTAATGTGACTAGGACCATTTGAACAAACTTTCGTTCCCGCGTCATAAGGAGTTTCCATATGAAATTTGAGTTTAATTGGCCCAGTGGTTTCAGAAGAGATGTTTGAAAATGTTGACCGACGGACAGAAGATGGACAGACGCCTGAGTGACTGGTATACTACTAGCTCACCCATGAGCGGAACACCCATGAGCCTTCGGCTCAGATGAGCTTATAAACTTAAAGCTAGAGGTTTCAATGCGACAAGTGTGTCTACATATGATTTTACCACTTTTAACACTACTTTACCTCATAACTTGATTAAAAGATAAACTTATTGATTGAAAGAACCTTAAATAGAGAAGGCTCTCCTTGCCTTGCATGTAACAACAGAAACGCATTTTTAATTAGGAATTTATTCGATTTGGCACCAAGTTGTATAGAAGAGTAGTTGGGATTCCTATGGGCACTAATTTTACTCCAGTGGTTGCCAATTTATTCTTGTTCTGTTAAGAGAGGGACTTTAGAATGGTATGTATCCATGCAGATCAGTTCATTTTTGTGTTGTGTTCTTGTAAAAATACAAACAAACAACACTGATAAAGAGTTCAACGTCCCGCATAAAACGCTCCTATTGTTCTGTATTATTCATATGACATTTTATTTGACCCCGAAATCAGCGCAGTCGCATTGTAGATCCAAATAAAATGTCAGAAAGCAACACACACAAACGTCGACCAGGAAGATCAGAGATTGATCAACTCTGCTAAAAAGAGGAAGAAAAATGTTCTGGACACTAAGTGCAACCAAAGAAGGATTAATATCGGGGGTGAAATAGTGCGGTGGAATAAACTGAAGGCAGCCAATAACCTGAAATCCAACTTGGAAGTGAAGGCAGCCAATGACCTGAAATCCAACTTGGAAGTGAAGGCGGTCAATGACCTGAAATCCAACTCGGAAGTAAAGGCAGCCAATGACCTGAAATCCAACTTGGAAGAGAAGGCAGCCAATGACTTGAAATCCAACTCGGAAGTGAAGGCAGCCAATGACCTGAAATCCAACTTGGAAGTGAAGGCAGCCAATGACCTGAAATCCAACTCGGAAGTGAAGGCAGCCAATGACCTGAAACCCAACTGGAAGTTAAGTTAAACAGGGACAGATCTTCCTGGGTTGAACCAGTACTAAGCTAGGATAAATGTGTCTTGCTCAAGGACCACAACGCAGCGACACCGGTGGGGCTTGAACTCGCAGCCTCTTGGTCTCGAGTCAAGCACTCTACCACTGCGCTCCCAGAGTTTCAATTGGTAAACCATATTTAACCCTTGTATTTGGGAAAGCCCTAAATGAGTATTTACGCATACAGTGAAGACCCAGATGAAATGCAGCACAACTTTGTATTTCATCAGGGTCTACACTGTTTGTAAACGAAACAAATCTTCAGACAAAATAATACAATAGTGTTTGATAATTAACTGACAAACCTAGATATGTACAATGGTCTTACCCTAGTTAATTGTATCAAACCAGAAGGAAAAATCCATTAATATACCTTCAATTGGTTGAAGAGCAATTATTTAAGAACCAATCCTTATTGTTTGGAGGTGATGGGAAAATGGACAGCCCTGGGCACTGTGCTCAATATTGTTCTTACACTATGATGAATATACGCCAGACAGGAAGAAAGAGCAGTTATTTAGAGGGAAAAAAAACATGCTTTGAAAAAAACATGGCACATCTTAATAAAAAATGCTACATGTTAAGGAGATTGTCACAAATGCTCACATGCAAATCTCCGTCCTAATGAGTGAGTCTCTTCATTCAAAATAACGCATTAAAAACACCACATTGAAAGAGAAAATGCCATCACACCAAATCGTTAGGATTTTTGTATCATGCTCTCACAAACGAGGGTAGATATTTATTCGATCTACCCAATTGGCTTGCCAAATGCCTGTTATCATTGACATAGGCTAAGCCAATGTCCTAATTTTGAAAACCTGACAATGGCCTGAGTCTTGAATCATACACGATTTTCGATAAAATTTTGCTATCTATAATGCTCTAATACTGGCTAATGCATTGAAGACGTACAGAATCAAATCAAACAAACAAAACTATTACATGATGCTATTTCAAGAACATTTATTTTTATTTTCAGAAAAAAATCATCCCAGGATAAAACATTCGTTAGACATCTGGCATGCTGCAAAGAACATAGGCAAAACGGTTGCTAAGGTAAATACAACAAAACAGATATATGCATGTGTATTAAGAAAGCTCCCTGTCAGAGAGAACAGCCTGCATCACTGAAGAGCCAGATGATATTGAAATACATGTTTTGTTATATGCTCAGAAGAAAAAGTTTAGTCAGTACAGACACTGTGTGCAATTATTTTGTAGGACAGTCTTAATATTGACAAAAACCTTATCTAACATGAAATGCATTTACTGTCTTTCAAATGTGAACATTTTCAACAAAAATTCTGAAAATATACCTTTTTTCTTCATCAAAATTACACAAAGGGGTCACTGTCAAAATTCAAATTTCAAAACTCAAAAATCAGTCTAGCTCCCATAGACGATTTCTGTCAGTATAGACGGAAATTATCGTACCTGTTGCATGTCTAAGCTGTTTAAGAAGTTTCCCAGCGGCCATGGAGCGATTACGTCATGTTGACGTCACTATGACCCTAACTTCATGTAGCGTCGTTATTCGTGGTCTCCCTGACGGATGCGTGTCATTTTTACTGCCAGGCTGTCGAAAACGTTTTTGCAGACGATAAATTGTGTGTTCATTACATCCAAAACTGCGTGGCACGTCAGCAACACGTGTACTTGCTTCAAGACGTCAAAACTCGGTATTTCTGTAATTTGTTGATAGCCAGGACGGCGACTTAAGCTTGCTAACACTGAGTTTTCTCTGGATTATTGCAATAGGAACACCTCTCTTTCAGTATCAAACAGCATTTGAGAAAATAACTCTGCCGGTTTACCGCAGCACGTGCACATCGTGCATTTTGAAATTTGGTTGATACAGTCTAATAGAGGCATTATTTGTCACACAATAAACGGATACATGTAAAGTTACGATAATACAACTCATATATACAATTTGACAATGATATATCCAGTATTGTTGATTTTATGAGAAAACATAAATACTGACTAAACTTTTTCTTCTGAGTATATATATTATTATTAAGTAAAATAGCTAATAACAGCCTCCAGCCGATGGTGAATTTAAAACAAATGAAAAAAAAAGAATTACATTCTTTGTTATGCTTGTCCTACGACAAATAAGTAGAATTTTCAGAAAAGTCAGTCATGGTATTTCTAATCCAGTCACTTTGCACAATATTAGTTCTTTGTTTGATTTGATTCTTTACGTCCCATCAACAATCTTTAAGTTGTAAAGGAACGAGTCTTCCTGGGTTGAACCAGTACTAAGCTAGGATAAATGTGTCTTGCTCAAGGACCACAACACAGTGATGCCGGTGAGGCTCGAACCCTTTGCCCTTCGGTCTCGAATCGAGCACTGAGCCACTGCGCTCCCACAATATTAGTTCTGAGTATATTATGTGATTATGGTCTTTTTCTCATATGCCACCAGCAAGGACAAGGAGGAACAGCAGAGACTCAGTCAAGCAAAGGCTGGAGTGAATCTGCGCTGTTCGCAGATATTTATCATGGAATAGACAAAGGATTGGACAATTAAACACAAGTACCATGATCACATGGGCTTGTTCGTTTGTTCAATTAGGTGGAATGTGAAACATTACAAAGTTAACTGTATACGTGTTAATAATGCATTTAAAGGCTGGGAAAGACAAGTCCTGCAAAGAGTTATTGCTATGGACACGACACATCATGAACCACTTCTGGCATGCTACCCAGACTGCCAACAGCTATACAGAATTTATGGTTTGTTGCGTTTTTGACTCTACATCTTGATGCCAAATATTGAATTCTTTGCTGAATAACAGCATATTGGTCATCGTCAAAACCACAGAGTCTTTTTATTGATAGGTTTAAATCATTTGTTTGTTCTATGTTTTGGATACGACAGCCACATAATTACACGACCCTTGTGTCTGCACAATTATCACTTTATGAGTACATCTGTCCGCCCGTCTGTTATCAGTTAGTGAAAATGTTTGTAACTCTTGAACCATATGGTATATTTGATCACAATTTGTATACATATGAATGTCAACAATCAATAACCACTCGCATGCAAAACTGGCATGCAAAACCACATTTTTTATAGACATGCGTTTGCTGAACAATTGTACAGCCTGTTGTGGGCAGTTAGTGAAACTCCTCATAACTCATGAACCTTAAAGGATATTTGGATCAAATTTTGTATACTTATTTATTTTAATATATTCCAGCCACTAGAAATGCAAAACACTTAAGAGGGTATGTCGAGTATCGTTTTGGCTGGTTGAGGTCTTGATGGGGGTCCAAACTGTATGCATTTTAA
This sequence comes from Loripinus fragilis, assembly GCA_964019695.1. Lineage (NCBI taxonomy): Eukaryota > Metazoa > Mollusca > Bivalvia > Lucinida > Lucinidae > Loripinus > Loripinus fragilis. The sequence continues at coordinate 46,329,341 of OZ026528.1, forward strand.
GTTGTTTGCAAATTAAGTCACCAAACATATCAGAAGCAGTAAAGAATTAATGTGATAGATACTCCTGAAGAAAAAATGTAGTTGTTGTAAATTTATTCTGTAGGCTATAAACATTGTTATATGTTGAATGCTGGATTGCATATTGTATTGTATATAAAATCATATCTTTTATAACTTTAAATTGAAAATGTATTCGGTCACAACAGCATGTTTATCCTTGTAATTGTTTCATGGAAACTGGGCAGGTGTCATCCATATTATGTAACTGACGGGCATGAATGGTTATTCAATTATGGAAGTGGAAGTAACACCTGCTCTCATGCGCCTCTCGCAGAAGAAAGGGACACAGAATGGCTGAAGAAAGGAAGTAAAGCCCATCAAGCGCTAATGAAAATAGTTTTGGACAGAAGGCTCCAGAATAATGTTTCATACTTTCTTAACTTCAGGTATGTACACTCAAGTATCTATGCAGCGCCACACAATCTGCTGCTTATTTTAAATTTATAATAAATTTAGTGCCTTCTTGCTACTTCACGATGAAATATAGGCACACGTCATAACAGACTGGCTGATATTCACCTTACTTTGCATGTAGAAATCCCTCCTTTTTCTTAAATAGCCAATGAAAATGAAATAATTTGGTCTCACGTACCAAATTATTTTATTTTCATAGACTATCTAAAAACAGGGGGGGGGTGACAAATGCAAGCAGCTGTGGCACAAAACTGTAATGTCGATAAGTGTATATAGCTGATGTAGTGTAAATAGCTGATGTAGTGTATATAGCTGATGCATTCATTATGAAACACATCATTGATCATGACCTATAAAGGAATGAATGTTAATATCTATTTACAGATACAGACTTAATTGATATAATTAGCCCTCTGTGGCAAAATGAAACACTGGCCTGACACTTTGCGCACACATGTTTGTGAAAAATAACATTTCCATTACAACTTGAGGCTAACATTTCTCCACCATAAATCGTAAACATTTCTACCTGTTATTGTTGTTTTGCGTCCAATGTCAGCTATGGTTGAAGGGTTAAGCCATTCATTGAATAAAGGTGTTCAAGCTCAAAGTATTTCATTGAATAAAGGTGTTCAAGCTGAAAGTGAAGGCTCTGAAATGAGGAAGACCTTTAATTCTGTATCAGTTCAGACTACTGTGGAGTTAATATCGTGTGGGACTCAAACAGATTTTATGAAGGACAAACCGCCGGTCTCTACCTCAGTTGGCACATAGGTTAAACTACTAGATATTTCATTTGAGGACATTTCATCATCAGATTTTGTTTATTGTTTGTTTGATTTGATTCTTTACATCCCATCAACAATCTTTCAGTTAAACAGGGACGGGTCTTCCTGGGTTGAACCAGTACTAAGCTAGGATAAATGTGTCTTGCTCAAGGACCACAGCGCAATGACGCTGGTGAGGCTCGAACCCGCAGCCTCTCTGTCTCGAGTCAAGCACTCTACCACTGAGCTCCCATTTCATCATCAGACAAGAAAGTAATGCTTTGTACTGGAATACCTGATGCTGGAACATTTGCTAGTCTTTTTGATGAGATGGATGATGCATATTCTTGTACTAGGAGGATAGGCGATGGTGGTGATAGTGGACACCCTAGAAAACTTAGATTAATAGTCGAGTTCTCTCTTGTAATGATGAGGTTTCGGCTAGGCCTGTTGTTAGAAGATATAGCATGTAGGTTCCATATCTCAAAATCCACATGTGGATTAATGGATTTCTTATTTAAGTAAGAAACTTAGTTTTCTGTACCCCTGGCCTTCAAAAATGATTATCATGAAACATATGAGGAAATACAGTTCATGCAGAGTGATAATAGATTGCAGGGGGAAAAGTCATTGATGTGTTCTCATTTTAAAGTCCCACATGACCTATAAGGAATTAATAGGCATTAGCCCAAATGGTGTTATAACTTGCTTCAGGTTTGTGGACAGAGGGTATAAGTGATAAACAACTCAAAGCTTGTAGAATTTTAGATCGGTGTGAACCAGGGGAAGCCATTATGGCGGACAAGGGTTTCTTTAATTCAGATTTAACATCAGTCAAAGGCGTTAAGCTGATCATGATCATCCCCCCATTACAAACTCATCCATTCTCTAGGAGAGAAATTAAAGAAACTAGGAGAAAAACACATTTAAGAATTGGTGTCGAACAGGCAATAGAGTGAAAAATTTCAGAATATTACAGGGTAACATGCCTATAACATTGTCCCAACAAGCTAGTGACATATGGAAAATCTGTATACAGTGTTCAAATCTACAACCACCTCTGATAAATGATAATCCGGCGACAGTACATGTATAAAAAGCAGTTCAATGATACAAAATGTACAATTGTGTAACTGCAATTTTATACACGACACATTCTATCGCCATCACTTGTTAAATGTGCTTTTCATTAGTTTCAGTCGAGAATTATTAAAAAGAAGGAAAACGACAGGATTAGTAGTGCACAATGTATATGTACTACATATTTAAAAATATTCTGTACAGTACTCAACCCTAACAAGCGCACTATGCCAGTATGCACATTCAGCTTTTTACAGATGTTTTATCATTTTTGGCGAATATAGTGTTGCCCCAGATCAGCTGGCTTTATCAGAACTGAAGCCAGCTGATGTGGATCCACACGGTTTTTCATACACACGTATTTGACCATTGTATTACATTTTATTTAAATCTGAAAATGTTGTCTGCGCATGTCAGCCGCCACATCCATGACCATGCACAAGCCAGTTCTTAAGCATACAGATAGCGGAGGCGGCCATCAAGAAAGTTATGGCTGGAGAGGGGATACATTATTACCCACACCTTTCACAAATACACCCTGAAAGGAAAATTCTGTCTGCACTCATGGACTTCCAGAACGGATGGGATCAAGTTTATGGGTGCAATGTTGTGTTTGGGGAACAAAACCAGCTAATCACGGCTATTCCTGTTTAAAAAGCTCTCTCTCCTTCTCTCTCTCTCTCTCTCCATGTTTGTCATTTTGTTTGCTTTATATTTGCTTTTGTACATATAGAGAGTAATAATGAAGCCTCTCCAGCGTTTGGAAAGGTACTATTTTACTCTTATCTATTGATCACAATAACTACTGATAGCACCGCACAGATAAGTAACAGCCCGAGTCTGATCAAGGTCTACATAAACAGGGCTACATACTCAGTTTTAGTGCATCCAAATACTACACAGTTTTAGAATAACCCTATAACCCACGTTACATGGTTCACTTATATAGTTACGCAAAATAATAATAAATAATCAAATTGAATGAAGACGACTCAAAAGGGCAGCAAGGGAGAGCAACCATAATTGCACGCAACAGATATTATCATCAAAATATCTCAAAGGTTAATAACTTTATTGAGCGCACAAGTTTTTGAGACGGACCCCGAGACAGACGGAAGCCAGGCTGATAGCTATATCCCCCAGCGATAAAAAGGGCCATTACATTTTTGCGAATGACATCCCTTTTTCGAACTTATACTCACTTATTATTTTTGGTCTGTATCTAATTATGCTTTCTTTGAATTCCTTCAATAGTTATCGATCGGAGACCTAAAGTGTGACGAGCCAGTATAGAATAGAAAAAAAGGCTGAGGTACGTCTCCAATCTGCACTGTCCCGCTTCAATTGTTCGCAAAAACACAGCGTAAAAAATATGTATAATAATGGTCTATTTGGTTGTTTATGTGATTATTTTACTTTATAGCGAATATAGTGTTGCGCCAGATCAGCTGGCTTTACCAGAACTGAAACCAGCTGTTCTGGATCCACACAGTTTTTTCATACACACATATTTGACCATTAAATAACATTTTTTTTAAATCTGAAAATGTTGTCTGCACATGTCAGCCGCAACATAATGGACAGACATATACATCCATGACCATGCACAAGCCAGTTCTTAAGCATACAGATAGCGGAGGCAGCCATCAAGAAAGTTATGGCTGGAGAGAAGCCCCCGTGGTGTAGTGGATAAGTGCTATGCCTTGTAAACCAGGGGTCGCAGGTTCGATTCCCGGCTTCTCCATAAAACCATAAAACCACATAAAACCACTTTCGGTGAGCCTTCGGGTGCTCCCGTCATATAATAAACACACAAATCATAAACCCTCCCGGCGGTACTGGTTTCTACCCAGGGAAAGCCACAAAAAAGAAAGTTATGGCTGGAGAGGAGATACATTATTACTCCCACCTTTCACAAATACACCCTGAAAGGACAATTCTGTCTGCACTCATGGACTTCCAGAACGGATGGGCTCAAGTTTATGGGTGCAATGTTGTATTTGGCGAACAAAACCAGCTAATCACGGCTATACCTGTTTAAAAAGCTATCTCTCCTTATCTCTCTCCCCATGTTTGTCATTTTGTTTGCTTTATATTTGCTTTTGTACATATAGAGAGTAATAAAAAAGCCTCTCCAGCGTTTGGAAAGGTACTATTTTACTCTTATCTATTGATCGCAATAACTCTACTGATAGCACCACATAGATAAGTAACAGCCCGAGTCTGATCAAGGTCTACATAAACAGGGCTACATACTCAGTTTAGTGCATCCAAATACTACACAGTTTTAGAATAACCCTATAACCCACGTTACATGGTTCACTTTAATAGTTATGCAAAATAATAATAATCATATTGAATGAAGACGACTCAAAAGGGCAGCAAGGGAGAGAAACCATAATTGCACTCAACAGATATTATCATCAAAATATCTCAAAGGTTAATAACTTTATTGAGCGCACAAGTTTTTGTCTACGGATGGATAGACCGACCCCGAGACAGACGGAAGCCAGGCTGATAGCTATATCCACACTGGTCAATGTAAACGCACCGGTGGTTGCTACAACGAGCTGGTGGTTGCATTTTACAGCACCGGTGGTGGCGTAAAAGGTAAAAAAATCTATACCTGTTGACTTTATTGTTTTTTCATAAACTTGCATTTATTTTATTTGTGATGACACCTGGCGCACAGACCACCGGTAACATCGCAGTTTATGGCTCTGCCAAGCAATTGGTGATTAAATTCATGGTTTGGACTGCAAATCCAACAAAGTTCTGGAGTTTTGCCGTTACAGGTGCTTTTTTCTTGTGTAACTGCCAAAATTGAGTGAAATCTGCACGTCTAAGCGCAGCTGTTGTCATATTCCCTTGAAATAACATCCAAAAAACGATTACTACTTTGTTTTTTTTTCTTGGTCAACTAGCAAATGTTTTATTGAGGAATTTTTATTACAACGCACTGGGAGCATTTTTTGACGCATTGATACAACGCACTGATGGTTGCACAGAATTCCTGTAGTTGCTGGTGCAGCCTCACCACAGCATTCACTGTTCTTATAAACGGTACATAAATCGTTATTTGAGTTAGCACATGATATTTCAGTACCAGGACGAAGACTCAGGTGAGCCTGTGCAAATGTACAGACTCGCCAGAGCCTTCTCTGCATAGAAAAAATAGAGAGTAGTAATCGTTTTTGGATGTTATTTCATGGGACTATGATAACATAGCTGCAGCTGTGCTTAGACATGCAGAATTTCCTGAAGTTAGGCAGTCACAATAAAAAAAAAAGCACCTGCCACTGTCAACCTCCACAACTGTGTCGGATTTGTCAGTCAAACCATGAATTAAAACGCCAATTGCATGGCAGAGCCATAAACTGCAATGTTTCTGACGGTTTGTGCGCATTGGGTCATCAAAAGTAAAATAAATGCAAGCTTATAAAGAAATCATACAGTCAATAGGCATAGATTTTGTGGTTTTTGTACACTGATGAAGGCTCAAGCGTGACTCTGCAAATGTGTAGCCTCACCAGAGATGCGCCAGAGCTAGCCCTGTTCGCACTTTGAGAGTGTTTCCGCCTATTTTTCAGATTGGCCTCAAAACTTTTATTTTAATGAGATTGTCCGTTGTGATACATTACAATAGTTAAGAAGCCTCCATGCAAGCTTAAAAAATTTGTGCTTTAACAACAGCAGATTCTAGGGCGAAGATTGGTACCAGTAAAATGCAATTTTAGCAACCCAGAGATATAGGCTGCTGTCTGTTCTAAGGCGGTGATTCTGTTGTTGTTGATTCGTTGTGGATTGTTACTCCCATTACACGGTAAAAAACCTGGAAAACCTTACAGTAAAAGCGCAATTCAAAATTCTGAAATTTTTCCTGACAATTATACAGTCTTTAGAAATGACAGAAGCTCGCGGGGTGGAGGCGTGTTTGTCGCTGTACAGTCTAACATCACAGCAGTGGAATGTGTTGATTTTGTGACGGACTGTGAGATAGATTTCGCGAAAGTCACGTTGAAAGGAAAGAAAGAACTCTATATTGGTTCATTTTACATGCCAAAAAGGAACATGAAAGATCTTTGTGAACTGAAAAAATCTCTGGAACTCTTGAACGGAAACAAACCTAAAGATATTATACTCTGTGGTGATTTCAACTGTCCTGATATTGACTGGGAACACTTAACACTAAAACATGGGCAAAACATTCAAGACAAAAGTGAACAACAATTTTTGATTGATATAAGTACAGAATTTAATCTAACACAGATTCATGACAAACCGACTCGTGAAGATAATCTACTTGATCTTGTATTTACGACAAATTCGTCTTTGATCAAATCTACGACAAACGCGCCAGGAATTTCAGACCATGATATGGTAATCACAGACTCGGACATTACACCAAATTATTCATTCAGTAAACCAAGGAAGATTTATAAATTTGCAAAGGCGAACTGGGATGAAATAAAGAAAATTTGTAACCAAATTTCATTAAGTGTGATGCAACAGACAAAATCAGGGGAAAATGTTGAAACCCTATGGACATACTTTAAAGAAAAATTGTTAGCTGCAATTGATTCACATGTTCCTTCAAAAATGTCAAGGTCAAAAAAGAGTTTACCATGGTTAAATAGAAACATTAGGAAACAATTGAAGAAAAAGCATAGACTATACAAAAAAGCAAAGGCTAGTGGAAAATGGGAGAAATATAGACATTTTTCTAGGGAGGTGAAACGAAATCTTCGGAAAGCTGAATGGGACCATGTCAATAACGTCATCCAAGAAGGACTAAACCAAAATAATACAAAACCCTTCTGGAGTTACACAAAAAGCAAAAGACAAGACAATATTGGTATAGCACCATTGAAAAGTAAAGGAAACTTACTCACAGATGCCAAATCTAAAGCAAATATTCTTTTGAAACAGTTCATCTTGGTATTCACCAAGTCAACGGACAATATTAACCCGGAAGTCGGTAAATTCAATAACACACCGCCAATTTCACAGATTATTATTGATAACAATGGTGTATTAAAACTATTGAAACGCCTGGACGTACATAAGGCAATGGGCCCGGATGGCATCCCGAATATTGTTTTAAAAAACTGTGCTGATGAAATCTCACAAGGACTTTGTACCATATTTCAACAATCTCTTAGTACTGGAACATTACCGTCAGATTGGCGTAATGCAAATATAACACCAGTATTCAAAAAAGGAGACAGACATTCAGCCGAAAACTACCGACCAGTCTCTCTCACGTCAGTGCCTTGTAAATTACTCGAGCATATTATATGTAGCCATATGTTGAAACATTTTGAGAAGTACAGTATACTTACTACGTTGAATCACGGATTCCGCTCAGGGTATTCAACAGAGACACAACTACTTGTAACAATGCACGATCTTCTGCAGGCCAATGATGCAAGAGTACAGGTCGACATCGCCATACTTGATTTTTCTAAGGCATTCGACACCTTTCCCCATGATAAGCTACTACACAAGTTAGACGCATACGGAATCAAAGGAAGCTTACATAAGTGGCTCAGTTCTTTTCTCCAAGAGAGACATATGAATGTTGTAGTGGCAGGTGAACACTCAGAATCAGCCCCTGTAGAATCAGGTGTACCGCAAGGCACTGTGTTGGGTCCTTTGATGTTCCTCTGTCATATTAACGACCTACCTGATACTGTAAAATCTCAAGTTCGACTTTTTGCCGACGATTGTTTACTCTACAGACAGATAAAGAGTCAAACCGATCACTCAATATTACAGAATGACTTGATTGAACTGGAGAAATGGGCAGCAAAATGGGGCATGCGTTTCAATGCTAAAAAGTGTTATATCCTATCTATTCGTCAAAAGTCATCACGTTTTTATCAACTAGACGGTGAAATATTGCAAGAAGTAAATTCAAGTCCATATTTAGGAATTACGATCTCAAATGACCTGCAGTGGAAAACCCATATAACAAACATTGTGAAAAAAGCAAATTCTACACTTGGATTCCTTCGTCGAAATCTAAAATATTGCCCAGAGGAATGTAAAAGATTATCATACATAGCCCATGTGCGCTCTACATTGGAGTATGGTGCAATAGTCTGGGATCCGTACAAATTACAAGACATTCAGTCAATCGAAAAAATCCAAAGACAAGCAGCTAGATACATAAAAAATGACTATTGCTCAAGATTTGATGGTTGCGTACGTGAAATGCTTCAGGACCTTAAGTTACAACCGCTACAACAACGTCGATTAGAATCCAGATTAGTCATGATGTATAAAATTGTGAGGGGTATGGTACCAGCTATCAATGCTGACGAGGTATTCATTCCTATTAGGAACAAAAGACAAATTAAACCAAAATCTCATCAAGACTGCTATTCAACAAATATCATAAGTAAATATGCTTTAAACAATTCGGAGTGCTATAAAGTACCAGCGTCAAACACTGATCAATATAAGAACTCTTACTTTGTGAAAACCACAAGTGATTGGAACTGTTTATCGGACACCCACATTCGCGCAGAGACAGTTAACAGCTTCAAAACAGCTGTCCATACTTATGTAACCAGCCAATAAGTAGCGCACACACCCACGGTTAATGTACCAGTAGTGGTCCTACCGTTGAAAATATACAGATACAGAAAATGTTGTCTGCACATGTCAGCCGCCACATAATGGACTGACATATACATCCTGGATTCCATGACCATGCGCAAGCCAGTTCTTAAGCACACAGATAGCGGAGGCAGCTATCAAGAAAGTTATGGCTAAAGAGGGGATACATTATTACTCCCACATTTCACAAATACACCCTGAAAGGACAATTCTGTCTGCACTCATGGACTTCCAGACCGGATGGGATCAATTTGGTCTGGCAGTTTATGGGTGCAAAATTGTATTTAGCGAACAAAATCAGCTAATCACGTCTTTTCCTGTTTAAAAAGCTCTCTCTCTCTTTCTCTCCATGTTTGTCATTTTGTTCATTTTGTATTTGATTTTGTACATATAGAGAGTAATAATGAACCCTCTCCAGCGTTTAGAAAGGTACTATTTTTCTCATTTCTATTCATAGGGGATCTTACATGAGTGCTCATGTTTTATTGAATTTATTAAAAGAGTTGGGGAAAAGAGATAAAATGTGAGGCTTGCCGAGCATTTTATCTCTTTTTCGCAATGAGTTTAATAAATTCAATAATACAGGAGCATGAATGTAAGATTCTATTCATCATATGACATTAAGATTACTTTGAAATCTCATTTCTGGCGTAAAAACGTTATAATTTTGTCATCATGTACGCAGCGTTGTTATGGACGTCATAATGTTTCCCGACAATCGATAAACCACTAGTGGTTTACAGATTTTATTGCATGGCGTTATTTCACTCCCAGACGCGAGGTCATATGATAAATTTATTTATCGCAATAACTCTACTGATAGCATTGCATAGATACAGCCTGAGTCTGATCAAGGTCTACTTAAACAGTGCTACATAGTCAGTTTTAGTGCATCCAAATACTACACAATTTTAGAATAACACGATCACCCACTTTACATGGTTCACTTTTATAAATATAATGATAGCTCAATATCTTGAGACAAGTCCATATCCTCGTCAGAAGAAGTTGTTTTTGCTCAACTACGTTAAGGTCATACAAGAATCACACTTTGATACTTATTACTAGGTGAAGAGCAGCTGCAATGCCCCATTCACTGTACGCCATTTCCTTCTGGAGTATGGCAGTTTATCGCAAGTAAGAAATAATAACTTCCATGTTGATAACATGAAACGGTTGTTTCAAGATATACAAATTGATAAAAATACAACAAAAAGGACTTAAGAATTGGACAATTCTATATTAGAAATTTACTAAAAGATGGCTGTAGAAAACATACTGTTTAATATTGATAGTAGATGTTAGTCCATTAACTTACCCTCTTTATTAAGATTTATCTCCCCTTGATTGCTTGTGACAGCTGATTCTTCTGACTGGTCTGAGCCATCTGTCCAATCACATGAGATACATGACCAGGCTGCAGCCTCACCAGAAAGGGAACATGTCCTGTGGGCATTGTTCATACAACAGTGGCTGACCAACACCTCGTCAAAGAGGCCAACATCGTTGTAACAGACACAACAAACCACATCAAGGTCTAAATCCATGGATACATCTGCGAAATCCCATGATAGCTCAATATCTTGAGACAAGTCCATATTCTCGTCAGAAGAAGTTGTTTTGGCTTGACTACGTTTAGGTCATACAAGAGTCACACATTCATACTACTAGATTAGCAGCCACACTGTGTTGGTTGTGATGCACCATTCACTGTACGTTATTTCCTTTTGGAATGCGGCGACTTTGCACAATTAAGAAATAATTACTTCCATGTTGATAACATAAAACAGTTCGTTCAAGTTATACATATTGATAGTATTATGTCATTTTAAGACAAATCTTTTTATCAAAATCCTATCGCTATTTTTAAAATGTTCTGTCTGATCTGATTAATCTGAAGTTTCGAGTGAGGGCTCCAAATGGGTGCTGCAATTTCCTTTGTACTCCTAGGTGCAAAAGCCAAGTTCCTGTGAAGAAAACTAAGTGTTTTAGTTGCTTTCTAAAGTTTGATTGTGTAGTGAATAGACGAAGATAGTTTATCCTCGTTGCCAATTGTTATAACCTAGTAAATCAGTAGATGTTAGTCCACTAACTTACCCACTTTATTAAGATTGATCTCCCCTTGATTGCTTGTGACAGCTGCTTCTTCTGACTGGTCTGAGCCATCTGTCCAATCACAGGAAGAACATGACCAGGCTGCAGCCTCACCAGAAAGGGTACATGTCCGGTGGGCATTGTTCATACGACACTGGCAGACCAACACCTCGTCAAGAGGCCAACATCGTTGTAACAGACACAACAAACCACATCAAGGTCTAAATCCATGGATACATCTGCGTAATCCAATGATAGCTCAATATCTTGAGACAAGTCCATATCCTCGTCAGAAGAAGTTGTTTTGGTTCGACTACTTTAGGTCATACAAGAGTCACACATTCATACTACTAGATTAGCAGCCACACTGTGTTGGTTGTGATGCACCATTAACTGTACGTCATTTCCTTTTGGAGTGTGGCGATTTTGCACAATTAAGAAATAGTAATTTCCATGTTAATAACATGAAACAGTTAGTTCAAGATATACATATTGATAAAAACAAACAAAAAGGAATTTAGAATTGGACAAAACGGCTTTAAGAAATTTACTTAAAGATGGCTGTAGAAAAAAATAGTTTTTTTAATGTTAGTAGATGTTTCGATGTTAGTCCACCAACTAACCCTTTTTATTAAGATTGATCTCCCCTCGATTGCTTGTGACAGCTGCTTCTTCTGACTGGTCTGAGCCATCTGTCCAATCACAGGAAGAACATGACCAGGCTGCAGCTTCACCAGAAAGGGTACATGTCCGGTGGGCATTGTTCATACAACACTGGCAGACCAACACCTCGTCAAGAGGCCAACATCGTTGTAACAGACACAACAAACCACATCAAGGTCTAAACCCATGGATACATCTGCGTAATCCAATGATAGCTCAATATCTTGAGACAAGTCCATATTCTCGTCAGAAGAAGTTGTTTTGGCTTGACCACGTTTAGGTCATACAAGAGACCACGTTTAGGTCATACAAGAGTCACACATTCATATTTACTACTAGGTGAAGAGCAGCCTCACTGTGTTGGTTGAGATGCACCATTAACTGTACGTCATTTCCCTTTGGAGTGTGGCGATTTTGCACAATTAAGAAATAGTAATTTCCATGCTAATAACATGAAACAGTTAGTTCAAGATATACATATTGATAAAAACAAACAAAAAGGAATTTAGAATTGGACAAAACGGCTTTAAGAAATTTACTTAAAGATGGCTGTAGAAAAAAATAGTTTTTTTTAATGTTAGTAGATGTTTCGATGTTAGTCCACCAACTAACCCTCTTTGTTAAGATTGATCTCCCCTTGATTGCTTGTGACAGCTGATTCTTCTGACTGGTCTGAGCTATCTGTCCAATCACAGGAGGAGCATGACCAGGCTGCAGCCTCACCAGAAAGGGTACATGTCCGGTGCGCATTGTTCATACAACACTGGCAGACCAACACCTCGTAAAGAGGCCAACATCGTTGTAACAGACACAACAAACCACATTAAGGCCTAAACCCATGGATACATCTGCGTAATCCAATGATAGCTCAATATCTTGAGACAAGTCCATATTCTCTTCAGAAGAAGTTTTGGCTTGACTACGTTTAGGTCATTCAAGAGTCACACATTCATACTACTAGATTTGCAGCCACACTGTGTTGGTTGTGATGCACCATTTACTGTATGTTATTTCCTTTTGGAATGTGGCGACTTTGCACAAGTAAGAAATAATTACTTCCATGTTGATAACATAAAACAGTTCGTTCAAGTTATACATATTGATAGTATTATGTCATTTTAAGACAATCAAATCTTTTTATCAAAATCCTATCGCTATTTTTAAAACGTTCTGTCTTGATCTTATTAATCTGAAGTCTCGAGTGAGAGCTCCAAATGGGTGCTGCAATTTCCTTTGTACTCCTAGGTGCAAAAGCCAAGTTCCTGTGAAGAAAACTAAGTGTTTTAGTTGCTTTCTAAAGTTTGATTGTGTAGTGAATAGTCGAAGATAGTTTATCCCGTCGCCAATTGTTATAATCTAGTAAATCAGTAGATGTTAGTCCACCAACTAACCCTCTTTATTAAGATTGATCTCCCCTTGATTGCTTGTGACAGCTGATTCTTCTGACTTGTCTGAGCCATCTGTCCAATCACAGGAGGAACATGACCAGGCAGCAGCCTCACCAGAAAGGGTACATGTCCGGTGGGCATTGTTCATACAACACTGGCAGACCAACACCTCGTCAAGAGGCCAACATCGTTGTAACAGACACAACAAACCACATCAAGGTCTAAATCCATGGATACATCTGCGTAATCCAATGATAGCTCAATATCTTGAGACAAGTCCATATCCTCGTCAGAAGAAGTTGTTTTGGTTCGACTACTTTAGGTCATACAAGAGTCACACATTCATACTACTAGATTAGCAGCCACACTGTGTTGGTTGTGATGCACCATTAACTGTACGTCATTTCCTTTTGGAGTGTGGCGATTTTGCACAATTAAGAAATAGTAATTTCCATGTTAATAACATGAAACAGTTAGTTCAAGATATACATATTGATAAAAACAAACAAAAAGGAATTTAGAATTGGACAAAACGGCTTTAAGAAATTTACTTAAAGATGGCTGTAGAAAAAAATAGTTTTTTTAATGTTAGTAGATGTTTCGATGTTAGTCCACCAACTAACCCTTTTTATTAAGATTGATCTCCCCTTGATTGCTTGTGACAGCTGCTTCTTCTGACTGGTCTGAGCCATCTGTCCAATCACAGGAAGAACATGACCAGGCTGCAGCTTCACCAGAAAGGGTACATGTCCGGTGGGCATTGTTCATACAACACTGGCAGACCAACACCTCGTCAAGAGGCCAACATCGTTGTAACAGACACAACAAACCACATCAAGGTCTAAACCCATGGATACATCTGCGTAATCCAATGATAGCTCAATATCTTGAGACAAGTCCATATTCTCGTCAGAAGAAGTTGTTTTGGCTTGACCACGTTTAGGTCATACAAGAGACCACGTTTAGGTCATACAAGAGTCACACATTCATATTTACTACTAGGTGAAGAGCAGCCTCACTGTGTTGGTTGAGATGCACCATTAACTGTACGTCATTTCCCTTTGGAGTGTGGCGATTTTGCACAATTAAGAAATAGTAATTTCCATGCTAATAACATGAAACAGTTAGTTCAAGATATACATATTGATAAAAACAAACAAAAAGGAATTTAGAATTGGACAAAACGGCTTTAAGAAATTTACTTAAAGATGGCTGTAGAAAAAAATAGTTTTTTTTAATGTTAGTAGATGTTTCGATGTTAGTCCACCAACTAACCCTCTTTGTTAAGATTGATCTCCCCTTGATTGCTTGTGACAGCTGATTCTTCTGACTGGTCTGAGCTATCTGTCCAATCACAGGAGGAGCATGACCAGGCTGCAGCCTCACCAGAAAGGGTACATGTCCGGTGCGCATTGTTCATACAACACTGGCAGACCAACACCTCGTAAAGAGGCCAACATCGTTGTAACAGACACAACAAACCACATTAAGGTCTAAACCCATGGATACATCTGCGTAATCCAATGATAGCTCAATATCTTGAGACAAGTCCATATTCTCTTCAGAAGAAGTTTTGGCTTGACTACGTTTAGGTCATTCAAGAGACACACATTCATACTACTAGATTTGCAGCCACACTGTGTTGGTTGTGATGCACCATTTACTGTATGTTATTTCCTTTTGGAATGTGGCGACTTTGCACAAGTAAGAAATAATTACTTCCATGTTGATAACATAAAACAGTTCGTTCAAGTTATACATATTGATAGTATTATGTCATTTTAAGACAATCAAATCTTTTTATCAAAATCCTATCGCTATTTTTAAAACGTTCTGTCTTGATCTGATTAATCTGAAGTCTCGAGTGAGAGCTCCAAATGGGTGCTGCAATTTCCTTTGTACTCCTAGGTGCAAAAGCCAAGTTCCTGTGAAGAAAACTAAGTGTTTTAGTTGCTTTCTAAAGTTTGATTGTGTAGTGAATAGTCGAAGATAGTTTATCCTCGTCTATCCCGTCGCCAATTGTTATAATCTAGTAAATCAGTAGATGTTAGTCCACCAACTAACCCTCTTTATTAAGATTGATCTCCCCTTGATTGCTTGTGACAGCTGCTTCTTCTGACTTGTCTGAGCCATCTGTCCAATCACAGGAGGAACATGACCAGGCAGCAGCCTCACCAGAAAGGATACATGTCTGGTGGGCATTGTTCATACAACACTGGCAGACCAACACCTCGTCAAGAGGCCAACATCGTTGTAACAGACACAACAAACCAGAACTGCAATTCGATGTCATTTAAAATTTATTTTTATCATCCATTTTATTGATTACAAATTTTACTTTTTCCATCCAAATCATGTTTAATTTAATACCGTCTGACGCTAATGACCCACAAGTGTTGATGCGTCGTTAAGCAGCAAACAAATTGGTGACTGCACTGTCTGGGTCGGAGGAAGAAGAAAGTGACATGGCCAGATGGATCTAATATGTTCTTAAAAGGGTATCCTTTGGAAGCAAAGAATGCACCAAATAACTGAAACTAGAGTGTGCATATTTCTTCGGCCAGACTAGCTGGTTTCTTCCATTTAGGCTTCATCAATGACCCTCTAATAATTTCAAAGTTCCACAATGAAACCCATGATCCCAAAGGACAAGAAAATCAAATCTACACTATAGTGAAGGGCAGGGAGACGTTCTACCACCGCCACACAGTCCCAGTCACCAGCTTCAGTATTAGTTATTCATCAGGATCTTTGTTGATATTGTGTAGGGAACTCAGTGGTAGAGTGCTTGACTCAAGACCGAGAGGCCACGGGTTCGAGCCTCACCGGCGTCACTGCGTTGTGGTCCTTGAGCAAGACACATTTATCCTAGCTTAGTACTGGTTCAACCCAGGAAGACCCATCCCTGTCTAACTGAAAGATTGTTGATGGGACGTAAAGAATCAAATCAAACAAAATTGATACTGTGAGCTCTGAAGGGAAAGCAACGGGGAAAAGTCAGCCTCTTAGGTAAGGATCTTCTTTATGTTTGATTAACCGATTCAACTTTCAGTGTATTTTTGTTCAGTTTTGTCTTCTCATGGGTTTGTGGTCCAAGTCTATAGTTGAGCCAATCTTCAATGATTTGTTTGTTGTTGGGGTTGCATGTATCTATCTGAATGTTTAGTGTATTTGTGTTCAATTTGTCTTCTCAAGGGTTTGTGGTCCAAGTCTGTAGTTAATACAATCTTCAATTGTTTGTTTGTGGGTTGGGTTAAATGTGTCTATTTTGAATGTTGGTGGTCAAAATGTACTTTGTACTATGAAGTTATTGTCTCGGAACAAAGGCTATAGTCTCCAAAATAGCATTTATCTATGGCTGGGGACATCCGTACTTTGAGAGGCAGAAACTCCCTGTTCACTTGTTGATGAATATTGTCAAACTCTGCTTTGCACTGCATACCCAAATCTGTTGAAAACCTATTTCGCATAGTTTCCAAGTCACTTTTGGTCAGCCCTGACATCATTTTCAATACTGCAGGCTTTCGTTTTATATATTTTGTTTGATTTTCACCAAGATGTCTTGTGCCAGTCTGGTATTAGGGAAAGGTTTTGGTTACTTTGTCATTAAGACATTCGGTGTGTGCCCTGTACACAGGGATCTGTTGTAACTTAATTTGGTTCTAAATGATCTGACTTAAAATCTTAAAAGGTATAACTGAGGTATAATAATACAAATACCTTGTCCTGACCAGATGGGTATTATCACATTTCATTAT
Source organism: Loripinus fragilis (assembly GCA_964019695.1). NCBI lineage: Eukaryota > Metazoa > Mollusca > Bivalvia > Lucinida > Lucinidae > Loripinus > Loripinus fragilis. Next base: position 46,346,189 of record OZ026528.1, read on the forward strand.
CACACCTGACTTCTGACTTGTTGTTATACAATGAAAATGATTGCTTGCTGGAATTAAGAATATACATCCTGCATTCCAACTAAAGTGTTCACACTCAAACTGGCTGAATACTTTAGCTGGAATGCAGACTTATAGAATCTAGTGCCAGGCGCACCTGGTCTAGACTTCATCACCAGCTTAGATTCTAAGGTTTTATCTACCACATTGCTTCTTTGGTCAGTTTTGCTCTTCCTCACAGTGAAAAAAACACGCTCACAGTGAGCACTTCTATGTGGTATTGTCAAATATGCTCAGCATGAAGGTTGACAAGTCCTTAAAAATCAAAATTCCAGACTCATCTTTTATCTGACCAATTTTGATCCAGGTTTCGTCAATACTTTCCTTAATACATGAGGATATGTTTTCAGTTTGGTAGAGAGCAAGGAAGCTTCATGAGAGTTACTGTTTAACTGTGATGACAGAGGACTGCAAGCTTACATCAACCGCGTCACTGCATTGTGGTCCTTAAGCAAGACACATATATCCTAGCTAAGTACTGGTTTAATCCAGGAAGACCCGTTCCTGTTTAACTGAAAGATTGTTGATGGGACGTTAAGAATCAAACAAACAAATCAACTGCTTCACAATGGACTAACAATTCTACAATGGACTAAGGGAAAGTTTGCCACCATGGAAGTACAGGACTCCAGGAAATATTCCCTTGTATTCTATTTTAACTGAACCCGTCAACAGATTAACCATCATGTTTGCTGGTTTTAAAAAAATATATCAAAAATCAAAATGTCCTGACTATTGTGGTCATTGGATGTCCATTGAACAGCTTCTTCTGTCCACCATGGGTCTCCTACAATTGCTTCAAAGAACATCTTGTAAACTACTGGCTGAATTTGGCAGGAATTATCCTCCTCACTGGCGTCACTGCATTGTGTCCTTGAGCAAGACACATTAATCCTAGCTTAGTAGTGGTTCAACTTAGGATGACGTTCCTACATAACTGAAAGATTATCGATGGGACGTAAAGAATCAAAACAATAAACAAATCCAGATAAGGAAAATTTCTAAGCGTAAAATTGTAATTATTGTCTTACCCATCAATTTAAACATAGGTTTTGGGTGTCCAAAAGAACCGTCTCATTGAAACCGTTCTTTTGAATACCTACAACATATGTTTTGGATAGGAAATAAAGAAAATAGTTTTCCAATACGCACCCTTATCTGGAGGCTTGGATATCTATGCTGATTTGAGTCTTTGCTCTGCGCATTCTCATTTTATTGGTTTGCCATGTTATGGCTTAATTTTTTTTTATCTCAACGACCATGCGAGTGTATGGAAATGAAACAATAAATCATTTACATTTATCGCAAAAGTATTCCATGTTTGCCATAGAAATGTCACAATGGAGCATTTACACAAAATTTATGATACCACGTTTTACACTTACCACATTGTACCATTATTGTAACATTCTGGTAAGTTACCGAGACAACAACTTTGATTTTTTTCTTCTGCCGCTTGTTGTTTTTACTTGACAAAGGAATCTCAGAAATTTGACTGGTTTCAAAGCAAGCAAAAAGATGAGATCACATTTTGGTGGAATCGAAAATAAGATCAAAACATGCGTTTTGTCTGAAGCAATAAGACGTTATACTAAAACAATGAGACGTTATAAAATCAATGGCATACGATCCACAACAATACTATTATTTTGTTTCATAATTTCGGGAATTTTAAGTGTTGTGTGTTTCTTTCCTCCACCTTAAAGTTGTAAAAGTTGAATTGTTCTGTCAGTGATTTGTTCTCTGTCTTTGCTAACTTTTCCAACCTGCTGCTAAACTTATTGTCAAATGATGATTTTCGTTTTTTCCTTCTATCTTTGTATCACATCGTTTTGGTCGCATGTTCTATCTTATTTGCGTCAATTTCAATTTTTTATTGTCAGTAGAACAATTATGTGACAGCAACGGTTGTAGATGAACAATTGCATGTTTCTTGAGGAAAAAGAGTCCCTGAATTTTTTGTTTTTGTAACCCTTTACCTTAAACGCTTTCATGCTCGGAACTAAAGTTCTTGCACACCAGATAGAGATATCTGAGAAATTACCCTGGGATAGAAAATCTTATCTTACCCATGTCATCTTACCCAGGACGTCAAGTAGCGTCATCGTGTGAAATTGCATCTTAGCGTATTCAGGGACTTGTCTGGAAGTTTAATATTTAAAATAAATAATAAAAACAGTAGTGAACAAGAAAAAGAATCCATTATTCGTGTGAGGGTAGGATAGAACAATCTGTCACTTGAGATCACCGTTAGTCATCCTTCGGCAAGCCTCGTGATGCCAAACGACGGTTCTCGGGACAGATTTTCCTATCATGCCAGTGAGTATAGAAGCACTCTTTACACGGGTGAAAATTTTCAGGATTATTATTGAATTCAGGAACTTGAACATCAGCCTCAAAATTCTAAACTTGAAATGGAGAATATTTAGTGGGCATACTGCAAGATTTAAGATTGGACTTTCCAAAGTTCAGGATTTTGTAAATTTTTCACAATTTGGAATTTCCTGATGTCCGGATTCAGCAGATTGTACTAAACTGATTTTACCCTTAATTATTAGGTCCATCATTTTATCTGGATGACATACATTTTGGAGGAATTGTATTGTATCTTGATCTTGCTTTGCGAAACTAATATGCCTAATAAACCCCATTCACTTTCGCCACAAAATACCTTCAATAGTTCCAATACACCATTGCCTTGTACGTAATTTAAATATAAATTTTGCTGTCAATTTATCTCTCTGTATTCACTTATACGTGTGAGTTTGGCATTAACACTTTCAGCTGCATTGTTTGTGACCCCTGAATATGGATTATAGTATTCACATTTTTCCAAATCCCTGCTTCCTGAATTTTCCAAAATTGCCTCCAGCAGATTTTCTTCAAAACCTATCAACATGAGTAGTCTCCTTTTTAACTTTACTTGTTCCAACTTTTCGTGAAATTGTTCTTAGGTTGCACAGTTGATTAATGTGCGTACAGGAATTCAGTGAACATGGCTTTTTTGCGTTTATTTCGTTATGTGCGGACTGATCGCACAATGACCATCAGAATTTAATATATCTATACACCGCCTAATTGGTGATATTTTTTTCGTTACACAATGTATTGTCAAATGGGCTGTGATATGATGAAATTTGTCCTCATTTGAGCATCTGCATTTTTTAATTTACCCTAAATGCACCTTTGTACGGACCACTGCCTTTAGTTTACTATCGATGAATAATTGTACGGTTTTATAAGACGAAGTAACAAGATAGGAGAAGGGTTACTTATCATATCAAAATAGTTCCACCAAATGCAAATTATGGCCAAAGTTTGGGCTCAAAGAATTTTGGCATACGAGAAAATATTGAGGCCTTCCCGGTGGGCACCCATCCGCGTGTTCCTATGAAGTCATGAATCTCTGTGTTCCCCTGTTCCTCAATTTAAAATCTTGATTTTCTGTGTTCCCTGCTCCTTCTCTGATCATCAGATTTTATAGAATTTTCCAAACTTGTTTTATTAAACAAATTGAACTTTCTATCTGTTTATTCCAAATACTGATTTGTTGACACCAGACAATGCAAAATATGCATGCCAAAACGTAATTATGAGCATCTATAATAATCACAGGGCTCACCCGTTAGGTGTGATTCAAGTGAAAAGACTCATCCAATAAAAATAATGCTGAGGTCGGAAAGAGAAACTAGTAATGGGGTGGGGCGTGGTCACAAATGACTAGTGCATAAAGACGAAAGAAATTATGCGCACCAGTCATTTGTAGCCGCGCCTTAGCCAGGCAAGAGCGCTGTTAGTACAGGGTCATACCAGGGACCTGTTGCCAGAAAAGCAAAGTCCCCGTTACAACTGACTTATGTATTAGACGATGTAGAGCGCCATCAAACAATGTGAATCCCGTTTATACATCTGATGAACAGCCTCCTCATTATATTTGTTTTTAATATTATTATCTGTTGCACTTGAAGTATTTGTCCTATAGCTGTCGAGCAAGCAACACAGGCCACGACGCGAGAAACCGTGTCTTCTTGGAGTCCGACAAAGCGAGTCTCAAACCAGTCTCTTCGGCTAAACAGGCTAGCTAGAAAAATGATTTTAGATATGATTCTTCTCAAAAAGCAGACAACAAAGTTGCTGATGAGACTGCGCCGATGCACAGGCTGATCTGCGCCTTGATTGTTACAAATCACCGAAGACAGGTTTTCTCAGTCGCGGTCCAATTGCTATATGTGTTATTTTACCATGAACGTTTAGAAAATAAGATGCGAAATTTGATTATAGTGAAATATGATAACTCAGAATTGTAATTTGCGCAGTCTCTTCAAAGCATTTGCAGTGTGTATGTAATAGACATACCAAGAGTTACCCTGCTGGTGGCCGTTTTTTTTATCATACAACCTGAGATATACGACAGTAAACATGGTAATCATTGAACTGTATAAGCCACGTGCTACCCATATGAAATACACTGAGGGAAAATAAGGAATTTTCTAAATCGAAAACGACTAAGTTATTTTATTTCACAAGAGATTCCAGACTTATTTTCCTATCATAAATATTCAAATATGCAAGTGTATATTAGGCGGTGTTTTATTATATGTATGTGCAAAATTTTAGTCCAAAATTTTATCATTAAAGACATTTTAAAAAAGAAGAACGATGTTCACTGAATTTCTGTACGGACTATAGTGTTCTGACGTTGAGATCATATGCCTTTTTATCATCCGCTTTTTCATTGTGTTTACTTCGCCAAACTTTTTAATCCCTAAAATGTGATTCCAGCATAGCAGCACCAGTGTATTGGTCAAGACGTTTTTAAAAGCATTCCAACCTCCCTATAAGTTACTTTTCATTATTTTCTGTTCTTTGTCTAAAATAGACTCCTTCCTTCACACTGACCAGTTTTAAAACGAGAGCTGCCACAAAGGATGGTCTTGTGAGCATAAAAACGCCCTGGTGTCATGGCAAGTTTTTTTATGGCTAGTCTTCCGGGCTTCATTTTCCAATGAAACTAGATTTCATGTAAACTGTCCACGATTACCTCCTGCTTCTGTGCCTCTTCCCCCACCTCTCACTTCGCCAGCTCATATTTGGAAGCCTTGTCAACCACCTTTTTCTCATGAAACTTCTTCTCTAACAAACCAATCTTCTCTGCCAATGATTTCACCTAACAAATTAAAACCAACATGTTTTCATAAATATTATATTATATACACATTAATATCGTCATTTTATCTTGCTACTTTTCTAAGTCTGGTTTTAAATGCTATATTTTTATATCTATTAAATGAATCTTAATTGAGTAAATCTTCTTATTTTACTATCTTTTTAAAAAGAAAATAAAAAAGGTGAAAGATGATCAAACTCGTCTCTGAAATGAATGATCTATTTTAAACAGAAAAGGAAAAGCTGAAACGAATAAGAAAAGATTTATATTCTAAATAACGATCATATTTAGTATGAAATATTTGCCGAATTTTTGATGTCTGTTACATACTTGTTTTAGTTATCCCCGACGCAGCCGGAGGGATATAGTCTTGGCGTTATCCGTCCATCCATTCCTTCCATCTGTCCGCACTTTTTGTCTGTCCGGAACCATATCTCAGTACCTATTGGTCAGATTTGATTCATTCTTAGTACAAATGATAAGTACCATAGACTCTCTATATCCTATAAGTTTAGTCAAAATCGACCACTTAACACTTAAGTTATTGCCCTTGTTTTAGTATAGGCACTTATAAGGCAAAACCTATATTAGCTTTTTTGTGTGATGATCGTCACATTTCACAGCTATTATATTTAACAACTTCTCACTATAGATCATGATTGCCAAGTGCCTGTAGATAGGCATGGCAGTGTCAAAGTTTTACACCACCGCCTTTGACCCCACCTAAGGGGTCAAAGGTCAATTATTTAAATTTTGCAATAACTAAGGCAATTGTTGATATTTTTGCTGAAATTTTGCATGCAGGCAGAGCAGCAATAGATTTGAAACATATCTAACGAGATTAAAGTTTGAAGGCCTGGGTCCAAGCCCGTTTGGTTGACTTAGGGGATGGGGCAGAGGCTTTTTCAGAATATGGTCATGTTGCATATTAAATAAAAGCTGACGACGCTGGCAGCAACATGGTAGCAAATCGTTTGTCACCAGACACACCCAAGCAGTAAAACATACTTGACAGGCACATGTTATGATCTGAATGATACTGAAGGTGAACTAAGTTTTAGATAAATGGGATTTATGTTTTTTGATTTACATGTTTCTCTCATATAACCTTTCGTCGGGGGATATAAATTCGTCAAATTTTCTTGTTCATAAAGAGTTCATTTATTTTGAATAAGAACTAAACCTTTTTTTTCTTTCTTTTAATGTCCATTAAAAACGAGTATGATCAGGCAATATTACAATCACACTCTGTAGATCAAAACACCATTGCGAGGAAAGACCGTAGAATAATGTCAATTACAAGACGTGAGAAAGACCATTCTTATCTTTAACCGTATTACTAGAAAGGATGAGAAGTAATGCATGACAAAACGAGGAATGTTACACTGAACCTTCAAATGGAAGCAATAATTAGAAAATCGATCAACAACAACAGAATCGAGGCTTTAGAATAATTGGTAACGTAAACCACTATATTGATGAAAGAGTATTTTTCCGCTACTAAATATTCTCCCTAGATTCTGTTATTGTCAAAATGTAAAAATAATAAAATAGTTAGAATGGAGGCTTCTTAACCAATACAATGTGTGAATTAAATGTCGTCATGTGTTTTGAGTTGGTCTTAAGATTATGTCCAATGTTTCTGTGTGTATACCATCATCACAGACAAGGCGTTTGCAATAAAAAAAATATGTAAATGCCTGCTTAATTTGCTGAAATGAATTGGTAGAATTATTGTAAACAGTGATTCCCCTATTTATAGCATTTCATGATTTCTTTTTTTCCCACCACTTCTGCAAATTTATGCATGGGGTCAACAAAGTTATTGTTAAGGCCTAAAAAGGTTCTGTTTAAGGTAAAGCCTCAAAAAAGCTAGGTAGGGTAGGTACATTTTTTTCTTAAGAAAGGCAGTTCAACGAGTATTGTGTTTATTGTCAAACATGTTTTATATGTTTTCTGTTTGTTAGACAATGTAAAGATTGAAAATAGGGAAATAAAACCTTTACTGTTCTTCACTTTTTATTGCATCCTTCAGACATTTTTCAATATTCAAGTTTACAAACACTTTAACAGTCAGGTCCACGCACATGTATGAGCATACATTGTGGACCCAGATCAGACTATTCCTATATGAGAAAGGTCAATATAATTATATTATTCATCAAGTGATTTTGTATTTCTATCTTGTCTCGATTTAAAAAATCGGCATAGGTTCTCCTACCCAGAGCACCTTCAATTTATTTTTGAGGTTGTTTGAAGGCCCTTTAAAAGTGGTGGGTTGGGGGGGGGGGGGGGGCAGTGTCTAGATTTTTGAAAAAATTAGGCATAGGTTCCCCTACACAGGGCTTTTTCAGCTTTTGTATTTGAGGGCCTGTTAAAAGTGTTAGGTAAGACGGAAAGAACAGGCAAGTTTGGATAGATTTCCCTTATCCTAAAGAAATCTTTCTTACACTGCATCTGGACAGAATTGGAAACTTGGATAAAATTTTTACCTGCTTCAGCACTGGACCAATGGGGGCCTGGTACATGTCCCATTCTTCACTATCGTCCAACTTGGTCCAAGGCCCGTTCTGAGCAGATGACGGGTAAATTTCCATCAAAGCCTCTGGTTGACATAAAAACCTGGACTCTATTTTTTCAAAAGGATAACCCAGAATTCAAAATTTGAACGTGCGAAGTTCTTGTGCATGCTGACATTTTGGCCGAAATATATTAAGTATGACGCTAGCATAATCCATAATTTAATTGAAGTAAACACAATAATGTTTTTGTAATTTAGATGTAAGACTGAAACAAAAACAAGCGTAGATCGACCGGAATAACCCTTAAAATTTAAATTTGCAGCGGAAGTGGCTTTTGTTGTAACGTAAAGTCCTCCTGCTGATTTTTTGGTGCTGCCTGTCAGAGCGACTATTTTCCGGGACTATTTTTGGGCATGATGGATTTTTTTTTGGGGGGGGGGGGGGAGGCGGACAAAAAAGGTAACCTAAACTTACCCTTTTTTTAGGCCTAACTGCCTTTAAACCATATTTTACTTTACGGCTCTCCTCGGACTTTGATACATATGATTTAGAATTCATATTTATCATGGTTGAAGCTTGGAATTCCACTTTCATCAAGCCCCGTTCGTGTTGGTAATGATTGTTAAGTTCTTTACAACATTCTCTTGGAAACCAGATGCCATTTATACCAACAACGGGTTGAAAATCTGCACCACAGTTTTTCTTACCGCGATCTCATCTCTGGTTTAATAACATCTTTTATGGTAGAACCAGATAAAGCGAAATATGCCGAATCTGTGTCTACCTACAAATACTCAAAATCTTTGAAATCAATATATTTCATCATAAAGTCACAATTAAAACTTAACAGATGGAATTTGGCGTAATTCAAAATTGCGAGACCTAACTGAAGCGTGTTTTCAATTCTGAATTTCCAATGCTCATCCTCAAAAAGGAGAGGATCTTACATGAGTGCTCCTCTTGTTGCAGATATAGAGGATCTTACATGAGTACTCAAGTTTTATTGAATACGTTAAACGAGATGGGGGAAAGAGATAAAATGCGAGGCTTGCCAAGCATTTTAGCTCTTTTTCGCAACGAGTTTAATAAATTCAATAATACAGGAGCTTCAATGTTGGATTCTATTTATCAAATGACAATAAGATTACTTTAAAATATCATTTCTGTTGTGAAAAGGATTATAATTTTGTTATTATGTACGCAACGTTGTTATGGACGTCATAACGATTCCCGAAAATCGATAAACCACTAGCGGTTTACAGATTTTATTGCATGGCGTTATTTCACTCCCAGACGCGACGTTATAAGATAACATCAATTTCAGTCAGTTTATCGAATCTGGGATTGTTGACAGGAATACACGAGTTTCTGAACCCTTCTGTATATTTTACTTGAAAACGAGGCAAATGTCCAGAAAATGTGAAAAACACCGTGCAACCACGGCAAGCCAGTCCCAAACATTTGCCTCGTTTTCAGGCCTAAAGTATTAATCTGGTGACAAATCCATTAACACCGTTGTAAAGAACTCACTTTTCCCCTTAGAATAGGCTATATGTCTTTGAAATCGGCTGGAAAATAAAATACTTACGATTGATTGAAGTTCCGAGGCGATGCTTCTTGTTGATGATTTAGCTGCCGGTGGTACCAAAAATTTACGTCACACACCACGTGGTTTGGTGACACTGATAATATTCAATGAAGGGTGTTTGTCACCTTCTCGTCGTGCTTCGGTCACTTATTTCCCGAACGATTGGAAACAGCCAGATTTAGAATACTGTATGATCTGATGAATGTTTGTGACATTCAAACCTTATAAAACATACCATTTTAATAAAGTGGTAAATAAAAGTATCTTTTCGGCTTTCATTTCACCTACCAATAAATACGGAGGTTTTTCAGAGAGATCGTAGTGAAGAAACTCGTACTAGCGCTTCTACAGGTGTGATCGATTTTAATGTATACAGCTAATAGAAGACAGTTGCATTATCAAGTAATATCTTTTTTAATTCTCAACATAATTCTAAATCCAAGACTGTTCCACAAAGATACTTTGATATAGTGTTTTAATTTTGATTCTAGCGTTAGTATCAAATTTTTTTTTGCATGTAAGGATCCGGGGGTGCTTAGTTTAATGAAACAAATAGGGATATTTTGTAAAAAATGGGAAAACAGGGGTGGGTACATAAATTCAACATCATTTTACTCAAACAATTATTGCATCCCAAATGAATCATGTGAATAATTTTGAATTACGCATGGAATACAGAATAAGATGGCGGATCAAATGGACGTGGATTTCGCGCCACTGTGATTTTTGGATAATAATAATGGAAGGATTGCCCAGTGTTATACCGAAATCAATCGTCGAAGTTCTGAACAGGCTGGAGAACGATTAGGACAACCTATTCTCGTGGAAACTCACGCGGAGTCAGAGTAAATTCTCATTAACTATCAGTTGCAAACTTAGCGCCAAAATCCCAAAAAGCCAAGGACGACAACAAGGTAACCGGATATACTACTGGGAAATCAGTAAGGAGACGTGGGCGGAAGAAGAATAGATCTCCCTCTGCGTTGACTCGTTCTAGGAAGAGACACGCGCGGTTCCTGGAAAAGAAGTTAGCTGGAAAACCAGATTTGGCTTCGCCAGAAGAGGACCAACAGGATTTGGATAATTCTGTGTGTGTAAAGGAACTGGAAAATACCAGTCTTGCTTGTGGTAGTAACAGGGACCTGGTGTCTTCGGAAAATCCAACACCAAGTCCAACTGCTGATCCTGGCCTGTTAAACGAGCAGGCAATTATTCGTGAATTTCTGGACACTATTGATCGTGACGATAGTGACGACGATGTGAGCAGTGTATATAGTGTTTGTTCAAACTGTAAGCATCCAGCCAAAAACGGAGAGGACCTTAAACGTTGTTCGCGCTGTCATATAACCAGCTACTGTAGCGTTCAGTGCCAGAAGAAAGATTGGGACTTTCACCGATTTGCTTGTGTGGTTGTGGCCAAGAAGTCGGACACTGTGAAAGCTTGATTCTCTACCACAAGGACCTGTACATATTTTTTTTGTTTCACAAGTTACCATTTTTTACAGTAGTTTGAATAGTTACTTTTACTAACACTAACATTACTACACTGAAAGGTGGTGCGCCTATCAACAGGCGGAATATACTGAAGAAAAGAAAAGAAAAGAAAAATCATATTTTCATCCGATGCACTTTTTATTTGTCCAATTTCATGATAAAATGGTGTTTTTGCCTCATTTCTTTATTTTTTATGAAATTATATTAAAATCGTTTGTTTCTGTAAATGACGCCAATAAACACGATCTGTTTTCCAGGTAATAAACAGCTTGGCTTATCATAGACTTATAAAGTTTGATGAGATGTTTTTTTTTGCATATACATTTTCGCTCATTTTGATCTATTTCCCTAAATATCCATATTCCTCTCAAATACCTTTTCTCCCCGGAGTGACTCTACCACCTTGCCGTGGTCTCTGGGGCACACTTCACATTTGGGGACGATATTGATTGTAATACTTGTCCCCATCCGGGAGTGCCAAGAGTAGAGTCCCACTTGTTCACCGTGGGTGGCTTTCTCGGTAACTCGAAGGGGATGGCCTGGAAGACTGAGAGCATGCAGAATATGGGCGTATAAAATTCTGTATGACTCAACACGTCTCTTTGGCCTCTTTGACGGGGTAGACCCGAGGGGAAACACGGCCCGGTGTTTCTAATCGGTCTTGTCATGCTAAGCCCCAGGAAGCTGAAAATGTAAAAAAAAAATACTTCTTATATCTTCGTTCTATAGTATCGTTCTGATGCCAACCACGTGTCCATTATCTTATATATTCTTTCTTTTATAAAATATTCCTGGAAGGCAGTGGCTTAACGGGTCAATTGCGCAGATTTTATTTGTGCAAGTATAACTTCTATGTAACCCTAGCACTGGAGGTCGGAAAACCACTCCATTAAAGTGCTCCCTTGTTGGACTCCACGGTGGGTGGGGAGCATGGAGGCTGAATCTTAAAACCAAACACACATGGCTTCAAAATCTAGAAAACGCCACGCACCGATTACAGACACAGATTCTGATGAATCATTAACAGCTTCTCAATCTCAATCTAAGTCTTCTGTACCAAAGAAACCTTATGTACCTAGATTTCTAATCATTCATTCAGAAGTAGAGGGAAAGGATATTTCTCTTCTTTCTCCTTTTCTGATAGAAAAAGCAATCATGAGTATAGCAGGTGAGCCTAAGAGCATCAAAAACTTACGATCTGGTGATTTACTAATACAGTGTACAAAACAACCCCATGAAACAAATCTTCTGAAAATGAAAACATTTTGTGGATTGAAATGTACTGTAACACCCCATAAATCCTTGAACACATCAAAGGGTATTGTTCGCTGCCCTGCCTTAAGCAAGCAGAGCTGCGAACATATTCTTGAGTTCATGGGTGAACAAGGTGTTACAGATGTACGTAGAATTAATGTTCACCGTGATGGAGCACTCAAACCAACCAACACTTTTGTTTTTACGTTCGACTCACCAGTTCTACCAGCAAATGTCAAAATAGGCTTTATTCAGGCTAAAGTTGACGTGTATATCCCAAATCCACTTAGATGTTATAAATGTCAAGTGTTTGGCCACCACGAAAATAAGTGTGGCAGACAAGCGATATGCGTCAACTGCAGTATGCCTGAACATTGCGCATCTGGCCAGTGTCAAAGACCTGCCAAGTGTGCCAACTGCTCAGGTGATCATTCTGCTAACTCAAAAGATTGCCCACAATGGGAGAAAGAGAGAAAAATCCTTAAAATAAAATGTGAAAATAACTTGTCATTTCCAGAAGCTCGTAAGCAATTTGAACAATTTTACCAAGCTAGGACATATGCAAGTGCTGTGAAACCAGGCACTTGCAACAAATCTACAGAAACTCATAACAACAGCACACAGACGGACGACAGTTTTACAGAATATTTACAAACACAAGAAAAACAAAAAGAACCCTCTAAAGGAAAACCCGCAGAAAAGGGTAATCCATCTCGTCCAGGGCAAACCCTTAAGCCAGCAACCCTGGAGATGATTAGGAAAGATGAAGAGAAGAAGAAAAAAGAAGAGAAAGACAAACTCAAAAAACAACAAAAAGATGAAAGACGACAACAATATATCAAAGAAAAAGCACAGAAAGATAAAGAAGAAGCTGAAAAAGCAATACTAGCTCAGAAGAATCCATTTTCTGTGTTTAAAAAGGATGATGAGGAAGATGACATGGACGATGATTCTGTGGTTTTCACAGACTCTTCCTCCAGTGATCACCTCCCTAAAGGCACACTTTCACGATTACCAACAACTTAAACAATGGAAGGTGTCAATCTAACCATTATTTTAGTATCTCTTTTAATATTATTTTCAAGTATGGATTTTAAACATAAAATTATTCAATGGAATTGTCGAGGTTTGAAACCTAATTTTAATGAAGTATCTCTATTGATTTCCGAATATAATCCATCTGTATTTTGTTTTCAAGAGACATTTCTTAAACCAGATGATAACATCTCATTAAAAGGTTTTAATATATATAACTATGTTCATACTGATTGTCTGAGGCCCTCTGGTGGTGCCTCGGTGTTTGTAAAATCATCTTTCCCACAAAGAAAGATTGATTTACAAACAGAACTACAAGCAACTGCAGTATCTGTCACTCTTGACAAAGAAATAACCATATGTTCTGTATATATTCCCCCATCATTTTCTCTTAATTCTCAACACCTGGACAGTTTACTACAACAACTTCCTTCTCCTTATATCATATTAGGTGACTTCAATGGTCACAATATCCTCTGGGGTGGTAAAAACAATGATTCCAGAGGTGAGCTTATCGAAAATTTCTTAACAAAAAATGATATATGTATTATGAATGATAAATCATACACTTATCTTTCTACAAGTGCAAAGTCCTTTTCCTCTATTGATCTTTCCTTCTGTCACCCATCACTCTTTCTCGATTATAATTGGTCTGTGAGTAAAGACCAACATAATAGTGATCACTTCCCTATCATCATTGAACAGAACACTTTTTCCACTGACGACCACAATCCAAAGTGGAAATTAAATAGAGCCAACTGGGATCTATTTAATACTCTATGCACTGGTAAATTAATACCAGAAAACTTCAAAGAATCTTCTGATCCCATATCTGACTTTACTTCTTCTCTTATAGAAATATCTAAAGAATGTATTCCTCAAACCTCGACAAATCCAACTAAAAGTAATCCATGGTACAACGACGACTGTAAAGAGGCAATTAAACAACGTAAACAAGCTCTATCTAAATTTAAAAAATCTCCAAATTCCAACAACTTGAATGACGTTAAAGTATTTAGAGCTAAAGCCCGCAGAACAATTAAACTTTCGAAACGTAAGTCATGGAGATCTTATGTTTCGAAAATCAATCATAAAACACCTATTAAAAAGGTTTGGGATACGATAAGAAAAATCTCTGGAAAAAACAAATCCCCCAGTTACACACATTTAAACATGGTGGGTACTGACAGCAAAGCAACTTCAAAAACAGACATTGCTGACACTTTAGGAGAAACTTTTTGTCACAATTCATCATCATTCAAGTACTCTGAATCCTTCAGAAAGATTAAAACTGAACAAGAGAAAGTTAAATTGAATTTTAAATCACAAAATAATGAAATTTATAACAAAGATTTTAATTTAGATGAATTAGTTGAAGCTATTCAACTATCACATGACTCAGCCACGGGTCCTGACGAGATCCACTATCAAATGCTTAAACATCTCCCAGAGAATTCTCTTGAAACCCTTTTGAATATATTTAATTACATTTGGACTACTGGTAAATTTCCAGAAGATTGGACCTTAGCAACCATAATCCCAATTCCCAAACCTGGGAAAGATCCTGCGGAACCTAATAATTATAGACCTATAGCTTTAACAAGTTGTCTATGTAAAACACTTGAAAGAATGATAAATAAAAGACTTACTTGGTTTTTAGAATCCAATAATCATATATCGCGGTTTCAGTCTGGTTTCAGATCTGACCGCAGTACAACTGATAATTTAGTTAGATTGGAAACCTTCATACGTGATGCCTTTATTAAAAAGGAACATGTAGTTGCTGTGTTTTTTGATTTGGAAAAAGCTTATGATACCACGTGGAGATATGGCATTTTAAAAGATATCCACAAATTAGGATTAAGAGGTAGACTTCCTACATTCATTGAAAACTTCCTTGCAGACCGCATCATGCAAGTCCGAGTTGGCTCCTCTCTGTCTGACTATTATGACCAGGAGCAAGGTGTACCTCAAGGAGGCGTTCTATCTACAACACTTTTTAGCATTAAAATTAATGATATTGTGAACTGTTTAGGTAATCTTACTGATTGCTCATTATATGTTGACGACTTCTGTATCTGTTATCGCTCAAAAAGCATGGCGACGATTGAACGCCAACTGCAACAAAATTTAAATAAGATTGAAAATTGGGCAACAAGCAATGGTTTTAAGTTTTCCAAATCAAAAACACAGTGTGTACATTTCTGTCAGTTGCGCAAGCAACATGATGATCCGGTTTTACATTTATATGGATCACCTATTCCAGTTGTTGAGGAATCTAAATTCCTTGGCATTTTATTTGATAGAAAACTCAGTTTTATACCCCATATTAAATATCTCAAAGCTAAATGTTTAAAAGCATTGAATCTTTTAAAAGTACTTTCCCATACTTCTTGGGGTGCAGACCGAACTACACTTCTCAAGCTGTATCGGTCTCTAGTCCGGTCAAAATTAGACTATGGCTGTATTATATATGGCTCTGCACGAAAATCATATCTTCAAATGCTTGATCCTATACATAACCAAGGACTTAGATTAGCTTTAGGGGCTTTTAGAACTTCTCCTGTTGCTAGTCTCTATGTGGAAGCAGATGAACCATCACTTTACTCACGAAGAGAGAAACTCTCTTTGCAATATGCTATAAGAATTGCTGCTAACCCATCAAATCCTGCTCATGAAGTTACATTCCCACCAAATTATGTTAATTTATATGAACAAAAACCTAAAGCTATTAAATCATTTGGCATCAGAATTTCACCACTCTTAGAATCTGCCAATATCAAACCACAAAATATTGAAAAACATTTTACACCAAATATTCCAGCTTGGTGTATGAAACCACCTGAAATACTTTTTGATTTACATTCCGGGAAAAAATCTGAATCAAATCCACACATATTAAAAGATGATTTCAAAAAAATGCAAAGTCGTTATAAGAATTACCAACAAATTTATACTGATGGGTCAAAGGAAGACTCAAAGGTTGGTTGTGCTGTTATATCAGACAACCATAGTAATATGCAACGTATACCTGACGATTCATCAATTTTCACTGCTGAAGCCAAAGCAATTGATCTAGCTTTAGATTTCATAAGCACTTGTGATACTAACAATAAATTTATTATATTTTCTGACTCGCTTTCTGTATTGAAAGCAATGAACCATACCAGTTCAAAGAATCCACAGATTCAGAAACTTTTAGAAAAATGTCATGAGCTTTTAGCTTATAAAGAAATTGCTCTCTGTTGGATTCCTAGTCATATAGGTATCCAAGGGAATGAGATGGTAGATAAGCAAGCAAAAACATCGCTTTCATTAGAACCAACTTCTTTTAAGATTCCATTTTCTAATTTTAAGCCATCTATCAATAAGTATATCTTGGAAGAATGGCAAACTTCATGGAACAACAGCATTGGAAATAAACTTCTTGACATAAAACCAACTATTGGTGAACAACAATCAGTTGTTCGAAACATTAGAAAAGAAGAAGTCGTTTTGGCTCGACTCCGTTTAGGTCATACAAGAGTCACACATTCATACTTACTACTAGGTGAAGAGCAACCACACTGTGTTGGTTGCGATGCACCATTCACTGTACGTCACTTCCTTTTGGAGTGTGGCGATTTTGCACAAGTAAGAAATAATTGCTTCCATGTTGATAACATGAAAGAATTATTTCAAGATATACATATTGATAGTATTATGACATTTTTAAGACAAATAAATCTTTTTAACAAAATCTAATTGCTATTTTTAAAATCATGTTTTGTTTTACATTTGTATCAGACCATAATACAGATTTTTTAATGTTGTATTCTGTTCAGTTAGAGAACATGTACAGTTATCTGAATAGCTCTTTGAAACTGTCAGATATTGTATGTGGTCTCTCCTGTCAACAATCGTATTTCAACTAATTATCTTTATACAATCTCATCAACATCATTCCTTTGCTTTAATCTTATAAATTTTTACTTTTTCCATCTTCATCATGTTTAGTTTAATACCGTCTGACGCTAATGACCCACAAGGGTTGATGCGTCGTTAAGAACCAAACAAACAAACAAATACCTTTTCTCTTCTGCTATCTCATCATATATCCGAATACAATGAGCTTCATCTATAAATATTACCCCAAGTAAATTCTCCTTTGCCATTGCAGCAACTGTATTTCTGTACTTGCCCAAAATAGTCTCTGGGCTGGACATCAAGATATCACAATGACCCTTTTCAATATCACGGAGACTAATCTTATTCCAGCAGGTACAGACGTTTTATTCCTAGAGAATGCATCTTTTTCTCTTGAGTTCTCATTAATGAAACAAGAGGGGAAACAATAATACAATGGGCAGCTCAGTGGTAGGTTCGACACTCACAGGCGTCACTCTATTGTGGTCCTTGAGCAAGACACATTTATCTTAGCTTACCACTGGTTCAACCCAGGAAGACCCGTCCCTGTTTAACTGAAAGATTGTTGATGGGACGAAAAGAATCATATTAAACAAAAACAATGCAACGTACCCTCCGGCATACACTAGGCAATGCAGTTCTTGTCTTTAAAATAACTCAACACGAGGAGCAATTTCAAAGGTAAGTGATTTATAACTGTTTAAGCCGAAATCATAATACTTTCTAGAAATGTTTAACCTTATGGGTTTAACAGACTGCTCACTCTATGTTGATGATTTTTGTATTTGTTTTAATTGAAAGACATCTACAGCAAAACTTAAATAAGATAGAATATTGGGCCACAAACAATGCCTTTAAAGTTACCAAGTCAAAAATACAGTGTGTACATTTCTGTCAGTTGCGAAAGCTGCATGATGATCCTGTTCTTACATTATATGGATCACCTATTCCTGATATACAGGAATACAAATATCTTGGTTTGATATTTGACAAAAAGCTTAGTTTTATCCCACAGATAATATACTTGAAGGCAAAATGCCTTAAATCTTTGAATAGATTGAAAGTTTGATCTCACACTACGTGGGATGCAAATCGAACAACACTTTTACAATTATATTAATCTTTGATCCGTTCAAAATTAGATCATGGATCCATTGTTTATGGATCGGCAAGAAAATCTTATTTAGCTATGCTTGGCCCTATCCATCATCAAGGTCTTAGATTAGCCCTAGGAGCATTTCGAACATCACCTACTGCTAGTCTTTATGTTGAGGCGGATGAGCCGTCTTTTAATATACGCAGAGAGAAACGTTCCTTGCAGTATGGTATTAGAATTGCTGAAAATAATTCAAATCCAGCTCATGATGTGACCTTTCAACCAAAATACATGGATCTTTATGAAAGTAAACCAAATTTAATAAATCTTTTGGTATTAGAATTTTACCAGTCCTAGAATCTGCAGACATCAATTTTAAAAACATAGATAAAACTTCTACACCAAATGTACCAGCCTGGTGTATAAATAAACCAAAATTTCTCTTTGATTTACACTCTGGTAAGAAGTCAGAAACAAGTCCAATTATCATGAAATCTAATTTCCAAGAGCTAAAATCACATTACATGGACTATAAGCACATTTATACGGATGGTTCAAAAGACGATATGAAAGTTGGATGCGCAGTAGTATCTGACGACTACTCTGAAACTGCAAATTCCAGATGGGTCCTCAATTTTTACAGCAGAAGCAAAAGCTATTGATTTAGCATTAGATTTTATTGCCGATTGTGAAACTTCTAACAAATTTGTTATATTTTCAGACTCCCTTTCAGTTTTAAAATCTTTAGATCACACGTCTTCAAAAAATCCCCAAATTCAAAAGCTACTTGAAAAACATCATGATTTAGAAGAGATTGGCATTGCTGGCTATGAAAATGTGGACCAAAAAGCAAAAGATTCACTCAATTTACACCCTACAAACTTTCTGTTACCCTATTCAAATTTTAAACCTTTTATCAATAGGTACATTGTAAACATGGAAAAATGTATTGGTTATAAACTCTTTGAGATTAAACCTGTGATTGGACAATCTCAACCAGTAGTAAGAAATGTCAGACAAGAAGTTGTGCTTGCTCGTTTGCGTATTGGTCATACAAGGATCACACACTCATATCTATTAAAACGAGAGGAGCCACCAATTTGTTTTGGATGTGATGCACTCTTTACAGTCCGCCATTTTCTACTTGAATGTGGTGATTTTTCTCACATAAGAAACAAATACTTTCATGTTGATACAATCAAATAATTGTTTAAATATGTACCTATTGATAATGTCTTCTTATTCTTAAAAGAGATTAATCTTTTTAACAAATTGTAGCTATTTTCTTTTGAACTGATTATTTTTTAACTTGCTTTCAGCATATCATTTCCTTTTTTGCAGGGGAGGAACATGTATAGTCATCTGATTAGCCTATGTAGTTGTCAGATATTGTACATGATCTTCGTTGTAAAATGATTATTATTGTATTGTCTTTGCATCAATATTTTAGCTAATCTATTACAGTTTTAATGTTCAGTAATACTTCTCTTACCTAACCTTGATGACGCTAATGACCCAAAAGCGTTGATGCCTCGTTAAACTCCAACTCATCATCATTTACCTTATGGGACAATGGTTTTATATAAGTGCCAAATGTCAAGCTAACCTTTGACCTTTTATCCAATTTGACCAAAATGGCTGCAACCACCAAATATGGTAAAACAAAATATGTTTTATTATAAGCTGTAGTTAACCTTGACCTATTTTAACATTATTAAAGAGATCAGGTGAGCGCCTTAGGGCCCTCAGGGCAACGCCAGAAAACTTGTCTTTGGGGGTTTGCGAACAACACAGGCGCAGACAAGCCTGAGCATCTGGGCAGTCTGATCAGCACATTTGTTATTCAGTTTTAGGAAAGAATCATATGTAAACTTGCTACAGGTGAGATTTCAGTTTTCTAGCTAGTCTCTGTAGCTGAGGTGAATAGTTACAGGGGGCTCAGTGGTAGAGTGCTTAACTCGAGCCTAGAGGGCCGCATGTTCGAGCCTCACCGGTGTCACTGCATTGTGGTCCTTGAGCAAGACACAGTTATCCTAGCTTAGTACTGGTTCAATCCAGGAAGATGCGTCCCATTAAAATGAAAGATTGTTGATGGGACGTAAAGAGATTGTTGATGGGACGTAAAGAATCAATCAAACAAAAGAGACCGGTTTGAAACTCTCTTTGTTGGAAACCCAGAAGGTAGGTTTTCTAGTAGCATGGCCCACTTGAGGGAGTGCAGTGGCTCAGTGGTAGAGTGCTTGACTCGAGACCGAAGGGTAGCGGGTTCGAGCCTCACCGGCGTCACTGCGTTGTGGTCCTTGAGCAGAACACATTTATCCTAGCTTAGTACTGGTTAAACCCAGGAAGAACCGTCCCGCATAACTGAAAGATTGTTGAGTGGACGAAAAGAATCAAATCAAACAAACAAAAACAAAATGGCCCACTTGATTCATTCTTACACAATTACTATTTGACTTTTCTGTTTGCCTTCCTGTCTGGCTATTAGTACTTATTTCTTTGCCCATTCCATTAACACCTTCAGATCTTCATCATTGGCATGTTCTTTAATGTTCATGTTCATTGAAATGTTCTTTAAAGGATATCCTATGGAATCAAAGACTGCACCAAAGAACTGAAACTAGAATGTGCATATTTCCTTGGCCAGACTATCTAGTTTCTACCATTTAGGCGTCATCAGTGATCCTCTAATAGTTTCAAAGTTCCACAATGAAACCCATGATCCCAAAGGACAAGAAAATAAAATCTACACTATAGTGAAGGGCAGGGAGACGTTCTACCGCCGCCACACAGCCCCAGTCACCAGCTGTAGTGAAGTCAAATATGTTCTTAAAAAGGATATCCTTTGGAAGCAAAGACTGCACCAAAGAACTGAGAGTCAAAAGACTGTTCTCTACACTCTAACAGCATCTCCTAAGTTGTATCGAACAAGACCTGTGGAACCAATTTCTCTAGTAGCCACCATTCATGTGAATTAGGGGATAACTGTATTAAAAATTTCCATTTGTGGAGGTATATCGTTGGATATACAGTCGGAAATTTAGTTTGACTGCGACGCGCGAGCGGAGCCGTAAAAGGTGATTTCCGAACGTATATCCGACGATATACCTCCCCAAATGATAATTGTGAAATGGTTATACCCATTCTAATGTACTGCTGCAGTTTCGTCTCGAATTGGAGCGTTGGAAGCGCATAAAGTCGCACGTCATCCAACGAGATGTTACGTAATTAATGACGTCAAACTATTTCTGACAGTATATTGTTGCGAATGGCTGAGTGCAGGTGAAAGGGGTTAACTTACCTTTAATCCTCAACGAAGGAGACTAGGCTCGACTTGTCTTGAAGATCGTAGGAAGGTAACTGCCGACCATACTCCAGGGCGGGCTCCATGACGTCATTATTGGCGGGAACAGTAGCTCGTGGAGGTAGAGGGGTGAGCACATCTCACTGTTGTCGTATATTTCCCGGACTCTCCATAACTCCCCGGTATTCTCCGGAACTCCCTGGTAGTGGCTCTCACAACACTCTATCCCATCTTTGAAAGTCCCTGGCGTATGGTCCTTAAGCCTTACATAAAAACATCCCTGGAGAGTCCCTACCACCTTGTCGCGGTCTCTGTGGCACACTTCACACAGGGGACGATATTGATTGTAATACTTGTCTCCTCTGGGAGTGCTAAGAGTAGGACCCACCAGTCTGCTGTGGGTGGCTTTCTCGTAACTCGAAGGGGATGGCCTGGAAGACTGAGAGCATGCAGAATATGGACGTTTATAAATTCTGTATGACTCAACACGTCTCTTTGGCCTCTTTGACGGGGTAGACTGAGGTGGAAACACGGCCCGGTGTTTCTAATCGGCTTTGTCATGCTGAGCCCCAGGATTCTGAAAATGTAAAAAAAAATATTTCTTATATCTTAGTTCTATAGTATCGTTCTGATGCCAACCATGTGTCCATTATCTTAAACTTTCTTTCTTTTATAAAATAATCCTGGAAGGCAGTGGCTTAACGGGTCAATTGTGCAGATTCTATTTGTGCAAGTATACCTTCTATGTATCTCTAGCACTGGAGATCGGAAAACCACTCCATTAAAGTGCTCCCTTGTTGGGCTCCACGGTGGGTGGGGAGCATGGAGGATGAATCAAACAACTAAACTACATGGCTAAACAAAAAGCAAAAAAACGTCACATAGCAAATTCAGATACCGACTCTGAAAACTCGTACCCAGCTTCTCAACCAATTAAATCAAGTTCGTCTACCTCAACAAAAACACCTTATGTACCAAGATTTTTACTTATACATTCTGATCAGGAAGAGACCATTTCTTCCTTATCTCCGTTCTTAGTACATAAAACCATCATGAGTTTGACAGGAGAACCAAAGAGCATTAAAACATTAAGATCTGGTGATTTATTAATTCAATGTGCTAAAGAAACACATGAGAAAACTCTTCTACAAATGAAGACATTTTGTGGACTCAAATGCTCTGTAAAGCCCCATTCGTCACTGAACACATCAAAGGGTATTGTTCGCTGTCCTGCCTTGAGCAAAGTGACAAGCGAACATATTCTTGAGTTCATGGCGGAACAGGGAGTTACAGATGTCCGCAGAATCAATGTACGTCGTGATGGTGAAATGAAACCCACCAACACATATGTTTTAACTTTTAATTCACCAGTCTTACCAACAGCAGTCAAAGTAGGCTTTATCCAAGTTAAAGTAGATGTCTACATACCAAATCCACTTCGGTGCTATAACTGTCAAGTATTTGGTCACCACGAAAACAAGTGTGGTAGACATACTGTATGCTGCAACTGTGCTCAACCTGAACATTGCGCATCTGGCCAGTGTGATAAACCTGCCAAGTGTGTCAACTGCTCAGGTAACCATCCTGCAAACTCTAAAAAATGCCCACAGTGGGAAAAAGAGCGGCAGATTTTGAAAATTAAATGTGAACAGAACATCTCATTCACTGAAGCAAGAAAACATTACGAACAGTTCAACGGACCTAAAACTTATGCAAGTGCAGTAAAACCTGGCACTTGCAACAAATCTACACAAACGGAAAACAAAAGTACACAGATAGACGACAGCTTTGATGAATATTTAAAACAAAGAACAGAAAAAACGCAAGGTACACAAGAAAAAAGAAACACATCTCCTCATCCGGGAAATAGTAACTTATCTCATCCTGGGCCAGCCCTCAAGCAGGCAACCCTTGATATGATGAAGAAGGATGAGGAAAAGAAGAGAAAGGAAGAGAAGGATAAATTGAAAAAACAACAAAAAGAAGAAAGAAAACAGATCTTTCTCAAAGAACAAGCACAGAAAGAAAAAGAACTAACAGAAAAAGCAAAACAAGCTGAAAAGAATCCATATTCTGTGTTTGCTGAAAAAGATGGCGAGGAGGTCATGGACGATGAGTCTGTGGTTTTCACAGAGCCATCTTCCAGTGATCACCTCCCTTAAGGCACACTGTCACGATTACCATTAACTTAATTAATGGAGGGTTTCAATCTAACCATTATTTTATTCCCCCGAGTTTGCTTACCGCCTTGCCGTGGTTCGGGGGCTTAATTCGCACAGGGGACTTTATTTTTGAATAACTGTCCCCTCTGCTTAAAGCTAAAGGTAAGCCAGGCGCTCGCCCTCTGGCGCCCTAGAAATATGGATGGCTGCCCGGCACCACTGGGGACAGACTGTATGTACCTTCGTACTTAAGCAGGCCTGTTTGCGTCTCTTGTTTTGCAGACTTGAGAGGTGACAGGTTGGGGTTAAAGTCCTCACGCAAACCAGTGGTAACTGTCCGTAAAAACGCAACTATATCAACTTGTTTTCATAAGTAACCAAAAGTTTTAAATTTATCAAAAATTGTCTTACACTAGTAAAACTGTAAAGAAGATGTAAGTCAAATATAGCAATTTTTTATAACTGCTATCGTTTTAATTATTGAGTTCTATATCTTGTTAAACATTCATTTTTAAACTCTTACTTTATCTCTATGACAGTTTTCATGATTAACTGTCCAGTACCTAAGTTACATTCTTGCTCTTATTTTTTTAAAGCTCTGTATTCTAGAGCTTTAAAGTTCTCTATTATAAGGATATCTTCAGATTTATCTTGAAGAGCAATTTACCTGTGAAATATCTTTGCTAAATTCCAATATCTTATTCAAAAGAACATACTGTAGTTCTTTCTGTCTCAAAATCATTTATTTCTCAAATACTATTTGTATCTTTTTTCATTATCAGCATTAAAAATCAAACAGGCTTAAATTGACCGAGTCTACCACAATCATCTTAATTTCAAACTTTTTAAATAATCTATCACAGTTTATTTTCCAAACTGTACATCACAACCGGGCTTATACCGTGTCTGTAGGGTTAAAATATACAGATTGCTTTACCTCTGTAGTAGATAAGGTGAAAACCCTTATTAAAACAGTGTGCTGCCTGTTTGCCGTGGGTTTGCGACGCGTGAATGGGAGAAGAGAATCCTGACAATTGAGGAAAGCCCGGGGATCTCCAGTTTTCCAACACATTGTTTTGGTCTCGGATTCAGCTAGACGTGAGTCCAGTGCTAGGTCCGGCGCTGGATCAATCGGCTGGGTGGTCCATCTCAAGAAACCATCTTATTCTTTCTTCCTTCTATCTTATTGAAAGTATCTTTTAGGTACGTAACCGGGTTAATCTCTTTTTTATATCTTCCTATTTGGTTTCAAGAGTGACTGCTCATGGGCTAATCCTGGGGCATATGGACCAGCGTTAGGAAGGCTTTTGAGAGTGGTGAGGGGGGTCATAAAACTTTGGGTGGGGACGTCCAATAAATGTTAAATCTTTTTCTTTAAGGAATCAGTATTTCATATGTATTGGACGTAAATCTTAAGCTGGGTGAACAACTGGGAAATATGAACCGGAGTATAATAAGTACGTAGCTTTAACGTAGGAAATAGGAGAACCATTTCCATATTACGTTCCCTTGTTGGACTCCTCGGTGGGTGAAGCGCATACTTATCGAATCTATATCCAAACACTATGGATCATGCTGAAAAATTTTCAACCATGGTCCCTCCGACCCCAGGCCATGGCCTGGGTTTGACCCCCAAACCAAGTTCGTCAACTACTTCAACGAACAAAAGACAAAGACCGGATTCCGACGATGAAACAGCCACCTCCACATTTTTCAAATCATCTGAAAACTTTGCAAAATATCTAGTCATTAAATCTGTAGACTATGAAAAACCAATTACATCCCTTTCACCGTTTGTAATTGAGAAGCAAATTGAAGCAACTATTGGTACACCTAAATCTGTCAAAAAGTTAAAAAATAAAACCCTTTTAATAGAAACAAATAGAAAAGCTCAAACTGACAATCTACTTAAAATGACCACTTTTTTCAACATTCCAGTGTATAAATAAACCAAAACTTCTCTTCGATTTACACTCTAGTAAGAAGTCAGAAACCAGTCCTATTATAATGAAATCTAATTTCCAAGAGCTAAAATCACATTACATGGACTATAAGCATATTTATACAGATGGTTCAAAAGATGATATGAAAGTAGGATGTGCAGTAGTATCTGACGACTTCTCTGAAACTATGCGGATTCCAGATGGGTCCTCAATTTTTACAGCAGAAGCAAAAGCTATTGATTTAGCATTAGATCTTATTGCCGATTGTGAAACTTCTAACAAATTTGTAATATTTTCAGACTCTCTTTCAGTATTAAAATCTTTAGATCATACTTCTTCAAAAAATCCCCAAATTCAAAAATTACTTGAAAAACATCATGATTTATCAGAATTTAATGAAATAGTTTACTGTTGGATCCCTAGCCACATTGGCATTGCTGGCAATGAAAGTGTGGATCAAAAAGCAAAAGATTCATTGAATTTACACCCTACAGACTTTTCAATACCTTATACAAATTTTAAATCTTTTATCAATAGGTACATTTTAAACAAATGGCAAATTTTATGGAATAACAGTGTTGGTAATAAACTATTTGAGATTAAACCTGTCATTGGACAATCTCAACCAGTAGTACGAAATGTCAGACAAGAAGAAGTTGTCCTTGCTCGTTTACGTATTGGTCATACAAGGATCACACACTCATATCTTTTAAAACGAGAGGAACCACCGTATTGTTTTGGATGTGATACACTCTTTACAGTCCGCCATTTTCTACTTGAATGTGGTGATTTTTCTCATATAAGAAACAAATACTTTCATGTTGATACAATCAAACAATTGTTTGATGATGTACCTATTGATAATGTCTTTTTATTCTTAAAAGAGGTTAATCTTTTTAACAAACTGTAACTATTATTTTCCTTTGAACTGTGAACTTATTTAAACTTACTTTCATCACATTTTCTTTTTTGCAGGAGAAGATCATGTATAGTCATCTGATTAGCCTATGTTGTTGTCAGATATTGTACATGATCTTCGCTGTAAAATGATTAATATTTTATGGTCTTTGCTATACTCATATGTTTTATGTGTCAAATTGTTAATATTTTAGCTTATCTATTATAGTTTTAATATTCAGTAATACTTCTCTAACCTAACCTTGATGACGCTAATGACCCAAAAGGGTTGATGCGTCGTTAAACTCCAACTCATCATCATCATCATCATCAACATTCCAGTTACAGTTACTGAACACAATACCTTGAACTCATCAAAAGGAATTATTAGAGATAGGGCTTTGAAAGGTCTCCCAGAACAAGAAATATTAGAATACCTGAAAGATCAAGGAGTAACAGCAGTCAAGAGATTCACCATTAAAAAAGATCAAGGAGTTATCGAGACTAACACACTTTTGCTCACCTTCAATATGATAAATGTTCCAAAAAATCTCAAAATATTCTACAGAATTATACCTGTTGATATATACATTCCAAATCCTTTACGTTGCTTCAATTGCAAGAAGTTTTTTCATCATGAGAACAACTGTCCTGAAGATATAGGTTCAGTTTGTGAAAAATGTGGAGTAGGACACTATGACCATTTGGCAAGTAAATGCAAAAATCCAGTAAAATGTGTGAACTGTGGAAAAGATCATCTTTCCAGATCAAACGAATGTGAGATCTGGAAAAAAGAAAAAGAAATTATGAAAATTAAAGTCACTCAAAATTTATCATTCTTTGAAGCAAGAAAATTTTTTGAAAATAAACCTGAAGTTACCTTTGCAACTATTGTTCAATCATCACAAATTAAAAAACCTGAAACAAAAGCAACAGAAACACATTTTGATGAAAAGGATTTTAACATAACAGCCAGCTCCAAAGTCATTATACCAACAAAATACAAGCAAAACAAACAAGCCAAAAATACAGCAACAACATCAAAATCAAGTCCACAGTCACAGACATCAGATGAAAAAGCAAAAAGAGAGTCTAGGTCTAGGCAAAGAAATTCCCCTAGTTCTAGACAAAAAAGTAAATCACCAAAGAACAGTCAAAATGGTCATCAAAAAGATAAACCTATCAAACTTGTAAGATTGCAAGATAACTCAATCAAACTTAATCAAACTTACAAATCGATTTGATGATATAGAACAAATGGAATCCGAAAATTCACCAAATACATAAACAATGGCGGTTTCCAATCTAATACTTATATTATTTCTTTCCCTCACCTTACCTTGCATGGATTTTAAACATAATATAATACAATGGAATTGTCGAGGTCTAAAACCCAAATTTGATGAAATATCACTCTTACTATCACAACAGAAACCATCTGTTTTTTGTCTTCAAGAAACTTTTTTAAAACCTGATGACAAAATTACTCTTAAAGGTTTTAACATCTATAATTATATACATTCTAACTGCCAGAGACCTTCTGGCGGTAGTTCTATTTTTGTTAAATCTTCTTGTCCTCAACGAAATATACAGTTAACTACAGAACTGCAGGCAACTGCTATTTCTGTTACGTTAGATAAAGAAATAACTATATGTTCTATTTATATTCCACCTTCATTTTCCTTAAAAACTGAACATCTTGATTCTTTATTAAAACAACTTCCTTCTCCATATCTACTATTAGGTGACTTTAATGGTCATAATATTCTCTGGGGTAATAAAGAAAATAATTCCAGAGGCGAACTCATTGAAAATTTCATTACAAACAATGATATATGTCTTATGAATGACAAATCAATCACTTATATGCATTATCCAACAGGCTCTTTCTCTTCCATAGATCTTTCCTTATGCCATCCATCCCTTTTCCTTGAGTTTAATTGGTCTGTCTGTAAAGATCAACATCATAGTGATCATTTTCCTATCTTCATTAAAAGTAATACTTCCACAGTAGAAGATCATAATCCAAAATGGAAACTAAATAAAGCTAATTGGGAAGTATTTCAATCTTTATGTACTGATACAATAACTTTAGAAAGTTTTAAAGATTCTTCAGACCCTTTGTCTGATTTCACCTCTTCCCTTATTGATATATCTTCCAAATGTATACCCAAGACCTCGACAAATCCAACAAAAAGTAATCCATGGTACAATGATGAATGTAAAGAAGCTATTAAAACGAGGAAAAAAGCTCTAAATAAATTTAAAAAATATCCAACTAAGGACAATTTAAATGAAGTAAAAGTATTTAGAGCAAAGGCTCGCAGAACAATTAAGATATCGAAACGAAAGTCATGGCGTTCTTACGTTTCAAAAATTAATCACAAAACCCCTATAAAAAAAGTTTGGGATATGATAAGAAAAATATCTGGTAAGACGAAATCACCCAGCTACACCCATTTAAACCATCCCGTTACAGAAACAAAGTCAACAAGTAAATTTGATATAGCTGAAACCTTAGGAGAAACATTTCTAAACAATTCATGTTCAAGAAATTACTCTGAAAAATTTCAAAAAGTTAAAGCAGAACAAGAAAAAATTAAACTTAATTTCAAGTCTGCAAATACTGAGGAATATAATAATCTTTTTAATTTTGATGAACTTTTGGATGCAATTAAACAATCACATGATTCTGCAACTGGACCGGATGAAATACATTATCAAATGCTTAAACATCTTCCAGAGAGTTCCCTCCAAGCTCTGTTAGGTATATTTAATCATATATGGACTACTGGTGATTTTCCTGAAGACTGGCGATTAGCCACTGTAATACCTATACCCAAACCAGGGAAAGATCCTGCTGAACCAACCAATTATAGACCTATAGCTCTTACAAGTTGTCTTTGTAAAACGTTGGAAAGGATGATAAATAAAAGGTTGATTTGGTATTTAGAATCCAACAATCTTTTATCACGGTATTAGTCGGGTTTCCGAGCTGGCCATAGTACAAATGATAATTTAGTTAGATTGGAAATTTTCATACGTGATGCCTTTGTTAAAAAGGAACACGTTGTAGCTGTCTTTTTTGACTTGGAAAAAGCATACGATACCACATGGAGATATGGCATTATGAAAGATATTCATAAACTAGGATTAAGAGGTAGACTACCTACTTTTATTGAAAGCTTCCTTGCTGATCGCGCAATGCAGGTGAGGGTGGGATCCACTCTTTCTGATTTATATGATCAGGAGCAGGGGGTCCCACAGGGTGGTGTATTATCTACAACTCTTTTTAATATTAAAATCAATGATATTGTTCAATGCCTAGATAATTTAACAGATTGCTCTCTCTATGTTGATGATTTTTGTATTTGCTTTCGATCAAAAAGTATGCGAACAATTGAAAGGCATCTACAGCAAAACTTAAACAAGATAGAACATTGGGCCACTAACAATGTCTTTAAATTTTCCAAGTCAAAAACACAGTGTGTACATTTCTGTCAGTTGCGAAAGCAACATGATGATCCAGTTCTTACATTATATGGATCGCCTATTCCTGTTGTACAGGAATACAAATATCTTGGTTTGATATTTGACAAAAAGCTTAGTTTTATCCCGCATATTAAATACTTGAAGGCAAAGTGCCTTAAATCCTTGAACATATTGAAAGTTTTATCTCACACTACTTGGGGTGCAGATCGAACAACACTCTTACAATTATATCGATCTTTGATACGTTCAAAACTAGACTATGGATCCATTGTTTATGGATCGGCAAGAAAATCTTATTTAGCTATGCTTGACCCTATCCACCATCAAGGTCTTAGATTAGCCTTAGGAGCATTTAGAACATCACCTACTGCAAGTCTTTATGTTGAGGCAGATGAGCCATCTTTAAATACACGTAGAGAAAAACTTTCTTTACAATATGCTATTAGAATTGCTGAAAAGAATTCAAATCCAGCTCATGATGTGACCTTTCAGCCAAAATACACAGATCTATATGAAAGCAAACCAAATTTTATTAAATCTTTTGGCGTCAGAACTTTACCAGTCCTGGAATCGGCAGACATAAACTTTAAAAACATAGATCAAACTTTTACACCAAATGTTCCAGCATGGTGTATGAATAAACCAAAACTTCTTTTCGATTTACACTCTGGTAAGAAATCAGAAACAAGTCCAATTATCATGAAATCTAATTTCCAGGAGCTAAAAACACATTACATGGACTATAAGCACATTTATACAGATGGTTCAAAAGATGATATGAAAGTAGGATGTGCAGTAGTATCTGACGACTTCTCTAAAACTATGCGAATTCCAGATGGGTCCTCAATTTTTACAGCAGAAGCAAAAGCTATTGATTTAGCATTAGACTTTATTGCCGATTGTGAACTTTCAAATAAATTTGTTATATTTTCAGACTCCCTTTCAGTTTTAAAATCTTTAGATCATACATCTTCAAAAAATCCCCAAATTCAAAAACTACTTGAAAAACATCATGATTTATCAGAATTTAATGAAATAGTTTACTGTTGGATCCCTAGCCACATTGGCATTGATGGCAATGAAAGTGTGGATCAAAAAGCAAAAGATTCATTAAATTTACACCCAACAAACTTTTCAATACCATATGCAAATTTTAAATCTTTTATCAATAGGTTCATTTTAAACAAATGGCAAATTTTATGGAATAACAGTTTTGGTAATAAACTCTTTGAAATTAAACCTGTCATTGGACAATCTCAACCAGTAGTACGGAATGTCAGACACGAAGAAGTTGTCCTTGCTCGTTTACGTATTGGTCATACAAGGATCACACACTCATATCTTTTAAAACGAGAGGAGCCACCGTATTGTTTTGGATGTGATACACTCTTTACAGTCCGCCATTTTCTACTTGAATGTGGAGATTTTTCTCATATAAGAAACAAATATTTTAATGTTGATACAATCAAACAATTGTTTAATGATGTACCTATTGATAATGTCTTCTTATTCTTAAAAGAGATTAATCTTTTTAACAAATTGTAGCTATTTTCCTTTGAACTGTTTATTTTTTAAATTGCTTTCAGCATATCATTTTCTTTTTTTTTTGCAGGAGAGGATCATGTATAGTCATCTGATTAGCCTATGTTGTTGTCAGATATTGTACATGATCATCGCTGTAAAATTATTACTATTTTACTGTCTTTGCTATACTCATATGTTTAATGTGTTAAATTGTTAATATTTTAGCTTATCTATTATAGTTTTAATGTTCAGTAATACTTCTCTTACCTAACCTTGATGACGCTAATGACCCAAAAGGGTTGATGCGTCGTTAAACTCCAACTCATCATCATCACCATTATTTTATTACCCCTTTTAATATTATTTTCAAGTATGGATTTTAAACATAAAATCATACAATGGAATTGTCGAGGTTTGAAACCTAATTATAATGAAGTATCATTATTGATTTCTGAATATAATCCGTCTGTATTTTGTTTTCAAGAGACATTTCTTAAACCAGATGATAACATATCATTAAAAGGTTTTAATGTATATAACTATGTTCATACTGATTGTCTGAGGCCCTCTGGTGGTGCCTCAATATTTGTAAAATCATCTTTCCCACAAAGAAAGATTGATTTACAGACAGAACTACAAGCAACTGCTATTTCTGTCACTCTAGACAGAGAAATAACCATATGTTCTGTATATATTCCTCCATCCTTTTCTCTTAACTCCCAACACTTGGACAATTTACTGCAACAACTTCCTTCTCCGTATATCTTATTAGGTGACTTCAATGGTCACAATATCCTCTGGGGTGGTCAAAACAATGATTCCAGAGGTGAACTTATCGAAAATTTCATTACAAAGAATGACATTTGTATTATGAATGATAAGTCTTATACTTATCATTCTCCAAGTACAAAGTCTTTTACATCTATTGATCTTTCCTTCTGTCATCCATCACTGTTTCTTGATTATAATTGGTCTGTATGTGAAGATCAACACAATAGTGATCACTTCCCTATCATCATTGAACAGAACACTCTTTCCACTGAGGATCACAATCCAAAGTGGAAATTAAAAAGAGCCAATTGGGATCTATTAAATACTCTGTGCACTGATGAATTGGTGCCAGAAAACTTCAAAGAATCTTCTGATCCTATAACTGATTTTACCTCTTCTCTTATCGAAGTATCTAAAGAATGTATTCCTCAAACTTCGACAAATCCAACTAAAAGTAATCCATGGTACTATGACGACTGTAAAGAAGCAATTAAACAGCGCAAACAAGCTCTATCTAAATTCAAAAGATCTCCAAATACCAACAATTTCAATGACATCAAAGTATTTAGAGCTAAAGCCCGTAGAACAATTAAACTTTCGAAGCGTAAGTCATGGAGATCTTATGTTTCGAAAATCAATCATAAAACACCTATTAAAAAGGTTTGGGATATGATAAGAAAAATCTCTGGAAAAAACAAATCCCCCAGTTACACACATTTAAACATGGTGGGTACTGACAGCAAAGCAACTTCAAAAACAGACATTGCTGACACTTTAGGAGAAACTTTTTGTCACAATTCATCATCATTCAAATACTCTGAATCCTTCAGAAAGATTAAAACCAAACAAGAAAAAGTTAAATTGAATTTTAAATCACAAAATAATGAAATTTATAACAAAGATTTTAATTTAGATGAATTAGTTGAAGCTATTCAACTATCACATAACTCAGCCACGGGTCCTGATGAGATCCACTATCAAATGCTTAAACATCTCCCAGATACTTCTCTTGAAACCCTTTTGAATATATTTAATTACATTTGGACTACTGGTAAATTTCCAGAAGATTGGACCTTAGCAACCATAATCCCAATTCCCAAACCTGGGAAAGATCCTGCGGAACCTAATAATTATAGACCTATAGCTTTAACAAGTTGTCTATGTAAAACACTTGAAAGAATGATAAATAAAAGACTTACTTGGTTTTTAGAATCCAATAATCATATATCGCGGTTCCAGTCTGGTTTCAGATCTGACCGCAGTACAACTGATAATTTAGTTAGATTGGAAACCTTCATACGTGATGCCTTTATTAAAAAGGAACACGTAGTTGCTGTGTTTTTTGATTTGGAAAAAGCTTATGATACCACGTGGAGATATGGCATTTTAAAAGATATCCACAAATTAGGATTAAGAGGTAGACTTCCTACATTCATTGAAAACTTCCTTGCAGACCGCACCATGCAAGTCCGAGTTGGCTCCTCTCTGTCTGACTATTATGACCAGGAGCAAGGTGTACCTCAAGGGGGTGTTCTATCTACAACACTTTTCAGCATTAAAATTAATGATATTGTGAAATGTTTAGGTAATCTCACTGATTGCTCATTATATGTCGATGACTTCTGTATCTGTTATCGCTCAAAAAGCATGGCGACGATTGAACGCCAACTGCAACAAAATTTAAATAAGATTGAAAATTGGGCAACAAGCAATGGTTTTAAGTTTTCCAAATCAAAAACACAGTGTGTACATTTCTGTCAGTTGCGCAAGCAACATGATGATCCAGTTTTACATTTATATGGATCACCTATTCCAGTTGTTGAGGAATCTAAATTCCTTGGCATTTTATTTGATAGAAAACTCAGTTTTATACCCCATATTAAATATCTCAAAGCTAAATGTTTAAAAGCATTGAATCTTTTAAAAGTGCTCTCCCATACGTCTTGGGGTGCAGACCGAACTACACTTCTCAAGCTTTATCGGTCTCTAGTCCGGTCAAAATTAGACTATGGCTGTATTATATATGGCTCTGCACGAAAATCATATCTTCAAATGCTTGATCCTATACATAACCAAGGACTTAGATTAGCTTTAGGGGCTTTTAGAACTTCTCCTGTTGCTAGTCTCTATGTGGAAGCAGATGAACCATCACTATACTCACGAAGAGAGAAACTCTCTTTGCAATATGCTATTAGACTTGCTGCTAACCCATCAAATCCTGCTCATGAAGTTACATTCCCACCAAATTATGTTGATTTATATGAACAAAAACCTAAAGCTATTAAATCATTTGGCATCAGAATTTCACCACTCTTAGAATCTGTCAATATCAAACCACAAAATATTGAAAAACATTTTACACCAAATATTCCAGCTTGGTGTATGAAACCACCTGAAATTCATTTTGATTTACATTCTGGGAAAAATCTGAATCAAATCCACACATATTAAAAGATGATTTCAGAAAAATGCAAAGTCGTTATAAGAATTACCAACAAATTTATACTGATGGGTCAAAGGAAGACTCAAAGGTTGGTTGTGCTGTTATATCAGACAACCATAGTAATATGCAACGTATACCTGACGACTCATCAATTTTCACTGCTGAAGCCAAAGCAATTGATCTAGCTTTAGATTTCATTAGCACTTGTGATGCTAACAATAAATTTATTATATTTTCTGACTCGCTTTCTGTATTGAAAGCAATGAACCATACCAGTTCAAAGAATCCACAGATTCAGAAACTTTTAGAAAAATGTCATGAGCTTTTAGCTTATAAAGAAATTGCTCTCTGTTGGATTCCTAGTCATATAGGTATCCAAGGGAATGAGATGGTAGATAAGCAAGCAAAAACATCGCTTTCATTAGAACCAACTTCTTTTAAAATTCCATTTTCAAATTTTAAGCCATCTATCAATAAATATATCTTGGAAGAATGGCAAACTTCATGGAATAACAGCATTGGTAATAAACTTCTTGACATCAAACCAACTATTGGTGAATATCAATCAGTTGTTCGAAACATTAGAAGAGAAGAAGTAGTTTTAGCTCGACTCCGCTTAGGTCATACAAGAGTCACTCACTCATACTTACTACAAGGTGAAGAGCATCCACAATGTGTTGGTTGCGACGCACCATTCACTGTACGCCACTTCCCTTTGGAATGTGGCGATTTCGCACAAGTAAGAAATAATTGCTTCCATGTTGATAACATGAAAGAATTATTTCAAGATGTATATATTGATAGTATTATGACATTTTTAAGACAAATAAATCTTTTTAACAAAATCTAATTGCTATTTTTAGAATCATGTTTTGTTTTACATTTATATCAGACCATAATACAGATTTTTTAATGTTGTATTCTGTTCAGTTAAAGAACATGTACAGTTATCTGAATAGCTCTTTGAAACTGTCAGATATTGTACGTGGTCTCTCCTGTCTACAATCGTATTGTAACTAATTATCATTATACAAACTCATCATCATCTTTCCTTTTATTTTATCTTATAAATTTTTACTTTTTCCATCTTCATCATGTTTAGTTTAATACCGTCTGACGCTAATGGCCCACAAGGGTTGATGCGTCGTTAAGAACCAAACAAACCAAACCAAACCAAAACATAAAAACATGCTCTTAAAATTGATGCTAAAAATGCCTATAAATTTGGTTTATTGTCCGAAAGATAATTGATTGAAGAGTTTGCTAAAAGATGACTAAATATAAAAGTTCCCTTAATTTGCCTTAACTTAAAATTATAAAAATGTATATTTATGCAACATAAAAGACACACAAAACATGGTCAATTACAGATAATGATTTAAAAACTTAGATGACTAGCTGAATTTACAATTTGATGAGATATGCGGATAAGGTTACAATTAAGATGAGATGGAATTTACAACTTTGATGAATGATGAATGATATAAGCAGATCTTTACAAATATTTACAGACGTATATGGACGGAATTCTTGCCACCTGAATAATTTACAATATGGACATTTATACAACAATACAAAACAACACAACAGAGACAATCACCATATACGACAATACCTGTGTAGGGGAACTGTCAGCTTGTGACCTTTACTCCACTAGTCCAGAGTAGGTCCTAGAGGCTCGATGGCTCAGGACAATAAAAAAGCAAAATCGAAAAAGCTTAGCGAAAAACGGAAAAGCAACTAAAGATAATAAGCAAATACTCTCCAGAGATCACTGCAGTGTCAAACCGGGCCGCATAGCGCAGTCGGTAACGTGTCTGGCTACAGATGCGTGTCTGACTGCAGATCCAGGGGTCGCGAGTTCGATCCC
Source organism: Loripinus fragilis (assembly GCA_964019695.1). Taxonomy (NCBI): domain Eukaryota; kingdom Metazoa; phylum Mollusca; class Bivalvia; order Lucinida; family Lucinidae; genus Loripinus; species Loripinus fragilis. Next base: position 46,382,714 of record OZ026528.1, read on the forward strand.
GGCCTGGTACCATACTTTCGTGGAGATTGATCATGAAATAATTTCTACGGTCATTCTCCTCCCTTCCGCTGATTTATTCAAGAAGGGTTGTTGTCAGTTACAAGCAAAAGCATGTGCACAAATTACTGGTTAACCGCTTGCTCAAGCCTGCCCAGGAAAAAGTGTGGTTAAGTGAACTGACCATCCCGCAATGACCATAGCTGTTGACATGGGACGTAAAGGAACAAAAACAAACATAAAACTGCAGTGTCAAGTGGCATGAATTTTACAAAAGATATCATGGAATTTTAATTATGCTGACAGACTGAAATATCACAGGTATTTTGAGATGTACATAATATATGCAATTGGTGTATCATAATTATATAAATATTCGAAATTATATATGCAATGATACACATGGATTTTAGAAAATATCACAGAAAGTCTTACAAAATGAATGGTGAATTGACGACACAAATATATAAATAGATCCCAGAGTTTTTATCTATTACTAAAAGTGGTCAAAACGGTCAAATGAAATAACGTATGCTGATTTTTGAATAAGGGGATAACCCAAACTAATTCGAAAATATGTAAACTCTGTGATCGGTAATTCGCGTGAGTTATCTCTGGAAAATATAAAAGCAAAGGAAAATAGAAACGACAAGGCACGGGGTAGCTACTTGCTACAAAGCAACACATAACAAAACTTACTTTTTTGAATTCGGAGGTCTGAAAAACCAGAAAAATATATGTTTAAATAAACTAAATATGCAAATCCACTGGACGAACTTACACCAACAAAACACGCGAAATATTTCGGTGAACAGGTAATTCCTCCAGTGACGTGAACATACAAGATCCTTGTCATTGAAGCAATTTCGATAATCATAGCAAAACAATCGCGCCACGGTAACAAAGTTATCGCTCCTATGACGTGAACATACAAGATCCCTGCCATAGAAACAATATATCTCGTCAAAGCAAATTTCATATATAACGGATATGAAAATGTATTTATCCAGGTAAAGGTGATTAATAAACCCAATAAGAGTGTCTTTACCAAGGCAAGCTATACATCTTGGCAGCATTCTTATTGCACTCTCTCACAAGCTCCATTGTTGGTATACCCATAATTTTGGCAGCTTTTACCCCATTTTCATATGCCATCCATGGTCTTTCATGTCTATCCAAATATAGGGAATCTGTCTCTAACAGAAAACGGTCAGGCCTTCCCGCAGACATCAGACAAGCTTGCGTCCTACTATCTGCAACAGATTTCCTGGAAAGGCTAAAGAAGCAGTTAGGAAGAAGAGAGCTCCACTGATTGAACTCTTCCACTCCCCCTACAAATAACGATCCTTGTCATGTGACTGGGAACAATTGCAACGAGCAGTATGGTCGATACCAACTTCGCCAATACCTATCGCCTCAGGATATTCCTCCAGTTTCCTCTTCAGTTTTTGAAATTCCATCTCGGGTCAATTTTGGCCAGCACATGGGGGTGAATTCCAAGAGTGAATCTCAGTCTTGGTTCGCCCGCCATCTGCCAACCAATCTTAAACCAACGAGATAGGAAGACAAAATTCTGAATCGCTAGACGCAACGTAGCGGAAAAGGGGTCATCATTGAGCGCTCCAGATCCAACAAATTAGTGGAATGTTGATGGGAGAATCCATCCAAATGAAAATAAGAATCAATGATTCCCACTGTCATTTTAGGATGTCCATAAGGAAGCGAGGAACCATCCGATCGAATATACTGATGTACCGAGAGAAATGCTAAACGAACTGCTGGACTAAGTCGCGCCAGTAATCTGGTAAAAACAGAAAAGTTTGAAAGCACAATACGTCTACTCGGTGGGATCTCCTTATAACAATCAACAATTACCCGTTCCAGGCCAGATCTCGGAACAAAATCTCTGAAGAAAAATAATTTATCTTCTGAGAAACGAAAGTGTTTGGGTAGAGGTTGTGCGCCACCACATACCCCAGCAGATCATGGATACCACAGAGACCCAACTCTCTCGCCATGAATAGAAAATTCCATTCATGAGGAGAAACCAGGCCTCCAGCAAGTAATCACCAATGATCCACTGATGCATACGGTGGAACCGCTCAACGTCTCCCGGACACCCTTCGCCATGCTGGCAGTCTACACAGGCTGTAGAAGGATCCATATACCATGGCATATGAGTCCTCAGAGCATGCCGCCTTAAATTAATGCAATACTCGCCACAGGACATACAATTTCCCCTGTTCGCTGGCATAATGGCAGTTATCTACAATAAAAATATAAAAAAAAATATTGAGAAATTTTAAAATTATGAATGAAAAATGAATTTAATGAGAAATGGATTTTAACTTATATTACTTTTTATTTTCGTTTTCCATGAAAATGATGATTAGATAAAACATAAAACCATAGTTATGTATATACTTTGTATAAAATGTACAATGCCATAAAATTTACAAATCTTCATGAATGGTGATATTAATGAATAATATGTTTTTTTTATAATATGTCATGAAATGACTAAGTTTTTTAAAAATTTATAATACTTTTTTATGATGAATGTATCTATACGACAATGAAAATTAAATGAAATTGATGCGTGCGAATTAAATTTAGCACTTATCGTTAAAAATGTGTATATGAAAATAAATTTTACAAATTTACATGATAAAAATTAACTATACAAATTCCCTGATAAAAACATAATATAAATTACAGTGGCAGCGGACATGCTCATAGCTGCGAAAATAAAATGTACCTGTCATTCTGGGGGAACCAACAGAATGACAAATGTGGCAACCAGGATGGATGGTCACTTTGGCCATCCACACTAGCTGCCCCTGCACTTTCTATCCATATACTTTGGGTGCCCCAAAGTATATGCATAGGACTTATTTGAAAGGGCCCACATGAGCCGTCCCGGCCCCTAGCTAACAAGTCATATATAAAAACATGGAAAATTAATTACAAAGGTAAAAAATGCTTGTCTGGTAAATCCAGTGACAATGATGGCCTTCGCCACTCAAGATACCGGACAAGGGATAAAAAATAAATATGAGACGGCACAACAGCAGTGTTACCACTACCATGCATGCCGTCTGAGTGACAAATATGTCAATAAATGGAACCGTTACACCGCCCTGAACACACAAGATCCTTGTTCGGTGTGATCGGCCATCTGTATTTAAATACTATAAAATTTAATTAAATGTGTGCCACGATGATACTCTGGTCTTTTGGCCAACACAGGTCAAAAGAAGCTCTGTGGCTACATGTATATTTGGGCTGGTGCTTCAGCCAGAGTGCGCAGGTCATGTCCTCACCTGGTTTCAGCCAGTATTGGTGGGCCACCATCACCTTCTTGCGGCCTTTTTGCCTATATTTGGGGCCCAGGTTCGGAAAGACTCTGTATTTAGGTTGCTTCTTTCTCAACCAGTGAGGAACTGTTGAACACTCACCTGGTTTAAGCCTGTAGTGATGGGCAGCCATTACTTTTCTGCGGCTTTTTGGTCTGTTCACGTGATGTTTCACACAAATAGACTCTGGTGTGCCATTAAAAATGAATATTGGCCGTGGCCTGTGGCCCCTTTTAACATTCCTGTGTCTGGCCCTACCTCTGGTTTTGGACACCCCAATCCCTGGGACAGGGTCAGAACTTTCATCAGGGAGCCCAGTGGCTCAGTGGTAGAGTGCTTGACTCGAGACCGAAGGGCTGCGGGTTTGAGTCTCACCGGCGTCACTGCATTGTGTCCTTGAGCAAGAACATTAATCCTAGCTTAGTACTGGTTCAACCCAGGAAGACCCGTCCCTTTATAATTGAAAGATTGTTGATAGGACGTAAAGAATCAAATCAAACAAAAAAAAACTTTCATCATCCTCAGACGACACTGACTTTTTATTTGAAGTTTTATCTGCAGGTGATGGACTGGGTATGGGAATGTCAGACAGAGCAGACTGCATAACATTAACAGGACCTATCATGTCTGCCGATTCTTGTCTGTCCCTACCTCTGGTAATGGGCTCATCATTTCCAGAGGAAGGGTCAGACTGACTTACATCATCCCCAGATGGGTAACCATCTAGGGACAATAAATGAAATTCGGCAGAACTGCTTGCCACCTCCATCTCTCCGAAACACTAGTAAGAGTTTCCTCAAAACTGCAGCCGCCAGTGATGATATTTTGCATTATTATTTTCTACCACGTCCAAGCGGGATCCATTATCAGGAAGACAATTTGATATGGAGGAGAAATTAAGGCGGACCCCTTTCTCCTCCTTATCAAACCTTTCCATGCGGTCATATTTTTCAATAAGAAAATCCAAACTCCTATTCACCTTTTTCATTGTATCACTCATTGTTGACTGGCCACTTTTTTCCAACCCAGCCAATCCCCCCTCCGACGCAGTGTATATGTTTAGCATTGTTGGAAGAGGGATAGGTCTGTTTGGAAATTATCAATGAATTCTATACAAGACTATATGAAAATTATATGGGGTTACGAGTGAACAAAAAATAAAATACTGTTGGGATATTTATAATTCTCCATTGTAACTGGACAAGTGGGTGAAAAAGAAACACAATACTAAATTTTTCGCAATCTATTCAGGAATGCGAGCACGAATTGCACGTGGAAAAAACGCATGCAAACTGAAAGTAGACCGAATAACAAAAACATTGGGTTTCGCCACAATCTCAGCTATGCCGTACTACTGAAAATAAGAATTATTTCTGAATATAACTATAAAGGATGATATATACGAAACCAATATAGATCAACGCCCGAGAAAACTGGGATGGAAAAAATAACACAAAGATAATTTTCGGGATGTTTATTGGCACTGAAACGAGGAAAACCCAATTGAAAATTAAGAAATGTAAATATTCACGTTGGGGGGAACCTGAATAGCCAAAACCCTAACTAAATAAAAAGGAAACACGATGAAAAATGACGAAGAATCGCTAAATTTACATGAAAAAATCCGAATTCCAACGTACGAGATCCTAGAAAATGAAAATATACTCGTCCGTCAAGACTGAGTACATGCGGTATTTTCGGGCCGAAATGAAAAATATCTATCAAAAATTATTTATATTTCCGTAAGCTTATAATTTTCAGACTGAAAAATAGATTGAAAAGATGTAAATTCCGAAATTGAGGGCGAAAATTGAGAAAATATGCCTAAAAATATGAAAAACTGGCGAGAAAAGCAAAATAAATCCACCTACCTTATATCTAATGATCCGGCTCTAAACTTCAAAACTTCCAAACTCCCCCGGAATGAATACACTATTTACACAATTTTCAAAAGGGCAATCCCGCCCGCCAATTATACACTCGCAAATCCATTGTTGTGAATGGCTGAGTGCAGGTGAAAGGGGTTAACTAACCTTTAATTCTCAACGAAGGAGACTAGGCTCGACTTGTCTTGAAGATCGTAGGAAGGTAACTGCAGACCATACTCCAGGGCCGGCTCCATGTCATTATTGGCTGGAACAGTAGCTCATGGAGCCCGTGGAGGTAGAGGGGTGAGCACATCTAACTGTTGTCATATTTCCGAGACTCTCCGGAACTCCCCGGTAGTGGCTCTCACAACACTATCACAGGATATACGGTCGCAAATTTTTGATGTTATCCAATCAGACGTCACGTTACAAAATCAAGTGCATTAGAATATCCATTGGACTTTGGCAAAAAGTCTTTACCACCAAGACAAAGAGCAATGGATAAATTTGGCACAGATGTCCTCCCAAACATTTTCTCTAAGATTTCTATTATTCCTGTGATGTATAATTCTTGTTATTGTTTCTGCAGCATCACATACGCCTTGTTTTTGAAATGTCCATTCTCTTTTCATTGCCAGTGCAGTGCCAGGGAGAAAAAGATTAATTGTTATGCTGTCAATGTCTGCTGGGGTCAAAACACTTATTATTGTTTTGTCTTATATGATGTCATTAATGATGTCAAACAACCAGTCCACTTGAGCTAGCTCAGCTTCATCTTTGGTTAGATTTATTTGTTCTAGGAGGTACTGGTGGGAAAATCCTGAATGTGAAGTGAAGACATCTCTGATTGGCGTTGTGTGAGTTTAATTGGCAGTACTATGACCATCTGCAGATCTAACTTGTTGGGTTACAAGTTCACTATCTATACTCAACTACAAAAGAAACCCATCAGTCACTTTTTAGGGCAATTATGGTAAAATAAGTAAGAAATGAAATTATATTTTATACCAAAGTCTTTAACAGTCAATTATGCATCAAATTATTGAATAATGTAACAGTTTTACTTAAACCCGTTCATGCTGTACGCCAGTGTATAGACAAGGGGTTATTTCTAAAAATGACAAGTTTCAGACAATTGGTTTTCACCAGAGTTCTAGTCTTAATCAGTTCAATTCGTCCAAATAACCACTCTCTGATGAGGAAATCAATGTGTGCAGAGCGAAAACAAACCGCGTTAGTTTAATAAGCCCTGATCTCAATACGATAGAGCAGTTGTTGGATGAGCTCTGGCGACGCATCCAGGATCGTTCAGTGCAACCTCAGAATGTTTGACAGCATCAGGTTGATCTCCATTAAGAATGGGAGTGGATTCCCAAGAATATTGTGTGGCATCACATGCTTTTGGTTAGACGTCGTTATGAGGCAGTTATTGCTGCAGTAGAGGGTTATGTCCGTTTTGGACGAATTTAACTCAAGTGGACTGATTTAGACGAGAACGAGATATTCATTCTCAAGTGCAAAACTTGTCATTTTTGAAAATGACCCCTTGTCTAAACAATGGCAAACAGCCTGAACAGATTTAAGTAAAACTGTTACATTATTCAATGTATTGATGCAGAACTGATTGCTACACAATATGGTATAAATATATTTTCATTTCTTAATTCTGATTTCCATAATTGCCCCAAAAAGTGACTGATGGGTTTCTTTTGTAGTTGAGTATATATCAAGTAACAGATCATGCTGATTGTTTAGTTTGCCTAGTTTTAAGATAAATAGTTACTTATCAAGTGTTCCTCGTATCTGTATGAATGACTGCTGACTTCGTCATTCTGTCATTAGATAGAATCGCAGTAGCTATTTCTCTTGTAGCAGACTTAAAATCATCTGGTGTATAACTATATTTTTCTTTACGATCCATTTCATTTGTTGGGCTCTTGTAGCAGACTTAAAATCATCTGGTGTATAACTATATTTTTCTTTACGATCCATTTCATTCGTTGGGCTCTTGTAGCAGACTTAAAATCATCTGGTGTATAACTATATTTTCTTTACGATCCACAATCCGTTTCAGTCAAGGGACCTCTTTCAGCAGGCGACAAATGGTTCCCTTTTCAACACTTTGTAAGTAATGGACTCCACAGGTAGCCTTTGTTTGAAAGTTTACACCTGCAAACTCAAGGGTAGCATATGCTACATTGGTCCGTAGTTAGAAAGGAATTGACAGTGTACCTGATATGATGAGATTTTCCTTATAAAGTGTATCCTCTACTGAGTAAGAACTAGTCAATCAAAGAGATAGAAGTTTATACAAAGCCTTCTTTATAACTGAAAGATTGTTGATGGGACGTAAAGAATCAAATCAAACAAATGATCCTTTTCTCTTTGTATGCCAAGTGCAAAATTGACTTCGCTGTCTTTGTGTGGAGTACTAACTAGACACTGCTTCATTCTTCGATGGAAGGGACCATCTGAATAATAGAAGTGAAGAAGCTCTGCACAAAAGGAAGCATATGAGGCGGCAACAGTGTGGCAGAGCGTATGGGTGGAGGAGAAGGTTACAGCTTGCTTCTAGCATGTGTGAAATCGTCACACATGCTAGAAGCGAGCTGTAACCTCCCTCTCCATCCATACGCTCTGCCACACTGATTCCCAGAATTTTACCGCAGTGCATCATTATATCATAAAGTAAAGCAAAGGTTGCATTAGCTCTAATCCCTGCATTAAGAATTTCATGAAATCTTTGCATCAAATGTTATTTCATAACAGCTAGGTCTCTGATATATATGGCTTCAATTATGGCATCTAGGTCTTCATCTGACAATGTACAGATAAATCTTACCAGAAATGCAAGATGTAATCCAAGATCAAGGCGTTTGATGTTTCTGGCAGCAGTTTCAATGTTTTATGTGATTTAATCCATCCAGTCATCTTCTTGTTCTATGTCCTTCATGTACCTCAAAAGTTCAATAATTCCAGCATTTCTATAGGCTGAGATAATGTTGATATTTGACTTCTATAAGTGTACAACCGGAAACTCTGAAGAGAAATTGCTGAAACTTGTCAGTTTTCATGAGCTGAATCAGAATGTTAGATATATTGTGATCAGGCGCAAACAATATTCTTTCTTTAAGTATCTGCCATGCTTTGTGAGAATACCAAGCAAAATATCTCTGAGCATGTTTGTCATCCCTCTCCCCTTTGCAGGTGTAGGGTGTCGCCACAATGTAGGAGGTACTTTGAAATTTGACACGAGGAATTCTTTTTTCATGAACATCGGACTGTTGAGATGTATGTATTGTTGCAGTTTCTGATAGTTAGATATCAATTAAGGAAGGAGGAATTTAGACAAATGGTTCCATCTCGTGATCTTCGCTATCTGGTATTGACATGTTTAATTCTCTTATTCCATGAATAAAATCAGTTTCTCCGCAGAGCGACCCTGCAACCTTCTCGTGGTCTCTGAGGCACACTAGCAGACGATTTTGATTGTAATACTTGTCCCCTTTTGTGAACAGCTAAGAGTAGGACCCACCAGTTTGCCATGGGCGGCTTTCACTGTAACCCAAAGAGGATGTTCTGGAGAATGAGAGCATGCAGAATATGGACGTATATAAATTCTGTATGGCTCAACACGTCTCTTTGACGGGGTAGACAGAGGGGAGGCATGGTCCAGTGTCTCGAACCGGCTTTGTCATGCTGTGCCACAGGAAGCTGAAAATGTAAAAAAATACTTCTTTATCTTCATTCCATAGTTTCTGATTCCAATCATGTGTTCATTATCTTATATATTCTTTCTTTTATAAAATATTCCTGGAAGGCAGTGGCTGAACGGTTCAATTGCACAGATTATGTTGTAAATAGCACCAGCAGCAATTATCATTTCCAACTTACATGTTTGTTTTCGGGGGACGTTTCTTGAGCCAGATGATGGCGTCTCATTGAGAGGTTTTGGTGTATATAACTGTGTTCGTGCTGATTGTCTGAGGCCCTCTGGTGGTGCCTCGGTGTTTGTAAGATCATCTTTCCCGCAGGGAGGGATTGATTTGCAAACACAACTACGAGCGGCTGCAGTGTCTGTCACTCTTGACAGGGAGGTGGCCATGTGTTCTGTGTATGTTCCCCCATCATTTTCTCTTAATTCTCAGCACCTGGACGGTTTGCTGCAGCAGCTTCCTTCTCCTTATATCATGTTAGGTGACTTCGGTGGTCGCAGTGTCCTCTGGGGTGGTAGAAACAATGATTCCGGAGGTGGGCTTATCGAGGATTTCTTAACAAGGGGTGATATATGTGTTATGAATGATGGATCATACACTTGTCTTTCTACAGGTGCAAAGTCCTTTTCCTCTGTTGATCTTTCCTTCTGTCACCCATCGCTCTTTCTTGGTTGTAGTTGGTCTGTGGGTGGGGACCGACATAGTAGTGATCGCTTTCCTATCATCATTGAGCGGAGCACTTTTTCCACCGAGGACCACAGTCCAGAGTGGAAGTTGGATGGAGCCAACTGGGATCTGTTTGGTGCTCTGTGCACTGGTGAGTTGGTGCCGGAGGGCTTCGGGGAGTCTTCTGGTCCCATATCTGACTTTGCTTCTTCTCTTGTAGAAGTGTCTAGGGAATGTATTCCTCGGGCCTCGACAGGTCCAGCTGGGGGTGATCCATGGTGCAACGACGACTGTGAGGAGGCGGTTGAACAGCGTAAGCGGGCTCTGTCTGGATTTAAAAGGTCTCCAAGTTCCAGCAGCTTGGATGACGTTAAGGTGTTTGGAGCTAGGGCCCGCGGAACAGTTGAACTTTCGAAGCGTGGGTCATGGAGATCTTGTGTTTCGAAGATCAATCATGAAACGCCTATTGGGGGGGTTTGGGATGTGATGGGGGGGATCTCTGGAAGGAGCAGGTCCCCCAGTTGCACGCATTTGAGCATGGTGGGTGCTGACAGCAAGGCAGCTTCAGGGGCGGACATTGCTGACACTTTGGGAGGGGCTTTTTGTCGCAGTTCATCATCATTCAGGTGCTCTGGGTCCTTCAGAGGGATTGGAGCTGAGCAGGAGAAGGTTGGATTGAGTTTTGAATCACAAAATAGTGAAGTTTGTGACAAGGATTTTAATTTGGATGAATTGGTTGAGGCTGTTCAGCTGTCGCGTGGCTCAGCCGCGGGTCCTGACGGGATCCACTATCGGATGCTTGGGCGTCTCCCAGAGAGTTCTCTTGAGGCCCTTTTGAATATATTTAATTACATTTGGACTACTGGTGGATTTCCAGAGGATTGGACCTTGGCGGCCATGGTCCCAGTTCCCGGGCCTGGGAAGGATCCTGCGGAGCCTGGTGGTTATGGACCTGTGGCTTTGACGGGTTGTCTATGTGGGGCGCTTGAGGGAGTGGTAAATAAAAGACTTGCTTGGTTTTTAGAATCCAGTGGTCGTGTATCGCGGTTTCAGTCTGGTTTCAGATCTGGCCGCGGTACAACTGATAATTTAGTTGGATTGGAGGCCTTCATGCGTGATGCCTTTGTTAAGGAGGAGCGTGTGGTTGCTGTGTTTTTTGGTTTGGAAGGGGCTTGTGGTGCCGCTTGGAGATGTGGCATTTTGGGGGATATCCACAAACTGGGATTGGGAGGTGGACTTCCTGCATTCGTTGAGGACTTCCTTGCGGACCGCGCCGTGCGGGTCCGGGTTGGCTCCTCTCTGTCTGGCTGTTGTGACCAGGAGCAAGGTGTGCCTCAGGGAGGCGTTCTATCTGCGGCACTTTTTAGCATTAAAATTGATGATATTGTGGGTTGTTTGGGTGGTCTTGCTGATTGCTCATTGTGTGTTGATGACTTCTGTATCTGTTGTCGCTCAGGGAGCGTGGCGACGATTGGGCGCCGGCTGCAGCAGGGTTTGGGTAAGATTGAAAATTGGGCAACAGGCGGTGGTTTTGGGTTTTCCAGGTCAGGGGCACGGTGTGTGCGTTTCTGTCAGTTGCGCGGGCGGCGTGGTGGTCCAGTTTTGCATTTGTGTGGATCGCCTGTTCCGGTTGTTGGGGGGTCTGAATTCCTTGGCGTTTTGTTTGATAGGAGACTCAGTTTTGTATCCCATATTAAGTGTCTCAAAGCTGGGTGTTTGGGGGCATTGAGTCTTTTGGGGGTGCTTTCCCATGCTTCTTGGGGTGCGGGCCGGGCTGCACTTCTCAAGCTGTGTCGGTCTCTGGTCCGGTCAAGATTGGACTATGGCTGTATTGTATATGGCTCTGCACGAGGGTCGTGTCTTCAAATGCTTGGTCCTGTGCATGGCCAGGGACTTGGGTTGGCTTTGGGGGCTTTTGGAACTTCTCCTGTTGCTGGTCTCTGTGTGGAAGCGGATGAACCATCGCTGTGCTCACGAAGAGGGAGGCTCTCTTTGCAATGTGCTATAGGACTTGCTGCTAGCCCATCGGATCCTGCTCATGAAGTTGCATTCCCGCCGGGTTGTGTTGATTTATATGAGCAGGAGCCTGAAGCTGTTGAATCGTTTGGCGTCGGAGTTTCGCCACTCTTGGAGTCTGCCAATATCAAGCCACAAGGTGTTGAGAAGCATTTTACACCAAGTGTTCCAGCTTGGTGTGTGAAACCACCTGAGATACTTTTTGATTTGCATTCGGGGAGGGAATCTGAATCGAATCCACACATATTGGAGGATGATTTCAGAAAAATGCAGGGTCGTTGTGGGAATTACCAACAAGTTTGTGCTGATGGGTCAAAGGAGGACTCAAGGGTTGGTTGTGCTGTTGTGTCGGACAGCCATGGTGATATGCAGCGTGTGCCTGGCGATTCATCAATTTTCACTGCTGAGGCCGGGGCGGTTGATCTAGCTTTGGATTTCATTAGCACTTGTGATGCTGACAATGGATTTGTTATATTTTCTGACTCGCTTTCTGTATTGAAAGCGATGAACCGTGCCAGTTCGGGGAATCCACAGATTCGGAAACTTTTGGAAAAATGTCATGGGCTTTTGGCTTATAAAGAGATTGCTCTCTGTTGGATTCCTAGTCGTGTGGGTGTCCAAGGGAGTGAGATGGTGGATAAGCAAGCAAAAGCATCGCTTTCATTGGAACCAACTTCTTTTAAGGTTCCATTTTCCAATTTTAAGCCGTCTATCAATGAATATATCTTGGAAGAATGGCAAACTTCATGGAATGGCGGCATTGGTAATGAGCTTCTTGACATCAGACCAACTATTGGTGAATATCAGTCGGTTGTTCGAGGTATTAGGGGAGAAGAAGTGGTTTTGGCTCGACTCCGCTTGGGTCATACAAGAGTCACTCATTCATACTTGCTACAAGGTGAAGAGCAACCACAATGTGTTGGTTGCGACGCACCATTCACTGTTCGTCACTTCCTTTTGGAGTGTGGCGATTTTGCACAAGTAAGAAATAATTGCTTCCATGTTGATAACATGAAAGAATTATTTCAAGATATACATATTGATAGTATTATGACATTTTTAAGACAAATAAATCTTTTTAACAAAATCTAATTGCTATTTTTAAAATCATGTTTTGTTTTACATTTGTATCAGACCATAATACAGAGTTTTTAATGTTGTATTCTGTTCAGTTAGAGAACATGTACAGTTATCTGAATAGCTCTTTGAAACTGTCAGATATTGTACGTGGTCTCTCCTGTCAACAATCGTATTTCAACTAATTATCATTATACAATCTCATCAACATCATTCCTTTTATTTTATCTTATAAATTTTTACTTTTTCCATCTTCATCATGTTTAGTTTAATACCGTCTGACGCTAATGACCCACAAGGGTTGATGCGTCGTTAAGAACCAAACAAACAAACCAACTTACATGTAATTCACTACGGAAACTTTATATTTCTTGCACACCGGATAAGGATATCTGAGATTTTACCTTGGGATAGAAAATCTTATCTTACACATGCTGTCTTACCCAGGCTGTCACGTGAGGGCCACATACATTGGTTGTATTGGAACTCACGCACATTGTGGTCAAGTGACTTCATTGTTGTGCTACATTCCGGGAAAAATCTGAATCAAATCAACACATATTAACAGATGATTTCAGAAAAATGCAAAGTTGTTATAAGAATTACCAACAAATTTATACTGATGGGTCAAAGGAAGACTCAAAGGTTGGTTGTGCTTTTATATCAGACAACCATAGTAATATGCAACGTATACCTGACGATTCATCAATTTTCACTGCTGAAGCCAAAGCAATTGATCTAGCTTTAGATTTCATTAGCACTTGTGATGCTAACAATAAATTTATTATATTTTCTGACTCGCTTTCTGTATTGAAAGCAAGAACCATACTAGTTCAACGAATCCACAGATTCAGAAACTTTTAGAAAAATGTCATGAGCTTTTAGCTTAAAAAGACATTGTTCTCAGTTGGATTCCTAGTCATATAGGTATCCAAGGGAATGAGATGGTAGATAAGCAAGCAAAAACATCGCTTTCATTAGAACCAACTTCTTTTAAGATTTCATTTTCTAATTTTAAGCCATCTATCAATAAATATATCTTGGATCAATGGCAAACTTCATGGAATAACAGCATTGGAAATAAACTTCTTGAGATAAAACCAACTATTGGTGAACATCATTCAGTTGTTCGAAACATTAGGAAAGAAGAAGTCGTTTTGGCTCGAATCCGTTTAGGTCATACAAGAGTCACACATTCATACTTACTACTAGGTGAAGAGCAACCACAATGTGTTGGTTGTGATGCGCCATTCACTGTACGTCACTTCCTTTTGGAGTGTGGCGATTTTGCACAAGTAAAAAATAATTGCTTCCATGTTGAGAACATGAAGCAGTTATTTCAAGATATACATATTGATAGTATTATGACATTTTTAAGACAAATAAATTGTTTTAACAAAAACTAATTGCTATTTTTAAAATTGTGTATTGTATTTCATTTCTATCAGACCATAATACAGATATTTTAATGTTGTATTCTGTTCAGTTAAAGAACATGTACAGTTATCTGAATAGCTCTTTGAAACTGTCAGGTATTGTACGTGGTCTTTCCTGTCAACAATCGTATTGCAACTTGTTATCATTATACAAACTCATCATCATCATTCCTTTCATTTTATCTTACAAATTTTTACTTTTTCCATTCACATTATGTTTAGTTTCTAATGACTCACAAGGGTTGATGCATCGTTAAGCACCAAACAAATAAAACAAATTCATTGTTATGCTAAAGTGACGTCATCATGTAAAATTGCATCTTAGCGTATTCAGGGACTTCTGTAAGCTTATTTTAAAATATAAAGATAGTGGTTAGCAAGAAAAAAATCTATTATTCGTGTCAGGGTAGGATAGAAAAATCCGTCCCTCAGAATCACCGTTTGTCATCACTTGGCAAGCCTCGTGATTTTTCTATCCTACCCTCACACTCACGGTAGATTGTCATAATCTTTGGACTGTTCTTGTCATTGTCCCCTGTCAAGATACTGAATGTTTAATAGTCATTTTCTGTTGACTCTTCTTTACTCAAGCTGACAATCTCAACCTCTCTCACTTTTTCTGGCTTTTCCTTTTTATACCTTTTCTTTTGTACTTTTACTAACTTGGTCTTACACCTGCTCTTGAAATGATTAAATTTCTTGCATTTTTAGCACTGTTTACCTGATGCAGGACAAAGAGGGCCTCTCGTAAAATGTCCTGATAATCTGCAATTAAAACAAACCCCATTATCGTTTCACTGTAAACTGTCGTTTCTATAGCTCTGCCTTGATTTTATGGATAGTTTATTCACTTACTTGGTTATTCCTTCCATTGGTGATGTTTATCTTCTAGAGTCTTCAAAAGCACTATCCACGTCTGTTAATTGTTGTAATTGTAAATTCCGTCCTTTCTCTAATAATTTTCTTCTTAATTCATGCGACTTACACTTTTCAATAACCAGATGACAGAAAACTATTAAGCCAACCAGTTTGCTGGACACCTTGACAAAAGCCTGCCACCTGAAAGTGTGTAAGGGGAAGGCCCTAAGGGCAGTAACAACTGTAACTAAGAGGAAACAAGCGAAAGAAGCATATAAATTAGAAAGCATCGTAAACAGTTTAACAATAAGCTGAACATGTAACTTACTTGTCTCTGGCCCCGGAGTGACTCTACCACCTTGCCGTGGTCTCTGGGGCACACTTCACATTTGGGGACGATATTGATTGTAATACTTGTCCCCATCCGGGAGTGCAAAGAGTAGAGTCCCACTTGTTCACCGTGGGTGGCTTTCTCGGTAACTCGAAGGGATGGCCTGGAAGACTGAGAGCATGCAGAATATGGGCGTATAAAATTCTGTATGACTCAACACGTCTCTTTGGCCTCTTTGACGGGGTAGACCCGAGGGGAAACACGGCCCGGTGTTTCTAATCGGTCTTGTCATGCTAAGCCCCAGGAAGCTGGAAAAAAAAAAAAAAAATACTTCTTATATCTTCGTTCTATAGTATCGTTCTGATGCCAACCACGTGTCCATTATCTTATATATTCTTTCTTTTATAAAATATTCCTGGAAGGCAGTGGCTTAACGGGTCAATTGCGCAGATTTTATTTGTGCAAGTATAACTTCTATATAACCCTAGCACTGGAGGTCGGAAAACCACTCCATTAAAGTGCTCCCTTGTTGGACTCCACGGTGGGTGGGGAGCATGGAGGCTGAATCTTAAAACCAAACACACATGGCTACAAAATCTAGAAAACGCCACGCACCGATTACAGACACAGATTCTGATGAATCATTAACAGCTTCTCAATCTCAATCTAAGTCTTCTGTACCAAAGAAACCTTATGTACCTAGATTTCTAATCATTCATTCAGAAGTAGAGGGAAAGGATATTTCTCTTCTTTCTCCTTTTCTGATAGAAAAAGCAATCATGAGTATAGCAGGTGAGCCTAAGAGCATCAAAAACCTACGATCTGGTGATTTACTAATACAGTGTACAAAACAACCCCATGAAACAAATCTTCTGAAAATGAAAACATTTTGTGGATTGAAATGTACTGTAACACCCCATAAATCCTTGAACACATCAAAGGGTATTGTTCGCTGCCCTGCCTTAAGCAAGCAGAGCTGCGAACATATTCTTGAGTTCATGGGTGAACAAGGTGTTACAGATGTACGTAGAATTAATGTTCACCGTGATGGAGCACTCAAACCAACCAACACTTTTGTTTTTACTTTCGACTCACCAGTTCTACCAGCAAATGTCAAAATAGGCTTTATTCAGGCAAAAGTTGACGTGTATATCCCAAATCCACTTAGATGTTATAAATGTCAAGTGTTTGGCCACCACGAAAATAAGTGTGGCAGACAAGCGATATGCGTCAACTGCAGTATGCCTGAACATTGCGCATCTGGCCAGTGTCAAAGACCTGCCAAGTGTGCCAACTGCTCAGGTGATCATTCTGCTAACTCAAAAGATTGCCCACAATGGGAGAAAGAGAGAAAAATCCTTAAAATAAAATGTGAAAATAACTTGTCATTTCCAGAAGCTCGTAAGCAATTCGAACAATTTTACCAAGCTAGGACATATGCAAGTGCTGTGAAACCAGGCACTTGCAACAAATCTACAGAAACTCATAACAACAGCACACAGACGGACGACAGTTTTACAGAATATTTAAAAAAACAAACACAAGAAAAACAACAAGAACCCTCTAAAGGAAAACCCCAAGAAAAGGGTAATCCATCTCGTCCAGGGCAAACCCTTAAGCCAGCAACCCTGGAGATGATTAGGAAAGATGAAGAGAAGAAGAAAAAAGAAGAGAAAGACAAACTCAAAAAACAACAAAAAGATGAAAGACGACAACAATATATCAAAGAAAAAGCACAGAAAGATAAAGAAGAAGCTGAAAAAGCAATACTAGCTCAGAAGAATCCATTTTCTGTGTTTAAAAAGGATGATGAGGAAGATGACATGGACGATGATTCTGTGGTTTTCACAGACTCTTCCTCCAGTGATCACCTCCCTAAAGGCACACTTTCACGATTACCAACAACTTAAACAATGGAAGGTGTCAATCTAACCATTATTTTAGTATCTCTTTTAATATTATTTTCAAGTATGGATTTTAAACATAAAATTATTCAATGGAATTGTCGAGGTTTGAAACCTAATTTTAATGAAGTATCTCTATTGATTTCTGAATATAATCCAACTGTATTTTGTTTTCAAGAGACATTTCTTAAACCAGATGATAACATCTCATTAAAAGGTTTTAATATATATAACTATGTTCATACTGATTGTCTGAGGCCCTCTGGTGGTGCCTCGGTGTTTGTAAAATCATCTTTCCCACAAAGAAAGATTGATTTACAAACAGAACTACAAGCAACTGCAGTATCTGTCACTCTTGACAAAGAAATAACCATATGTTCTGTATATATTCCCCCATCATTTTCTCTTAATTCTCAACACCTGGACAGTTTACTACAACAACTTCCTTCTCCTTATATCATATTAGGTGACTTCAATGGTCACAATATCCTCTGGGGTGGTAAAAACAATGATTCCAGAGGTGAGCTTATCGAAAATTTCTTAACAAAAAATGATATATGTATTATGAATGATAAATCATACACTTATCTTTCTACAAGTGCAAAGTCCTTTTCCTCTATTGATCTTTCTTTCTGTCACCCATCACTCTTTCTTGATTATAATTGGTCTGTGAGTAAAGACCAACATAATAGTGATCACTTCCCTATCATCATTGAACAGAACACTTTTTCCGCTGAGGACCACAATCCAAAGTGGAAATTAAATAGAGCCAACTGGGATCTATTTAATACTCTATGCACTGGTAAATTAATACCAGAAAACTTCAAAGAATCTTCTGATCCCATATCTGACTTTACTTCTTCTCTTATAGAAATATCTAAAGAATGTATTCCTCAAACCTCGACAAATCCAACTAAAAGTAATCCATGGTACAACGACGACTGTAAAGAGGCAATTAAACAACGGAAACAAGCTCTATCTAAATTTAAAAAATCTCCAAATTCCAACAACTTGAATGACGTTAAAGTATTTAGAGCTAAAGCCCGCAGAACAATTAAACTTTCGAAACGTAAGTCATGGAGATCTTATGTTTCGAAAATCAATCATAAAACACCTATTAAAAAGGTTTGGGATATGATAAGAAAAATCTCTGGAAAAAACAAATCCCCCAGTTACACACATTTAAACATGGTGGGTACTGACAGCAAAGCAACTTCAAAAACAGACATTGCTGACACTTTAGGAGAAACTTTTTGTCACAATTCATCATCATTCAAGTACTCTGAATCATTCAGAAAGATTAAAACTGAACAAGAGAAAGTTAAATTGAATTTTAAATCACAAAATAATGAAATTTATAACAAAGATTTTAATTTAGATGAATTAGTTGAAGCTATTCAACTATCACATGACTCAGCCACGGGTCCTGACGAGATCCACTATCAAATGCTTAAACATCTCCCAGAGAATTCTCTTGAAACCCTTTTGAATATATTTAATTACATTTGGACTACTGGTAAATTTCCAGAAGATTGGACCTTAGCAACCATAATCCCAATTCCCAAACCTGGGAAAGATCCTGCAGAACCTAATAATTATAGACCTATAGCTTTAACAAGTTGTATATGTAAAACACTTGAAAGAATGATAAATAAAAGACTTACTTGGTTTTTAGAATCCAATAATCATATATCGCGGTTTCAGTCTGGTTTCAGATCTGACCGCAGTACAACTGATAATTTAGTTAGATTGGAAACCTTCATAAGTGATGCCTTTATTAAAAAGGAACATGTAGTTGCTGTGTTTTTTGATTTGGAAAAAGCTTATGATACCACGTGGAGATATGGCATTTTAAAAGATATCCACAAACTAGGATTAAGAGGTAGACTTCCTACATTCATTGAAAACTTCCTTGCAGACCGCGCCATGCAAGTCCGAGTTGGCTCCTCTCTGTCTGACTATTATGACCAGGAGCAAGGTGTACCTCAAGGGGGTGTGCTATCTACAACACTTTTTAGTATCAAAATTAATGATATTGTGAAATGTTTAGGTAATCTTACTGATTGCTCATTATACGTTGACGACTTCTGTATCTGTTATCGCTCGAAAAGCATGGCAACAATTGAACGTCAACTACAACAAAATTTGAATAAGATTGAAAATTGGGCAACAAGCAATGGCTTTAAGTTTTCCAAATCAAAAACACAGTGTGTACATTTCTGTCAGTTGCGCAAGCAACATGATGATCCGGTTTTACATTTATATGGATCACCTATTCCAGTTGTTGAGGAATCTAAATTCCTTGGCATTTTATTTGATAGAAAACTCAGTTTTATACCCCATATTAAATATCTCAAAGCTAAATGTTTAAAAGCATTGAATCTTTTAAAAGTGCTTTCCCATACTTCTTGGGGTGCAGACCGAACTACACTTCTAAAGCTGTATCGGTCTCTAGTCCGGTCAAAATTAGACTATGGCTGTATCATATATGGCTCTGCACGAAAATCATATCTTCAAATGCTTGATCCTATACATAACCAAGGACTTAGATTAGCTTTAGGGGCTTTTAGAACTTCTCCTGTTGCTAGTCTCTATGTGGAAGCAGATGAACCATCACTATACTCACGAAGAGAGAAACTCTCATTGCAATATGCTATAAGACTTGCGGCTAACCCATCAAATCCTGCTCATGAAGTTACATTCCCACCAAATTATGTTGATTTATATGAACAAAAACCTAAAGCTATTAAATCATTTGGCATCAGAATTTCACCACTTTTAGAATCTGCCAATATCAAACCACAAAATATTGAAAAACATTTTACACCAAATATTCCAGCTTGGTGCATGAAACCACCAGAAATACTTTTTGATTTACATTCCGGGAAAAAATCTGAATCAAATCCACACATATTAAAAGATGATTTCAGAAAAATACATAGTCGTTATAAGAATTACCAACAAATTTATACTGATGGGTCAAAGGAAGACTCAAAGGTTGGTTGTGCTGTTATATCAGACAACCATAGTAATATGCAACGTATACCTGACGATTCATCAATTTTCACTGCTGAAGCCAAAGCAGTTGATCTAGCTTTAGATTTCATTAGCACTTGTGATGCAAACAATAAATTTATTATATTTTCTGACTCGCTCTCTGTATTGAAAGCAATGAACCATACCAGTTCAAAGAATCCACAGATTCAGAAACTTTTAGAAAAATGTCATGAGCTTTTAACTTATAAAGAAATTGTTCTCTGTTGGATTCCTAGTCATATAGGTATCCAAGGGAATGAGATGGTAGATAAGCAAGCAAAAACATCGCTTTCATTAGAACCAACGTCTTTTAAAATTCCATTTTCCAATTTTAAGCCCTCTATCAATAAATATATCTTGGAAGAATGGCAAACTTCATGGAATAACAGCATTGGTAATAAACTTCTTGACATCAAACCAACTATTGGTGAATATCAATCGGTTGTTCGAAACATTAGAAGAGAAGAAGTAGTATTAGCACGACTCCGCTTAGGTCATACAAGAGTCACTCATTCATACTTACTACAAGGTGAAGAGCATCCTCAATGTGTTGGTTGCGACGCACCTTTCACTGTACGTCACTTCCTTTTGGAATGTGGCGATTTTGCACAAGTAAGAAATAATTGCTTCCATGTTAATAACATGAAAGAATTATTTCAAGATATACATATTGATAGTATTATGACATTTTTAAGACAAATAAATCTTTTTAACAAAATCTAATTGCTGTTTTTAAAATCATGTTTTGTTTAACATTTGTATCAGACCATAATACAGATTATATTATGTTGTATTCTGTTCAGTTAAAGAACATGTACAGTTATCTGAATAGCTCTTTGAAACTGTCAGATATTGTACGTGGTCTCTCCTGTCAACAATCGTATTGCAACTTATTTTCATAAAACAAACTCATCATCACCATTCCTTTTATTTTATCTTATAAATTTTTAACTTTTTCCATCCTCATCATGTTTAGTTAATACCGTCTGACGCTAATGACCCACAAGGGTTGATGCGTCGTTAAGCACCAAACAAACAAACAAACAAACTTGTCTCTGGCGACTCACTAAAAACAATCATTTCTGAAATGAATGAATATATGTACAATTCATAATATTAACCACCCTGAAGTGGCAATATTATTCTTTATTTATTATTCCCCATTTTCTTTAATTGTTTTTTTTATTTCCCCGAGATTTCTTGTCATAGACTTGCTGCAAATTTTCAGGTCCAGACAACTCATCATGTTTATTGTTGAGAATATCAAAGACATGTGGTTTCTTATTTTTGAGAAGTTCCGCCATTTCAACCATAACAAAATGGGGTGTTCTTACATATTCGGTTTTGGTCTTTGCATTGCCGTGCGGTGCTAAACCCGGTTGCTTTCCAACACATTTGACCACTGCAATCTTGTCGTTTCCGCCAAGATTTAACCAAGAAACTCTTTTTTATAATGCTTATCAATTTTCAAGCTGATAAAGTACCTATGTAATTGCAAAATTTCATCATCAGGAGGTTGGGGTTGAGTGGCACATATTCGTATTAACCCTTAACTTTTTTCATTACAGAACTTGCCATTTTTCTAAACATTTTTTTGAGTTCTCCATTGGGAAGTATCAAATATGTTGATTTGGGAGTTGAACCACTGGCAGAATTCCAGACTCCACAGTCATCTGGAAAATAGCTCCTCTGCTTTTTGTTCCTGTTTTCCATGTAACTGTCATTTTTAATTGCAAAATATACATTTTCTTTTGAACCTAATGGTATACATTCCAGTGGTGTTTCATTTTCGGCCATGACAAGTATAAGTTTAGGTACGGCCACAATCGCACTCGTTTTAGGATCATATATTGTGTCATTGTGTATTGGATCATTTTCAAGAGATTTAGTTGAATCAGCTGATAATGATTCTTCCTCTTTTTCATTGGAAGTATGAATTGATTCTGAAAGGGAAGTTGATTCGTTTTCAAGGGATGTCATATCAGGGTCTCTAAGAGTGCCGCCCCTGCGATGAATCTCCTGATAATGAATCTATCTTGAGTTCCTATGATGCTCAAAGTTGATTCGTTTTCAAGGGATGTCATATCAGGGTCTCTAAGAATGCTTCCCTGCGATGAATCTCCAGATAATGAATCTATCTTGAGTTCCTATGATGCTCAAAGTTGATTCGTTTTCAAGGGATGTCATATCAGGGTCTCTAAGAATGCTTCCCTGCGATGAATCTCCTGATAATGAATCATCTTGAGTTCCCGTGACGCTGGAAGTTGATTCGTTTTCAAGGGATGTCATATCAGGGTCTTTAAGAGTGCTGCCCTGCGATGAATCTCCTGATAATGAATCATCTTGAGTTCCCGTGACGGTTACTGTTTTCAAAAGTATCACTATCCGAAAGAAAAGACTCGCATCTCAATGAGTTAGATTTGTTTGCCTTTGTATCTGCGATGGGAAAGTCTATTAAGAAGAAATCACATGCCGATTGATCATGTATATGTATTTTCGTCAGAGAGATTTTGAAGGAGAGCAGAGATTAATGAATTGAGTTACTGGCTCAGACAGATGAAATAAAGGGACAAAGTGATTTGGAGAGAAGTCGCGAACAATACGTGGTACACACATTTGCGTCCACATAACTGTAGCAACAGGCTCTTCACTAAGTTTAACCTTCCTTCCAATAACTTTCCGACTGAACGGTTCCATCAAAAACTCAGTACATATTTGTGGTGGGTAATAGGATCTGAGAGGTTTGCCAATGCTGCTGCTAAGAGCATACATGTGAACCATTTCCGAATATTACCAAGATAAACTGAATCCCTTAATAAATTGTCATAATCACTGACCACGACACGGTTGTCACAAATTAAGTCATGATGTGTTTTCTTTTTAGCTCACCTGAGCCGAAGGCTCATGGGTGAGCTAATAGTATGCCAGTCACTCCGTCGTCCGTCCGTCCGTCCGTCCGTCCGTCCGTCGTCCGTCTGTCAACATTTTCAAACATCTTCTCCTCTGAAACCATTGGGCCAATTAAACTCAAATTTCATATGGAGACTCCTTAGAACGAAGGTTTGTTCAAATGGTCCTGGTCACATGACCAAGATGGCCGCCACGCCCATATATGGTAAAAACCCTTTAAAAATCTTCTTCTCCAGAACCAGAAGGCCGATGACCTTGGGACTTGGTATGTAGCATTGGGGATGTTGGTCCTACCAAGTTTGTTCAAATTATGATCCTAGGTTGACCTTGACCTACTTAACGTCAAGGTCAAATTTGCTTCCTAATGCATTTAAATGGGAATTTTTTTGAAAAGTTGATTTTTTGAATACTGTTGAAGCCAAAGTCATTATTCTCACTTGATATGTTAAATCTAATGAGACAATGGCTATAAATAAGTTCCTAAGGTCAAGGTTGACCTTTGACTTTTCAGCTAAGTCACTCATCTTGGAGTCCCATCTATATATTAAATCATAGTTTTCTCACAAACCATGAGCCCAATTGAACTCAAATTTCATGTGAAGACTCCTTATGCTGAGTTAGCCAAAATTTATACAAAATATTTTGGTCACATGACCAAGATGACCGCCACGCCCATATATGGTAAAAACCCTTTAAAAATCTTCTTCTCCAGAACCAGAAGGCCGATGACCTTGGGACTTGGTATGTAGCATTGGGGATGTGGGGCCTACCAAGTTTGTTCAAATGTTGATCTTAGGTTGACCTTGACCTACTTTACGTCAAGGTCAAATTTGCTTCCTAATGCATTTAAATGGGAATTTTTTTGAAAAGTTGATTTTTTGAATACTGTTGAAGCCAAAGTCATTATTCTCACTTGATATGTTAAACCTAATGAGACAAAGGCTATAAATAAGTTTCAAAGGTCAAGGTTGACCTTTTCCTTTCCAGCCAAGGTCGCTTATATTGGAGTCCCATCAACACATTAAAACATAGTTTCCTCAGAAGCCACTAGGCCAATTGAACTCAAATTTCATATGAAGACTCCTTATGATAGGTTAGCTAAAATTTATACCAATTGCACTGGTCAAATGACCAAGATGGCCACCATGCCCATATATGGTAAAAACCCTTTAAATATATTCTTCTCTGGAACCAATAGGCCAATGGCCTTGGGACTTAGTATGTAGCATCACCGATGTAGGCCCTTTCCAATTTGCACAAATGATGAATCTAGGTTGACCTTGACCTACTTTATAGCAATGTCAAATTTGATTCCTAATGCATTTATATGGGAAAAATCTTGAAATGTTCATTTTTCTATAACTGTTTAGGCCGAAATCATAATTCTTGCAAGAAATATTTAACCTAATGAGACATTGGTTTTATATAAGTACCAAATGTCAAGCTGTCCAGTGACCTTTGATCCAAGGCCACTCATTTGGACTGCCACATACCTATCTAAACATCTTTTCCTCAGAAATCACTGGGCTGTTTGTTGGAGTATTCATTGGATTGTTTAGGTCACTTGACCAAAATGGCTGCAACCCCAAAATGTGGTAAAACAAAATTTGTTTCATTATAAGCTGTAGTTGACCTTGACCTATTTTAACATTATTAAGGAGATCAGGTGAGCGCCTCATGACCTTCAGATCCTCTAGTTTTGGTCATAATATTGTCTATTTAATATAATCTCTAGTGCTGTTTTCAACACTCATCGCACGGGAAATAGCTCGGTACATACAATTGCCGTCATCAGCTACGCTAGCAGGGTACCCAAGTCAAAAGTGCTGGATGAAATGATTGCAGTATTCTCTAGGACACAGAGTCTGACTTAGAAGAGCTTAATTTATCAGATTGCTGCTGCAGTATCTCCAAACAGTTAGCATCTTCTCCATTACCAGTAGGAGCCCACAGATTCGCTTGTTGAATTTAGCAAACAAAAAAATCTTCACCTACCCTTTCCCTTCCAAATTTATCGGCATCTGTCGTCGAAAACGGTAATCTGTCGTCAAAACAGTCGGTTGTACGGTGTGGTTTAGCGCCACGTCATTTGAATTACGTCACGCACGTCTTTCTTTCCATATTACTGGCTTCGCTCAAACTTGAGCATTCGTGACGTCAGGGAGTGTTAATTTTGATACAAAAAAAACTTTTGGCTGAATTTTTGTTTAAATAAGGAGTGCTCTAAACACGGCAGCTCCTGTCAAAAATGCTCTTTTGAAAAACTGACCAGTTTACATGGTTCGAAGGGTAGCAGAATCATTTTATTGATGACATGAGATGCATGCAACATTGAATACGATATCTGCCCAAGGATTTGAGAAACAGAAGTGAGGGAGTAGAAATAAATGTGTTTTTTTCTTTTCATAATCATCGTGGAAGATTTCTGTGTCCGACCTTTGGTCAAAATTTTGATTTTTTTTCATTGGCTGTTATTTTCTCGAAATTTTTGGATGGAATTAAAGAGAATGGGGTAATCTCTGGTTTACCTGGCGCATTCTATTCTGTTTGTTGGTTAGGGGTAGTACCGTATTGGAATTTGAAACGATCGAAATTGCATGGCCTACAAATGATTAGCTGTACACTTAAAGGAAGCAGGGGTGTTGGGGGCACAGCCCCCAGTCATACAGCTTCATAAACTGCGCCGGTAAACCAGAGGTGCGCCAGAGAATGCTCCTAAGCATCAGCCTGACACTGTAGCAAATTTTCAAA
This sequence comes from Loripinus fragilis, assembly GCA_964019695.1. NCBI lineage: Eukaryota > Metazoa > Mollusca > Bivalvia > Lucinida > Lucinidae > Loripinus > Loripinus fragilis. The sequence goes on from OZ026528.1 coordinate 46,408,636, forward strand.
AATTCGAGCACCTGTGGTTTTGACTATACTATATGTCAATTTAGACAGATCAAAGTGGGGGGGGGTTAAGTGCTGATCATTCAATATGTGCACTCGCGTGGATGCTTAGGCCGATTTATCAGTATAGCGTTAGACCTAGGCCTACTGTTATTCAGTGGATAACGCCATATCATTAATTAACTTTTGATTTCATGTTACATTTAAAACACTTTCGGTGGGAACAAGAAACGGCATGACGACGTTCGTGGCAACTATATTCTAATTTCATTGAAGTTAACAATCCAGGCTAACGACCTCGAAAAATCGCATATGAACGTTCCCTTGGCCAAGTTATTCAACCGTTTATGCCAATCCTCACAATAGAAGCATCCAAAAAGCCAGACGCAGAAATGCTGCTCATTGGCACAATATCAACTGCAATCAATGTAAATGCCTAAGAGTAGGCCTATAGATCTACCATAGGCTAAATAAAATTTGTCTTATGTCTAATCTCGGACCCCATAAATTTATACTCATACTGGTTGTATTGAAGTTTTGAAGTTTCCCTAATTGCACCTGATATCAGTCACAGGTCAATTAACTTTGAACAAAAGTGCCGGCGAGTTGACTCATTTTTATGCCATGGAAGGGGACGTAACTCGACTACTCATTCTTTGATTTTGGAAGGAGTTGCCTTCTGCGAAAGCGGAAGTTGTTCTGTATTGATTGAAGACAGTCTTTTTGCAGAAAGAAAGTAAGAAACAACGAGTTTTCAATTCGGACATTTCATTTCAAGAGGAAGCAATGAAAGTAAGAAGAACTAGTCAAATACTGGACTTGGCTACATCTTGCGTCAACGTCGCGTTTGTCTCTTTTCTGACAAATTAAGGCTAACGTTTTGGCTTTTGCGTTGTTTTGATTTGCAAAAAGTGGGTGGGATGACATAGATGATAGACCTAAGATTTTGCATAAGAATGGATTTTTCTATAATCATCATGTTCATTTTGAAACTTACAAACACAGTGATTTTGTTACCTGTGCATCCTGCATCTTTTGCGCATAAGTTTTTATTTCAGCGAGTCCCGAGATGCAATAGTATTGCAGACTTGTCATTAAAAATAGTGTTTTGGACTCATAAGTTTGCAGCTGGGACTCATTGATATTGGGAACAGCGAGTCCCAGGACCCATAAGCCCAAAATTGTAAATGAATCACTGCAAACAAGAGTGTGGCCCCAGAAATTGCTGGAAAAAGCCCTGCATCAGGTCTGGTCTGGGGAATCTCAGAAACAAGCGATCGTAAATTATCACGTAAATGCGTGATAGCGGACTGCCCATGTAAAGGGAAATCAATCTAAACGTCATGAGGGGAAATAAGTTTGTGGTCAACTTCCGTTTTGTTGGCATTCATATATCGCGCATTCCCACAACAACAATCACCACATGTCTCGCCTTTGCGAGTTGGTGCCCTAGATTCAGAAACATTACAATACTCAAATACAAGATTGCAAATAAATATTTAACCATCAGAACCTCGGCCACAAATCAATGATAAAATTGATGTGAAAATGGTAAGAAAAAAAAATACAGGTTTCTGTCAGAAGAGGGTTCAATTTGGTGATTTTTTTCCCTGAAAATTTCATTTGTTTACCGTTTAGCTTCTCACCCCTCGGTCTGAATGCATCCAAAAAAAGATCGATCTAATCTAATCAGCGGAAATGGGCCAAAGTGATTAACCAATAATCAAATTTCTATCGCTCAGAACCGCAACGCAGTTGTAGGATAACTACCTCTGTTAGCAAGTCTGCCAATCTCAAGCTTGGTCGCGCATTTGAGCGATAATTTTGATCGCGTGTTTCCGAGATTCCCCAGACCTGTGCATGATCTGTCTATCAGCCTCTTCCATTGGCTATTTTTCCGGGAACTTCCATCCGGTTCTAGGGTCAACCCAAGGTTTCTACATTAACTTTTTAACCCACTAGCCCATTGGGACCCCAGAGGGGTTACTCTCATTTTTTCATAATACATTATGTACATACCTGTACTGTAGGCTTGGACCCAGCATCTACTGTTTACCCCCAAAAATATCAGGCATGCCCCAAAACAAATTTGAAAGTTTAGCAACCCCCAAAAATATCCCCATTCTGTTAATTGACCTTATTGAGTAAAGACACTATTAAGGTCACTGCCCACACCTGGGCGATTTTTTTTTCCAAAAAATAGATTTTTTTCATTTTTTGATATTCTGTAGTACATCATATTATAAGCAAAATAACGCAAAATAAAGAAAATTAACCGTCCAGTTCAAAAGTTACAGCTCTTCATTATATGGCCTATGTTGGCTTTTTTACGCAGCTTTTTGGAAACTCATTAAGACAAGTAAAATATTCTGTAACTCAATTTTATATTTGAAAATCGTTATTTCAAACAAGCATGCGAAGCCATAAATGATTAAGAACTTTTTCTCAAACCATTCTTTTGCAGCTATACAAGTATTTTTCTTCATATCACGCTTTCAAACCAGCGTTCACCCATATTTATGCCTTCATTTTCGGCAATTACTGACTGATAATTCAATATTTAAACATACTTTAAAAAAATAAATTTTTCTAATTTTTTTTTAGGAAAGTGATCATTATTTAAGATGTGTTATGACAAAATTTAAAAACAATTCACCGTCTAATTAGTGAGATATTACCAAATGATTATCCCTACCCCCTAAACTAAAAATTAATGAACTTAGCAGGCTTTTCTTATTTCTTAGCATGTTAAAACCTTACGAACCAAACACTGTTGATTAAAATACCTCACTGCGAACTTCCAAATGAAATTATATGTACTCCAAATACTTGGAACATTTATATGCATATATGTGAAGACTTTTCATTACCAAAAACGATACCAAAATACCCCACCCACGGTAAAAAGAAACTTATCCGCATTTTGTCTGAACACCTAGTCGATATATTTTGACCAAATTTGCATAGATACACCATTAGGATAGAGATGTAATGTTTTGGGGACATTTATCGTTTTTCAAGGTCACGGGGTAACTCTGCATGTCAAATTTAGGTGAAATGTGCTGTTTTAATATGCATCGCTTTAATTGATCGATGCATATACTTCATGTACTCATCCAAGAATTTGAAATGTTTTTAAAGGGGACGGCAACCCTGATGATTACTATGTTTTATATGAAAGATCTTAATAAACCATGAATTTGGATACCAGTTTCATCTAAATCGGTTGAAAAATGTGGAAATTGTGGGCGTTTGAATATTTGCAAATGGGCTGTAATGGAAGCGGCCATATTTTAGGCTTAGTGACGTCACTCAGCCTAATTAAATATGCGTAATCAAAATAAAAGACAAACCAATCGATTATTTGCATTAATCTTTAATGAAACATTTTCCTTATGTATAAAGCTGCATATCTGCTTAAACACAGATGATGTGATAGTAGTGATAGCTAAAAATTAAGCTGTTGAAAAAACTCTAAAAACTAATTGAATATTCAAAATGGCGGCTAAATGTCGGCCATATTTAATTCTTTAAATGCCCATAACTTGCCCATTTTTCAACGGATTTTGATGATACTTGTATCAAAATTCATGGTTTATAGAGATCTTTCTGATAAAACATACTTATAATTAGGATTGCTGTCCCCTTTAAATATTTGTTGCGGCCTCGGGCGCCATACTAATGCCCGATCGCGAAGCAAGGCCAGACCTTAACACTTGACCAGAGTTGGTTTAATTCTATTATATCTATATATCCCTTCACGGACATCTTTCAGTTGAAACATGTCAAATGTAGAGTAACCTTGGAGATTAGCAAAAATCTTAGCGTAAAATTGTAAATATTTTATTGCTTATTATTTTTATATTTGCTTTGGGTGCTCAAAAGAACCGTCTCACTGAGTACCTATAACTTACCTATGATTTGGTTGGACCCGCATTTATATGAAAAAGGTTCTTTTTATGCCCACACCCTTCCCGCTACTGAAGGGGGTATTCAGTGGCGCGGAGGGGGAAGGGGTACTATTTTTGGTACGGTTCCCGTCGGCGTTGGTCATGGGCGGAATTGGCCACCAGTAGTCTAGAGGGGCTAGACATTTTCTATGCGCATATCACATGAACCAGGCTTGAAGATTGGGTCCGCATTTACATGAATATAAATGAGCATCGATGCGACAAAACCTGTCTTCAGGGTTTCCGATAAGATCATACCAAAACCAGCCTTCTCAGCCACTGAGACTAGATAGAAAAGTGAAATCTCGCTTGGAGCAAGTTTAGATACGATACTATTCAATTTGTGAATAGCAAAGGCGCTGATCAGACTTCGTGGATGCGCAAGCTGGTCTGCGCCTTTGTTGTTTGCAGACCCCGATGGCAGAAATCCTCGCGTACCTTTAATAATTTAGAGTAGGCCTACTATAATTTAGAATCACGACTATACTTGGGTCAACCTCAGCCCAAGATAGCCTTGTAGCTAAATATTGGAACACATTTGACATAAGGCAAATTGTTTAGGGAGCAAACTAAAGCGAGGGACTCTCAACGTCAACGTCAAGTTCAATACTTGTCGTTTACGCATAATGACGTCATAAGAGCAAGTGACGTCATTAGCGCATGTCAGGTTCAAAGTAGACGCTAGAGAACGTGACGAGATAGTCTGTCTTGGTGAAATTTTAATGCAGGTAAAATAAAACCAGAAAATCATATATAGATCTATATACAAGTAGTTATATCATGATTGTTGATGTGGACTGTCAAAAAACCGCGAACAGTCGACTGACATTTCCCGGGTAAAATGCGTGTTCCATTACACTGCGTCCATCGTTTAGTATCCGTAAAGAATGCCAACTTTTGTTGTTCGTTATACTTAAAATTTTGTTTGCATTTTTAATGTTATATCAATCACTTTCAGATTACCAACGTGCAGTGTAACGGGCATTAGACGGTAGAAAACATATCATAGTTGCGTAAAATCACACTTTGTCATAATCGAACGCTACCAAGTATTACCTCCCTTGATGATTTAGAGTTACGGTTATTGCTATGGGTAGTGACCTTAATAAAGCCTAAAACCATTCCAGTTTTGTGATGACCCCCCAAATATATCCACAAAATCTTCATACCCAAATTAAAGATTTGGAACCCCAAAAATGGTCTGAGCCGATGTAATATGTATATATGAAAATATTAGAGTTACATGTACTTCAGATGTACCAGTTGCAAAAGTCTATTAAAAACAGTTAGAAAACATATTAACCCTTAATGCGCCAATCGCAACAAAAGTCGTCTGCTTTTCTCGTCTGCTGAAATGTTTGAGAAGCCTCTATGGCAAACAGTGTAGACCCAAATCAGACTGCTCCTAAAGGAGCAGTCTGTTCTGGGTCCAGGCTGTTTGCTTTTATGCTTGATTTGTCAGTATTGTTAGGCAAACATTTGCAGCAGACGACTTCAGCAAACGACATTTTCAGATGCATTTTTTTCTTGGCGCTTTAAGGGTTAAAGTGTGCAGATTATTGACTTTTAATTCCTCGAACAGCATCTGCCTTCCTCTGAACAATCTTCTGTGTTTACCAGACTTTGTGGTATCTCGGGGAATCTTTCGGTGCTTAGTAGGACTGTTTTCGGATCTCATGAGCTACTCCCCTTATTGCTTTTAGAGATCTATTCTGCCTGTTACATGGCTAACATTGCTGAGGTAAACTGCAATTCATTTTTTGCTCAAACATAAATAAACCTATTCATTACTATCATTTGAAGAGAAATTTTTTAAGAAATATTGACAATTCATTCGTTTTTGTCTTTTGTATACCAATAGAATTCTGCGGATTGTTTTCAGCCATGTATTATTATTTTGTAATGTGCAGCCAGTGTGTTTTTGGGGTACTCAATATAAAAGTTTGAAAATGAACACCTTGGGATTATCTATCACACAGACAAACTTTCTTAACTACAATGATTTGCCTCCTAATTGAAAGTTCTTACCGATCACTTGCATTTTTTTCAAGCAGGCAATATTCGAGATTTATAAATAAAATTTGTCCCAACCGGTTAGATAGAGAGAAAATGTCATTTCAGGAATAAACATAAGATTAAATTGTCCGCGTCCTTTGTGTTAAAAATTTTGTTTGCCATAAATATGTAGTTTTCTAGATAACTGATTTTTAAGACTGATCGGCTAGAACTTTTGATTATTCCTGTTGAGTTCCCACCTTTAATTTTAGAGTGTGTAAAAGAAAATACTTTCTTTATAATAGTTTAAAAAGTATAAAATAAAACAAAACTGAAAATGACAATTACCTTTGTTAATCCAATTTTCCGCCTGGAAACTACCACAACCAGGGAAAAAGACTAACAGGGGCCCAGTAACCCAGTGCCCCTAAATTTTGGCTGGGCCCCTAAAACTAAAAGTAAAGGGGCCCAGCTTGTACCTGAAAAAAGGGGAGTATGTAAAAGTATGAAGTCTTGTCATATCTGAAATTAGCTATTGGAAGTTTACAAATCTTCATTCAGCGGATTCAATATGGTAGATATTTAGAGGAATACTGATTTTGAGAGTCTCTAACTTCATTTATGAGTAAAGTATTGAAATGAGTCTACTTTTTCGTCGAACCCTAGGCCCCTTAGTTTTGGGCTGGGCCCCAAATTATTTCGTTTCAGGGGCCCAGCTTGCTCCTGGCGAAAAAAGGTTAGTCTGTGTCCCTGACAACATGTCCTGGATGTGGCTTGGGAACAAATTATGTTAACACAATGTCGTGTAGTTCCTAGGTCTACCACCCGTGCAAAAAGAACTGTCTCATTGAGATGGTTCTTTTGAGCACCCACAACATAAGTTTTTGTAGAGAAATAAGAATATTTTTTGTTGTAAAGGCCTGTTATTTGTTCTAGAATCCTGTATTTTGTACTATATATAGCACTGTCTTAATATTTATATGTGTCAGTTAAAGACATATGCGGCTATTTCCAATGCGCACCTTTCCCGCGTCTGCAAACTGGGAAAGTTGTCTGGGTCCTGTCTTTCGACCCTTAACGGATTCGGTCAACACAGCTTCAGATATTCTTATGTCATATCGGTGTTCCGACATTTTCTTCACAAAATAACTAATTAAAGTGTGTTCGAAATATCTATTGACATCTTTTCAGAACTGATCGTCTCAGCACTAAAGACAGATAAATGTAGCTCAGTCGAAATCAAACGACGTACACAATAACACTGGTTACGAATACGATAGTGGCCGAGTCTATTCTATTTGTATGGTTATTTAGAGCGGCGCACGACCTGACCCCGTGGCCTAGTGGTTAGCGTGTCTGGCTACAAAGCCAGAGGACCAGGATCGATTCCCGGATGCGCACATATTTTCAGTGTTTTTTCTTTCTTTTTTTCATTTTAATGCTAAATTACTTCATATACTAGTAAAATGGCATTATCAAAACGACCGAAATGGTCATCCCTGAACTTTTTATATTGAATTACGCATGAAACCTATGGGGGTGGGGTTAAATTTAGCCCTCTAGAAAGAGAATTAGTTCGGTGACCCCAGATTTTTATTCTTTTTTCTGAAAGGTATTATAATAGTCCATGAATTAAAAATAAATTTTCAAGATTTTCAATATCAGATTTTTTAATACATGATGTATTCTAAAAACAAAATTCCATTTTTCGACGAATTGCCAAAATATATCATGCAGTATCTTGTCACAGCATGGGATAACAAGTAAACATGCACATTTTCTTAAAAGTTTGAGGTCATGGGCAGTAATTTAGGTTAAAAGAAAGAAGCTGGATTAAGATTAAAACCGTTTTAGCTCGATAATTAGGACTAGTGTTATTATTTTATATTTCTAGAAAATTGGTCAAATGTTGTAAACTTCAATATGAGATTCTGAAAAAATAAACACGGTGACATATCCTTTTTATTTCATAAATGGAAAGCCCATGCATAAAACAAACTGTATGCAAAGTATTGAAAATATTTCAATATGGGAAGTATTTAGTAGCATATGTCCTTAACAGCTATACATAGCTTATGTTAATTTGTTAGACTCTCCAATTATATATAAAATTTGTATTCTATAATTCTGTAAAACAAAATAGCCTGAAAAATGGTGTAATTTCAGTATTTTCGGTATATTTTTTCAGATTTTAACTAGGAAGAAAAAATGGTATGTTGATTCACAATGTTAGTGGCAGGATAGTGATTGTAAAGATTACAAGGTCAAGGTCAGCATGGACAAGAGAGCTTCCCTTACTTCAAGAACATTGGAAAAATTAGGCTTGAACTCTTTTAGGTAAGTTATTTCACAGGTTTAGATAAACACAATTTTTGAGCGTAAAATTGTTAATATTTTCTTTCCCGTCAGTTTTAACATATGTTTAGGGTTCTCAAAAGAACCGTCTCAACGAGACAGTTCTTTTGAGTGTCCACAACATTATATTTTGGTCGAGAAATAAAAAAAAAATATTTTGGTATATACTCTTAACTAAAGGCCTGAAGTTATTAACTTTCTTTAAAGCTATGCAGTCTGAACTCTTTGCATGGAATGCATGCTGGGTAATTTTTCATTTGCTGACTTTTTTCAAAATTAACTTTTGCGAAAAATTCTTTCAGGAACACTATTAGAGTGTGAAATGGTTTGGATTCAGATCAGGACCGATATTCTGTCAGTCATGATCTGGGTCCGAACTTTTTGTAAAGGTTATCAGCAGATGACAAAAGTTGACGCTGGTAAGGAAAGAGTTTACTGGTAGACTGGTAATGCATTAATATCGTTGGGTCATTTACTAAACCTCGCACATGCACTTTAGTGAATTTTATAGGAGAGACAAAACACTTTCTTGATTGTAATGTTCTTGTGAGATTCAGACTGAAAGCATATTTTAAGTTTATTTAACGGGTACATATAATACATTGGCAGAGATTTATGTTTATAGCATATTGTGATACTTTTCAAAAAATATACGAGATTTTGTAACCTTATATTGCAGATACGACATTTTGCCAATTTTCGAAACTCAATAAAGACAAGTTGCGTTTTTATTAAATACATAAAAAGGTAACCAAAGGTAGTTCTGTTCCTTTTGAGACGTGTAAGCTGCATTTGATGTATCCACATTACCTGTGCTGACATTTTCGATTTATAGGGACAAAATCTTGTATAATACCACATCCACAAAAAGGAGAGTTTACAAATTCTCGTATCTGCAGCATTTTCGTAAATAATCTGATTGAAGGCAAGAAACAAGTTCGCATGACAAATTTAAGCATGAATTCGCGAGAAAGTATTCAAAGACACCCTTTGAAACCGTCACAGTAATAAACCAGATAAAGCTTACCTGCTTTTTTGTCTTATCAGATTTATGTATACGAGGTTTTAGAACTGGTAATTTTGACTAATTGAGTAACAAGATTTTGGAACGTCTCAAAACAACAACTTTTCATTGGCTATTGCATACAAGGTTTTGCGACCTGGTGCACTGAACTGTCGTTATTGGCACCATGTTTAAAACAGGGTTTGGTAAAAAAAGAGCACATACAAGGTTTTGTAAACAAATCAACAATATATTGATGCATTAAAGCATCGTGATAGTGGCTGCCTTGATGGCGTTTTTGTGATAGGGTGTTTTCTGAATATCAGCTATCGACACCTATCGCTGATATTGCTTTTAGCCATCAAAAGTTTTGATTATGGACTTTAGGTATATGTTCTAAAATTTCTAACACTCTCCACAGTTTTAGATAAACAAAAATTTTCAGCGTAAAATTATAAATATTTTCTTATCCATCAATTTTGACATATGCTTTGGGTGCTCAAAAGAACCGTCTCATTGAGACGGTTCTTTTGAGTACCCACAACATATGTTTTGGTTGAGAAATTAGAAAATTAAATTTTCGTTACGCACTCTTAACTAAAGTCTTGACTCCATTTTTTGTTCTCAAATAATGTATTGAGTATCAGGGCGTGAATTCGCAAAATGCTTGTCGAAATAACAAACAGTGAAGACCATGCCCAGACTGCTTCAAAGTCTGATCTGGGTCTGCTCTTTTTATCAAGCCCTTTTGGCAGCCAACTGGTGTTCCGAATTTTAGAACATCTACTAGACTCCAGCTGTTAAGTTTTTAGACTTAATTTTTCGCAATAACTTTTTTGTCTTCAATTTTAGCAAAATGAGTTCGCGATGAAAGTTGTAGAGGAGAATTTCCGCCAACTTCTCCAAAAGGTCTAGTGCTTGAGGCACAAACAGGTTTTTGTGTATATAGATGGAGATTTTGCAAAAAATTTAATTTGTCCTAAATTTCTAAGTCTTTTAATGACAGGTATAATTCGTATAGGCGTGTCAGAAAGGGGTAGTTTCAAAAAATATTCGGAAGCGGTGCATATCCCGTTCTTCTAAGGCTGTGTATAACATAAAACTGCCGTTAACATACTCAGAATTTACCGTGCATATGCAGAATCAACTTTAAGAAGGCTCATTTGCCGGGGAAAAAAAGCTGGGTTATCGCATGACGTCCAATTTTTCTCTTATGCACGTGCTATGAAATGAGCGGTTTTTAGACGACCCTTCTAGTTTAACGCACGAGTGAATCAGGCGCGATTTCTATTATATTTGAACAAGCCATCCATCGCTTTAGTAATTCAATTAGGGCGGTACAATATACATTTTTTGACTGACATCTTGGACTTTGTTTATTTGCACTTTGTTCAAAATATTCAAAGAGTGCATCTAAGCGCAGATGAACCTGCAGCATCTAGGATGTTGGAACCATTCGGAGAAGTTGGCGGAGATGTTCCTGAATACTTTTCATCGCGAACACATTTTGCTAAAATTGAAGACAAAAAAGTTATTGCGAAAAATTAAGTCTAAAAACTTAACAGCTGGAGTTTAGAGTTTTCAGCTTTTCATATACGATAAAAATTATATTAGATGCCCGGGCATTTATTAGAATCATTACCTTTCGCGGAGACGGGGGTGGGCCTTTATAAGAGGCTACAAGTACCAGAAATGTTTATAGGTGGCAAAAAAACACAATTTTCTTGCCTAAGCGCATATTGATTGATGGGTGATCAAACTGCACATGAAGACAGCAACAACGTGACCCATTTTAAATACAAGTATAAGTTTTCATAAAAAATTGGCTTAGCCAAAATTAATACATGTACAGGTGCGGATCAAGTTTCATTTGGACCAGTACCGGTACTGATGGTAGTCAAAATTATCTGGAGCACTGGCGCTATAAAGGAACCTTTTGACATGATGCAGCGTTGAAAGAAATTCAGTCAAATCAATTAAAACTACCTGATAAAATCTTAATCAGCCATTGTCCCTGAGTGATTGTACAGCATTTAACCCATAATGTGCCAATCACAACAAAAGTTGTCTGCTGAAATGTTTAAGAAGCCTCTATGGCAAACAGTGTGGACCCAGATCAGACCGCTGTTTGCTTCTATACTTAATTCGTCAGTAATGTAGGCAATTATTTGCAGCAGACGACATTTTCAGATGCATTTTTTCTTGGCGCTTTAAGGGTTAACCTGTAACAGACAACAATTGAATGAGATTTTCTTCATGTTTGAAATTTCATGTGAATTGTCTGATTGCCTTTTTTCTGGGAATTATAGGCAAGAAGTTATTTTCTATTCTTCACTATACAACAGGCCTCCAGATGGGAGGGTGTTATCAAAAAATGATTTTCATAGTTTTCATCCAAAACATATAATTGAGCCGTGACATGATATTTCAAACAATGTGGTATTTTGACAAGTGTAGACTCAGACGAGCCTGTGCAGCCTCCTTTTAAGCTTAGAAACTCCAACTGATGTTCAGTCAGTAGCTTAAAACATAGAATATTCAAGCAACAAGCAGAGGCTCTGATCAGACTGCACGTATGTGTAGACTGATCTGAGGCTTTGCTGGTGGCACATACCATATTGTTGGAAATCTCGTCACGGCTCATAATAGCTATTTTCTATAGCTGAGTAGGGTAATTGAGCCCCACCTGCAGGTCTGAAAACTTCAAAGATGATCTGTAGGTCGAAATAGGAAATAAAATTGTGAATATTTTCTTATCCATCACTCAGAGATGATTTGGGGTTTTTTTTGTGGCTGTAACCAGTACTGGGGCAGATGGATAAATGTTTTTTGTTGTTTTATGTCAGGGACACCCAAAGGCTCAACCGGCAGTGGTTCTGGTTTTAAATCGTCTCAGAGGACAGGGCCACAGCTTAATGTCTCATCCGACACCGACTGGGTGTTTTGGGTGCTCAAAATAGGGTCTTTTTTAGAACCTACAACATACCGATAATTAGGTTCGGTTGATTTATAAGAAAATGAATTTTTCTTATCTGGAGGTCTGGGTGAGGGCAGTAGGGCCATTTGGTCCTCTTATATGTTATCAGATACATTTTTCATCAAAAGCGCAGAGATTTTATCTGATGTCCAGTCAATAGTTCATTCTATGCTGGCAACCACAAAATCAATGTTCATTTCCATCAAGAAGCTTTTACCAACAAGTATTGACTTCCAGAAAATAACAAGAAAGATTCTTCCAGCTGATCCAGGGTTCACACAGGCTTGAAAAGCACTTGAATTTAGAGGGCTTTCTTGAAAAGTCCTTGAAAATTAAATCTGCCTTGAAAATACTGGAAAACCACCCAAAAGCCTTGAAAAGTCCCTGAATTCTACTATTTTCTGTAGGACTTAGCACTGTTGATACAGAACTAAATCAGTATAAAATTGTTCTGCCTTTATTTGGTGCAGCACATGCTGCACCAAATATAGGCAGAATAATTTAATACTAATGTCTCCATTATCTCAGTCTAGCATTTCTGAAGTAGAATTTTAACACTTAGATCAGTATTTTTCATTAAGTTTTAAGTCCTTAAAAACTGTTGGAGAGGCTTTCAGAAGTCCTTGAAAAGTCCTTGAATTTTACTCATACTTGCCTGTATGAACCCTGCATACACACAATAGATACATTTGTATATCCACACTGAAATTGTTAGGGAGCGCAGTGGCTCAGTGGTAGAGTGCTTGACTCGAGACCAAGTGGCCGCGGAATTGAGCCTTACCGGCGTCACTGCATTGTGTCCTTGAGCAAGAGACATTAATCCTAGCTTAGTACTGGTTCTACCCAGGAAGACCCGTCCCTTTATAACTGAAAGATTGTTGATGGGACTTAAAGAATCAAATCAAACAAACAAGCATTAAATTTTCTCAAGTAGAATTTTAACACTTAGATCAGTATTTTTCATTAGGTTTGGTGTCCTTGAAAACTGTTGGAGAGGCTTTAGAAGTCCTTGAAAAGTCCTTGAATTTTACTCATAGTTGCCTGTATAAACCCTGCATACATGCACACAATAGATACAATTGTATATCCACACTGATATTGAAACCACTTACTGTCCTGCCAGCCAAGAGTGAAAGTGACATCATGTTTTGTTTACAAACTTATCAGGGACTTAGAATCTATAGATCACTTGTTTATTAATCCTATCTGCAGGATAGGATTAATACACAAGATATATATATCGATTTGCGTTAGCTCAAGTGGTGTGTATAAGTAAATGTTTTACCTAACAATTGTAAACAAAGCATGACGCCACTGTCGCTGTTGGCCGCCAGGACAGTAATTGATTGGAAATCGGAAGTGTACCTTTAACTCTTTGTATGCTGGGTAATTGTGCATGCTTTTTTCAAAATCAAATTTCCTGTAAAATTCTTTCAGGAACACTGTGAGTATCAGAGTGTCAAACAGTTTGGATCCAGATCAGGACCAACATTTTGTTGGTCCTGATCTGGATCCAAACTGTTTGTAAAGGTTATCAACAGACAACAAAAGTCACCGCTAGCAAGGTAAGAGTTAAAATGCAAGCAAACGTGCATGATAAAGATAATTTTTAACATAGTTGAAAAAGACTTCACAAGACAAGTTCCTTTGCTTTGGAAATGTTCTAAATGTTTTGCCCGATTTTTTTAACCTTATCTTGATAAATATTTATGAGTAAGGAAAGGATGTCAATATTGCTTGATAAGGGAAGAAAGTTTATTTTTAGATATGATAAAGCATCTCGAGATGTTAAAATTAGCCCTAGCTAGCAAAAATGGCTAAAAGTGCTTGCAAAAAATAAGTGAGTATGATCAGGAAATACCACAATCAGACACTGCAGACCAACCCATGGCAACCTGAGGAAGAACCAAAGAACATTTACAGTAACAAGACATCCGTAAGACAATAAAAGAAAAGCAACCAGCTCTCTCTTCCTCTTCAAGATGATTGCAAAACTAGAAAGGACACAAGTCATTTTCAAGCACATGACCCCATGGGATGGGATAAGTGGTCTTTAACCCTTTATATAGCAAGTTAAGCTGTCTGCTTTGTTGTCTGTCATTGTATTTTGGAAACCTCTATAGCAAACAGTGTTAACCCTTTGTATACTAATGGATTCTTCCTTCTTGTTTGATACAATAAACTTGGGATAGTCCATTGTACATGTCTAGCTGTGGCAGGTTATAATTTACAAAAACTACATGTATTGTATTCTATTGTCTGAAGATCTTTTTTACCTTTACAAGCAGTGTAGACCCTGATGAAATGCAGCATTATGCTGCATTTCATCTGGGTCTTCAGTGTTTGCAAAAATATTCGTTTAGGGGTTACACGAATATGAAGTGTTCAATGAGATCAGGCTGCTCCTGTTGAAGGGTAGCTTTGCTTTGTTTGATTTGATTCTTTATGTCCCGGTCAACAATTTTTCAGTTATGTCTGGACGGGTTTTCCTGGGTTGAACCAGTACTAAGCAAGGATAAATGTGTCTTGCTCAAAGACACTACACAGTGATGCTGGTGAGGCTCGAACCCGTGACCCCTGGATCTCAAGTCAAGCACTCTAACACGGACCCACTGTACTCTCTTTTAAGGTCATTACTGCTGATGCATGATAAGTGATCTGATATGCACTTTTATGTCCTTGAAAATGTGATTACAAGCAAAGTCTAGTAGTCGAGTAGTTTAAGTATCCGGTAGCTGCCGTTGGTAATAGTATTATTATTGGGTTTCATCAAATGACAATATTACCATATTCACCCTTATAAAGGCACTGTCTGCATTACTTTTGAAATTTTACTTTTGGATAAGCAGCTAGACTCAGATCAGCTGGCTTCTGATCCTGAGAGAGAAAATAACAAAGGCACTGAGAGGAGCGTTCCCAGGTTGCTTGGTGGTAGAGTGTTAAACTAGAGATCTAGGGGTAGCTGGTTCGAGACTCACTGAGGCAGTGTGATCTGCCTTTGAGCAAAACACTATCCTCTGCTTTTAAGTAACTCAGGTTTAGCCCAGGAAGATGGGAAAACATTCAGACAGGACTGAATAATTTTTGACTGGGACGCCAAGCATTATTCTTGCACACAGGATATAAGGATATCTGAGATTTCACCCTGGGATAGAAAATCTTATCTTACCCATGCTATCTTACCCAGGACTTCAAGTAACGTCTTTATGTGAAATTGCATCTTACCATATTCAGGGACTTCTAGAAGCTTATTTTAAAATAAATAAATACAGTGGTGAGCAAGAAAAATAATTTAATCCTTTATTCGTGGGAGCGTAGTATAGAAAAATCCGTCCCTCTGGATCACAGTTTGTCGTCACTCGGCAAGCCTTGTGATGCCAAACAGCGATCCTCGGGGTGGATTTTTCTATCCCTTATAACCTCACACTCATCTTAGATTCTTATAGTACAAACAATAAGAACTGTGTGCAGGAATAAGGGTTAGTGGATGGTTATTAGATTGAGTCTGGTATGTATTTTTCAAAAATGAGCCGTGACATGTGATTTCCAACAATGTGGCATTTTGACAAGTGTATAGACTCAGACAAGCCTGCACAGCCTTCTTGTAAGCTTAGACACTCCAAATGATGTTCAGTCAGTATAGCTTAACCCTCATAGAAAATTATTCAAGCGACTAGCAAAGGCTCTGATCAGTCTGCGCGCATGCGCAGGCTGGTCTGAGGATTTGCTAGTAGCACATACCACATTGTTGGAAATCACATCAAATGGTTAATCTCTAAAAGTTTGATTTACTCCGAGCAGTACAATGTGGAATTTTAGATAATATGTGTTATGTATACCACAGCCTCTAAGTAATGAGCCTCGATTCAGTCAATGCATTTACCCTTACAGTCACGCCTCAAAGCGTTTTGCGGAAGTATACCACACATATTTAGCTCACTTGAGCACCAAGTTGTCAAAGGTGAGTTTTTGTGATCAGTCTTTTAACATTTTATCACATTTTTGCAACAAATTTAATCAATTAAATAATACAGGAGCATGAATGTAAGATTCTATTTATCATATGACATTTTCATACTGTAAATTCGGAAATTTTCACAAAAATTTTGTTTTCGCAAAAAGTGTTACAATTAGCCATGTTAAAAATTCAAGACTTTGGCATGATTTACTTACATCAGTATAGGACAAAGAGTTTTTGCCATTTTGCCAGTTTTTTTTCGCCAAACTCTGCATGCGCAAATTTTGTGAAAGCAAAACCCTCGCGAAAATTTCCAAATTTACAGTAAGTTTGGAATCATTTTTTACCATGAAAACAAAGATTTTGTCATATATATATGCAACATTCTTATGGCTGTCATTGCATAAATAAAATTTGTAAACCAATTCTAATACATGGTGCTATATCAAACCCAGGTGCGACGTCAGGTGATAAAAAGATTTCTCAGATGCAGGACATCTTTGCAATTGGAAAAATTGATGGTAAAAGTCAACCTGATCAATTATAGATTGAACTGTGATGTAGGCATCAGGCCATACTGTAATCAGGTGAAGATGTAAATGTGATTTTCATTATTTAAATCTTTACACAGGATAGGCGGCAATCAAAAACATAATCAACAAACAACAAAAGCAGATCAAAAATCGATAGAACCAGTGTTTTCGACTGTCACTTGTCGCCAGTGCAATTGGAAAAATTGATGATAAATTTCAACCTGATCAATTGGACATTCCAGATTTCTTAAAGATTGAACTGTGATGTAGGCATCAGGCAATACTGTATAATCAGGTGAAGATGTAAATGTGATTTTCATTATTTATAAATTCTTTTCCACATAAAGTCAACAGATCTGATAACAAACGAACACTCTTGTCATGCCTGGATCCAGCGGGGGTGATTGGAGGTCCTGACTCTTTCTTGGAAAATCACAAAGCAATATTGGTCTGGATCCCCATGAAAATCACATGTGGTATGTGCGACCAGCAAAGACTCAGATCAGCCTTCGCATGGGCAGTCTGATCAGAGACTTTGCTAGTCACCTGAATATTCTATGACTGTTAAGCTACTGACTGAACATAATTTGAAATTTCTAAGCTTAAAAGGAGGCTACACAGGCTCACCTGAGTCTTATCATGTCAAAAGCCATATTGTTGGATGCTCATTATTTTATAAAACAAATAAAATGCGAGCCTCACCGGCGTCACTGCGTTGTGGTCCTTGAGCAAGACACATTTATCATAGCTTAGTACTGGTTCAACCCAGGAAGACCCGTCCCGCATAACTGAAAGATTGTTGAGTGGACGTTAAGAATCAAATCAAACAAAAACAAATAAAATACATGCATTTTCCATTAATTCTCATGAACAGACTCAATGAAGCTGAGTCTGCTGTTTTCAGATTTTGTAGATTCTGTCTATTTCTACTGTCGTGTAGTGACGTCGTGTTTTGTATACAATTGCTAAGTAAAACACTAACGTGTACTATTCACTTGTACTAACGTGAATCGATAGATCACTTGTGTATTAATCCTACCCTGCGGATAGGATTAATACACTTGTGATATATCGATTATAAGTCCCTGATAACTATGTAAACAAAACATGACGTCACTGTCACTCTTGGCTTGCAGGACAGTAAAGGATCGGTTTTCCAGATTAATTAAGGTATTACCATGTATCACGTGGATTTATGGAGTGATAAATTGTTGACAACACTGATAAGATATCCAATGGGTCATAGTGCAAATTGGATAGTTTTAGTGTTCATTCGATTTGTTTGGATTTACATGAGTAAAATCAAAACAAACATCTTTATTTCCGATTTTCATAGAATTTTCTTTATTTCAACCGGGTATACCCTAAAGTGACAATATGCTTATTTGATTCCCTTGCGATATGCTCATTGAAACGATCTGAAGTTGCTTGCAATGATTATATGAGCCGCGGCATGGGATTTTCAACCATGTGGTATGTGCAACCAGCAATGCCTCAGATCAGCCTGCGCATATGCGCAGTCTGATCAAAGCCTTTGCTAGTCGCTTGAATATTCTATGAGTGTTAAGCTACTGACAGAACATCATTTATAGCTTCTAACCTTAAAAGGAAGCTGCACAGGCTTGTCTGAGACAACACTTGTCAAAATGCCACATTGTTGGAAATCTCATGTCACAGCTCAATTATCTTATAGCCACCCAGGTTTGTCCCATCACATGTAGGATGGACTTTATGTTGTCAACATATACAGTGGATTGAAAGGAATGTATTAGAATTTCATCATATAGTCAACTTTTCCAGATTATCATGGTATTATGGTGAATATGTCATATGTTTACTAGTAGACAACAGGGGTGTGGAAATAATAAAATTTTCTACTTGTCCAGGGACAAGTAAAAAGCCAAAATGTACTTGTCCATAGAAAAATTAATTTTCCGAAAGAACAAATTAGCACCTTACAGTGCTTAAACAATTTATTCTTTCAAAAACAGTATGAAACCAGATATATATATCAACTCTTGTAAACAATATGGATCCTGATCAGCTGGTATCTTATGTAAACAGTGTAGATCCAGATCAGCTGGCTTCTGAAGAAGCCAGCTGATCAGGAACAACACTGTTTTCAATGCAAGATGTGAGCTCGTAATAATTAATCAAAATATGAAATACAGAATTATATTAACTTAATACATTTGTACTTGTCCAAGGACAAGTTAATAGAAATTTTCAACTTGTCCTTGATGAAATGGGACCATGTCGGACAAGTCGGGCATGGTATTTCCACAGCCCTGGTAGACAATATAGGATTAATCTGATGTGATCTGATGTGTAATGTTTGAACATTTTCATGGAACTGAAAGCATATAAAAGTTACTGAACAGTCAGTCAGAACCCTGATGAAAATCATCCAAGTCTTTTGAACCCAAAATGAATAAGTTTCTAAATATAGACGAGGGAATGAAGAGGTGGGGTAGCGACAGCGAGGTGAATAAACTGAAAAAGGATAAACATAAAGAGAAACCAGCTAAAAAGACTAAGAAAAATCCAGTGAATCTTTTCAAAGATACATTTACGAGAAGGTAGGTCTATACCAGTATATACAGTAAAACCTGTGTAAAACGGCCACTCAAAAATAGACAAAACAAAGATCTTAATGACAAATTGTAGCTTATTGAAGCTAATTTGAAGGTAGAAAGTATTGCAGAATGGAGCATTCTGCTCCCCTAGGAGCATTTTGCAATACTTTTAACCTGCATTAAGCGATAATTGGTCTTAAAAAAACAATTTTTGGTCTTAAAAACCAATTTTTGGTCTTTTTGAGAGTGGCACAGGTTTTACTGAAGCCCCAGTATACTGCCAGAAAATTTCTGAAAAGATATATTATACAAAAATGTATATATCATGTGATTTTGCATCTGGATGTAATAATATAACACCATTAATTTATTAAAACTGATAAACTGGTTTACATGTATAGAAACATAACTTAGCTGGGGTCCACTTATGTAAAGCATGTGCTATTTACATGAAATGTCTAGAAAAGACTTTTTTTATGAAAACTATGTAGCTTTTGGTCATTCATCATTTTGGGTTCATCTAGTTTTGGAAGTGTCATCAATGGGGGTCAAATGTTACACCAACTGTTTGTGATTCAGGCTCAGGTGAGTGATACAGTCCCCTGATATACACGGCCTCCAATCTCGGCCTCCTTCTCCAAAAAGAGCAGAACGTAAAGGGAGGCGAAGGCCCTTCCGGGAAGCAGGCAGTGGGCATAAACAATGGAACACGGTAAGTAGTGTTGACACATTTTCAATCATAAGTAAATTTTCAGCGCAAAACTCTAAAATCTAAGAATGCTATGCTTCGGGCAATTGTTCAAGCTATCCGTAGAGCATGCTGTTTGCACATTTGAACTTAGTTTGTAAGCGTGAGAGCTTTTCTCCCGTTGCACAGTTGTCCAAGAAACGGTGGTTCCCGCATGGTTTTGCCTTCTAACCAAACAAATAGTAGCGTTTGGACCCTTATTCATACTACCGAGGCCCCTCCACACCCATGTTGTCCCAGATGCAATTTTTCGAGATATTTGAATGATAATTGAGTGATTTAGAGCCAAATTTCTTTAGGAGCAGGAGGCGAAGGGCAGGAGAAGGAGGCTGAGAGAGGAGGAGCAGGCGGCGATGATATCAAAATTTGCATTGATTTTGCTTATTTTTAATAATACATGTATACTTATCCAATCTACGAGGGCTGAACAAAAAGAACGTAGAATTTGTTAATAAAAACAAAAGTACTAGTGTTGTTGCAATCAAACTTTTACATGTTTAAGATCCATTCAAACCTGACAAAATACGAAAGTTTCAGACATATCGCTAGAAAACTTTCGTCGCTATGACTCCTTCTACATTGTTTGTAAAGTGTACCCGGAGCACGCCATGACGTTAACGCCATTTGACAATATCTTAACGTTAAGACGACGCTCTATCAGCGTAAAATTATGGTCTTTGCTGCATGTATGCACATTAGATGCACCTCATAATCAGCGGTAATTAATAAATCTGACTGTAAAATAATTTATATCTCTAGTCAATCAGAAATTATAGAATAAATTAAATACTCATACATAATACTGTGAGTTGACCGTAACCTTCATGGTTACGGCTTGGCATAACAAGATTTCCTGTTTATCCACACTTTTTTAAACTTAAATCTCTCTCAACTCTTAGCAACTTGGACCTCCAGCTCTTTCTGTTCTAATGTTAAGATTGCTGCTTAATTTTTGAGTCGAACTGCCAAAGCCGTTTTTCATCACACATGATAATGATGTTAAGGAACCAATCATCTTCGTGCGTAATTTGCCGTCAAAACTTCTTTCAGACAATAACCGTTCTTTCCTGCTCCTCAAATTTCAATAATTTTTGCACACATCGTGCGAATAGATGATGCATGTGCAAGAGATCATGCAAAATAGTTCTTACATTTTAATCCGAGTATTATACAGCTCTGTAAACGTTTGAATGCGGTCTTTTTCAAGACGTCACAGACACACGCCACAAGTTTATCACTTATTATCTTTGCACGCCCTTTCCTTGGGCTTATGCAAAGTTCTTTCTGCATTGCTAAAACCTTCACGCCACTTGAACACTGACATTTTTTTTACATTTCTGATGATTTCTCAGCTAGTTGTAATAAATTATAGGTTTCAGTTAGCAAATATCATAAATTCAAAAATAATTTTATCGCTGTGCGAGTTTCTTTCACATCTCGTAAAACCACATTTTGCTGTATTTTTCCTCCAATAGGGCTCACAAAATCTGCCGCCATTCCTTTATGTTTCGAGAACGACATCGGAAATTTAGTATGGAACATTTAATGGCACCATTATTGACGTTGTTATAGTTTCAGTAGATTTGAATAAGAAAATTTTGAAATTTGATGATTTTTTAAAGCATGACATCAGTGAATTAACGGCGTGCTCCGGGGTAGTGGACCCTGTACTTTTTGAGGTTTAAATAAAAATATTAAAAGTAGATTTAGACTTATGAAATTTAAGTTGGAAATTGATATTAGACCATATTTACGCATGTGAAAATCGAAAGACAATTGAACTTCAAATAAAAAAGTTATGAAGAAATTCTACGAACTTTTTGCTCAGCCCTCGTATATCAAACTTGCATGTATGATACGAATGATTACGCTTTTTCTCCCATTGTGTTGTTTGTTTAAACCCAGAACGTCATGAGCTTGCTAGAGGTATATATATTATAAAAGAGGTATATATAGCAATGTTTGTGATCAGAATGATTCAGTTAACAATAGCGTTTAATCATTCGTATCATACATGCAAGTTTGATATAGATTGGATAAGTATATTATTAAAAATAAGCAAAATTAATGCAAATTTTGATATCATCGCCGCCTGCTCCTCCTCTCCCAGCCTCCTTCTCCTGCCCTTCGCCTCCTGCTCCTAAAGAAATTTGGCTCTAAATCACTCAATTATCATTCAAATATCTCGAAAAATTGCATTTGGGACAACATGGGTGTGGAGGGCCCTCGGTAGTATGAATAAGAGTCCAAACGCTACTATTTGTTTGGTTAGAAGGCAAAACCATGCGGGAACCACCGTTTCTTGGACAACTGTGCAACGGGAGAAAAGCTCTCACGCTTACTAACTAAGTTCAAATGTGCAAACAGCATGCTCTACGGATAGCTTGAACAATTGCCCGAAGCATAGCATTCTTAGATTTTAGAGTTTTGCGCTGAAAATTTACTTATGATTGAAAATGTGTCAACACTACTTACCGTGTTCCATTGTTTATGCCCACTGCCTGCTTCCCGGAAGGGCCTTCGCCTCCCTTTACGTTCTGCTCTTTTTGGAGAAGGAGGCCGAGATTGGAGGCCGTGATATAGGTGGTCACCTTTTAAAAGCTTTATTCAATAACCACACACAAAATAAGAAAGAGGGCAAAGATCAGGAATAGATACAATCAAGCACCACACCTGACCCAGGATACCAATGGGAAAGTGACAAAGACATGCACAACTCATTCGAGGGTACTGTCTATGCATGGGAGTGCAGTGGCTCAGTGGTAGGGTGCTTGACTAGAGACCGACGGGCCGCGGGTTCGAGCCTCACCGGCGTCACTGCGTTGTGGTCCTTGAACAAGACACATTTATCCTAGCTTAGTACTGGTTCAACCCAGGAAGACCCATCCCTGTTTAACTGAAAGATTGTTGATTGGACTTAAAGAATCAAATCAAACAAACAAAACTGTCTATGCACTAAAACATTTTCTGTCAAATCTGTGGATTTCGTGATAAACTCCCGTAGGATGAAGAATTATGGAATGTTAGGAAAATATATCAGATCTTGGTTATGCGATATTTCCAATAGTTTGAGATTATTGTGTATGGGAGGGAAAATTTGTCTTGGGAATATATATGATTGATAGCTTAAAGAAAGTGGCCAGACTCTGATTAATTTACTTATTCTTCACTGACAGTTACTTAGGTTTTTGCTTTCATACATATATCACACCGGAAAGGGGGCAATCAAAAACACTAATGCTATTGACGAACATAGATCAAAAATAGGTTGCAATGAAACAGAGTTTTTGATTGCCATTTGTCGCCAGAAAGGCGACAAATGACAATCAAAAATCTGTTTCAAATAGGTGACAAATGGCAATCAAAAACTCTGTTTCAAATAATTTTTGATCTGCTTTTGTCTATTGTTTAGAGTGTTTTTGATTGCTGCCTATCCGGTTTTCATCTTGTCCTATGGAGAGTTGGGTATGCCTTTTCACTTTTTAGCTCACCTGAGCACGAAAAGCTCAAAGTGAGCCATTGGGATCAGTCAATGTCCATTTTCACTTTTTAGCTCACCTGAGCATGAATTTCTCAAAGTGAGCTATAATAAGGCACACTGGAAAATGTATACGTCGATTTGGTGCTATTTACGCATATTGCCGGTACTTCATAGACCGGAAGTGGTAGATATTGGTGTTATTATACTATATAGAAAAACATGCCATAGGCCTAAAGGACTATAGAATTAGATCATTTTTAAGTATTCAGCATGCACATGGCAATTTATGTAAGCATTTAGGAATAGATTCGAGTACCGATCATCCAGATCGGTACTCGAATCTATTCCTAAATGCTTACATAAATCGCCATGCACATACTAAATATTTAAAAATGATCTAATTCTATAGTCCTTTAGGCCTATGGCATGTTTTTCTATATAGTATTAACACCAATATCTACACCACGTCTGGTCTATGAAGTACCGGCAATACGCGTAAATACCACCAAATCGACGTATACATTTACCAGTGTGATAGGGATCAGTCAATGTCCGTTTTCACTTTTTAGCTCACGTGAGCACAAAGAGCTCAAAGTGAGCTGTTGGGATCAGTCAATGTCCGTTGTTGTGTGTCATCGTCCATCCTAAACAATTTGATTTAGCTTGATGTTATTCCTGAATGATATTCTAGAAAAAATTAACTTCTAAAAAAAAGATTGCAGATGACAAACCCCAGCATGCAATGAGTTAATCATTATAGGTAAATGGCGAATATCATGCAAATCTGCATTCATTTTTCCATAAAAATAATGTGGGCAGAAATCTATATGTTTTTCATAGAGAAAGCGAACAAATGATTAGTAGTTTGCATGATATCCTTGTATTTCAAATTTTTGAAGAGACAGATTATAGATTCAATGTATTTATGTCAGTACTGTGCTGCCCCTTTATAACACAGTTCGTTATACCATGGTTACGTTGTGGTGCCCGCATTTTTTAAACAGAATTTTACAAATAAATTATCAGAAAATGACCATGAATTAGTTAATATATAATATCTTTGTAAAATTGTCCCTTTATAATATGGATCTTTTATTACACAGCCCATCGCCCTTGCGAAATTTTGTACTACAAATTGGAGGTGTTCTAGAACATTTAGAACTGTTCTAGAACTGTTCTAAACAGGTAAATATGTTCGTTCTAGAACTCTTGTTCTACAACTGTTCTAGAACATTGTTATAGAACATATCAAACGCATTCTAGCACTGATTTCCATTCTATAAGTGTTCTTGAAATATTCTAGAACATTTTTAGAACAAATCGAGAACCAGTTAATTCTAAAAATGTTCTAATAATATTCTAGAACATTTTTAGAACTTTTCAAGAACAAAATAAGTTGACAGAAACTTCTAAAAAATGATTCAAATTAAGTTCTAGAACATTTGTCTTACTTTTTAGAACTAGTTAATTCTACAAATATACTAATAAATTCTTGAACATTTTTGGAACTTCTAAAGAGCAGAAAACATCAGGTAGCTCAGTGGTTGGGCACTTGCCTCTGGTGCTAGAGGTCCCAGGTTCAATCCCTGCTTGTGGTGAGGAAACTTTCTGTGTCCGAACACACTTTCTCTGGTGTCATTTGCAGGGATGACACTAGATAAGTGCATGGTCCTAAATTGGATCGGGACGTTAACTGGATGTCCCCTTTGAAGGTAAGGTCACCCCTTGTGCAGGTTAAAGAACCCTACGGTAATTTAGATATGGTTAATTACTTGTAGGCTTTCATCCTGCAACCTGGAGTGTACAAAGTACACTTGCCCATAATACTTGCAAGTGAGGGTCTGGCAGTATATAGAGAAAGAAAGAAAAAAAAAGGGCAAAACAAGTAAAGAAAAATCAAATTAAGTTCTAGAACTCTTTTAGTACTTTTATAGAACCAGCAAGTTATAAAAATGTTCTAAAAAGTTCTAGAACATTTTTAGAACATTTAAAGAGGAAACAAGTCATAACCAGATGGATGATGGGAAAAACATGGCTGCCAGAATTGGAGGGAAAATGTGGGGGCTCTTCAAAAACATTTGTTTTGGAATTTCTAGATGGCAAACATGATAGTAGTATTGCCTGAGACAGTGAGTAGACCTAAGAAACAGTTTCTCTAAGGTTTTAAATGTTGATTAATGGTGGGGTTGTTGTTTGTAAGTTTTTTTAGCAAATGTAAGACAATGTTTTGAAATGGGTGGGGTAATACAGGGTGGCATGTTACCACAATGAGAAGATGAGCATGGCTTAATTACGATAAACAGAGGTTGAGCAGTTAACATCCAATAAGTTTTCCAAAAACTACAATGTTACAGTTTTGCAATGAATGTTATTTATTTATCAATTCACTGATAATTCGGGAAAAATATTTTACTGAAATTTACTGAACCAGCAAGTTCTACAAAAGTTAAAAAAATGTTCTAGAACATTTTTAGAACAGTTCTAGAACAAGCATGTCATTATCATTAATTTAACCAGATTGATGTTGGGAAAAACATGGCTGCCATAATTGGAGGGATTATGAAGGCTGAGCCCAAAAAGCACTTGTGGCAGTTTCTAGATGGCAAATTGACAGTATTATAGTCTGGGACAGTGAGTAGGCTTGAGACACAATTTTTTTAGTTTTAATGTTAATTGTTGCTGTAGTTGCTGTTTTTCCAAAGTCAAATGCATGGCAATGGGTGGGGTAACAGGGTGGCAATAACTTACAACATTAAGGCCAACTCAGGGCCCCTATAATAATTCTCCTCCAGTTAATGTTTATTTATTGTGTGATTACTTATTGGGGTTTTAAACCAATGTCAACAGTTTTCCAGATATATAAAGGTAGCATTCGATGGAATCTTATTTCTAAACCCTATATGGGACATTTTTGGGGAGGTGTTCAACAATTGTTTTAAAAAATATCAGGTGTATTAGAACATTTGCAGAGCAAACCACTAGAACATTCCTGAAATTGTTCTTATACTATTCTAAAATACTCTAAATAAATTCAGGGGCATTAATAGAATGATTTTATGACATGATTTTTGAAGAGTTGTTCTACAGTTTTTCCAAAAATTTCTAAAGGTTTGTTCTGGATCATTTCTAGAAGAAGCCAAGGTTTATTCTAGAACAGTTCTAGAACAAACCATTAGAACATTTCTGGAATTGTTCTGGAACCATTCTAAAAATGTTCTAGAATGATTCAGACATTTATAGAACGTTAAATGAGACATTTTTAGCGGTGTTCTACAATTGTTCCAGAAAAATTCTAAAGGTTTGTTCTAGATCAGTTCTAGAACAAACAAGGTTAATTCTAGAACAGTTCTAGAACAAACCATTAGAATGTTTCTGGAATAGTTCTGGAACCATTTTACAGATGTTCTAGAACTATTCCAAGACATTTATAGAACGTAAAATGGGACATTATTTATGGTTGTTCTACAATTGTTCCAGAAAAATTCTAAATGTTTGTTCTAGATCAGTTCTAGAACAAACCAAGGTTAATTCTAGAACAGTTTTAGAACAAACCACTAGAACATTTCTGGAATAGTTCAGGAACCATTCTACAGATGTTCTAGAACTATTCCAAGACATTTATAGAACGTTAAATGGGACATTTTATGAGGGGTGTTCTACAATTGTTCCACAAAAGTTCTAAAGATTTGTTCTGGAACTGTTCTAGAACAAACTTAATTTGTTCTAAAACTGTTCTAGGAAAAACTTTTAGAATTTTCTTGAACTTTTCTAGAACAAATCTTTTGACCTTGGCTAGAACATTTGTAGAACAAAAAATTGTCCCATTTAACGTTCTACATATGTCCCATAAACATTCTAGAACATATCTAGAACAGTTCTAGAACATAGTTCTAGAAAATTCTAGAACTCTTCTAGAATGGTTCTAGACCATTTCGCAGGGGTGAACCCCTAGCGTAGAGTTATAAGGCCAGAATTTTTGTTATTAGTTGATTAAATTTTTTCAGATTTAGGGTCAGGACAGAAAAGAAAAAAAGCTCTGGCAATGACCAGTTCAGACTGGCCATTTTCAGAGCTTTTTTTTTTATTCAGAGCTTTTTTTTTAATGTTTCCATGTAAAACAGTAAAACTAGTAAGCTCAAAACCAACAGTCTGTATTAAATCTTAAAATATTTCATCATTTTCCTAAAAATCTGGACAGGACAATCACTTTTAACACTGTCACTCTCAAAAACACACAGACAGAACCTCAAAAATATATTATTTTTTTCAACGAAACAAATAATTCTTAGAGTCGGCGGATAAAATAAAAACATAATTTTAGAAATGAATTTTTTTTTTTCTACTTTCCGGAAAGTTACAGTAGGAGGGTTTGTAAATCAACTAATAAAAAAATTCTGGCCTAATAGAGGGACTGCATAATACCTAGATTAGGTTTTCTAAAATCAGAAACTTTTCTCAAGACGTGTCTCTTATTGGATGTCTTCTTGAGTTCCGCTAAAGCTCTGGTGATTACAGACAATGTTACATATATTTTTTACTCTTTATGGAAATTTTATAGCAGGGAAAGCAGATCAAAGCTATTCAATTTATATTGCCTGGATTTCAGTGTTACACAGGGATTGTTGTAAATAATGCCGGGGAAATAAAATAATGCACTGAGAAAAGGGAATAACTGCAAATATAAGGGAGCTCAGTGGTAGAGTGCTTGACAGGAGACCGAGGTGCCGTGGGTTCAAGCCTGTCCGGGGTCACTGCGTTGTGTCCTTAAGCATCAACATTAACCCTAGCTTAGTACTGGTTCAACCCAGGAAGACCTGTCCCTACATAACTGAAAGATTGTTGATGGGATGTAAAGAATCAAATCAAACAAACATATCCGCGTACCCAGCAAAAGGTATGTTGCATGTGCACCCATTTGAATGACACAGATCAGCCTGTGCACCCTCGCAGTCTGATCAGAATCTTTGATTGGCACTCTATGGGTAGCCAAGGTCTTAATGATTTTTCATACAGGCGGCGAAGACTATAATCAGACTAAGTGGCTGATCTGACAGGGTTCCCACAGGCTTGAAAAGTGCTTGAATTTAGAGGGTTTTCTTGAAAAGAATTTGAAAAGTAAATCTGCCTTGAAAATTTAAGTACTGGAAAATCACACAAAAGCCTTGAAAAGTCCTTGAATTCTACTATTTTCTGTGGGACATAGCACTGTTGATAGAGACCTAGGTCAGTATAGAATTGTGTCTTTATTTGGTGCAGCATATGCTGCACCAAATTTTATACTAATTTTCCAGTACTAATATCTCCATTATTTCAGTCTAGCATTTTTGAAGTAGAATTTTAACACTAAGATCAGTATTGATTTTTTCATTAACTTTAAGTCCTTGAAAACTGTTGGAGAGGCTTGGAGAAGTTCTTGAAAAGTACTTGAATTTTCTCATACTTGCCTGTACAAACCCTGTCTGATCGAGTGTTCGCTGTACTGTGACACATGCCAACTTCAATTATGCTGGACACCCGCTCAATCATTTTTATATGGAATTAGCATTGAACTAAGAAATTTGAAATATTACAAAGGCATATGCAAGTAGAAATTGCGACTTTTCCCTGTAATATTCCTAATTGTTACGTGAAAGCAGGTCCGCATTATCATAACAGATCATAGAAGATCTTACATGATTGTCATGTGCACCCGTCGAGCTTAGAGACATCCCAAATGTGCTGGGCTAATGGCAACATATCCAGGGATGTGGCTCTTACCCCTTGATGTCTCAAAAAGACGACTGCAACACTGGCTGCAACCGTCTAGAAGCACGATAGGTATAGGGGTACCCTATCAAGGTCTGGGCGGGCATCACACATGACCAAAGGACTGAATTAATAATTGTACACTGTAACTTGACCAGCCAATGTTACTTTTGTCAGATTAATTGTATGTCAAGGCAAGCGGTTGCTTCATTTGCCCAGCACATTGGTGAAACTTCAAGTAACTGCAGGACGACATGCACGTCCACACTGAGCCCATGTTGCCGTGGACTGAGACATTTATTTAACAAGTTGTGGCCAGCAAAATCTCCCCGATATGTCGCCAATTGAGCACATATGGTCACCGGGTGAACAACAGACCCCAGCTTGCAACAATATGCAACAGCTTGGCCGGGCTTTACAAGAGGAATTGGGAGGGATACCAAGGGAGATAATTCATCCCATAATCACTAGCAAGCCCAGAAGGTGTCATGCATGTATCAATGCTCATGGGGTTTATGGGCCAAATACTGATGCCCTTTGCATATAAACATTCCTTATGCCTCTTTCTTCTTGAATTTTGGGGTTTATTTAAATTCAGTATTAATTGTTCTCAGTATATAACGGATATATGCTGCAAGTTTTCAGTTTATTTTGCTAAGAAATATGGGTAACCTTTCACGTACATGCATCCAATTTTTTTTTTGCGAGCTGCGTAGCGCAGTTGGTAATGTGTCTGGCTGCAGATCCAGGGGTCACAAGTTCGATCCCGGCCCAGTCCCATACTTTCATGGAGATTGATCATGAAATCATTTCTACGGTCATTCTCCTAAGACTCCCTTCAGAGATTCAAGAAGGACTGTTGTCAGTTACAAGCAAAAGTATACACACGAAGCACTGGTTAACTGTTTAGTCAAATTTTTCCAGGGAAAAAGTGTGGTTAGATGAACTGACCATCCAGACATGACCATAGCTGTTGACTGAGACGTTAAGCATCAAACCTAACAAACAAACAAACAAACATCCAATGTTTGATCTGGTACGCTAAACGTTCTGAAAAAAAGTAATTGCATTCCAAAAAATGCATAGACTAACAGCACAGACCCAGATTAGGGTCTTCTCAGTGTTTGCTATTCAGACAAGCATTTTGTGACTCCCAGCCTGATAAGCAAAATTTTATTTGCGAACAGAATGATAAAGAAAAGTGTTCAAGATTTTAGAACATTTACTGTAATACTCAGAGAGCACATAAAGGATCATGGATGCTTATTGGGTCTAATACATATACTGTAAAACCTGTGTAAAATGGCCACTCTCAAGAAGACCAAAAATTGTTTTTCATAGTATGTAAGGGTGCAAAGATCAGGAATCAATACAATCAAGTACCACACCTGACCCAGGATACCAATAGGAAAGTAACAAACAGTTAGACACAACAAACGAGAGCCAATTATCGCTTAATGTAGGTCAAAAGTATTGCAGAATCATTCTGCAATACTTTCGACCTTCATTAAGCTGGATACCATTTAATTGTCATTAAGATCTTTGTTTTGTCTATTTTTGAGTAGCCGTTTTACACAGGCTTTACTGTACTGTACTTTATACCGTTATTCAACTCCGAAACCTTATTATTGGGATTTCCATCCTTGTTCTGCTCGGAGCTATTAGGATTCATCACGGCTTTTAAAATGATCCTAGAAAATCTGTGCCAATAAAGCCAGAAATTCCGTGGACTTCCTTCGGTGATAATTGTCAGATCAATTTATGAACTTTTCCATCAAAATGTATTTGAAATTAGTTGTGTTTTATTGGATTTAGCCAGTGCTGTGCACATATAAGGCATCACAGAGTGTTTTGTTGTTTTTTCTTTTGTTTGTTTCTTTTCTTATTCAACTCTTTGCCTGTCAGTGGCGACTCTTAAATTGTGTTTATTGGATTTAGTCAGACTGCCGTACACATAAAAAGCAAAAAAAAAAAAAAAAAATTGGGGTGTCACAATTTTGCTTTCTTTTTTTGTTTGTTTCATTTATGATATTCTTTGACTAATCTAAGTTGGTTACTTTCCTCATCTAATGATATTATCTTTGCAAACTGTTTGGACAAAGGCAAAACATCTGATCTGGATCCAAACTGATTGACACTCTGATGGGACGATCAGGCCTTTAGAAAAGAGCGTGTAATCAAAAATTAATTTTCTTCTTTCTCAACCAAAACATATGTTGTGAGTACTCAAAAGCAATGTCTCAATGAGACGGTTTTTTTGAACACCCCAAACAAATGTTAAAACTGATAGATAGAAAATATTCACAACTTTACGTTTAAATATTTCATCAATGGATGATGCTGTTCTGGAAATGGAAGAAATAGTATTATAATTGCCTACTAGTGTCGGTTGGTGATAACCTTTGCAAACAGTTTGGACCCAGATCAGACCCGATTTAACGTAAGGCCTGATCTGGCTCCAAACTGGTTGACACTCATATCGTATTCCTGAAAGAATTTTTCAGAAAGGTTGAGGGAGCGCAGAGGCTCAGTGGTAGAGTGCCTGACTTGAGACTGAGGGGCCCCGGGTTCGAGCCTCACCCACGTCACTGGGTTGTGCTCCTTGAGCAAGACACATTTATTTTAGCTTAGTACTGGTCCAATCCAGGAAGACACGTCCCTGTTTAACTGAAAGATTGTTGATGGGACGTAAAGAATCAAATCAAACAAAAAATCAAAAATGTTGATTTTGATAAAAACCAGCAAACGACAAAAAAAAAGCATGAAAAATTACCCAATAGGCATGAGAGTTAATGGTCAGGATGATGTGATATACAAGTATATGTAACAAGAACGGATTAATCACATGGATTTAGAAGCTGGCTTGTGAAAGTTTCCAGGATGCAGCAGGGAAAGGGGCTTTCTTTGAAATCTGTTCTCCTGGATCCATGGATCTTGAAAGAAAGTTTATATAGGCAAGTAGACATAACGTAATTATGTAATTATTCCCGGTGCATGGGCCTGGTGATATATTGTTAGAGCTTCCACCTATACTGTCCATCAGAAAATATGCTTTCACTTTCTAAACCACTGGTCCAGGACTGAATCCAACCAATTTGTTGAGTAGCGGGACGTGCAAGAGCAGATTTATTTTTTGGGGGAGGGGTCAAAAGCTATTTAAAGCATGGGGATTTTTTGCGATAGTGACTGTCTGCATGCTTCTAGTTGTTGTCGTGTTTGTCCCATCAACAGCTAATATACTTAACAGCAAAAGAAACGCATATTTTGCATGTTTAGTATATTGTATAAATTGGGCGTTAAATACTGTTATCATATACTTATACTAGTATTGCCCTTGATACTAGACGTTCCGCCCAGCCATAATGACCAAGTCAAATAGAGCTGTCCAGCCCTGCTATCCAAAACTCATGTAGAGGGCTGATACGGGGGCCGATATTTTCCTGTCCCGCCCTCCCCAGGAGCTGAAAAAAAAACAGAGAATATCTGCAAAAAAATGTAATAATAAAGAAAGCGGACAAATTATTGCATATTTTACCTGATTCCAACCAAAATCGTACTGAAAACACCGCTAAAAACATTGAAATAACCATTTTCTTACACTGAGTATCTCCATACAAAATGGCTTCAGTGCCAAACTTTCGAACGTCATTACGTCACAACAACGTCAAAGACGCACGCAACATTTTCGTGAACAAAAGGATCCGCAAATTGATCAGTCAATGCCGCATTGTTTTCCCATGTAACGCCATGCAAACCATCCAGTGTTTTTTTTTAAGTATTGTCAAACCACACTATATAAATGCAGTACGTTATTTAAATGGTTTATTGTGTTGTTTCATATTATTTCATAGTTAATTTACACGCATAAGTGTCGCACATACCACATTGTTGGAAATTTCATGTTGCGGCTCATTTATTAGTGGTGTCTATGAGGCAATTCCAAAGAATATGTCAAGAAATGGCATACTTTTATTAGTGGTGTCTTTGAGGTAATTCCAAAAAAATATGTCAAGAAATTGCATACTTTTATTAGTGGTGTCTATGAGGCAATTCCAAAGAATATGTCAAGAAATGGCATACTTTAAAATCTGTGAGAGTTTTGAATGCTATTTTCACTGGAAGCAGAAAAGCATTATCAATCATTATGGAAATAATTGGCAAATTCTGTCTAGTCATGCAATGCATGGATCATCTCTTTTGCATTAAATACATACAGAATTAAGAGAGGGTTCACACACAATTGGAACTCAGCCTCCGTCTGCTGTACATCGAGGATCTACTTTGATAACGTGAGGCTTAGACGTCACAGAAACCATGCCAACACAATATCAAGTGTGATTGCAGCAAAACAAACGCTTATAAATGATATTTTAATGAAAAATACAAAAACTACATTTAGTCTGCCGATTAAACTTTTCGGGTAATCAGAAAATGGATTTTAATAGGCCTGAACCCACATACTAAAGAACAAATTTTCCTTACGCCAGTTCCCGCTTACAAAATGGAGACTTTTTGTGCATGTACTACATGTAATGAGCCTTACGTACATCCGAGGCTTGATTCAATTCTCGAATTGTGCCTGGCTTTCCCGATTGGGCTCACACAGTGGCAATTGGTAGAGCATTAGACTGGGGATTGAAGGGTTGCTAGTTCGAGACCCACCTCATGACCTGAGTCACTGTGTTGGGATTTTGAGCAAGACACTTTAACCAAGCTGCTTAGTACTGGTTCAACCCAGGAAGAGGTACATACAAGAAAAAATGAGGAATCATCCTAACATTATTCCAGTGGAAGTAGGTATTAAGATCTATTGTTATGACATGAGTTGTGACCCTTGAATTGGAAGCGGGCACTTATTCCCAGTGGAAGCAGGTATTGAGATCTATTGCTATTACAGGAGTTGTGACCCTTGAGTTTGAAGCAGGCACTTATTCCCAGTGGAAGCAGGTGCTATGACATGAGTTGTGACCCTTGTATTAGATTCGGCTTTGATTCCCAATGAAAGCAGGGAATAAAATCTATCACTGCGAAATGAGTTGTGACTCTTGAACTAGAAGCAGGCACTTATTCCCTTTGGAGCCAGGTATTAAGATCTTTTGCTAAGACATGGGTTGTGGCCCTTGAATTAGAAGCAGGAACTTATTCCCAGTGGAAGCAGGTATTAAGATCTATTCTATGACATGAGTTGTGACCCTTGAATTAGATCAAGCTTTGATATCCAGTGGAAGCTAATGACTTGAGCTGTAACCCGGCCTTGAATTAGATTCTGCTTTGATTCCCAATGGATGCAGGTAATAAGATCTAGTGCTATGACATGAGTTGTGACCCTTGAATTAGATTCAACTTTGATTCCCCATGGAAGCAGGTAATAAGATCTTAGTGCTATGACATGAGTTGTGACCCTTGAAGTAGAATCAGGCACTTATTCCCAGTGGAAGCAGGTATTAAGATCTATCGCTATGACAAGAGTTGTGACCATTGAATTAGATTAGGCTCTAATTCCCAATGGAAGCAGGTAATAAGACCTATTGCTATGACATGAGTTGTGGCCCTTGAATTAGAGGCAGTCTCTAACTCCCAGTGGAAACAGGTAATAAAATAAGATCCAATTTCAGTAAGATAAAATGAGCATCTATTATTTATATAATATTAGTTTATGATTGGGTCATTGGGGATTATTCAAGCCATGTCACAAAAAAACTATTTCATGAGCTTGCAACTGGTTCAGATAAAAGGAATTTTAGCATTGAAACCTCTGTTTTGACCTGGATCCAAACCTCTTGACTCTATGATTGAACCAGTGCATGAGATTTCCAACAATTTGGTATGTGCGACCAGCAAAGGCTCAGACCAGCCTGCGCATACGCGCAGTCTGATCAGAGCCTTTGCTAGTCGCTTGAGTATTCTATGATTATTAAGCTACTGACTGAACACCATTTGGAGTTTCTAGGCTTAAAAGGGGGCTGCACAGACTTGTCTTAGTCTACACTTGTCAAAATGTCAAATTGTTGGAAATCTCATGCCGCGGCTCAATTATAGTTTCTGAAATAATTAAATAAAAAAAGTCATCAGACAACATCTAAAGCACGAAAAAATACCCAGCAAGCAAAGAATTAAACAAGGTTTTCTCATGGTGAAGCTTCTATTATGTAAAATATGAATTGAGCCAGTGCATGAGATTTCCAACAATATGACATTTTGACAAGTGTAGACTCGGACGGGCTTCTGCAGCCTCCTGTTAAGCTTAAAAGCTCCAAATTGTGTTCAGTCAGTAGCTTAACAATCGTGGAATACTCAAGCGACTAGCAAAGGCTCTGATCAGACTGCGCGTATGCGCAGGCTGGTCTGAGCCTTTGCTGGTCGTACATACCAAATTGTTGGAAATCTCATGCCACAGCTCTGATGATGTTTATGTAGCGATAACAGGAGATGAAATTGAGATAAATTACTTAGATTTCCCAATGGATGTCTACCTTCACATAAGAAACTCAATACATGATCAAGATCATATTCTCTTCCACTAAATTGTTTCCTATCCCCTGCCAAAGGCATTGTCTGTCAGTCTGTCTGTCCATCTGTATACATATACACACACGTTGCAAAGGACAGTTTACCACCTAAGACTACAATTGTGAGTTCAAAATGCAGTTCATTATGCCCCCCCAACTTTGTCTGTCCTTCCATCTGTCTGTCATTCAGTCACACGTGTTATAATGGACAGCGCAATGCTGGCGTATGTTAATTCCTCATAAAAAAGCCAATTAAGTACGTGACCCAATTTTTTTATCGTCTGAGTTGTCTCCCACTTTTTCTCTGTTTATAAAAATTGGTTTGTCATTTTTTTAAGCACATTTACTGATGTAACAACATGCAGGTAGAACAGCATATGAGGAAGTGCAGAATGCAAGGTCCATAACTCTTTATTTGAATGTATTTTTATTGACCTTTTTCACAAACTGGCAGGGTATCAATTTGATTGTCAACCCTTGTCATGCTGAATAAATTTAAATGCCTCATCTGCCATTAGCTAGTCCTAAGTATTTTTTATTGATTTTATATCTGATATATTAATTCCTTACACTTACAAAGCCAGCTGCATAGGCTGCAGCCCGATGCTGTAATAACAAATAAGGAAGACTGGGTTTGGGTACCATGTAGACCATTTAATCAGGCATAAGCGGGCGTTATGAAATGACAATAATAAATGTCATGCAAATTAACTTGCAAAATAATATGCAATATATATATCATTTGTTTTGAAGGCAAATGATCTCCATTATTATCTCCAGTTATAAATACAATCTTATTCAACTTCACTTGCTATGAATACACATAGTCACTAATTTCTCAGCTATGAATACACATAGTCACTAATATCTTCCAGCTATGAATACACATAGTCACTAATATCTTCCAGCTATGAATACACATAGTCACTAATTTCGTGCGATTTAATAAACCCAGCTATGAATACACATAGTCACTAATTTTGTGTGATTTAATAATTCCAGCTATAAATACACATAGTCACTATTTTTCTCACAAGTTTTTTGCTATGAATACACAGTCACACATATCAATACCTTGATAACTTCCAGCTATGAATACACATAGTCTCTATCACAATGAAATCCTTATGATATGCAAAGCCTTAAATGGTCCACCTAAAAACTACTGAACTAAAACTACAAATATTAGACAAAAAATGCCTTAAATGTGATTACAGCATAAAGGGGGATGAGTGGTGGGTGGGGAAAACAAAATTGCTTATAATCCAAAATGGCGGAATGCAATGCTTGCTTGCCGCTTGCCGCTCGCGCAATGATGCTGAGCCCGCCAAGATAAGGAGTTGATGTGTCTGCTAAGAAAGGGATAAAGTGATCTGATTGGTTCACTATGATCACATGCAGGTCAAAGGGGCGGAGATACTAATTTCTGGAAGTTGGTCCTGTCTGGAAATTTCCTATCACGTGTCATCTGAGACAGTGTTATGTAAACTGACCACCTAATCACACACAATGTGCATGATCATAGATAATGGATAAGGAAGGTGGCATTCAAGAAGTTCTCCCTGGGGGACCCCATGGGGAGACAAAGCAATCAGAATAATAGTATCATATCAACAGGGAGTGATCAAAACTGGAACTTAGCAGAAGAGGGGTATCCAGCAGGTTCTCTGTGGAACCCCAGCAAGGGTAAGTAGAACACAATTAATAACGGATTAAACCAAGTTAATCCACTCGAAAAACTGTTCATCCCTAAAGATGATGTGAGTTGATATCAGTTTCTTACATATCAATGTCTTTACTTCCTTTTCTTCTTAGCTATCCCACGGCCTCCAATCTCTGCCTCCTTCTCCAAAAAGAGCAGAACGTAAAGGGAGGCGAAGGCCCTTCCGGGAAGCAGGCAGTGGGCATAAACAATGGAACACGGTAAGTTGTGTTGACACATTTTCAATCATAAGTAAATTTTCAGCGCAAAACTCGAAAATCTAAGAATGCTATGCTTCGGGCAATTGTTCAAGCTATCCGTAGAGCATGCTGTTTGCACATTTGAACTTAGTTTGTAAGCGTGAGAGCTTTTCTCCCGTTGCACAGTTGTCCAAGAAACGGTGGTTCCCGCATGGTTTTGCCTTCTAACCAAACAAATAGTAGCGTTTGGACCCTTATTCATACTACCGAGGCCCCTCCACACCCATGTTGTCCCAAATGCAATTTTTCGAGATATTTCAATGATAATTGAGTGATTTAGAGCCAAATTTCTATAGGAGCAGGAGGCGAAGGGCAGGAGAAGGAGGCTGGGAGAGGAGGAGCAGGCGGCGATGATATCAAAATTTGCACTAGTGGTTTATGGATTTTAATGCATGGCGACGTTTCACTCCCAGATGCGACCTCATATACAGCATTGTTAAGATTAAATTTTGCCTTGCTGTCATTACATTGAATCGACAATACATTCCCTGGTATCC
This sequence comes from Loripinus fragilis, assembly GCA_964019695.1. Classification (NCBI taxonomy): domain Eukaryota; kingdom Metazoa; phylum Mollusca; class Bivalvia; order Lucinida; family Lucinidae; genus Loripinus; species Loripinus fragilis. The sequence goes on from OZ026528.1 coordinate 46,446,922, forward strand.
TCATTTGCAGCAAGACTTTAATCAATTTTCCTGCGACTTGACTCGACCAACCTGATAACATTACTGACACAGGAAATTGCACTGTGACAGATATTGAATGGCTTAGACCAATAATTTGTGCTATTGTTTCTGCTTGAATGAAGAGGAAGTGAGATGTTGATGGGGAGGAGACTGACTTTATTCCTGAAATACCATAGCTACTGAGTGAAAGTTTTCTCACATGACCATTTAGCTCAAACTGCCTATCAAAACAAAAAAAAAAAGATATAATTTTGCGAAGCCATATGGAATAACTTTGGAGAAAAAGAGTTTTTCCTTTCCAACCACCACATCCCAGGCCCCCAGGGGGTCGGTGCTCCCTTGCTCCCTAAAAATAATGTATTGATCTCCCAGAATCCAGGGAAAACTCCTTAGCTCCCTGAAAGTATTTTGCCTTTGCTCCCCAAATCCTACAAATAAATTCAGCTTCTCCCCAAAATATAAGCCAATTCTCCCTAAAATGAGTTTTCTTTCCGTAGAGTTAAATTCACATACTTAAAAACTATATGAAGCTATAAACAAGTGCATGACTAATTATTCACTTAATATTTTGCGTTATAAAAATGTACATGTAAAGACAGGGCACATGATATATAATTATTTGAGTCATTGTCAAAATTCGTCAAAATTCTTGTCCGTTTCATATCTTATGAAAACCGCTGATGTGATCATGAATTTTTCTTCTTCACACAATACTACTGATCATACTTAATAAGGCTAGCTGATAAAACTGAAAAATATTGGTGTGTAAATATATTTTTTATTGGATTAAAACCCCATTTTTTTGCATTTTTGCCCGTCCAACGGAAAAAATTGAACTTTCGACAAGAATTATTTAAAATACTGTTATTTTCTCAGGAATTTTAACTGGCTGTATTGATAAAAGCATTATCAAAGTAAATGTAGGAGGTTTCAATATGTGATTTTTCATTACGTTTTTTGCATTTTTTTGCCAAAAAACCTCTGTCCCAAGCGTTTATGTCAATACCGTAACACTTGATAAATTGCAAAAATAATACTGGATCCCTAATGGTGCTGAATCTGGTTTTCTGTCATACTAATTTGACACTTCCTGTTTACTAAAAATACATGTGTTCTGTAAAGCATCTACAGAACTGGCAAAAGAAAATACTGTTTTGGTGAGTGAAATTTTTATAGTATATTTTTTGTGTGTCAATTGACCGTACCACAAAAATGGACAATGGAATTTGATAGCAAATTTCTGGTTTTAACATCTTGACCAAATAAAATTTCTCAACAAAAAATCACTCTTGTTGCAATGTTTTAGGGAGTAATCATTATTTTTAGGTAAAACAATATGTAGAATATATCAATACCGTAACAGTCAATACCATAACGATGAAAATGTTGCGGTATTGACACATCTTGTTAAGGTTTTGACATATGCTGTCAAAAAGTACAGTTTTGAATGCAAAGATATTAGTTTTTAGTCAAGTTTATAAGTGAATTCATGATAAGAATGCTTTATCCAATTTTTAAAAACAGAAGCATAAAACACAAATTGAATGATGAATTTGAGTAAACAGTTTGTTACGATATTGACATATTGTTTTGTTTTCAGGCAGGGTTTGTCAATACCGTAACGGTTTTGTCAAACCCGTAACAATATTTTGAAATAAATGCAATCTACCATATATTCCAAAATTCTTTCTGTGCACATGTGTCAAGAGTATTAACATTGCAATCTGGTCAACAGTGCTCTACACCAAATCTTAAACAGAAGGATTACGCTAGCATATATTCTTTAAAGGTCAATACCGTAACATTTTTGTCAAGTACCGTAACAGTGATATTTTTTGGAAAAAAGTATATCAGACAGAGACAACATGTAGATTTTAAGTACCTGATCAATTCCTTTGGTTGATTACAATCATACCAAAGCATTGTAATTTTCTAGAAATGTGGTTTTAAACAAAATACTGAGAAAATAGTATGCAAAATTACTTAAAAGATAAAAAAAATGAATTTTACGTTTGCTCACTGTCATAAATAATCATTTTGTTCAAATTTTACCTTTGACACAATTAAACACATGATTTATTGAACTTATCCAATGCAACAAAATAAATATCAATGACGAGATTTGAAGAAAAAACAGGAATTAAAGTTTGTTACGGTATTGACATTTTATCTGGTCATGTGATCTTTGAAACTTAATTATAAGGATCTGATTGGCTGTTAAGGTTTCTTTTCCCTTTTCATAGTATTTTCAGAAACAACTTGTTACTTTCATGAAAAAATATCATCCTATTTAATTCGTATTTTTCCTTTTACTTCTTTCAAAATTTGACGAATTTTGACATTGACTCATTTACATAACATATAGCTCAACGTATGTGGCCATCCTTAAAATTCTGTTGCTGTGCCTGGTAGAGTAGGCACCAAACACCCATCCATTTAATCTCCACCACTTATCTTTTTAAAGATATTTCTTGTTGCTACTATTTCTGATATTGTTTTGGAGATTAAATGCTGTACTCTGAAATGTCATCTGTTCAGTTGTAATTGCTGCCCGACAAAATTGATTGGAGAATACTGACAGAAACATTGTCAGGAAATTTTTTTAGACTGCTCTGAAAATTTAATTTGTTTGATTTGAAGGTTAAAGTTGCTGTAAGGAAGTAAGATTGATTGTAAGGAAATCATGTAAAGTCAAGCAAGGATCAGCAATTATTTTGGCATTTTTTGTGGATTCGCCTTCCCATTTTGATGCAACAAATTTGCTTTGAAAGATTTGTGTTCAGTTGACATTGCTGTTAGAACCAAACAACTCAGAGTGGAAGAACACATGCAAACATTACTATGTGAACAACACACCAGATAGGAAGGCAATGGAAAATACTGTTAACAATCAACGAACATGGATCAAAAATCACACTTGAAACCCTTTGTTGGTTTAAACTTTATTTTATTTGTATAATATTTGATGACAAGTATACAAAGTAACACAGAATGTGATCACAATACAACCAATCAAACTGTATCCCAAGAGTTCACACTATTAATATGTGTACTATCATATCATTATAGCCATTTGTTGCCAGTCAGGTATCAAACTATTTTTGAAATACATTTGAGCCAGTGCATGAGATTTCCAACAATTTGGTATGTGCAACCAGCCAAGCCTCAAATCAGCCTGCGCATACGCGCAGTCTGATCAGAGCCTTTGCTTGTCGCTTGAATATTTTATAAGTGTTAAGCTACTGACTGAACACCATTTGGAGTGTCTTAGCTTAAAAGGAGGCTGCAGAGGCTCGTCCGAGTCTACACTTGTCAATATGTCAAATTGTTGGAAATCTCATGCACTGACTCATTTGTTAATAGTATTGCCACCTATGTTATTTATTGATAAGGATTATCAACTGAGAGATGATGTTTGAGAAACAGAGTGAGAGAGTTAAATAAACATCAGAACAAATGCAGCAATAATACTTTGTTGTTTTATAAACCACCATGAGGTTGAGGCAATCAAAGTTTTGCTTTGACAGGTTACAGATAGATACTCATATGCTTTCAAAAGCTCTTACTTGTATGACACTTTCCTGTATAAACAAAAATGGCTATTTTTATCACGAAGACCGACACCTTTGGCTATATTGTTGTATGAATGTGGTTGACCTTCACCTTGTTTACAGCAGGGCCAAATGTGATTCATAATGCATTTATATTGGAAAAATCTTAAAATGTTCATTTTCCCATAACTGTTTAAACAGAAATCATAATACTTGTGAGAACAAGAAAATACATCATTTGACCTTGGCATTAAAGCTGCATAGTCTGTAACTTTTGATCTTCTAATTTTAAAAATATTTTTTTTATTTTTCAAGAACACAGTAAAAATACTCAAATTCAGGTCAACATTTTACCATTTCCGTAAATCTTAACAAGTTATCACTATCAAAACAACAGCATTTATGTTAAAATTCAATGGCCTAGAATTATTGGAGGGACGCAAATAATTACCAACAGGCGAAATATACACCTATTTGATAAGATAATTCACTTTTCCATGCAGTTTTCAGCTGTACTGAACATTTTTATTGTGAAAACATAGCTTAATTCTACTTTTACAAATGATTTAAAAAGAAAATAAAAAATTTCGAAAAATGTTCATAGTAACAGAGTATGCAGCTTTAAAGTCACACTGAATAATGCCCAGTGCCCTCTACATCATGTAACTTATGCACCTGTAAACTTTTAAGTTGCAATGTCCGACGGTTTCAGTAGAAAATACATTATTTGACCTCTGACCATGACCTGGTTTAAGGTCACATGAAATGTCGCCCAGTACCTCCTACATCATATGACCTATGTACCTGCAAAGTTTGAATTGCTACCTATAACAGTTTAAGTGGGGATCGATGCATTTACAACAAAGTACAGTATTTGACCCCAAGGTCTTGACCTTGACCTTAGGGTCAAGGTCACACACTTCCATCTAAATCATGCAACCTATTTTGGTACAAGTTTGAAGTTGCTATGGCTTAAGAGTTAGTAGGCGATGCATTTACAAGAAAATTCATTTTTTTACCTTTGACCTTGACCTTGTGGTCATGGTTACACAAAATGTTGCTCAGTACACTCTATGTAATGTGACCTATTCAGTTATAAAATTTGAAGTTACTACGTCTACAGTGAGCCACTTTAGTTACACACCACTTATAAAATGTAAAATTTCTCGAAAAAGAAATGTGATATTTTTATTTTGAGACTACCAACGTAAAGCGCATCTATATTTGCATTAGCCATTGAATTTTCATTGTGATCAAATCAGAAACAAAGGAGAAAATGGATTTTAAAGTGCACTACCCTCAAAACACAATTTCACATTACATTATCTTGAATGAAACTCAGATCACATTGCACTTTTTTCAGGGTCGAATTTCTGCTATGCCAGATATAAGAGCCAATTTATTCTTGGCAATATCTAAGACTGGTATGTGATTGTTAACTTCATAGTTTTTTTTAATGTTTTACTATTTTGGTTCCCAGCTGACCAAGGTTTGAAAAAAGTTGGTTTTAGTACTTTTTTTTAAGTAAGTTAAAATTTCGTATGATTCTGAGTAAACTAATCATCAAAACACTTCTTTTATGATTTCATTTAAAACAACCATGTATCCGCCGTTTATTTTAGTAAAAAAATTACTGGATTTATTGGCGTTATGGTGTTGACGTTAGTGATGACGTCACTACTACCAAGGCTATAAGACGTGTCAATGATAAGATGTTTTAGTGTTTTGATACTTCTATGTCCACAAGTGACTCATTACAAAATGATATGCGAAGAAAACCCAGTTTGATTATTGTAACTGACGTTAATATGACGTTAAAACGAGCATTTCTTCAAAAAGTAACGGTGTTACTAAATTCAACGACCGAAAGAAAGGGTTTTACTTGAATTAATAAATTGTTTTTTGGTGTTTTTCTGTCACAACGATCACCATGGATAATGCCTAGCACAAAACAAAATTAGAAAATATAGACGTTCCGCTTGCACGTGCATTTTTCAAAATTTGTCAAAATTGCCTTTGAGTAGCAGAATGATTCGCATGAGTGATTCCAATAATTTTTTTCCAATGTTATCAAACAGATAAAATGTCAATAAATAAATTATCATAGAGAATGTTCGATTTCAGCATTTTTGTCAAAAAATGTGGGCCCTGAAAAAATGGTGCGTAACTAAAGTGGCTCACTGTAATAATTTAGTAGCAGATGCATTTACAAGAAAATAAATTATTTGACCTTTTACTATGACCTTGGGGCCAAGGTCATATAAAATGTTGCCCAGTACCCTCTACATAATGTGACTTATTCAGGTACAAAGTTTGAAGTTACTATGTCTAGTGATTTAGGAGGAGATGCACTTACAAGAAAATACATTATTTGACCTTGGGGTCAAGGTCACTCAAAGTGTTGCCCAGTACCCTCTTCTTTCATGATGTGACCTATTCAGGTAGCTATGTCTAACGGTTAAAGAGGAGATACATTTACAAGAAATGTGACACACGCACAGACAGATGGACGACAGACAGACTTTAATGAAGCAAAGAACCCTATTCAAGCAAATTGTCTGCTCTTTTAGACACCCTTGATCCCTGTATGGGGTCAAAAGGTCAAAACATTTTATTTTCTGAAGAAGCTATTGCATATCACATTATGCAAGTTGTTGTATATCACATTATGCAATTAAAATGTTTGACCCTATTATGCACACCAGACATTGAAATTTTGCAGATAATTTGATTGAACTAAGTGACTTGATAGGCAGTCACAGGATACCCAAGATGGACTCGAGCGTTGGAGAAAGGGATTTTTATTTGGTACTTTAACCCATATAAGCCGAATGAACTTACCTACCCTTATCAGTAAGACGAGTTTATTTCCAATTTTAGGGGTGTTGGGTGGTATTTTTCATTTTTATTCAAAATTTTAAAAGAAACTTCTGTAAGCAAACAGTGTAGAACCTGATCAGACGCCACATTTTGCGGCATCTGATCTGGTCTTGCACTGTTTGCCGATGTCCCATAAAAACGATGCTAGGCTTATATGGGTTAACATCGTTTCCTCCTGACAAGGATTCAGGTGAGCGATCCAGGGCCAAATGGGCCCTTATGTTTTTTTTTAAATAGCATCTACTTTTAAATCTATATACGTATACAGTGTGAACTGTTAAATTAAAAAGCTGTCTGTTTCTCCGCAAAACAGGCTGACCGACTTTCAGTTGATTTTAATAGCAGTACACTAGAAAATAGATGTCTACAGTATAAGTATCATTGAGCTGCAAGCTATCTGTCTGTACACAAGAGAAGTATACATATTGATCTAAAATCAGATGATTGCCTTTGTTACAAATCAATCCTTGGCGTGTAAAAATTTAAATAGTCATCCGTTTCTCGCTGAGGCAATAGAGGATCTGTAATATGAGTGCTCAATGTTTTATTGAATTTATTAAACGAGTTAAGGAAAAGAGATAAAATGCGAGGCTTGCCTCGCATTTTATCTTTTTTTCGCAACTCGTTTAATAAATTCAAGAATACAAGAGCAGGAAATTATGTTAGATTATATTTATCATATGACATTAAGATTACTTTGAAATCTCATTTCTGGAGTAAAAAAGTTAAGGTTTTGTCATAATGTACTCAATGTTGTTATGGCCGTCATTTTACAATGTTACCAAAATCTGTAAACGACTAGTGGTTTACCAATTTTAATGCATGGCGTTGTTTCACTCCCTCATATGATAATGAATAGTTCATTTCTTTAATACTGTTAAATTATAGTCAATTTCATAAACCCCTCTCAGGGGTACCTGTTTCCTTGTTTCCCTGAAATATATTGGCATGTTCCCCTGCTTCCTCATGATCAAAAAATATTTCTTATGTTCCTAGTTCCCCAATATTGTCTGCTCCCCTGATCCCCTCAAAATTTGGCTTTTGTTCCATTGTTCCATCAAATAAATGCACTTGTTCCCAAAAGTCCCTGGCAGGGCCTAGCTCTTTCATCAAATGATAGGGTCTTAAACTCCAGCTGTTAAGATTTTAGACTTCATTTTTAGCAATAACTTTTTTATCTTCAATTTTAGCAAAATGTGTTCGCGATGAAAAGTATTCAGGAACATCTCCGCCAACTTCTCCAAATGGTTCCAACATCCTAGATGCTGCAGGTTCCTCTGTGCTTAGATGCACTCTTTGAACATTTTAAGCAAAGCGCAAATAAACTAAGTCCAAGATGCCAGTCAAAAAGTTACATTGCACCGCCCTAATTCAATTACTAAAGCGATGGATGGCTTGTTCAAATATAATAGAAATCGTGCCTGATTTGCTCGTGCGTTAAGCTAGTAGGGTCATCTCAAAACCGTTCATTTCATAGCACGTGCGTAAGAGAAAAATTACACGTCATGCGATAACCCAGTCGTTGTTCCTACAAATGAGCCTGCTTTAAGTTGATTCTGCATATGCACGGTAAATTCTGAGTATGTTAACGGCAGTTTTATGTTATGCACAGCCTTTGAAGAACGGGATATGCACCGCTTCCAAATATTTTTTTTGAAACTACCCCTTTCTGTCACGCCTATACGAGTTATACCTGTCAATAAAAGACTTAGAAATTTAGGACGAATTCCATTTATTGCAAAATCTTCATCTATATACACAAAAATCTGTTTGCGCCACAAGCACAAGGCCTTTTGGAGAAGTTGCCGGAAATTCTCCTCTACAACTTTCATCTCGAACACATTTTGCTAAAATTCTTATAATTTGCAAGGTCTTTTTCCTTTGAATCAGGATTCGTCCAAAGCACAAATCATTGGAATAATTTCTAAAAGATCTCAAACATAGCGTTTTAAAGGGTCACCTCACTGTATAATATTGAGCTGTGACATGAGATTTCCAACAAAGTGGTATATGCGACCAGCAAAGGCTCAGACCAGCCTGCGCTACGCGCAGTCTGATCAGAGCCATTGCAAGTTGCTTGAATATTCTATGAATGTTCATCTACTGACCAAATTTCATTTTGAGTTATTAAGCTTAACAGTGGGATGTACAGGCTCGTCTGATTCTACACTTGTCAAAATGCCACATTGTTGGAAATCACATGGCACGGCTGATATTGATTGGAACATACTTCTTTGTCTCAGTGTTTGACAAATTCACTTATTGGGTTAAACAGCAGGAAGGGAACCAGCATATTGCCTGTAAACAGTAACAGTCTTCAGGGAGGTCGTAAAAAGGTTTTTGGAACATTTTGCAAATTGCATTTTCTTGTTCTCTTTGGGTAAGTACAACTTTAGCATTTCAAATGAAGGCTTCAGAGCCTGAAGAGATAATGGAGGACCATTAATCTTAACTCTGTGCATGCCCCCCTATTTGGAGAAAAGTGGGGGTTCATCTCATTCGGAAGAGGAAGCAAAGTTTAATATCCCCCGACAAAGTCGGATGGATATAGTTTTGGCTGTGACTGTCCTTCCAGAACCATATCTCAGTACCTATTGGTTATATTTGTTGCATTCTTTGTAAATGATTAGTACCATGGACAGTCGATATCCTATAAGTTCTGTCAAAATCGACTCATTATAACACTTGAGTTATTGCCCTTGACTTGTCTTGTTCAAAATTGTCCTCATGGTCATATGACATGTAGACGGCCTCCACGTCCATATATGGTAAAAACCTTTTAAAATCTCCAGAACCAGAAGGCGGATTACCTTGGGTCTTAGATTGGTATGTAGCATTGGAGCTGTTTGTTAAAAAAAAATTATCCTAGGTTTACTTTGACCTAATTAACTTCAAGGTCAAATTTCTCAGATTGAATTTTGTTACTTTTTCTGCTGTGTGAATATTTTTCAGTTTTACTTTACTCATTTTAAGGCTTAATTGTTACCTTATTTAAAGCCAAACATTAAGTGGTATTGGTAGAGTGCTTGACTTCAGATTGAGGGGTTGCTAGTTCAAGCCTCATTGATGGCACTGTGTTTTGTCCTTAAGAAATACAATTTATCCTCTACTTAATACTGTTTTAACCCAGGAAACATACAAACATGACTGAAAAATTAGTGACTGGAAAATGTGAAGCATCATCAACATAAGAGGTAGGGAACATACATTCTCCAAATTTGCTTGTTAAATGATTGTCCTGTTAACTGTAAGCCTTTGGAATGTTTTTCTTCTCATTATATTGATATGTTCTTGTCCTTTGATTCAGAATTAATCTGCTTAAGGCCCATTTGCTGAATATGTCAGGTGGCAAATTATGGGATATAATTGTCTGGAAACATTTCTGTCAGAGCTATTGATAGGAGGGTTAGCAAGTGTCTGGTCTTGTATTCGGTCTCTTTCCATTGTTGATTCCTGTATACTATTATGGGCTTGCACATGGGATTTTGCTACTTATGAGGATTGCTTAAAGTCATCCTTTATAACCATCTTCGCAAGCCAAGGGTACTAAGTCCACTTCTTTCCATTGGCACTGCCACGTATGTATGGAACAAAGTGGTCTTTAGTACCTTAACCCTTAAAGCGCCACCTATAATTTGCAGCAGACGACAATTTAAAATTTTTCCGCTTTTTCAAAAATAACAAATAAGGCGTGATATTTCATGAGAATCGTCTGCTCAGACGATTCTCATGCAATATTATACCTTTCATTTTTTCTAAAATTAGAAAAGATGTCGCAACTTTTGTCGTCTGCTGCAGTTGTGATTGGCCCACTTTATTGGCTTGCAAAGATGCATGGCACATGTGCATGCAGCAGGCATGAAGTGGGTGTGGGGATCAAATACTTTTTACCGAACCTTTATCAATGCCCTTCCTTTTTGTGAGTGAGAAGTGTAGGCTAGCTCTGGCAAGACTGTGTAGATACATTAGAGCCTTGGCTGGTTGTCTCTGCGCTAAGAACCAAAATCTCTAAATTGTGGACAAACTGTTAACTAGTCTGAGCGCAATAGGATTAAAAGTGAGTTACATAAATGCGGGTAATATCAAGTCTGACCAATTAATAAATTTTTAACTCACCTCATATGAAATTAATGACGTGGGTGGCCATTTTTCTAGTCCCTCTAAAATTACCAGGTCAATTCAACTCAAATTTCATACTGAGATTCCATAGTACGAGTATTTGTTCAAATGATCCTGGTAACATGACCAAGATGGCCACCCATATTTTAAAACTTCTGGAAGTAAAATGCCTAAATGACATTGCGTTTTGGTATTTAGCATTGGAGATGTCATACCCTACCAAGTTTATATTTTCAAATGATTGATATTTAGCCTTGAGGATGTGTACCTTACCAAGTTTATTTCAAATGATGGGTTCACAGATTAATAGCATTTGGGATGTGTACCCTACCAAGTATATTGCAAATGATGGGTATATAGCATTATATTTGGGATGTGTATCAGTACCAATTCTATGTTGAACTTGATCTAGCAGCAGATGACAATGTTATGGGATATCTTTCCTGAATTTTTTGTGAACATAAGTCATGGCATTACTTATATGACATGGAATATAAAGCCTTATTTTTGTTTCATAAAGAAACAAAAGCATTTGAGAATGTTGTCTTCTGCAAATATAGTTTAACTTTTCTGTCCTATCTTTCGTGGATACTTGGAGATGGTTTAACACAACTGGAATTCTGTTGACTGGGTCATTACATCTCAAAACAAACAAATCAAGAGAATAAAAGTACATGAGAAAAATTCCAAAGTGATTTAGTGGAGCTGATAATCACCTTTGACCAATTGTCAGAGACTGATATATCAATCTCAGTATTACCTAATCAAGATGGATCATCATACGTCTAGATAAACAAAAACTTGAGTATAAAAATGTGAATTTCTTCTTATCCATCAGTTAAAATGTATGTTTTGGGTGCTCAAAAGAACCGTCTCATCGAGACGGTTCTTTTGAGCACCCACAACATATGTTTCGGTTGAGAAATTAGAAAATTAATTTTTGATTACGCACCCTTATCTAAAAGTCCGGATCATTGTAACAAAAGCAGCTACGCCACATTGCTGGATATATGTAGCTAGATTCCTTTCAGACCGTTTATGGATAAAATTAAAAATATTGATTCCTATTCTTCCTGGTACAATGCTACGAGAAGCCATTGAAATGTTAGCCTTCCTGGCTAATGAAATGATTCAGTTTCAGACCCATTTGTGCGGAGAAAAGTCACATGAAAATGTGCCTCATATAGACCCAAAACCCAAGATTTTTTTCCTGTTAAATATGGATTATTTTAATAACAACTTATAGCTAGAAAAGTCACATGAAAATGTGCCTCATAGAGACCCAAAACCCAAGATTTTTTTCCTGTTAAATATGGATTATTATAATAACAACTTATAGCTATAACATTGTATGAAAAGTGGAAGCAAAGTGGCTCAGTGGTAGAGTGCTTGACTCGAGACCGAAGGGCCGCGGGTTCGAGCCTCACCAGCGTCACTGCGTTGTGGCCTTTGAGCAAGATACATTTATCCTAGCTTAGTACTGGTTCAACCCAGGAAGATCCGTCCCTATATAACTGAAAGATTGTTGATGGGATGTAAAAAATCAAAACAAACAAACAAACAAAATAACATTGTTTGAAATTCCAAAATTTGGTTGGAGGCTTCAAAGCAATGTGGAGGATCATAATTATCTTTCTGTTCCCATATTCAAGTCGGCATGGCAGCCATCTTTAAATTTTTCAAATGGAGATTTTTTGTTTGATTTGATTCTTTACATCCCATCAACAATCTTTCAATTATGTAGGGCTGGGTCTTTCTGGGTTGAACCAGTACTAAGCTAGGATTAATGTGTCTTGCTCAAAGACAAAAAGCAGTGACGCCTGTGAGGCTCGAACCCGCGGCCCCTCAGTCTCGAGTCAAGCAATCTACCACTGAGCTACTGCACTCCCTGGTTTCAAAGGGAGACACCTGCTTCCAAACCATGTCAAATTGAACTGAAACTTTTTGGGAGACATTATTTGGGGCCACTTGGAGATTCAGAATTGCTAAAATCTCTCCTTTCTGATATCCAAGATGGCCATCTCCCTAATAACATACAGTAAAACCTGTGTAAAATGGCCACTCAAAAATAGATAAAACAAATATCTTAATTACAAATGGTAGCTTAATGAAGGTCAAAAGTATTGCAGAATGCTCCAAGGGGAGCATTCTGCAATACTTTTGACCTGCATAAAGTGATAATTGGTTTTGAAAATCAACTTTTGTTCTTTTTGAGAGTGGCTGTTGTACACAGGTTTTACTGTACGTTGGATTAAACTGAAACTTTGTTAGAGGCATGGTAGCAACATAGAGATTCCGTATTCTAAAGTTGTTTTGTTCTGATATCTATGGCCGCCATCTTGAAATACTTTAAACAACACCCCCCCTCCAAAAAAAAAAAAATTACTATATGGGATTGTACATGTAAACAAGGTTGGAGGTTTATGGGCCATATGGATTGTAAGAATAGCTTAAATCATTACATTCCAATATCCAAGTTGGGCTCCTCACTGCATGCATGGCCATCTTAGATTTCTTCATATAACATCTCCTACTGAATATGTTAGCAGTATTACACACTAAACATCAGCGAAGTCAACAATGAGATACAGAACCTGATCTGGCCCGAGGTTATAAAAAAATTTCATGTTCAACTCAACTTTGAGTTTTAAATTTCAACTGCTCATAAAAGCTAAAATGTAACCGCCAAGTTAAGAAGTTTCTTGCTTTAAGTCTCTCAGATGTTGTATTTATCGTGCTAATAAGTGTTAAAATGCCAACAATTGTTGGCATTTTAAAATTTATGAGCAGGATAAATTGCGCGCTCAGCTGACTTGAGCATGAAAAAATCTTAAAGCAAAAAAGGTGGCCATCAGGGTGCAATATTATATACGTAGAATATCATGGGTCAGTGTCCATGGCAGGCGAGGGACCTCTGGCCCACTTTAGCCTCTGTAGTTTCAGAAAGGGTATAGAATTTGAAAAAAAAAGTTTTGGAGATGCTGACTTTTTTTCGGTAAAATACGGTAGTGTACTAGTGCCAGAAGGTCACAGACCTGCATGTATATAAGGAATAATCTTTGAAAAAAAATACCTGACCTTTTTCTTGCTGAACAAAGTGTAAGACAATATCTACTTCTTCTTTCCAAGTAGTTCATTCTTTGTATAATGACAGTTGACTCTCAGTCTGTGTTGTGAACACTGTGGATCAAGATCAGCTGGCTTCTGAAGAAGCCAGCTGATCTGGATCGACAGTGTTTTCATAATTAAGGTTATATCATCATTCAGCTGAACATTGGTTAATATGAATCTGACCCATATTCACAATCTTTCTTCAGAAAGATTTCTTTTTGTCCTATTTGGAGCCAAATAAATGACATTTAAGTCAATAAAATCTCCAAAAATGGATACAGTATTGATGTATTACCATAAATACAGTAAATATTGGACATCCATCTGACACAAGATTTGAAATCGTAAATGGTCGAAAGACAGGACCCAGACAACTTTCCTTGTTTCCCTCCGCAGGAATGGTGTGCATGGACAATACCCGAAATTGTTCTTAAATGAGCTTGTTTTATTTCAGGTTAAGAAGCAATTCTCAGCCGACCCCGCCCACCCAGTCTACGAACACAGAGCAGGACCATAGCGACCTCAGGACTCATAGCAACACAATAGATTCTAAGTCTGATCTAGGACCTAATGGTAAGAATGTGTATTGTCCGTGTGAAATATACTCAACTACAAAAGAAACCCATCAGTCACTTCTCGCGGGCAATTATGGAAATCAGAATTAAGAAATGAAAATATATTTATACCATATTACATAGCAATCAGTTCTGCATCATTTCATTGAATAATGTAACAGCTTTACTTTAATCTGTTCATGCTATTCGCCAGTGTTTAGACAAGGGGTCATTTTCAAAAATGACAAGTTTTTACTTGATAATGAATATCTCGTCCTCGTCGAAATCAGTTCACTTGAGTTAAAAATCGTCCAAAAACAGACATGACCCTCTCCTGCAGCAATATATAACTGCCTCTTAACGAGGTCGAACCATAAGCATGTGGCGCCGCACAACATTCTTGGGAATCCACCCATATTCTTAATGGGGAGCAACCTGAAGCTGTGGAAGATTCCGAGGTTGCACTTCAAACGATCCCGGATGCGTCGCCAGAGCTCATCCAATAACTGCTCTATCGTCATGAGATCCGCCCCGGCTTACTAAACTTACGCGGTTTGTTTTGGCTTCTACACACACTTGATTGCCTCATCAGAGAGGGACATGCCGGTTATTGGACAAAGTGAACTGATAAAGACTAGAAATCGAGTGAAAACCAATTGTCTGAAACTTGTCATTTTTAGAAATGACCCCTTGTCTATACACTTGTGTACAGCATGAATGAGTTTAAGTAAAACTGTCACATTATTCAATAATTTGATGCATATTTAATTGTTTAAGAATATGGTATAAAATATATTTTGATTTCTTAATTATTTTACCATAATTGCACTAAAAAGTGACTGATGGGTTTCTTTTGTAGTTGAGTATATTTTAATCATATTCCTTAGTTTACTTTTTCCTGGTACATGGTTATCCTCATACTGGTTTATCACATGAAGGCATGTCTGGGAATGATATCAGGGCTCACCCTGCCATTAGCCATTGTAGCCATTTGCAGTGGCTACAAATATAAGTCATTGGCTAAAAGTACACTCTAGGTGTTTCTGCGAAAAAGTGTATTTTGATCAGCTTTTGGATTTTATGATTCCTTCACACTTCATTATTCTCTTTGAATGCTGGATATTTTTCAATACCATCAGGGTGTCAAACAGCTTGGATCCAGATCAGGCCGGACCTTTGGTTGGGCCTGATCTGGGGCCAAACTGTTTTCAAAGGTTATCAGCAAATTATTAAAGTCACTGCTAATGGAAAAGAGTTAAATACAGCACAACTTCTTGATACTACTTTCTGGCTAAAACCTTGGCTAAAGTCAATTCGATTTGGCTCCAACTTTTTCCATTTGGCTAAACGTTGGCTACAACAAATTCTGAGCCAGGGTAAGCCCTGGCTATAAAGCAATGTATTAAATTTGATAACCCACTAGTGGTTTACATATGTGGTAACTCTGTAACAATGTTTTGTACATAATGACAAAATCTTAACATTTTCACACCAAAAAATACAAAAAAATTGGATTTCAAAGTAATTTCAATGTCATATGATAAATAGAATCTAACATTGGTGCTCTAATATTATTGAATTTATCAAACTCATTGTGAAAAAGCAAAAAAAATGCTGGGCAAGCCTCACATTTTATGGTTTTCCTCAACTTGTTTAATAAATTCAAAAATACATGAGCTCTCATGTAAGATCCTCTACATAAATTGTTGAAAAGAACTGCCTTATATTCCTTTTATGCCTTTGGTATCAAAGATCGAGGCCCTATTGTTGTTGGTATATGTGCGTGTGTGTCACAGTGCAACAAATCAAATAGATTGACCATAACTTTTGAGTCCTGTAACCTTCCATGAGCTTTGGTATTTCATATATGTATACCATGTGGGAAAAGTTTTCAAATGACCTTGACATTTGACCTACTTTTGAAAATAAATATTTTAATTTAGCTTTAAGTTTACTACTTGCCTACCACCACACTATGAATTGCAACACATTTGGCAGGTGACAGTCGCGCAGATCATTTTGGATTGCTAAAAACATTGTATAAGATTGCCAAAACAATACTTGTCAAACACAAGTTTATTAGCTCACCTGAGCCGAAGGCTCCAAGGTGAGCTATTAGTATACCAGTGACTCCGTCGTCAATCAATATTTTCAAACATCTTCTCCTCTGAAACCAAGGGGCCAACTGAACTCAAATTTCATATGGAGACTCCTTAGGATAGGGCAACGAAAGTTTGTTCAAATGGTCCTGGTCACATGACCAAGATGGCAGGCATGCCCATATATGGTAAAAACCATTTAAAAACCTTCTTCTCCAGAACCAGAAGGCCGATGACCTTGGGACTTGGTATGTAGCATCGGGGATGTGGGGCCTACCAAGTTTGTTGAACCTAGGTTGACCTTGACCAACTTAACGTCAAGGTCAAATTTGCTTCCTGATGCATTTAAATGGGGAAATATTTGAAAAGATGATTTTTTGAAAATTACAGAGGCCAATGTCATTATTCTCACTTGATATGTTTAATCTAATGTGACAATGGCTATAAATAAGTTGACCATTGACCTTTCAGCCTAGCCGCTCATATTGAAGTCCCATCAATATATTATAACATAGTTTTCTCAGAAACCATTGGGCCAATTGAACTCAAATTTCATATGAAGTCTCCTTACAATAAGTTAGCCAAGATTTATACAAATTGTTTTGGTTGCTTGAACAAGATGGCCGACATGCCCATATATGGTAAAAACCCTTTAAAAATCTTCTTCCTCAGACCCAGAAGGCTTATGACCTTGGGACTTGGTATGTAGCATCGGGGATGTTGGGCCTACCAAGTTTATTCAAATGATAATCCTAGGTTGACCTTTTCCTACTTAACATCAAGGTCAAATTTGCTTCTGATTGCATTTAAATGTGAATTTTTTTGAAAAGTTGATTTTTTGAATACTGTTGAAGCCAAAGTCATTATTCTCACTTGATATGTTAAACCTAATGAGACAATGGCTATAAATAAGTTTCAAGGTCAAGGCCACTGCACCCATATATGTTAAAACTCCTTTGAACATCTTATTCTCAGGAATAAAAGGACAATGGCTTTGGGACTTTGTATGTGGTCTCTACCAGGTTTGCACAAATGATGAATCTAGCTTGACCTACTTTATGGCAAGGTCAAATATGATTCCTAATGCATTTATATGGGAATAATCTTGAAATGTTTATTTTTCTATGACTGTTTAAGCCGAAATGAGAAATGTTTAACCTTATGAGACAATGGCTTTAATATAAGTTTTTTTTTACTTGATTCTTTACGTCCCATCAACAATCTTTCAGTTATGCAGGGACAGGTCTTCCTGGGTTGAACCAATACAAAGCTAGGATTAATGTGTCTTGCTCAAGGACACAACGCAGTGACGCCTGTGAGGCGTGAACCCGCGGCCCCTCGGTCTCGCTTTATATAGGTACCAAATGTCAAGCTGACCTGTGACCTTTTATCCAATGCCACTCATTTGGACTGCCACATACCTATATAAACATTGGTTTCTCAGATATCACTGGGCTCTTTGATGGAGTATTCATTAGATTGTTTTAAGTCACTTGACCAAAATGGCTGCAACCCCCATATATGGTAAACAAAATATGTTTTATTATAAGCTGTAGTTGACCTTGACCTATTTCAACATAATTAAAGAGGTCAGGTGAGCGCCTCAGGACCTTCAGGTCCTCTAGTTTAAAGTTATCAATGGCAAAAAAGAGCATTGTGGCCATCAAAAACATTGTTCAGAAAAGCTATGCCACCTGTCTAGTGTATATTTGTTGGTATTGGATATTTTGGTGGTATTAGATATTTTGTTGCTATATTTTTGTCGTAGGTATTTTGTTGTTATCTTTTCATTGTATGTACAGGGTTTGCACAGGCTTGGTAAGTACTTGAATATACAGGACTGTCTTGAAAAGTCCTTGAAAATCAAATCTGCCTTGAAAAGTACTTGAAAAACACTCAAAGGCCTTGAAAAGTCCTTGAATTTTACCCTTTACAGGAGGATTCAATACTGTCTTTTGAGACCTAGATCAGTATAAAATTGTGGTGCCTTTTATTTATTTGGTGCAGCATATGCTGCATCAAATAAAGGTACCACAGTTTTATACTAATTTCCTAAATGTCATATCTTTAGTAATGCAGTCTAGCATTTCAAAAATAGAATTTTAAAGTGTAAATCAGTTTTTTCATTAGTTTTCAGTCCTTGAAATCTGTATGAAAGTCTTGATAAGTCCTTGAAAAGTCCTTGATTTTTTTTATCACTTTTACCTGTATGAACCCTGTTATTGTATGTTGTATTGTGCCTATGTTGTATGGTTGCAGATGTTAGCCAGAACCAAGAACATAAGAAAACTCTTAAGGCAAAGTTGTGGAATTATTACCATAGAAACGAAGGTAACGTGAACTGTTGGAGCTAAAGATGCATGCATGTATACTCAAGCTATACATACTAACTTAAACATGTTATACCTCATTAATATTCGTAATCTATTAAATCAAGAACTATCATTGGTCAAAGGCAAAGTTGTGGAATTATTACCATAGAAAGGAAGGTAGCATGAACTGTTAGAGCTATAACTGCATGCATATATTCTCAAGCAATATATACTAACTTTATAACGCCTCACAAAAGATCCTTTTTTTTATGTCCCAAGATGACATGGAAGAAATTGACAGAGAAAGACTACTGGAGTGGAAGCTCATGACAGTCGACCACCAAGAAATGAACACCTGGAGATCTGCTGTGCCTGCTGCTAAGCAGCCACCTGGAAGGGGGCCCATTGCATGGTTCCCACGAGCTCTGGAAAGCCTGGATAATCACAAAAAAGTTCCATGCATGGAAAAATCATGGAATTTGCAAAAGCCTGAATAATCATGGAAAAATCATGGGATTTTGTGAAATAATTTAACAAAACCACCAATAGCCAGAAAACTAGCTGTCAGACACGCAAAACTTGCGTGTCTGACAGCTAGTTTTCTGGCTACTCGAGTTTTAATTATTTCAAAATGCATGCATGCTTATATGAATATATTGCTGTTGCTGCATTCCCCATTTATGCTCTGCTTGGTGAAGCTGCATTCCCCATTTATGCTCTGCTTGGTGAAGATGCCACTTAAAGGGGAGGTTGGAGGCTGTGCATTTAATAGTCATGGAAATTACATCGTTGATCATGGAAAATCATGGAAAAATCATGGAATTGTGTTTTTGAATCTCTGTGGGAACCCTGCCATTGATGTGGATGATACCCCTGCACCTGCATGTTAATCAAAAACCAGATTGTATACATATATGAGCTGGGACATGAGATTACCAACAATATGGTATGTGCAGTCTGATCAGAGCCTTTGCTAGTCACTTAAATATTCTATGACTGTTAAGCTACTGACTGAACATTATTTGCAGTTTCTAAGCTTAAAAACAGGCTGCTCAGGCTCGTCTGAGTCTGTACTTGTCAAAATGCCACATTGTTGGAAATCATATGTCGCGGCTCACATATATGAGGGTCCCAAAATTGATACTCAGTAAAATTCAGGCCAAAATAGTTGAATATATTTTATAACTTTTCTTTTGGGGTAGAAATATTCATTTTACTACCATTTAAGGCGGCCTTCTGTTAAATGGAGTTTTTCGTGGAATTCGCTTACCGTTAAAATGTGTCATTCCGCTTATAATTCGGTATTTTTTACGTGCAAAATTCGGTAATCATTATATTTTTTTGCCAAAATTCGCTTATCACCAGCAATGCTCATTCCGCTGTTCAAGAGCATCAACACTTCCAATTTACTGATGTTTTACTAAAAATTATAATCCTTGCACTTTTACATAATATTAAATGCGAAATTTGGGCTTATTAACTGTTTAATATATTAATTTAGACATGCATGCTCCCTCCTGGGATTTTATTTTAAGAAACTCTTCCAGGAAAGCAAAACAAAAAAGATAGAAAGAAGAAACTTAGTCTTGATGAAACAAGAAGATTTGGGAAAGGTACAACAATTCCCACGTGTGGCTTGAATACCGTGATAGTTATACCCTGCTAAACCTTGTGGAGCTAGGCTTAGGCAAATCCAGCTGATTTGGATCTATACCTGATCTATACTGCTTTTTAAGGAGGATATATCAGGGTTTAGCAGAGCAAGGGTTAATAATGATTTGTCATTACTGGTATGACCCAAAACCAGATATACCCAATACGTGCTTACGGGAGCATGGTTCCTTATTTGGTCAAAGTTGGTATGACATAATTTGTTGGGTTTGCTTAGGCCAGGTTCATTTGTGAATTTACTATAAAACTATATATACATGTATACTCAGCGTCAATGAATAGTTACTAGTATCGAAATTTCGATATTTCAAAAAATATATAATACAGCTCATTGGCTACTGTTACGTTCATGATTCTGGTCAACGACAAGCTGGTTTGGAGAGATAAAACAGTTACACGAGCCCTGGAACTATGGTGCATGTGATGCATATGCATTTTATGTTTTTCGCAGTTTTTAAGAATTTAAAATCATCATTTTCAGAAGACAACATGCCAAGACATGCACTAGACATTTTCATTGAAAACGCCATCAAAATGGTTTAGGTTATCCCATTAAATGCGAAAAATGAGGATCAAACTTTAGGTAGCACCAAAACTTTGCATTTTTCTATACAATGCAATGGAAACTACAGGGGTCCATAATGAATTGATTATAATGTATTCGGGTGTGATGGATACCGTTTTCCATAGTGGTGATGCATGGGACTCTATGTCATAAAATTCACTGTTAAAGTATCCACTGTTCTTCGTTCAGAATGAACTAAATATTGTCCTATGTTATTATTAAGTGTATGTTATTTACTGGGAACTTTTCACTGACGTTGAGTATAGTTTTAGAAAAAAAGCAGGCTTAAAATTCTTCTCTATTTTCCACCTCAAATCACTATACTCTGCCAATAATAAACAATGGCAGGCCTTTAGTTTAGAGTGCATTTCTCGACCAAAACATATGTTGTGGGTACTCAAAAGAACCGTCTCAATGAGACAATTCTTTTGAACTCCAAAACATATGCTAAAAATGATGGATAGGAAAATATTTTAAATTTTATGCTGAACATTTTTGTTTATCTAAAGCTGTGATAAACATTAAAATTGGTACATGTATATCCAGCATAAGGTTCAAGTTGGCATGAAGAATCAGTCTGCCCATCCACACAATCTGATCAGTCTTATTTTTCCGCCTGAAGAAACGAACCCTTGGCTACCTATCGCCCATCAAGGATTTCTGATCAGACTGAGATCTGAGTCTTTGATGGGGGCACAATGCATGCTTGTAGCTCAATTTACTGGACACAGGCCTACATTTGATGGTATCGCCGCATCATTTGTTGTGGGGTTTTTTGTGATCACTTTTGCTAGTGACAAACTTTACAGTAAATGTATTTGTCTATTGAATACATATGTGCAAACTTTACAGTAAATGTTTTGTCTATTGACTACATATGTTTCTAATTCTAACCTCTGAATAAATGAACCAGCTGATGAGAAATTTCAAAGTGGCTAAAAGCCGACTAAATAGTATGCACCCCTAAAATGTGCTTAATGGTAATGTTCATACAAACAAATTGTTTCTCTCAAGGAAGCGACAGTAGTTAGAATTTTTTTAACCTGTGTATGTGTGTGTGGCTAATCTTTAAAATCTATTTTGCTATTCATAATGCTTGTGCTTTCAATATTACATACTGCTCAACTTATCTGATAAATATTGCTTAGTCTAATTTGGTATATGCTTGTCTTTATGCTTGGTTAAGTAAATATACATGAAAAAATGACTGTAAAATCTACCCAGGGCTGCCACCATTATTGACTCTTGGGCTTTGTCCATGGCTTTAACACGGCTAACCCAACCTAGGTTTCGTATAAAATACGACTCTTTTAGGGGTTTCTTGTAATGTTTTGGACTCTATGGTTGAGAATCCAATGATGCCTGAACAGCAATCACTAGTGCTTTATATTGTCGTGGGAAGCGGCTCCGGTTCTAGTAAATCAAATAGTGTGTTACTCAGTGTGTGCTAAAAGGAATGTGTGCTTTAATAAGGTTGAAACTGTGAGTACATCTTGTTAGGTCCCTGAAGGGGTTTCATCTATCTGAAGGATTATTGTTGGCTTGTGTTTAGGTACTTCAATGGGATTATCTCCCCCTTTTTGATAAGTATGTCTGTAGATTAAATATTAGGTTTATAAATAGTAAAAAAGGAGTCATTTAAAAGAATAATGAGATAGTGTGAAAAGATTAAGCTTGTATACAAACAACAGATTATGTAAGGATTTGATTAAGGGCTTAGCCATTTTTAAAGGGACACTACTTTTAGACCAGCTGTTTAAGGTCATCTGAGCAGGTTAATGGATAAGGTGTCATTTCACTGAATGTGCCGAATAAATTGTAGCCAAATTTAACAGTGATGGTCAAATTTTCACAGCAGTATCATTCTATGATACTCCTGAATTTCTATACAGGGTTCGCACAGGCTTGAAAAGTACTTGAATATACAGGACTGTCTTGAAAAGTCCTTGAAAATAAAATTTGCCTTGAAAAGTACTTAAAAAACACTCAAGGGCCTTGAAAAGTCCTTGCATTTTACCATTTACAGGAGGATTCAACAGTGTTTTTGGAGACCTAAATCAGTATAAAATTGTGGTGCCTTTATTTGGTGCAGCATATGCTGCACCAAATAAAGGCACAACAATTTTATTCTAATTTTCTTGAACTAATGTCGCCATTATCTCAGTCTAGCTTTTCTGAAGAATAATTTTAACATGTTTTCATTACGTTTATGTCCTTGAAAACTGTTGGAGAGGCTTTTAATAATAATCTGAAGTCCTTGAAAAGTCCTTGAATTTTACTAATACTTGCCTGTATGAACCCTGTCAACCCATTTGAGTTAATTCTATCTCACATATTTCATACCATTGTTAGAGTGGGAAGAATAAAAACAAAAAAGGTGCATGTTCTTCCATGGGCAAATAAGACCGTGAATGCCATTGGATGCTTTTACACAAAAATATTGTCATATTCCAGATATGACATATTTTCATAAAATCATAAATTGAAAACTGTATTAAAATGTCTTCATTATAAATAGTAGATATGCATATTATATGCATCAATGACAAGAAGCTGACGTCACAATTTGGGAATTGGTGCAGGCAGAAGGTGTACTCTGGCTTTCCATACAACCTGGCTTGCTGAGATACAGCGACTAGCTTGTCGATTGAAATTTTGCTTGTATTTTACTTCCCCAAAAGAGAATAACGAAAGTGCTGATCAGATTTGGTTGAAGTGTGGACTGGTATATATGCCATTGTTGTTTGTATGCAACAAGATTAGGTTTTCTCACGATCAATTCCATATCATTGCCCTAGTTCCCATTACGCATGTTATGCACGTGCGTAATAAAAATAGTAACATTCAAGGGAGGTCATCTAATGTGGTAAAAGTGATTTTCCATACCATAAGGAACTACTCTTAGGAAAGAATTTGCTCCCTCTGGGAGCAAATTCTTTCCTTTAAGAGAAGTTCCCATTTCGAAAATGGATGCAATTTAAGAGAATCACTGCTTGATTCAGTAGTCTCCCTCTGATGTGCGTAACAATTAGGCATTCTGGCTATGCCGCTGCATATTTCCACAGTTTATGCTCCTCTTGTGTCAAAAAATTGGTAAGATGGAAACATTACTGAGACCCTTCCAGAAGGTTTTGGGGACATGGAGATAAGGGTACAATTTGCGAAAGGCGCCTTTTCTTTTGTGGACACTGGTACAGGGATAAGTTTATTAATTAATTATGTACTAACTTGAGATAATAAATATTCTGGTTGTAAAAAGTAAGCATTGGTTTGATTAAACATATTTATTTCAACTTTTAGACAACAAAGATACATACATTCTCCCCCTCTGCGGATCCAGAAAAATATTTCATGGGGTGGGGGGGTGTGGGGGGGCTGGCAATTTTTGTTTTAGCCATCAACATAATCACAGAGGTAAGAAGCAAATTTGGACACAAGCATGGACCTCCCTCAAGAACCCTAGAAGTGATTGGACCCAAAAGAACCCTAGAAGCAATACCAGTATTTCTAACAAAACCTGTTGCCATTCGTGATTTTCCAGTGGGGTCCTGACTCCCTGTCTCCCCCTCTCGATCCACATATTGTCCTCACTATAAGATTAACTTTTTACCAGCAGTATATTTACCTCTGTTGTACAGATTAGCGACAGGCTATCAAGAAGATTAGTGATAGGACCTTATTAGGTAAAGTAAGGAAGAGACAACTGAAAATTGTCATGAAAAAATGTACCTTTGTCCTTCTTTTAGTCTTTTTATAAGCATGTTTGGTGTTTTTGAAAACATAGACTGGTCCCAGTCTCTAATGTCATTTTTTCTAGTAAAACGGATATTCTCTCTAAGATAGCAATTTTAAACTTTAATTGGAGTAGTTCTAGGCTCCAACACTGAGGATAGAATTTTTATAAGATGATTTTTTCATAGCTAAAATATAATTGTAAATACATTTTAGTGGACTGATGCCATTCTATTGCAAACAGTGAAGACACAGATGTAATGCATGCAGCTAAAAGGGGCATTTCATCGTTTGCTATGATAAACACAATCTCAAGGGACAGAAATACATAATAATTTGGAAATCCTGAACTGTATGGAAGAATCCCATCAGTATATGAAGGGTTAAGCATGGATGAAAGTATTCAGGATTAATCCTGAATTCAGGATTTTGAGGCTGACTTTCTATAGAAAGTCAGCCTCAAAATGCTGAATTAGGAAGATTATAATAGCTACTCTGAATAATTTTCAGATTATCTTAACACAATTCACCATTTAAACATGCAATTATTCATTTTTGTAGGCATCCTGCAAGTTTAAAAATTTGAATTTCTAAAGTTCAGGATTTTGGAAATTTTGAACTTTCACATGGGTTAAGACATGTGCTCAGCTATATAGTGGGGCTTGATAATTTTATTGACTTCTATATCTTAAGGGAAAACAGTGACTCAGTGATAGAATATTTGACTCTAGACTGAGGGGTTGTGGTTTTGAGTCTTCCCGGCATCACTGTGTTGTGTCCTTGAGCAAGACAAAGTAATACATGTTTAGTAACTGGTTTGGCACTGGAAGACCCGTCCAAAACATATCTGAAAAAATGTTGAATGGGATATAAAGAATCAACTAAAGCAAACTTCCATTTCTTCTGTGTGAACAGTGTTTGTCAATTACTTCATGTGAAACTGCACCATAATAATGGTTGGTTGCACAAGTAATAAGTTCCCTTTTTATATGACCAGGCTCTAATAGCCCTAAATAGCCCCTTACATTGATTAATTAAATATTTACCAGTTTTGTTCCAAGGCTTTAATAGTAATTGTTATATATTCAGTATACGGTGTGAGTCCTGATCTTCTTTAGTCAGTAGAGCTGGATCTACTCTGTTTTGTAAAAAAAATACTGATCTGGGGTCAGGAGAAGAGGGATTAGATTTTAGCACTTATTTATTTGTAACAAAAAGTGTGGGGCTAGGAGAACTGGATGGCTTCATAAGTATTCTGCATTTGTGTTTTTGGACTGGTCAACAGACTTTGATTTTACAAAGATTTAATAATAACAAAGGATTTTTTAAATATGGAATTTGCCTTTAAATATGGAATTCGGGAATTTTTAATACATGATTTAACTCCTGAAACGCAACTTTTGGCTGCAATAGGGCATGGAACTACTGACTTAAATTTTCTATGAGACCAGTTACATATCATATTTGACAGAAAAATTTTGTAGTTGTGTTTTTGAAAGGGTGTGAGACGCACAGGTTGAATGGGAAAATGCTTTGAACCTGTGCATTGCACACCCTTACAAAACATTTCAGTTGTGTATGATTTTTAACTAATCGTATACATATCAAAAATTAAGACAGTTGCATACCATATGCAGCCAAAAACTTAGTTATGATTTAAAAATTCTCAAATTGTATATTAAAAGGCAAATTCCATATTTAAAAATTCCTTTGTTCAATGTGCATGAAATGAAGATGTATGTGGCAGTTGTTATGTTCCATTTGGAAACCGCAACTGATATATTAGTGATTCCCGGAAAACTGTACAATGCAGTTTTCGGGGAATCACTAATATTTCAGGCAAAGTTTGAATATTTGAAGATAGTTCAGGGTGTAGTTGCTCGTTACTTTTTTGGAAATAGTGACTAATATGTTAGTGATTCCCGTAAAACCGTTTTGTGTACTTTTCTGGGAATCACTAAAATTTCAAGCATATAATTTGGAGATATTTTATAAGAATTTTCTAAAAGGGTATGCAATGGGTGGAACAAATGGCTGATCGTCTAAGTGATATACAGTAATAAACTATTTTTCGGGATCACTCATATTTTAGACAGGTTTTGAAGCTGTTGTAAGAAGCTAAAAATAGCCTAATACATGTACAGTCACTAGACCACATTTTTCAACAACTTCCTTACAAAAATTGTTTTATCAAAAATTGTAGATCACAAATATGAAATACCTTACAAAGTGTTTTTAAGACAGAAGTTTCTAGGACATGAGTAACTGCTAAGCGCAAAAGCCACATTGTTTGACAATGGCAGTTACATCACTTATGAAGTGGATTAAAATAAGGTTAAAGTTTCAAACTCTAACCAAGTTAGATATGGAAAAACAAGGTAAGTTAGAGGGGGTTCAAATTTACAAAGGTGGTTTTGATTTAGTAATGTTCCTGATTATTTGGTATTTTTTGCCTGATTTTTCAGATAATTCTACATGAAAATGGAATAATTTTGGCTCAAAGGGGGGTTCCAGTGGACCCCCTGAACCCCCTTTGGATCCTCCACTTTCATCTCCCTTTTTATGTCTTACTGTTTTGTTTGGTCAAAATTGACAGGGTTCGCAAAGGCTTGAAAAGTACTTAAATTTAGAGGGCTTTCTTGAAAAGTCCTTTAAACATAAATATGCCTTGAAAAGTACTGAAAATTTAACTCACTCAAATGCCTTGAAAAGTCCTTGAATTCTATTTTCTGTAGGGCATAACACTGATGATGGAGATCTAAATCAGTATAAAATTGTTGTCTTTATTTGGTGCAGCAAATACTGCACCAAATAAGGGCACAACAATTTTATACTAATTTTCTAGTACTAATTTCTCAATTATCTCAGTCTAGCATTTTGACACTTAAATCAGGATTTTTTAGCATAAACTTTTAGTCCTTGAAAAGTGTAGGATAGTCTTGAGAAGTCCTTGAATTTTACTCAAACTTGCCTGTATGAACCCTGATTGAACCTCATATTAACTCTTTCCTTGCTAGGATGTGCTGATAACCTTTGCAAACATTTTGAGGTTTGATTGATATGGATACTCTGATTTAAAAAAAAAATATTGAGCCAGTGCATGAGATTTCCAACAATGTGGTGTGTGCGACCAGCAAAGCCTCAGATCAGCCTGCACATACACGCAGTCTGATCAGAGCCTTTGTTTGTGGCTTAAGTATTCTATGATTGTTAAGCTACTGACTGAACACCATTTGGAGTTACTAAGCTTCAAAGGATACTCTGATCTAAAAAAAAATATTTTGAAAACAGCAAAAGCATGAAAAATTTTCTTGCTTGCAAAGAGTTAACAGAGCAGTGACATTCTTTTTTTTCAGATGATGAGAAGAAACCGACATCTGTGTTCTATGTAGACCCAAGTCAGAGCATCATGGTCACCACGGAGAAGGGCGGGGACAAAAATGCTAATGAGGAGAGGAAGATTAGTGAGGCCGGGCCTGAGAAGAAGAAGAAAACAGCCCCCGTGGGCACCACTGAATATACTGTAAGTAAATAGACCTTATGAGAATGCCTGTCGACGGTCATTTGTAAACACAAACCCATAGTAGGGACATATAGGTGGGGTTGGGGGAGACAGCTGGTCCTGACGTTATTAACATCTTTCATGCTCAACTCAAATTGTTGGCATTTAAAAATGTATGAACCGGACAAATGTTCTGAGCTAGAAAGTGCCTCATTTGTTTGTATATTGGAGCCACGACATGAGATTTCCAACAATGTGGTATGTGCAACCAGCAAAGGCTCAGATCAGTGCATATGCGCAGTCTGATCAGAGCCTTTGCTAATTGCTTGAATATTCTACGACTATTAAGCTACTGACTGAACCTCATTTGGAGTTTCTAAGCTTAAAAGGAGGCTACACAGGGCCATCCGAGTCTACACTTGTCAAAATGCCACATTGTTGGAAATCACATGTCACGGCTCATTGATATTTTAAAGATTACATTCCATGCTCCAGTCAATTGAGTAGGAAACTTTTGCATAGCTTACAGTGCCATATTATAATACTAAAGAACCTTCGGTATCATATCTTGGATTAGCTGATGTTTCAAATCTGTGCCAAACTGGCCAGCGCCATTTACCAACAGGTATTTGAGAAGGGAAGCGATATTGAATTGTCCCCCCAGTGCAAAAGCAAATTCACTAAACTTGATGGCATTCTTTTTAAGGGATATATCATATTGATAAACAGTGCAGACCCAAATCAGACCACAGTATGCATATCTAATTAGGGTCTTTCCTGTTTCCTTAAAGGATCTTAACTTGAAATGGGAATAAATTTAAAACAACCCCCTAGCAATCACGATAATCTTTGCCAACAGTTTGGACACAGATCCTGATCTTGACACTCAAAGAATTTTTTAGAAACATAAATTTTGAAAAAAATCAGCAGGCAGCAACAGAAGCATGATAAATTAAATAGCATGCAAAGAGTTGAAGGGTTAATTTCGCATGTTTGTTGTATTGAAGGTGAAGGACAGAGAGACTATAGAGAGTATAGCGGCACACTTTGACACGACACCGTCGGAACTGAAGAAAGTCAACAGACTCATCTCATCCATGATCTTTGCTGGACAGGTAGTTTAAATAATAGACCAGAATTTTTTTATTTGTTGATTTACAAACCCTCCTACTGTAATTTTCCCGAAAGTAGAAAAAATTAATTTTCGTCCCCCCGACCTAAATCTGAAAAAAGCCTGTAAATCAACTAATAAAAAAAGTCTGGCCTAATAGCCAATTTCATAGGCCTACCATACTTTTCCGGATTTCTTACGTGATTCAAGTCATATGCACTTATATTACATGACATACTCAGCCAATCAAAATTCATCCTGTAACCACAAAATAGAGCAGATGCTCAGCTTGAACATACCAACAGTAGTTCTAGTTTGTAAGCATGCAGTCTTGTATGTATGGTATTGCATTTGCGCAGACTTGAATGCTGTCTGAAATACCTAAAATTGCTTTTTGAGGTACCAAAATATATACAAAACGACGCTTGTTAATTCAGGCAAGTTTGAGTAAAATTCAAGGACAATTCAAGGACTTCTAAAAGACTCCATCAGTTTTCAAGGACTATATGTTTATGAAAACACTGATTTAAGTGTTAAAATTCTACTTCAGAAATACCAGATTCAGGCCTCCAGATAAGAGTGCATATTGGAAAGCTATTTTCTTTATTACTCATCCAAAACATATGTTGTGGGTACTAAAAAAACCCGTCTCAATGAGACGGCTCTTTTGAGCACCCAAAACACATGTTTAAATTGATGGGTACGAAAATAATAACAAATACGCTAATAAAATTTCCTTATCTGGATCTATGTAGACTGAGCTAATAGAGAAAGTACTAGAAGATTAGTATTAAATTGTTATGCTTTTAGCTGGTACAGCATTATGCTGAACCAAACAAAGGCATAAAAATTTTATACTGATTTAGGTCTGTATCAACAGTGCCAGATCCTACAGAACACAGTAGAATTCAAGGACTTTTCAAGGCTTTTGAGTGATTTTCCAGTACTTTTCAAGGCCGATTTCATTTTCAAGTTTTTTCAAGCAAGCCCTCCAAATTCAAGTACTTTTCAATTTGTTTCTATTTCTGAAGAATCTGTTTTTCCAGATTATTTAGAGGTTGCAACAGCTGTCATTGTGCCATGTGCAGTTGGTAAAACTTCTCCCTTTTCATCGATATAGTGTTGATATTTTAGCTCACCTGAGCCGAAGGCTCATGGGTGAGCAAATAGTACACCAGTCACTCCGGCATCAGTCAACATTTTCAAACATCTCCTCTGAAACCACTGGGCCAATTAAACTCAAATTTCATATAAAGACTCCTTAGGATGCGGGAACAAAAGTTTGTTCAAATGGTACTGGTCACATGACCAAGATGGCTGCCACGCCCGTATATGGTAAAAATCTTTGAAAATCTTCATCTCCAGAGCCAGAAGGGTGATGACCTTGAGACTTAGTATGTAGCATTGGGGATGTGGGGCCAACCAAGTTTGTTCAAATGATGATCCTAGGTTGACCTTGACCTACTTAATTTCAAGGTCAAATTTGCTTCCATAATGCATTTAAATGGGAAATTTTTTGAAAAGTTGATTTTTTTTGAAAACTGTATTTTCACTTGATATGTTTAACCTAATGAGACAATGAGGCAAGTTCCAAAGGTAAAGGTTGACCTTAACCTTAGGTCATCATATTAGAGTCCCATCAATATATTAAAGCACAGTTTTCTCACAAACCATTGGCCCAATTTGACTCAAATTTCATGTGAAGACTCCTTATGATAAGTTAGCCAAAATTTATACAAAATATAATGATCACATGACCAAGATGGCCGCCATGCCCATATATGGTAAAAAGAAACATTTAGAAATCTTTTCAAGAACCAGAAGGCTGGTGACCTTGGGACTTAGTATGTAGCATTGGGGATGTGTGGCCTACTAAGTATGTTCAAATGATGATCCTAGGTTGACCTTGACCTACTAAACTTCAAGGTCAAATTTTCTTCCTAATGCACTTAAATGGGAATTTTTTTTGAAAAGTTTTTTTTTTAATACTGTTGAAGCTAAAGTCATTATTCTTAATTGATATGTTAAACCTAATGAGACAATTGCTATAAATAAGTCTCAAAGGTATAGGTTGACCTTTGACCTATCAGCCAAGGTGGCTCATGTTGGAGTCCCATCAACATCTTAAAACATAGTTTGCTCAGAAACCTCATAACCAGATCAAATTTCATATGAAGACTACTTATGGTAGGTTAGCCAAAATTGATACAAATTCTTCTGGTCACATGACCAACATGTCCACCACACCCATATATGGTAAAAACCCTTTAAATATCTTCTTCTCCGGAACCATTAGGCCAATGGCCTTTGGACTTGGTATATAGCATTGCATGATTGGGGATGTGGGCCCTACAAGGTTTGCACAAATAATGAACCTAGGTTGACCTTGACCCACTTTATGGCAAGGTCAAATTTGATTCCTTATGCATTTATATGGCAAAAATCTTGAAATGTTCATTTTTCTACAACTATTTAAGCCAAAATTATAATACTTGAAAGAAATGTTTACCTAATGAGACAATGGTTTTATAAAAGTACCAAATGTCAAGCTGACCTGTGACCTTTTATGCAGTACCACTTATTTGGACTGCCACATACCTATCTAAACTTCCATTTCTCATAAATCACTGGTCTGTTTGATGGAGTATTCGATTGTTTTAGGTCACTTAACCAAAATGGCCCCAACCTCAATATTTGATAAAACAAAATTTGTTATCCCCCGCAGAAGTCGGAGGGATAAAGTTTTGGCGTCGTCCGTGTGTGCGTCCGTCCGTCCATTCCGTCCGTTCACACTTTTTGTCTGTCCGGAACCATATCTCAGTACCTATTAGTCTGATTTGATTCATTCTTGGTACAAATGATTAGTACCATGGAATCTAGATATCCTGTAAGTTTGGTCAAAATCGACCCCTTAATTCTTGAGTTATTGCCCTTATTTTGGTATAGGCATTTATAAGGCAAAACCTATATTAGCTTTTTTGTGTGATGATCTTCTTATTTCATCAAAGCTATTATATTTAACAAATTCTTGCTAATGATTGCCAAGTGCCTGTAGATAAGCATGGCAGTGTCAAAGTTTTACCCCACGCCCTTTGACCCCACCTAAGGGGTCAAAGGTCAAATATTTTAATTTTGCAATAACGAAGGCAATTGTTAATATTTTTTGCTGAAATTTTGCATGCAGGCAGAGCAGCAATAGATATTAAACATATCAAACGGGATTTCAGTTTGAAGGCCTGGGTCCGAGTCCGTTGGGTGGACTTAGGGGGTGGGGCCGAGGCCAAAATTTAACTTTTTCAGAATATGGTCATATTGCATATCAAATTAAAGCTGACGACGCTGGCAGCAACATGGTAGCAAATATTTTGCCCACAGACACACCCTTGACCCAGGGGATGGGGTCAAAAGGTCAAACTATGTATTTTTCTGAAAGTAGTCATGCTGCATATCAAATTAAAGCAGATGTAAGTATATTTTTTATTAAACTAAGCACTAAAACATACTTGACAGGCATTTGTTATGATCTAAATGATACTGAAGGTGAACTAATGGTTAGATAAATGGGATTTATGTTTTTTTATTTACATGTTTCTCTCAAATAACCCTTTGTCGGGGGATATAAATTCGTCGAATTTGTCTTGTTTCATTATAAGCTGTAGTTTACCTTGACTTTTTTAACATTATTTAGGAGATCAGGTGAGCGCTTCAGTACCATCAGGTCCTCTAGTTTCATATTCTGGTCCTTCAGGAAAATTGGGTTCTGACAGAAAGTAGAATACCGCTTAAGCCGGTACTGAGGGCGTGAGAATTGTTGCATTTTCCATTATAAAGTTCTCATGAACAATAAAACTGAGTCTTCTGTTTTATTATAGTGTAGGCTTTATTTCTGAAGGATCCGTTTCTGATTATTTGCAATCTATATGGTAGCACTGTCTAAGTGGTGTTGCATGAGATAGTCCTTTCCGTGAATATTGCATCAAGGTGTCATAAAGTTAAAGTGACACACCCGGACCATTGCCATCTCAGTGAGCCGAGATGGTGATGAGTTGGCTATGTCATTTAATAGCTCATCACTATCGCTTGAAATGGCTACTGAAATTATCCTTTCAAATGGCAACTTTACTTTCAACCCATTTAAGCGAAGTGATTTAAGATTGATAGCCCTTTTGAAAAGCTTATACTTGTAAGCACTTTATAATTATCATTAATTTTATTCTGTTACAGGTAATATACATACCCGACAAGAACTATGTGCCTACATCTGTTGCTAGATCAGTGTCGCCCGCAGAACCCATGGATATTGTCAAAAAATCACCAGTTGTCTCCCCTGTTGGAAGCCCAAGGCCAACCATGGTAAGCATTGTCAAATTATTCCTGAAGTCAGATTTTTAAGGCTGATTTTCCATAGACAAATACAAAAGCTTTAGAAAAACTTAAAAATATTGGTATCAAAATGTTCCTTACATTGGTTTTAAGAAAATGAATACCCAAAGTTTATGGTTTTGTTTACTTTTAAGAAGATGGGCTCAAGAGAGTCAATGTAGAAAGCAGAGGTCATCCAATTTGAGTATAATTCACTGGTGAGAACAGGTTATATTTGACTTTTGAAAATACTGCTTTTGAAATAAACAATTTATTTAGCTTATATTTCCCAGCATTCTACTGCCTACAGTGAAACCTGTCTTAAGCGACCACTCAAAAATAGACAAAACAAAGGTCTGAAAGCCATGTGGTATCTTAATGCAGGTCAAAAGCCCTGCAGAATGCTACTTTTGACCTGCATTTAGTGATTATCGGTCTTGAAAACCTATTTTTGGTCTTCTTTTGGGTGGCCACTTAAGACAGGTTTTACTGTAGTTTATATTAATTTTTGAGCCAGCAAATGAATGTTTTAGGCATTAATTGCATTGCCCAGGAGCAAGAACTTGGGTGAGTCTGCGCAAATGTTCAGACTCATATAAGCCTTCCCTGCTTGCATACACAAAAAAACTGTAGATGAAAAAGAAAGTGAGTATGATCAGAAAATATCACAATCACCAACTGCAGACCAACCCACAGCACCCTGAGGAAGAGACATGGAACAAAATCATCCACATGACATCAAGAAGTCAATTAAAATACAGTAAAACCTGTGTAAAACGGCCACTCTCAAAAAGACCAAAAATTGATTTTCCAAGACTAGTTATTGCTTAATGCAGGTCAACAGAATTGCAGAATGCTCCAATGGGAGCATTCTGCAATACTGTTGACCATCATTAAGCTACTATTTGTCATTTAGACCTTTGTTTTGTCTATTTTTGAGTGGCTGTTTTACATAAGTTTCAGCTCTCTCTTCCCCAGTGAAAAGCTACGGTTAATGTCCTTAAATTTCAAACACTTTACTCTTTCTTTTCTCAAATAAGATAATGGTTATCAAAGCTTGTCCTCACAAAATGTCAGAATAGCAAACAGGGAAGAACCTGATCAGACGGCTTCTTCAGAAACAGCCTGATCTGGGTCTGCGCTGTTTGAACATGCCTTTTTGTTCAACAAGTAGGGTTAGAAATTTTAGAACAGTTACTGTAAGTACTAAATTACAAACAAAAAAAACAGAAACAATGGGACCAATAGCAAATAATGTAATGAATCAAAACAAAAACGACAAAACTACCCCCTTAGAAGAAGACTCAGTCAATAACTTTGACCTTAGTCCATTGGATATGTCAGGGAGGCTGTTGTACACATCATCTGTTGGGAGTCGAAACCTTGTTACTCTGATTTTCACCAAAACGACTTTTTGTCAATGCGGGAATATCAAGCGCATGGCGCACATTCTGTCAAATTCTCCTAGCTCTAGACCAATTAGAACCCCCTTAAAAAGTATCTATAGTGCTTCAAAATATCGTATCTATGATAGATACCATCAATTTGGTGCTCATTTTTACCGAGATACGATGTTTTGCCATGAAAAAGGTGCTCAAAATGTCATAACTGGATGGTTTGTAACTCATGTGAAACTCCTCATAATGACTTAAATCTTTATGGAAAGTTCAAAACACCAATAACAGTGAATTTGGATGTTATTGGATATAATCCTGTCTGACTTTCAGCAATTTAGGACACTCCTAGCAAAAGTTATTCAGTTTTTTGTCTCTCCTGAAAAATGTGAAAGATACGAGTTTTTGACTCCCAACCAACGATATGCAATAAATACCAAAGTGTCATTTGTTAGCTCAACTAAATTGTATTATTATTAGGATGTTCCACTGGTGAAAGCAGCAAACAGACCTCCAGATGTTATTCCTGGTCATGCGGAACGAAGCCCCACCGAGGAGGCGGAGTTTGAGATAGTCCCGCCCGTCCCGCCCACAAAGCTGTCAGAAGACGAAGTGCAGCAGCTTGACCAAGACTGTATGGAGAGATTTATAAAGCTTAAAGTGAAACATATAACAGATGGACAGGTATTGTACTACTCATTTTATATTTCATTAGACTTCTACCAGCAACTAAGACCGCACAATGCCTTTGATAAGAGAGCCTTTTTTGCATTATTTTCTTCATAAACATGGTCGGATCCAGATGGGGGACGGGGGTCCTAACCCCCCTTTCTCGAAAATCACAGGACTGTAGGGTTTCTTATCAATACTGGTCTGGATCCCATTGACAACCAAGCCAGCATTCAATGTTGGGCCACCATCTGCCCGCCAGTGAAACGCCATTTCAATGGCGTTTCACTGGTGGGCTGATGATGGCCTGCTTTTGGTGGTATTTAGTTGTATTTGGATCCTCTAAAAGGTTATAAGAGTTGGTTCGACTCTGACAACCCTCTCTAGATCAGTGCATGCTAAGCATAAGCATGGGATACATTTGTATTTCGGCTTTGTTTTTTTAATTAAAAGGCTGCTTGTAGTTTTCCAAAAGCTAATGCTTGTTTGCTTTTAAACTCTTTTTCCAAATTTTCATCAGAGTTTACATGGACACTTTTACATTTAACATTATATTTCAATATGGCTTCGAAAAGTTTCCAACATTGAAACCCTAAAGGAGAGTGGAGACCCTTGAAACTTTGTATTTAAAAAAAAGAACCACGAAAGAAAAGCAAACATACTTTTGCTGCTTCTTAAAGAATATAATCTTATACATTAACATTTTACTGAGTGATTCAAAAGTTCCTGTGATATGTGTTTTTGTTTAAGCCTGTTTCACATCCATCGTACAATCATTTGGCATTGCGATTTTCTGCAGGCGTCAGGCTGTGCAGCAGATCACAGACAAATTGCATACCTTATGTAGATTTTCATATAATGTAAGGCAATCGTATGATGCTTGCACCACTGTCTTGGGTTCACATGCAGGGCTGTTGCCAGATGTGCTTGCAGAGTTGCAAGACTATCTCATGTGCAGCCGTGCGACAGTCATACAAACTCCAGAGGTAGCCCTATGCTTCGTAGCATTCTTGCAATAGCTGTGCAATAAAGTTCATGGTCAATGCAAGATAATCATGTTACTTTCTTGTGGCATTTGCAGCTGAAATACCTGAATGGCGCCTCAACCTCAGTCATATGAATGTTTACATGTCTTGCAGCAGTCTTGCGGCTGTCTTGCATCCTCATAAGATCGCAAGAGCATCACAAAGAAAATGAGCATTTCGAAAATTTAGTTTTTGTTGTTGCCACATCGTAATGACTCTGTGATATCACAAGGCAGTCTTGTGGTGTTGCCCACAACACCATAAGAACTGGCGCACGAAACCCAGTAATTTGTCCTCTTAGGAGAGGTGTACAGCTGCCGTACGATTGATGTGGGAGAAACTTAAAGCTGCATAGTCTGTAACTTTTGATATTTTTCAAAACTTTTTATTTTCTTTTTAAATCATTTGTAAAAGTAGAATTAAGTTATGTTTTCACAATAAATCTGTTCACTATAGCTGAAAATTGCACGGAAAAGTGAATTATCTTATAAAACAGGTGTGTTTTTCTCTTGTTGGTAATTATTTGCATCCCTCCAATAATTACAGACAGTTAATTTTAACATAAATGCTGTTGTTTTGATACTGATAATTTGCTAAGATTTACGAAATTGGTAAAATGTTTACCTGAATTTGAGTTATTTTACTGTGTTCTTGAAAAATAGAAACCTTAGTTCTAAAATTAAAAGATCAAAAGTTACAGACTAAGCAGCTTTAACAACCATCATGGATGATGATATGAGCTGTGACATGTGATTTCCAACAATGTGGCAATTCGACATGAATAGATGAAGCATCATTTTAAGCTTAGAAACTCCAAATGATGTTCAGCCAGTAGCTTAACAGTCATAGAATATTCGAGCCATAAGCAAAGGTTCTGATCAGACTGCGCATATGGGCAGGCTGGTCTGAGCATTTGCTGGTCCCACATACCACATTGTTGGAAATCTCATGTTGCGGCTCATATGCTTGCACTGTCTTAAATAAAGTACAACATATTAGTTTAAGGCTTAAATATGCATTTTGTTAGCTGTGTTTGCACCATAGAAATCTTTCAACATCTGTTAGATTGACCATATCTCAAATAACCCTTTATATACGGGAAACGCCTAAACAGGCACAGTTTACAAACAGTGAAGACCCAAATGAAATGCCGCATAATGCAACATTTTATTAGTGTCTACAATGCTTATTTTTTTATAAAAAATGATCTTCAGACAAATAATACAATATTTTTTTTAGTTATGACCTGACATCCCTAGATGCATACAATGGACTATCTCAAGTCTTTTGTATCAAACCAGAAGGAAGAATTCATTTGTATACAAATGGGTTACTGATTCATTGTAATTGACTAAACAAGCGTATTGAGATGTGAGGGTGTCTGAATAGTTTTGCTTATTGTAAATACTGACACAATGCTTATTAATTCCTTTGTTGCTTTTTAAACGCACAAATGTTGTTTTTGTTTTAGCATGGCAATAAGGTATTGTAAATAATATGATAA
This sequence comes from Loripinus fragilis, assembly GCA_964019695.1. Taxonomy (NCBI): domain Eukaryota; kingdom Metazoa; phylum Mollusca; class Bivalvia; order Lucinida; family Lucinidae; genus Loripinus; species Loripinus fragilis. The sequence goes on from OZ026528.1 coordinate 46,485,104, forward strand.
GCAACATATTGCAAGAAGTGCCTCTATCATTAGCAGACCAAAGAAAGCTCAGGACATCTGATTATCAACTTTTATTTTGTTTCCATATCTGCTTGGTTTTTAATAATTTGCAGGCTGGTCTGAGCTTTCTTTGTTTGCAAATATCATAGAAGTACTTTGTTCCCAAACACATGTGTATGCTTTTCTCTTTTCAACCATTAGCATGCTATTTGCAATATCCAAAAATGACATTTTCTTTGTATAAGCATGTATTTCTCCAGACGCGAAGAGGGTTTGAACAATTTTTGTTTCAAACTGTTTAGTCTGTGCGAACACCTAAGATGCTGATAAGACTGCACATATGCAGTCTGTCTGATAAGTACCTTTGCTTCTGTCTAACTAAAAAGTATAACAGTTGTATTTGCTAAATTATAATTTCAATATTTTGGCTAGTCTTTGTAGCTGAACAGCCTGTTTTTACCTTACCATGTTGTGAACCCTGAAAGGGGTACGTGCATTAAGGGGCTATTTTGGCCCCCTCTAGAGCCAAAAACTGAAAGTTGCTTTTCACCAATTTCATCTTATTGGTTATTAGAAGAATAGCCCAAGTGTAAAATTCTGGCATTTATTTTACTTTTACCAGTTGCTATGGTAACCAAAATGGCCGACAAAATATGCTTTAAATAGAGAAATTGCCATTTTAGGCAAAATTTGAGGCTTTTGGACATGATTTTTAAGAATTAGATATCAGCACAAGCGAATACCAAAAAAACCTTTTTATTGTGTGCCGTGATATATCTCATCATGTGTTAAAATATTTTTTGGTATTTACTTGTGCTCTATATTAATTCCTCTGTTACATGTCTCAAATTTGCACCAAAATAATCATTTTCCTATTTGCAGCCTATTTTGGCGGCCATTTTTGTAACCATAGCAACCGTAAAAGTCGAATCAATGCCAGACATTTACACTTGGGCTATTGTTCTAATAAACTAATAAGAAGAAACTTGACGTGAAGAGCAACTTTTATTTTTTGACCTCATAGGGGGCCAAAATTGCCTCTTAATGCATGAACCCCTTTGGGGTTTCTCCTGATGTTGCACATTAATTATGTGTGCCATCACATGGCAAAGACTATCAGTGCATTAAACAAATTATGAATAATTTTCTATCTAATCACTGTAGCCTAACAGGCAAGCTTGCATTATTTTTATTTTCCAAAATAAAAACAAGATTTTTTTATGAAGTCTATGTCTATTGTGTCTATGAGTGTCATTTTTGGATTCATGTGGGTCAAGGGTTCAAGCTTTTATGTTCAACCATATATGAGTACTTACAATATACAGTTACAATTATTGTTGACATTATTTAGGTCTTGCTGCTAAAAAACCTGACTTTAAATTGACTGAATCAGAATTGCGTCCTACCTGGTGTGTGTTGGTTGATTATTCTGGCTTGTTAAGTCAATGAGGCCTAAATTTAAATTTTATTTGTTTCCCCTTACCCGACCGACCCTGAAAAAAGGCCCTACTCAGAAAATTTTATTTCAATTTTCAGTCAAAGATTTTTTTTTTTTAATTTCATTGCAAACTTAGAGACTTGTCCAATGTGAACAGTGTTATCTTTAATAAAAATTCTTAGCAAATTGTTTGTGTATTTAATTTTATTGCCTATAGTAGGACTATGTAGTAAAACCTGAAGGTTAATAAAGGTCAAAAGTATTGCAGAATGCTCCCTGGGAGCATTCTGCAATACTTCTGACCTGCAATATGTGATAATCAGTCTTTAAAAAAAAAAAAACATTTTTTTTTGAGTGGCCTCTTAAGACAGGTTTTACTGTAGACAATTAAGTTCAATGGGTATCAAATTTGAGAAGTTAAACAAAAAAATAATTCCGACCGTCCATACCGGTAAAACAGGGTTGGGTAAGGGGAAACAAAAATATTTTTAAGGTTGGTTGGCCTGAGGGATATATCAGCAACAAATGCCACTATGAGGTGAATGTCATGTAGATCTGCAAGACAAGGGTTGTTGTGGTTGCTGTTAGCTAGTTTTAAAAATATGTAATGAACATGGAATTACGTCAAATCTTATTTGCTGTTTATATGTATAGGTAATGATTGCCTTGGCTTTTTGGTTATCCTTTTACCTAACGTATGATTATACACTGAAGGACATTGAAAACGCAAAAATCGAAATTCATAATATTTACTGATATAACTTTTGATGTCTCAATTTTATTGAGATTTGGCAAAAATGAACATCAATATGTCAGCCTAACATGTTTTCAATTTTATGTAAAAGTAATGAATAATGTTAGAGCAACACTCTATCAAATAGCAATACCCACTATGATTCTAAAGTTGCAATTTGAAATTTGTCTAGAAATTGGACACGATTTTAAATTATTGTGATAAAATATTTTTATTAAAAAATCAGAAACAAAGTGCCCTTGGAGCCCTACTATTCGTCTGGCACTGACAGTAGCAGGTCAAAACAGATATCTTCGATGTAAATATTGTCGATAGACAATTGGCGTAAGATGCCTCTAAATGCTGGTTGCCATTCTTGGCTGACCAGACATGCGTCGATCTTTAACTATCCCAGCAGCCTGGTAACAATCTCTGAGTGCTGTATAGTTGATGGATAGCAATTATGATATCTGGCGACGTCAGAAACACGCACCCCAGCTTTTATCATTCCAATTGCGCCAGATTGTTCATGTTTAGACAAATGTGGCATGAACAATAAAGCTGAAGCTGCTTTGTGTTTTATACATGTATACTTTCAAGCTACATGTAAAATGATAAAATATTTTGCTTCATTGATTCATGGAGATGCCACGTGCAAAACATAGTAAACCAGCGATGCGTAGCTGGTGGTAGACAGTGTCTTTAAAAACACCGGTATTGGGGGATGTCGTTACCATCCATTTTTATCTGTTAAAGAAGGCTAAAAATGTTTTTGGATGCAAAAAATAATAATTTTCATTTTTTGCATTTTTAAAGTCCTTCAGTGTATAGATGCACTTGTATTATTATTATTATATTATATCTTTTCTAGAAGGAATCAATTACAGCAAACAACTGTTTTCCTGTCACTTATGACAATTGTTGTCTGCTTTACCATCTGTTTATGTGCTTTGGTAACCTACATTGATATTGCAAACAATATTGACCCAGTGCAGTCTGATCTAGGCTCATAGTGTTTGCTTCCATGGTAGATTATTGGTTAAAACATTTTTTTTTTTATAAATTTGTCAGGATTGGCAATTAAGCTAAATAGCTTATAAGTATCCTTTCTTCAAGTTAAATATTATTGAGTGCATTTGAATATATGCAGCAGATAATAAGTGTCTCCTATACCTTTATGGGATGTTTTACACTGCATAAACCTCTGATTTCCAGTAAATTCAGTGACACAATTCATTATTTATATAGATTCATTATATCTTATGGATAAAAAACAGTGTAAATCCTGATCAGCTGGCTTCTGATGAAGCCAGCTGATCAGGATCTTCACTGTTTTCAAAAGACGGTATAGAATTTTGAAATTAAAAATGTTCGCATTATGCTTATAAGGTCCCATACAGTTTATGAAGTGTTGCATTTCAATAATAGAAATATTCTTTTCTAGTCATTTAACCCTTGTATTCCGATGGATTATCCCATACATATTCGTACTATAAGTATGGGATTGCCCATTTTGTATTTAAAAGGGTCACATGTCAGGGTTCCCACAACCTGGAAAAAAAAAAGTTCCATGCCTGGAAAAGTCATGGAATTTGAAAAAAAAGCTGAATAATCATGAAAAAATCATGGAATTTTGTGAAATAATTTGACGAAACCACCAGTAGCCAGAAAACACAAGTGTCTGACAGCTAGTTTTCTGGCTACTGGTGTACACTTGTGTGTCCGACAGCTAGTTTTCTGGCTACTGGTGGTTTCAAGTTTTAACTATTTCAAAATGCATGCATGGTCTACAAGCATGCTGTTGTTGCTGCATTCCGCATTTATGCTGCTGCAAAAAGGGGATGTTGGAGGCTGTGCATTAAATAGTCATGGAAATTACATTGTTGATCATGGAAAATCATGGAAAAATCATGGAATTGTGTTTTTGAATTTCTGTGGGAACTCTGACATGTTTAAGTTTCTGAATTATGAGGTATTTTTTGTCCCCGAATGTTGTTAAATAATCTTAGCAAACAGTGCAGACCCTGATGAAATGCAGCATGATGCTACATTTCATCTGAGTCTTCACTGTTTGCCAAAGTACCTATTTAGGGGTTACCAGTATACAATGGGTTAAACCTTATATTCTTCTTAAATATCTTGGAATCCTGGAATTCTCTAAACTGCTGTGATTTGCAGTCATAAAATGGTATTTTATTTGTTTTATGGCGGTATCTGAGACAATAATATGGCATTTGCATTGGAATTGTAACGTGAACCACGCCATAAGTTGACCTATCTTTAGTGCTTGTGTCTAGCTAAGTCAACGACTCAAACCAGGCTGCACAGCTACAGGGACTGGCTAGAGAGTTAAAATTTTGTATGTTAAGACTTTCAAATCTGAAGATGATTATAGCGTTACTGAAACTGTACAGATGCGCAGTCTGGTCTGAGCTTTTTGGTGTTGGCATATTTTGTACTCGTATTTTGTTCCACAAGGATCATATAAACTATTTGCATACTGGGTAATTTTTCATACTTTTGTTGTCGTCTGCTGACTCTTTTCAAAATATAACTTTTTCAAAAAATTCTTCCATGAACACTATTAGAGCATCAAACTGTTTGGATCCAGATCAGGACTGACATTTTGTCAGTCCTGATCTGGGTCAAAACTGTTTGTAAAGGTTATCAGCAGACGGCAAAGTTGCCGCTAGCAAGGATCATATTTATGCAGCAGAAATGGAGACAAATATCTTTTTATTCAGTAAACATAGAATACAAATGAGCTGTATCTTAGATGGCATCTGGTGTAGGAAAGAGGACCTGTAGCTTTGTACACCAAGTTTGCCCGTTTTGGTTCCAAACTGTTTGCACAGGTTATCAGCATTAAAGTCACAATTGCAGGGAAAGAAATTATGAACAAATATACCCAAACCAGAGTGTTGGGGTGTGTTAACTCTTTTGTTGCTAGAGGGGATTGTTGCTGTTTGCCAATGGCATAGCCAGAACACTGAAAAAGTTACGCACATCAAAGGGAGACTACTGGATCAAGCAATGATTCTCTTCAATTGTGTCCCTTTTCAAAATGGGAACTTCTCTTAAAGGAAAGAATTTGCTCCCAGAGGGAGCACATTTTTTTCCTTTATGAGCAGTTCCTTATAGTATGAAAACTCACTTTTATCACATTAAGTGACCTTCCTTGAATGTTTCTATTTTTATTATGCACTTGCATAACCTGCGTAATGGATGCTGCGCCAATGTCTGCTGATAACCTTTGTTAACAGTCTGGACTGAGATCCAGACCATCAGAAAATCTGTCCTGATATGAATCCAAATCGCTTGACACTCTTAACATATTCCTATAAAAATGTGTTCAAAAATATTTTTTTAAAAAGACAGCAAACAACGATAAATGTATGAAAAATTACCTTGCATGCAAAGAGTTGAAAATGGCAATATTTTTTCTTATGGTAATAAGTAAACATAACTATGATAAGTAAAAAAGTATTCAATGAGGTTCTATGAAGACTTTTAAAAATAAAAGCATCATATTGGCGAATGTTTATACACCTGAGATTTAGATAAAGACATTTTGAAAGCATTATTTTCTTACCGTCAATTTAACATGTATATTTGGTACTCAAAAGAACCAAGACGGTTCTTTTAAGCACCCACAACAAATGTTTTGGTTTAGAAATTTATAAAAAAAATCCATTATGCACTCAAATCTGGAGGCCTGATATGCTGCATAAGGGTTGCCACATTATAACCCTTAATGCGCCAATCGTAACAAAAGTTGTCTACTTTTCTCGTCTGCTGAAATGTTAAAGAAGCCTCTATGGCAAACAGTTTGGACCCAGATCAGACTGCTCCTAGTCTGTTCTGGGTCAACCCTGTTTGCTTCTATATTAGTTAGTCAGTAATGTTAGGCAATTATTTGCAGCAGACGACATTTTCGGATGTATTTTTTCTTAGCGCTTCAAGGGTTAATCTGATTTCTTTGTTTACAGGGTGTAGTAAAAGGAACCTTACTAGTCACTCCAAATGCCGTCATGTTCGATCCTGACGTCCTTGACCCCCTGGTGGAAGAGCATGGCTCAGAGAAGTATGGAATGATCGCGCCCATGGACATGATTATCAGCGCGGCAATGTACCATGATATTGCAGTGATGAAGCTACGTGGAAAAGTACAGTAAGTAATATTACATCTTTACTCCATAGGCTATTGTTAGATCATGACATCATTTTCTATTGTTAGACAACATTGAAAAATTAAAGGAAAATTTAAGTTAAGTTTTGATTACTTTTGAAAATATTATGAAAAATGGAGCTTTGCTCTTTTGGAGCAAATGCTCCATTTTCCATAATATTTTCAAATACTTGATGTTTCAAAGGCATCAAAAGGCATTATTATGGAGTAAAGGGTTAACTCTTTGAATGATGTAGCTGTCAGCTGACTTTTTTCAAAATTAATTCTCAAAGAACCCTCTCAGGAATACCATCAGTGTATCTAGCAGTTTGGATCCATATCAGGCCCGACATTTTGTTTGCCTGATATTGTTCTAAAAATTCAGTTGTACCTTCCCATTTCTGGCTAGTGACCTTGAGGTCAAGGTCATGAACTTAAAAAATTCTCCCTAGATGGGACTCATTTAAAGGGTAATGTTGAGAGGCAAAAGCTTGATTCAGGCAAGCTATGCTGTCCTACAACAGCTCTTATTTGTTGTCTGTTAATTTTTGTCCAACTACCTATGGGGATTTACTAGCAACCTTTTAGGTTTTCACTTTAGATTGTTTGGTTTGTGTGCAAAAAAGTAAGTAAATTGGCTTTAAGATGTTTTTTTCCGCAGCAAAATAAGTTGAACTTTGATGATGTCTGATATATTTTTCTGTTTAGCCCTGTAAAAAAAATGGTATGCATACAGAGAGAAAAGATTTTCAGACTATCTGTGTGATTGTTTCTTTTTCCAGACCTGATGGAACAATGTTCCCTAAGCCAGAGGTTTACCATGACAAGACATGTCCCCTGTTTATAGCCAGACAGAACAGTAAAGAAAAGGAGATTGACGACAGTGAAGACCGGGTCGGAGATCTATCCGACATTGCTGAGGCTAAGAGAAAAACTTACAGTAAAACTAAGTCAGAAAGTGTGTGTTCATGTGGTGGGGGTATAGACCTTAAAGATAAGGAGTCATTGTTCACATTTGACAGTGACAAATTTCCAGAATCGGAGAATCTAAGTGGTGAGGTTAATTTGGGAAGAAATGCAGATTCTGCTGATGATACTGAAATGAAACTAGGTGGTGAGATATCCGCTTCTTTAGAAGAAAACCTGATTGACTTCGGTGAATCTGAGGTAAAGGCAACAGAATGTGATAAATTCAGTAAAACAGCAGAATTCTCTGAGCTGATAGAACATTCTTTGAAGCCGACACATAGTCCAAGAAGTCCTAAGAGCCCAAGAAGCCCGAGGAGCCCACGTTCACATGTAACATTCTCTATCGATGAAGATTCTGAGGCTGTCACAGCAGTCAGTGACAAAACAATTACAGTCAGTGACAAAACAATTACAGTCAGTGACAAAACAATTACAGTCAGTGACAAAACAATTAGTGATACTTTAGGAAGAGCTGAAGCAGTGAAAGAACCTTTCACTGCTTCAGCTCTTTCTAAAGTATCAGCTGTTGGAGACATTGAAGATAAGGACAAGGAAGCATTGGAAGGCGAAGAAAAGACTCAGATTGGAAATATTGTGTACCTCCCTGTTAGAGAGGACAGTGAGGGGCACGTAACTCTTAAATCACTTGAAGAAACTCAAAATGCTTTGTCTAAATTAAGCACAGAAGCCTTCGAGCAAACATCTAAGTCTGATACTAATCTCACGGGAACTGAACCGATGAAGAGTGAAAATCAGGACATTGAAAAGAAACGTTCAGCATCAACAAGCTCACTGGGGCCGTTCAGCCCTTCTCCTCACTTGAGTGCTTTTGTGAATTACGCAACGGGATTCTTTTCGCGAACGGAATCCCAAAAAGATATCAAGGATATAAGAGATGTAGTGCCTGAATACAAGACTGAAGAACTTAAGAAAATTTCCGACATTCCTGTGATCGCTGCGGCGCCTATGGCAGGGAAAAGACGAGGGAAGATCAGTCGTCATAGTAACACCAATCAGGAGATTGCGGTGGAAAGTGCGGTGAAAATGACTGAAAAATTGGAGGATCTATTTTCCGTGGATTATGATAGTAAGTTACTTCACTCTCCTAATGACTCTAGATTATACAGGGTTCCCACAAGCTCTGGAAATCACGGAAAACCTGAAAAAGAGTCAAAAAAAGTTCCATGCATGGAAAAATCAGTAAATTTGAAAAAACCTGAATAATCATGGAAAAGTCATGAAGTGAAATAATAACACGAAACCACCAGTAGCCAGAAAAACTAGCTTTCAGACACACAAAACTTGTGTGTCTGAGAGCTAGTTTTCTGGCTACTGGTGGTTTGTGTGTCTGACAGCTAGTTTTCTGGCTACTGGTGGTTTCTAGTTTTAATTATTTCAAGATGCATGCATGGTCTACAGGCATGCTTATTTAAATACATTACTGTTGCTGCATTCCCCATTTATCTCAGCGTGTTGAATATGCCGCTAAAATGGGAGGTTGGAGGCCATGTATTAAAAAGTCATGGAAATTACATTGTTGATCATGGAAAAATCATTCAATCGTGTTTTAGAATTTCTGTGGGAACCCTTTTATAGAGCATTTATGGGCCTCAAGGCGAGAAAACCGCTCTTCGGTGTTTCCAACTAGGTCATACCAAAACCAGCCTGATCAGCTACAGAGACTAGCTAGAAAATTGAATATTGGCCCGGAGAAAATCTAGATATGATTGGTTTCAATAAGCAAATAACAAAGGTGCTGATCAATGCTGATGAGCAAGCTGGTCTGAGCCTAGTTGTTTGCAAAACCCCAAAGAGAGGTTTTCTCAGGTCGAGGCCAATATCTGGAAAGGAGGGTTGAGAAGGGTTTATTCTGAACAACAGTAAATATTCTAAAATTTCAAACACTAGTATGCTTCAAAAAAGGTCTTTCTGAAGGATCTTTTTTTTCATATTAACTAGACAAACAGAGCAGACCCAGATCAGACTGCTTCTTCAAAAGCAGTCTGATCAGGGTCTTCCCTGTTTGCTATTCTGACTTAAATTTTGTGAACTTGAATCCTGATTACCAACATTCCTTTTAAGAACAGAAAGAGTTAAGTGTTCAAAGTTTTTGGAACATTTACCATAAATTATAGAGTATATTTCTGAAAACTAAGGATAGAGGAGGGTTTTTTCTGAACTAATCTGTTTTCAGCGTTAAATATAAGGGCTTGCACATGAGATTTTGGTACTAATGGAAAAAGCGCAAAAGCCTAATTGAAATGCACATGCTGACATATTGGCTGGGCAAGAAGATAGAGGTCTAAATTTTGGTCTGGGTCCAATTCTACGTCAATACTATGTATGGGAGCAGAGGATGCACTGGCAAGACTGCGTGGATGAACAGCCTTGTCTTGGCCTTTACTGCTCTCTATTGCTTTGTTTTGTTGCTTTACGTCCCAAGTCAACAGCTATGGTCATGGCAGTACGGTCAGTTCACCGTACCACACTTTTTCCTGTGCAAGCTTGAACAAGCAGTTAACCAGTACTTTGTGCACATACATTCGCTTGTAAACTGACAACAACCATTCTTGAATGATTCAGCGGAAAGGAGGAGAATGGCATTAGAAACTATTTCATGATCAATCTCCACAAATTGGGACCTCATACTAGCGACCCCTGGAAGACACTCATCTGAAGCCAGACATGTTAACGACTGACCTACGCTGCCCGGCACTCTCTGTTGCGATAAGTACCAAAATCTTGTGTACCACCTGTTACACTGTGTTTATTCAAAAGAACCATCTCAGTGAGATGGAAAAATCATATGTTTAGGCCAGAATTATTTTATCATTTGATTTACGGGATATTTTTACAGATTTAGGGTAGAGGGGATGAAAAAAAATAAATAAAAAATCTCTGAAAATGACCAGTTAACTGGTCATTTTCAGAGCTTTTTAGCTCACCTGAGCGGAAGGCTCATGGGTGAGCAAATAGTATACCAGTCACTCCCGCGTCCGTCCATCGTCCGTCCGTCAACATTTTAAAACATCTTCTCCTCTGAAACCACTGAGCCAATTGAACTCAAATTTCATATGGAGACTCCTTAGGACGCGGGAACGAAAGTTTGTTCAAATGGTCCTGGTCACATGACCAAGATGGCAGCCACGCCCATATATGGTAAAACCCCTTTAAAAATCTTCTTCTCCAGAACCAGAAGGCTGATGACCTTGGGACTTGGTATGTAGCATTGGGGGTGTTGGGCCTACCAAGTTTGTTCAAATAATGATCCTAGGTTGACCTTGACCTAATTAAAGTCAAGGTCAAAGAATTTCTAGCGATAAGGTGAGCAATCTCCCTAAACGAGGCGATCGTTTTATTTTGTCGAAATAACGACTGGAGAAACTAAGCACATTCAACAAATATATATAGACGGGCCGTCGATGCATCATTGCCCCCGAATTTGTATATTTAGAACGGGATTTCCTTAATGCATGTAATAACTCTATTTCTTATTGAATGAGAATTTATTCCGATCATCAACTGTACTTGTTATTCAGTAACATATATGGGAACCAGACCGTAAAACAAGGGTAAACAATCGTCCTATCACGCTATGTACAGTAAAACTATTTATACAGTTGATGTACAATAAAAACGACCATCTTGCAAAGTGGTCTATTTTTTGTCAGATATTTGATGTCTTCTTTCGCTTATACAACCCCTTTCCCCCCCCCTAGACCCAAGACGCCCTTTACATATGATATATATTTGTATAGCGACATTTAATTGTCCAAAGGGCATCTTGGGTCTAGGGAGGGAAAGCATCTAAAAACAAACGCAAAGTTTTGAAAATGAAGGGCACCTATATCCTTAATATTTTAGCACTTTTACTTTTTGAAAACCTGCAAAGGATTTACTAAAACTCTCGTCTAAATGGCACCCAGTCTAAAGACGTAAAATTAGGGGTGGGAGTAGAAGGCGCAAGTTTTAATGGTTTTGTAAATGATGAATCGCTTTGAAACCTATTTTGATGCTTTCTATGTAAATTTTACTACCGGAACAGACTAATTTTAAAAACATTAGGGCAATTTGAAAATTTAGGATTTGTAATCATTTCACCTAGGGAAAATATACGCCTTATCGCTAGAGCTCCTTTGCTTCCTAATGCATTTGAATGGGAATTTTTTTGGAAAAGTTGATTTTTATAATACTGTGGAAGCCAAAGTCATTATTTCAACTTGATATGTTGAATCTGGTGTCTATAAATAAGTTTCAAAGGTCAAGGTTGACCTTTGCCCTTTCAGCCAAGGTCGCTCATATTGGAGTCCAATCAGCATATTAAATCATAGTTTTCTCAGAAACCACTTTGCAACTTGAAATCAAATTTCATATGACAACTCCTTATGATTGGTTAGCCAAAATTTATACAAATTGTTATGGTCACATGACTAAGATGGCCACCATGCCCATATATGGTAAAAACTCTTTAAATATCTTCTTCTCTGGAACCAAAGGGCCATTGGCTTTGGGACTGGGTATGTAGCATTGGGGATGTGGGCCCTACCACGTTTGCACAATGAGGAATCTAGGTTGACCTTGACCTACTTTAGAAGGGCTTTTGCTTGCTTTTTGTTGAGAAATTAGACTTAGCAGATTGTATACACTTGTTAATATTTACATTTTTGAAGCAATCCTTTAATGAATCTTTATATTTTTGCAACCGTTCATAGCCTCATGAACTACACACATTTGATTGACAGCTGCCAAGCTCACTTGTCTGTGCAATGTGCTTCGAACGTTGAAATCATTCGCCAGAAGTGATACTGGTGTTGTTATTGACGGCGAGCCACACCCGAGTTGCATGTGCAAAACAAGCCTCTTCTATGCTCCATTGGCTGTCCATGTTCAAGCTGGCTATTCTGCTTTTCCATTTTACACTCCGACTAAACTGTTAATATTGTTATATTTTAAATGCAAAACTGTTTTAATTCCTAAATTAAAAATGAATTTTATATTTTATACATATATGATAAAATGTAAATATAAGCAATAAATTCAATTTTTTGGAATGTTCATAGCATCATGAATACTTCGGGTCTCTTGCAAAGTTAAGGTTCTGGCTTCACTTACTTAGTATTCATGATTCCATGAACATTCAAAAAAGTGAATTCATTTCTTAAGTATTAAACAAAGTGATTCTGACTGTGACATCTAATATGGCATGATACCAAATTTAATTTATCAGTAGATCTTAAGAGTTATTGAGAAAGTGATATCAATTAAAGGATGGTATATCCTTTAAGTCACTGTCATAAATTATTTGTGGCGAGGGATAGTATGTATGGCTTTGGCTGTGTTGTTTAGCAAGCATGCTATTATATGGGCCTTGACGCAAGAAAACCTGTCTTCTGTGGTTTGCGAACATCACAGGCGCAGACCAGCCTGCGCATCCGCGCAGTCTGATCAGCGCCTTTGTTATTCGCCTTTTGGAAAGTATCATATGTTAACTTGCTACTGGTGAAATTTCAATTCTCTAGCTAGTTTCTGTAGCTGAGGAGACTGCTTTGAAACTCGCTTTGTTGGAGACCCCGAAGACAGGTTTTCTCGCGAGAAGGCCCATATAGTAATTTACTAATTTTATTGTTTGCTTTCTTTTAGTTGCAGGTATATAGTGACTACATGATGTATGGATATTGTAAGATACTACCCTTCAGTCAAGAAAATCCTCCGAATTTAATTATTATTACTGCACGCAATTTTTGAACTTAAAATTATAAATATTGGTCATAAGTGTTATTGCCCCTTGATCATAAAGATATTGCATTTTAGACTTTGTGAGAATATGCCATTCTGTGCAGCAGTGAAGGCATCTTCATCCCCTGAACAAATTTCTAGTTGTAAGGTAAATTGTCCTGGCACCAAATAAACCCTTTAAGTGCCAATCACGACTACAGCAGACGACAAATTTTGCAACATGTTACCTAAAGTTCAAAAAAATAAGGTATGATATTACATGAGAATCGTCTGCCAGCAGACGATTCTCATGAAATATCATGCCTTAATTGTTATTTTCTAAAAAGCGGCAAAATTTGAAATTGTTGTCTGCTGCAAATTATAGGTGGCGCTTTATGGGTTAAGAAGGTACCATAATCAAAAGAGTTCCTGGAAAGAGCAAATCAATTCTTGACAGAGGGTTATGTTGTCAGTGTGAGTCTTTATTTTCATGAGTCAAACATTTCATAGCTTTGCTGTTAACTATCATAATGAAGCTGGGATTAATGTTTTGACTTATTTTGAGTAACCTTTGGTATTCTGAAAACCTGTACACAGGTACTTTTGCTGAAAAACCAGCTGATCTGGATCTTCACTGTTTTCAAAAAAGAAAAGGAGAAACATGCTATCAGTAGAGATTTTGGTACTTATTGTATGTGTGCAATCCCCTCCTTAAAATGTCCATGCTGGTTAGTTGTCTCTTATTTGGTTGTAGCCTTCTTGTACTTTCATACTAAGTCTTGTGTCACACCACAAGAAAACCTGTCACAGGGTTTCCGACAAAGTGAGATCCGAACCAGCCTGCTCAGCTACTACAATTAGCTAGAAAATTGGAATTTCACTTGTAGCAAGTCAAGATATGATAACAAAAGAACAGATCAGGTCCCAAGGCTATAACACTTGAGAACATTCTCAAACTCAAAATAAAGTCCAATGATTGGCGGCTTTTGAACAATTGTCTGCAATCAGCCAATCATTGCGCTTTATTTTGAGTTTGAGAATGAACTCAAGTTTTATAACCTCGGGCCAGATCTTCTCATGTTAAGGCCCTTTTTCGTGTATGCAATAAGTCAATTGGCTCTGGTTAGAATGCACGTATGTGTACGCTAGTTTGAGCTTATCCTTCTGGAGTTGTCATTGTATAAGTATCAAAATCTTGCATGCTGGCACATATGGGCCTCGTCGTGACAAAACCTGTCTTCAGGGTTTCCAACAAAGTGAGACTCAAACCTGTCACCTCAGCTACAAAGACTAGCTAGGACATTGAAATTTTGCTTGTTGCAACTTAAGAAATTATGCATTCCAAAAATGCGAATAACAAAGGCGCTGATCAGACTGTGCAGATGCACATGCTGGTCTGCACCTGTGTTGTTCCCAAACCCCCAAACACAGGGTTTCTCGTGTCGAGGCCCATATATCCAATGTCACAGTACTGGAGACAGGGAAAATTAATCACAGCTTCTATAAATAGCACAAGATTTCTGAAATATGGAAGCTAATTTTAAATTTTGAATGTGTGAATAACAAGACCACATGTGTATGTATTTTCTACATGTTTGTTTTGGCAACGATATTGAATTAAATTTGGATCCTGATAAAGGGATTGTAACCCAACTGCATAATTTTAAATGGAAAAAAGTGCATGATCCCATTGCTGGTAATTAGTTTTGTTATTTGTCCACTTCTCTGAGTTCAATTTTGATCAAATACAAAAAACAGATTTTGTGGGGTTTGCAAAGCTCTGCAATGATAATGAAATTACCCATGACGACAGATATACATTCTTGAACGTAAAACTTTGAATATTTTCTTGCCCCTCGATTTTAACGCTAGTTTTTGTGCTCAAAAGAACATTCTTGCATAGAATTCGATATACAAAGCTGTTTTTTTATGCCATTGTTAAATGAACGAAAATCCACGTTCAAATCATGAGATTCATGTGCTGTTTGAACTTGACAATACTTAAAATTAGCCCTGATTTGTTTGTATCACATTACACAAGAAACGTTGCTGCCCGGACTGATCATTACGTCGACATTTTTGTTCGCGAAAATGTTGCACGCATTATGACATTGTGACGACGTTATGACATTGGAAAGTTTAACGCTGACACCATTTTGTTTTGAGAAAACCAGTGAGAAAAATGGTTTTTTAAGGTTGTAGAGGTGTTTTCGGTGGTCTTTTGGTTGGAATCAGGTAAAATATGCAAGAATAACGATCACACATGTTTGTTTCATTGCATTAACACTTGCCTGGTCCCTCAGGAGATGTTTGAACACTCGGCCTCACGGCCTCGTGTTCAAACAGCTTCCTTGGGACCCGGCAAATGTTAATGCATGAAAAACATGTGTGAAACATGTTTGAATTACCCATTGTTTAGAGGACTGATTCTGGGTATTGGAAGGGTAAACTGTGGACATTTTCTGACAATTAATACTTTAGTCTTTGTAAATGACATATTCCTAAATTTAATTGTAAATTCTATATTTTGATAATCTTGTGTTATTAATGTTGATTTACTATCCATGCATTCCTCTTCCAGCTGTGTAGCATGCCTTTTGTCATCCTCAACTTATGTTAGGCCAAGACAAAATACATATGTGGTTCTATTAAGGCCATATTTTTTATTAGTTGATTAACGGGATTTTTTTTTGATTTAGGGTCGGGGGAATGAAAAAAATAAATAAAAAAGCTCTGAAAATGACCAGTTGACTGGTCATTTTCAGAGCTCTTTTTTTCTTTTCTTTTTCAGACCTTTTTTTCATTTTCAGAGCTTTTTTTTTTTTTTTTGGTAAACCAACAGTCTGTATTAAATCTTTATAAAGTTCATCATTTTCCTAAAATTCTGAACAATCACTTTTAACAGTGTCACTCTCAAAAATACACAGACTGCAGAACCTCAAAAATGTATTATTTTTTCAACTAAGCAAATAATATTTAGAGTCGGCGGATAAAATAAAAAAAAAAATTGAATTAATTTTTTTTTCTACTTTCTGCAAAATTACAGTAGGAGGGTTTGTAAATCAACTAATAAAAAAATTCTGGCCTAACATGCCAGAACATTGTGGCTAGGGGTTTTATTTACAGATGTTACTAAACTCTAACGTCTCTGAAGCCATTCCTTAAAACTCTTTCTAGTCCTAATGGGTTGCAGTGTACGTCCATTTGGGTCTACACTGTTCGCAAGGCATTTACACTTGATATACAGGGGCAAAAGGTTAGCATTTAAATAGATGTTAATTACTTGTATCATAAGTGTAGTAGAAAAATTGAGGGCATGTAGAGAAACTAGTAGTACTATAGAACCACATGAATATTCTGTTTTCCTCTTATTGTTGTTTTTGCTTAAGATATCACCTTTCATGTACAAGTTTTTATGGTACCCTAAATATTTAGACAGATGGGCCCGGTTAAGCAGCAAATATCCAGAACAGGTCCCAGATCATCGTTTTGCTGTTCCACCTCTACATAAGTTTAGTTCATCATTATATAAGCTGTGACATGTGATTTCCAACAATGTGGTATTTTGACATGTGTAGACTGAGATGAGCCTGTGCAGCCTCGTTTTAAGCTTAGAAACTCCAAATGATGTTCGGTCAGTAGCTTAATAGTCATAGAATATTTAAGCGATTAGCAAAGGCTCTGATCAGTCTGCGCGTATGTGCAGGCTGGTCTGAGCCTTTGCTAGTGGCACATACCACATTGTTGGAAATCTCTTGCCGCGACTCATATTGTATATCTCTCTGAAAATAGATTTTATCATGGCAAACAGATTCACTTCTTTGCAAAGTACAGGTTTACAAATATCCAGTTTACAAATTATTAGTATTTATATTTGTTTCTGAACAAGCAATTATAACTTTGGAAATAGGTGAGCAGGAAATTTTATTTATATTGGATACAACTTAGAAAAAAAGAAAATACTATTTTTCAACCTAACTAACACCATTCATGGCTGCAGCAAACCACAAATTTTTGTTAGTTTTCTATTTTTCTTGAAAATATAAAAGTCTGAAAGTTATTATTGCAGCTAAAACTGACACATTTTTATTCTGTATATCTTAGTTTGTATAATTTTTTGTTTTCACAGTCACTACTCCTATTGGGCCTCGTCGCGAGAAAACATGTCTTCGGGGGGGTTGCCAACAACACAGGCCGAACCAGCCTGTGCATCCAGGCAGTCTTATCAGCGCCTTTGTAATTCGCTTTTTGGAAAGTTTCATATGTAAACTTGCTACAGGTGAAAATTCAATTTTCTTGATAAGTCTCTGTAGCTGAGGAGACTGGTTTGAATCTCACTATGACGGAAACCAGGAAGACAGGTTTTCTCGCGACGAGGCCATATTATTATTATTTTTATTGTTCCACACTAGGATTCTGCCTTGCTTCTATTGTTCCATATAACTACCAGAAAACTTTGTTGTTTTGCTTGCTTCAGTTTCCTACCTTTGGTTTAAATGTTTAGATTGCCTATGAATCAATCATTACCTGAACCATAGGCTTGAAGTGAACTATTGTGGTTGGTTTGCGTCCGGCATACATAGTCAGTAAACTGTTCTTTAACAACATCTCCTTAATCATTCGTCCAATTTTAAAATAATTTCATGTGAATGTTCACCACAATGTCCTAAAGTAAAATTTTGGTTGGCTGCCAATGCTAAAAATAGAAAAATCTTTAAACAACATGGATTAAGAATTGCTAAAATCATTATTGTTCCAGCACCAAAGGTGACCATCTTTTAGCTCTTTAACAACATTGATGGTGGGAGGTTGATGGGAGGGATCAGAATGGCTGAAAGGATTCAGTTTAAATATAACAAATGATAAGGCCAAAAAAAAAATGAATTGTTTCTCAGGCCACTGTTTTGAAAAGATGTGACAGGGCAGTTTTTTATTTTTATTTTTATTCAGTCAAAAACATGCGGGGACTTTTTTCAGAACTGGGAACAATATTTTTTAAAAGTTGTGCTTGCACGGTTATTTCATTGTCAGGCCATAAAACTTGATAGGGAAAACATTTGCACATCTCTTCCAATACATCAAATTGAACCGAAAGTTGGTTGGAGGCTGAAGGTTTTAAACTGCTAAAAGTATTCCGTTCAATAAATGATATTTCCAGAAGTGTTTGTCAGATTGAAAATAAATTTAGTTGGAGGCATCAGGGCTACATGACATAGAATGATAAAATCATTGCATTCATCCAAGCTGGCCACCCTGGCATTATGCTGAAATAATATTCCATTTACATTGTATATTCTTAAAGTTACATCTCCTCTTTACTGCAAGTTTTATTTTGCTGAAACCTGATGGGATAAATCGGAATCAGAATTGGTCAATTCACTACATACATAGGGCACTTACATGAGTGCTCATGTACAGTAAAACCTGTCTTAAGCGGCCACCCAAAAAGAAGACCAAAATTGGTTTTCGAGACCGATTATCGCTTAATGCAGGTCAAAAGTATTGCAGAATGCTCCAAGGGGAGCATTCTGCAATACTTTTGACCGTCATTAAGCTACCCTTTGTCATTAAGATCTTTTTTTTGTCTATTTTTGAGTGGCCGCTTAAGACAGGTTTTACTGAATTATGGAATTTAATGTATTAGAGATGGGGAAAAGAGATCAAATATCAGGCTGACTTGCTTTTTTTTTAAGTCTGTGTCTTATACATTGTACCAATATCTTTGGTATTACAGAGTTCAAGCCCCGGAAATCCATTGCCTACAGTGATCCACCCCTGTACCTGTGTTTACGACTTGGCATGCCCACGAATAAAGTCTTCCACAACTACAGCATCGAGTCATACGGCAGGAGAAGAAAAAAGTCAGAGTACTGGTTTTCAATACCCAGAGATAAGTAAGTAAAATGTCAAGTCAGAGTACTGGTTTTCAATACCCAGAGATAAGTAAGTAAAATGTCACCGTTATCTCGCAAATGCGTCACACCGTTTTTCAGAAACTTAAGGTTTTAATCAACCATAAGATGAGTTACATTATAAGCCTATGATATCTTTGTAAACTGATTCCCCGTTGAATTGAAACACCAATTAATCAAATGATGACTACGTTTTGACGTCATTGATGGCAGCTGATTTTTCAGCATGAAATATCTATCACATCTGTCACATAACCAACAGTTTTTATAGGCGTATGATGCATGAGGAAAATGAAAGACCACCAAACGAAAAATCACATGCTTATCATTTTAGCATTACTTTAAACGGATGTGATTTTTGCGTACCGACCCCTCCATTCAATTCTTGCTCTCCCCAAATGCAATTTAAAGGATGGCATCTGTAAATTCGTGGTTCCTGTTCTCGTCATTGCAATCGAAATTGTTCGATATTGCACAAAGATGAGCACAAAAAGATGCAAAACTTAGGATATTGTTAAACTTATCATGCATAGTATAGATTCTTGTTAATCAATTTATTGCAGCATATGGTTGCAATATGGTTGCTCTGTTAACTATTTGCCTACTGGGTAATTTTTAATGCCTTTTTGTCTCAGCTGATTTTTTTCAAAAAATCAATTTTTTCGAAAAGTTCTCTCAGGAATACCATCAGAGTGTCAAACAGTTTGGACCCAGATCAGGCCCGACATTTTGTCGGGCCTGGTCTGGGTCCAAACTGTTTGCAACTGTTAACAGCAGACGACACTAGTAGGCATTAAGTTAACACTTTCGATATTTAAATCGGGCTGTCTATTACTTACTTAAAATGAATTTGTCTAAAAAGGATGTTTTGTGTATTGTATTTGGATTATATGGGTGTCTAGAATAGACCAGCCTGCACAAGGAAAGATGTCGACATTTCTAGCTAAAAGGTTGTATCAGTCATCATACTCTTAAACCTTGTCCTGTTATAACCGGATTTATCCTTTTTCAGCTGGCTTCTGATGAAGCCCAGATGAAGCCATCTGATAAGGCCAAATAAAAAAATTAGTGTGTTTTGGGTAACAGGTTTGAAAATTTTAGATAGGATATAGGCATTCATATTATATTTCAAATTATTTTTTTTCTGGAAAAATATGATTTTATGCATTATGAAAGGCATACAATTATTTTTTCCCATAGAAAAACTGAAAAAAATTCTATGTTTCACCAGTAAACTTAGGTACAGTCTGGTTACCCTAAACACAGGTATTTTTTTTATTGGGCCTAAGGAATCCACACTGTTTTCATGACTGAATGAAAATGCATGCTTTTACAAATGTAATACTGGAGGAGTTGTGTGTTACACTACTCCACGGCATTCCATTTGTAAAAGCAGACTAGTGTAGTACATAAAAATATCAAGGTTGCAGTGATACTATGGGTGCTATTGTGGGGGACATCTATTTTTCTCTGAAAACTTTCTGCTGTAGTTGTATTACAGTAAATGTTTTCAGACCAATGATTTTTTTCTATAATAATAATATGATATAAAAGCTTCATACAATAAAGTAGGGACAGTCCATTATATAAATTGAGGGGTTATAATTTCCAAATAAAGTAGCAAAAAGCTCAGACCCAGATGAAATGCAGCATTCTTTCTGGGTCTTCACTGTTTGCCAAAGTACCCGTTTAGGGGTTTCCCATCTGCAAAGGGGAAAATTGTCAATATGACTTAGTCACCTGCTGGGAATGGGCTGACCTCTTGGCTGTCGTGTGTGTTGTGTTTTGTCACTTTCCCAACTGTGTCCTGTTCAACATCAGAATTAAGGGTGAGGTTAGCGCCGTGGAACTGGTTTCAGCCCTCCAGTAAAATATTTTACTGACCGTTCCAAGGTGGTACTTCTTTTGTGGATCATTTATGATTTTTCTGTCTTGTTTTTGTTATGCCTTTGTGTGCATCTGTTTATTTGTGCACTGTGGTCACCTACTAGGAAAGGGCTGACCTCTTGGCTCTCATTTGTGGTGTTTAACTGTAAGTTTGTCACTTTCCCATTGGTATCCTTAGTCAGGTGTGGTACTTGATTGTATCTATTCCTGATCTTTGCTCTCTTTCCTACTTTTATTAGGCTTAATCACATGCACATTACAACATAGGAGATGAAATAAAACCCAACCTATAATGATGAAATATTTCTTCAGTATCATTTTTGATAAATATTACGTTTATCCATTGATATGATATTGATAAAAACTGAAATTATTTGTTATTGATATTAGAAAAAAGGGCTTTCAATTTAATGAAAACAGAAAGTAGATTACATTTAGCATTGCCCATATTTGGTGTCTGATGGGAACCAATGTTTTACAAATTAGAAAATATGCATATTATATAGAAAGGGCAAGCAGAGAGGCAAAAGTTGACGATACTTGAATTTGGCCTTCACTTTTAAAAATGCAGTAAAACAAAAGACATTTTCACTTGTCATGACATCAAGATTAACCATTGTCCTGCTAAACACAGGTAAATTCTATTTTGCAAACAGTGTAGATACAGATCAGCTGGCTTCTGCAGAAGCCAGCTGATCAGGATCTACACTGTCTGCAAAGAGTTATTGAATTTATGGTAATAAATGGAATTATATAGCTAAAACTGGCTGGAAATCAAACATAGAATGTGGGATATTGTTTCAGCAGGCCAATAGTCAACATCTCAGTCAGTCAGTGGCACATGACCATGTCACCCGACACAAAATGGCTGGTTTTATGTTGGAATTAAACAAATGGAGAGTTTTCTTTCCATGAGCAGCTTACTTAACAATTTATGTCTGGATATAGCGCCATCTGATGGGTAAATGCTTTTTTCCTAGTTTTTATGGTTGAAAATGATTTTAGTTAATTTTAAGGAACCACTTCCGACACTTTAGTGTAAAAAATGGCTATTTTAGTGAAATAAAAGTTAGAAGAATATGTTAAATTTCTCTGAGGAATCTATCAAAAAATTGTCACAAATATTTTTAACCCTTTCTAGTCTGATGAAGCTTTATATTAAATAAATTTAAAAAACTAGATCCAAATTTCAATCATTTCAGAGTTGACCATTTGTGTGCATTCTTTGTCCAGTGGACACCAGAAATATATGGAGACCAAAAAGACATAAACCCCGAAATGAGAGGGTTTGTTGTTACAGTGCAGTCTCTTTATAATGCTATGTTTGGGGTCCATATGAATAGACCATGTTAAAAGCAAAACGTGTTATAAACTAAAGGGACAATTTTACAAAGAAATTGCTTTATAAAATTCCATGGTTAAAAAAATTGGGAGCCACAACATGACCATGTTATATCCAGAACTGTGTTATAACAAGGTGTGTTATAAAGGGACTTCACTGTACTTCTGATAACCAGATCAAAATCTATCATTTCAGAGTCGACCATTTGTATGCATTCTTTGTCCAGTGGACACCCGAAATATACGGGGACCAAGACATCGACTCCGAGTAGAGAGAGTTCTGATAAGCGTATTTTAAACATTTCAGAGTCGACCATTTATATGCATTCTTTATCCAGTGGACATCCGAAATATACGGGGACCAAGACATCTTCCCCGAGTAGAGAGAGTTCTGATAAACGTACTTTAATCATTTCAGAGTCGACCATTTATATGCATTCTTTGTCCAGTGGACACCTGAAATATACGGGGACCAAGAAGACATTGACCCCGAGAAGAGAGGGTTTGTTGTTATACCTGACAACCAGGAAGATGACGAAGACTCCCTCGAGGTTCTTGATGAATATTTCGGTCAGAACTCATGCCTGTACAAAGATTGGGAGGTACGTTATGACAGTGGAAAGTGTTATCCTGCAGAACGGATTATAAGAATCCATCATGAGTGTGAGGGAAGGATAGAAAAATCCGTCCCGAGGATCGCAGTTTGGCATCATGAGGCTTGCCGAGTGATGACAAACTGTGATCCCGAGGGACAGATTTTTCTATCCTACCCTCACACAAATGATGGATTTTTTTTCTTGCTAACCACTGTTTTTATTTATTTATTTATTTATTTATCTATTTTAAAATAAACTTCCAGAAGACCCTGAATACCCTAAGATGCAATTTCACATGATGACACTTCTTGACATCCTGGGTAAGATAGCATGGGTAAGATAAGATTTTCTATCCCAGAGTAAAATCTCAGATGTCCTTATCGCGTGTGCAAGAAATTCTCAATTCACCCATGCAAATCATACCTTACCCGAGCTGTCAAGTGTGGACTGTTTATTGCTTGTATCTTCCTTTGCTGACACCATTGCTATTAAATAATAAGGTCTGGACATGACTGTAAAATTGTTGACTGGGATGTAATGCATCAATACAAACAAACAATTAACTTGTCTATGAATAAAAGCAGTGTGAAAAGCCATTTTTTATCAAAATAAAATTTTGCAAAACGTTATGCACACAGTCCACATATTAGGTTGAAACTTGCACTTTGAGGTATCAGGATTCATGTTACTGTGCTTTACTTCTGTACTGTACTTTAACCCTTTCCCTCAGGAATATTCACGCTAAGCTCCACCCACTATGAATAATTACAAAATGTATATAAATACACTTTCATGTGTGTGCAATTACTTGTCAGGTCCACTAGTGTGGGATCATATCTGATCATATTTCCGAAAGCAAATAGAGTAGACCCTGATCAGGCAGCTCTCAGAGCTGCCTGATCTGGGTCTGCTCTGTTTGCAAAGGTGTTAAAAGGCATCCCTATGAGGTAGAGGGTTTAGCATGGAATTATTCCCCAATTTATGAGTTTGAGGATGAAATTTCCACAGAAAGCCAGCCTCAAAATACTGAATTAGGCTGATTATAATAACTTCACTGGTTTGTTTCGATTATCGTATCTTAGAAGAGCTGCCAAATCTGGGTCTGCTCTGTTTTCAAAAGTGTTAAAATGTGTCTCTATGAGGTTTGAGAGTTAAGCATGGAATTATTCCCCAATTCATGAGTTTGAGGCTGAAATTTCCACAGAAAGCCAGTCTCAAAACACTGAATTAGGCTGATTATAATAACGTCTATGGTTTCTTTTGATTATCATATCTTAGAAGAGCTGCCTGATCTGGGTCTGCTCTGTTTGCAAAAGTGTTAAAAAGTGTCTCTATGAGATATAGGGTTAAGCATGGAATTATTCCCCGATTCATGAGTTTGAGGCTGAAATTTCCACAGAAAGCCAGCCTCAAAACACTGAATTAAGCTGATCATAATAACTTCTATAGTTTGTTTTGATTAGCATATCTTAGAAGAGCTGCCAAATCTGGGTCTGCTCTGTTTGCAAAAGTTTTAAAAGGTGTCTCTATGAGTGGAGGGTTAAAGCATGTAAGTATTCCCCAGTTCATGAATTTGAGGATGAAATTTCCACAGAAAGCCAGCCTCAAAACATAGAATTAGGCTGATTTTATAACTTTATTGGTTTGTTTTGACTATCTTATCTTAGAAGAGCTGCCTTATCTGGGTCTGCTCTGTTGGCAAAAGTGTTAAAAGGCGTCTCTATGAGGTGGGGGTTAAGCATGGAATTATTCTCCAATTCATGAGTTTGAGGATGAAATTTCCACAGAAAGCCAGCCTCAAAACACTGAATTAGGCTGGTTATAATAAATTCACTGGCTTGTTTTGATTATATTATCTTAGAAGAGCTACCTGATCTGGGTCTGCTCTGTTTGCAAAAGTGTTAAAAAGCATCCCTATGGGGTAGAGGGTTAAGCATGGAATGATTCCCCAATTCAGGAGTTTGAGGATGAAATATCCACAGAAAGCCAGCCTCAAAACGCTGAATAAGGCTGATTATAATAACTTCTCTGGTTTGTTTTGATTATCTTACGGTGCATTAATCATTTAAACTTGAAATTATTCATTATTTATAGGCATACTGCCAGTTTTAAGAGCTGAATTTCTTAAGTACAGGAGTTTGGAAAATTTCTTGAGTACAGGAGTTTGGAAATAATCATCTTTCGGCCATGCATCAGTCTCTTGGCTCATTATTTGTTTGTATTAGACAGATGTATAGAACTGTTAAACTGTTTACTCTGTCTGATCTTCTGTATGCTGTGCACTTCACCATGCTCTAAGTCTGACAGTTTAATCATCACTTGTCTTTATTAGACATCTAATACAGCACTCTTAGGCCAAATAAATAAGAGCCTCGACTTGTGATTTCCAACAATGTGGCATTTTTAACAAGTGTTGACTCAGACGAGCCTATGCAGCCGGCTTTTTAGCTTAGAAACTCCAAATGATGTTTGGTCAGTAGCTTAAGACTCATAGAATATTAAAGTGGCCTGCAAAAGCTCTGATCAGTCTGCACGTATGCGCAGGCTGGTCTGAGCCTTTGCTGGTCGCACATACCAAGTTGTTGGAAATCTTATGTCATGGCTCATAAATAAGTGTTTCTGGTATTTTAGATAGGGTAGGCACTCATATTTTTTTAAACATTTTTTTCTAAAAAAAATACATCTTCATGCATTTTGAAAGGCATTTCACCTTTCAAAGTGCATAAAAATTATATTTTTCCAGAAAACCTGAAAGAAAATAGGTTTCACCAGTTAGTTTAGGTAGTGTCGGGTCTGAGGCCAAATAAAAATTACATTTGTAGGGATTATTTTAGTGAGAGATATTAAGAGATTTGTTGAATCCATAGCAAAATGCACTTTTGCTAAAATTTGCTGAAAAAATTACTAATTTTTTGTCAGTTTTTGGCTGCATGAGATATCTCTCTTCTGATATTCTGTGCCAGAATTATCCTCTGTTACCGTAAATGTTCTAAAAATTTGAACATGAGTTGCCTGGCAAAAAGGCCTAAACAAATGCTCAGACCCAGTTCAGACTGCTTCTGAAGAAGAAGCAGTCTGATTAGGGTCTTCCCTGTTTGCTATCTAGATAAGCATTTTGTGAATTCCAGCCCTGATAACTAACATTTTATTTAAGAACCGAAAGAGAAAATTGTTCGAAATTTTTTAACTTTTGCAGTAATTTGTATGTGCCTCTGAGGAAATATGATATGTAGCAACCCCTAAAAGTGAATAATATGTTGATTCTAGCATGGCATAAAGAACAAAATAAAAGAACCACTCTTCTCTGCATCATTTTACCAAAGAACTTCGAACTTCCTGTAAATGCTTTTTTCTAATGTTGTGTGAATATTGCTGAGTCTGATGTCTAGTTTTTTCCTGTTTGTTGCCAGAGACAAATCATTTGAAATTCTTATCTGGTTAATATTTAATGTGAGATCCTGTATATTGCAATTTAGTCAGACAGTTCAAATTAAATTTGTTTGAGTGAGAGTTTGCTGAAATACATGGGTTAAATTTGTCATTTATTTTAATGGAAGAGTCTGGCAGAAATTAAATCATTGAGAATACACAGAAAATATACCAAATAGTGAAACATTTGGGAGTTAGAGACAAAATGTTAGCGGTGGATCCCGGATTTCTGGAATGGGGGTTCATCTGTATAAAGGTGTGGGGGTTCTTTTTCCTAAAAAATCCCATGAAAATGAAATATACTTAAGGAATAAAGAAACGCAACAAACACTTCGAGTCATTGTAAACATACACTATGATGCAAGTTTTTAGTGCTAATGATATTATTCATGAGAGCAGTATGTGTCCGTCAAATTACAGCAGGTTCAACGTAATTATCGCTTATGTAATCATTTTGGTATGCATGTAACCAGCCTGACCACGTAATAAACTGCTGAAAAAGGATCAATAAAAGCAAAGTTTGAATCAACCATGGGTTTATTGTTGTAAAAAGTCTTGGCATAGATTGTGGATCAACGAAATGACCAAATGGAAAAGACGTGGTTTCTTGATCTTTATTCTGACGTCAACGTCTTTTTTTATGTTTTCATATGTTTTCATCTTGTAGCTTAAAATGTAGCGTTAAAATGACATTTTGGTACTTCATCACAATCATGCTTTAAATACTCAATTAGAAATTTTCGAAAGAGAGATTTCACCAAACCGTCATTTAAACACACAAAAATTATATTTCCTTCTGTTGCGTTTCTATATTCCTTAAGTATAATTTGGTCTCACTGAGACCAAATTATTTCATTTTCATAGAGTATCTAAAGCAGGGGGGAGGGGGTGCAGGGAGGGGGATTAGCCCTCTGGAACTATCACTAAAAATTTTGATAGCTGACATGCTAACCTTCTTGTTACTTGTATTTTGTAGATCATCAGTAAGATAGAAGCTATCAAGAGAAGATCTATAGTTCTAGATGAACCCCTTCCTCTGCCAGATCTTGTCGGACAATCAACAATTTTAGATGATAGCCACATACTACAGGTGAAATCTCTAATGTATTATCCCACCATTCCCCAATGGCAGTCATGGAGGGCAGTGGCTCAGTGGTAGAGTGCTTGACTTG
Source organism: Loripinus fragilis (assembly GCA_964019695.1). Classification (NCBI taxonomy): domain Eukaryota; kingdom Metazoa; phylum Mollusca; class Bivalvia; order Lucinida; family Lucinidae; genus Loripinus; species Loripinus fragilis. The sequence goes on from OZ026528.1 coordinate 46,512,464, forward strand.
AGACCGAAGGGCCGGGGGTTTGAGCCTCACCGGCGTCACTGTGTTGTGTCCTTGAGCAAGAACATTAATCCTAGCTTAGTACTGGTTCAACCCAGGAAGACCCGTCCCTATATGACTGAAAGATTGTTGATGGGACATAAAGAGTCAAATCAAAACCAATGGCAGTCAGTCTTGCTCACGTTATGCCCCAGTTTGGAAAAAGTTGAAGGTTGGCTTCTCCATCCTTCTGTCTTGCATACCTTTTTACTAGGATGTCTTATAAATAGAGGATCTTATATGAGTGCTCGTGTAGTAAAGAACTTATTATACAAGTTGGGGAAAAGAGATAAAATGCGAGACTTTTCTTATTTGAGAACAGAAAAGAGAAAAGTGTTCAAAGTTTTATAACATTTACCGTAGATTATCTGGCTAACTTTGAAAGAAACGTCTGAAAATATTTTCAGAAATGATGCTCTTGTTGAAGAAAGTCTATGGTAAATGTTCTAAGATTTCGAACACTTTTCTCTTTCTGTCAACTAAAATGTTGGCTATCAGGGCTGAAATTTCCACAACAATATTATATTTCTCTGAAAATCAATTTTGTATTAACAAACAGTCCTGACCCTGATGAAATGCTACTTATGATATCTTGACCATGCAGTTTAAACATTTTCTTTTCACATGGCATTCATTTTAGCAGATCAATGATCGATCATTAGTCACTTTTAATTCCAGATGATCGCTTGACCATGCAGTTTAAACACTTTCTTTTCTCATGACATAAAAAATTACCTGTGTTTCCTATAACTTGACTGACCCTGTATTTCTTTGCCAATCTAGATAATATGTCCCTTATTTTTGTGAGTGAACATATACAGATAAGCTGAGGATAATGTTTCAGTGACTTGCAGAATTTTTATCTTTTTGTTTTCTAGTTAAGTCAGGTAATTCCTCCACGTACAGTGGGCTACCCATGGTCACTGATCTATAGCACAGACAAGCATGGCTTCAGCCTGAAGACACTGTACAGAGATATGCAGGGACTAGACTCACCAATACTACTTGTTGTCAAGGATACACATGATAATGTAAGTAGAAAGGATTTTTTTTTTTTTTTTTTTTTTTGGGGGGGGGGGTGGGGGGTGGGATTGCTGCCAATTGTCTGCAGAAAAATACTTCTCAGTGCCAAATTAATTCAATGCCATTGCACAAGTCATGGTTTATCTGTTTCAAATAGTATAAAATTATTATCTCACTGAATATTATGGCAATACTTTGACCAAACAATGCACTTAAACTGTTTGGTATGATAGCATACTTCTAGATGATCAGATGACCTTGAATTTTAATGACCTTGACCATTAATAATCTTATTTAAACTAATTTGGTATATTGTGATCAACATATGGTACTCAAAATACATATAGGGACAGGAAAACGATATAAGCTCTCATTATCTGACATCTCAAACTCCTATTCAGAGTAAAAAGAGGGCAAAGATCAGGAATCAATCAATATAGAATCATGCATTATCCATGATAGTATGCCTCTTCTAGGGTGAACCTGGCAGCCATTCTTTCAAACCAGCTCTGTCAAATGCTATTGTTCCTTTTGCTCAAATTGGATTAAATCCCATTAAAATTGAGAAAATTGTGACCTTTTTTTTTTTACAAGATTTCCAGCATTTCCTGGTTTGTTTGCCATAAACAGTATGTCCCAATTTAAGGAAGCAAACAACATTGAATCAAACTTCATGTCCAAGTCTCTGATTAAAAAAAAGATTGAAAATGCCTCCTGTTGCAAGCTTTAGAGTGTGCTTCATGTATTGAAACAATAATGGGTGTCTTTGACAATCATTTTCCAGGTATTTGGTGCATTAACTTCTTGTGAGCTCAAGATCAGTGATCACTTCTACGGCACAGGAGAAACCTTCCTCTTCACATTCTTCCCAGAATTCCAGGTAACACTTATTCTGAATTGGATTCTTTTATCAAAATAACTGCCTTTTCTTGAGAAATTAAATGCAGAAATCTGATAATGACAAAGTCAAACAACCGGCCCGGGAACCTGAGACTTCAGACTAATATATACTTGTCAACAAAAGAAACGCATATTTTTAAACATGTTGAAACCGTAGTAAATGACTCAATATTGTACTTTTGTTTGAATCAACATATTTGACAAGACCAAATCATTCACTCAGGATAATTTTTTTCAATATTACAAAGATAGTTTAAATTTTGGGGTAAAATTGCTAAAACATAAAAAAAAAAATGGTGCTGACCGTTCAGAAATTTATGATTCGAACCCAATTTTTCTGTGTGTTGCTGCAGCATAATGTAAGAAAATGGAAAGCTAAAACTTAAGAAACGACTAATAAAGGAAATTTATCGCATTCCAGCCCCCCCCCCCCCCCCCCCCCCCCCAAGAAAAAAATTGTTTTTCATGTTTTACCCACTGATTTTCAAAATCTACAAAACTCTGGCTTGCCTGAACGTATGGTAAGTTGTGGATAATAGCGAGAAAGAAATGGCTCAACAGAACGTTTAAAGCGATTTTCCTGCCTTAAATATGCGTGTTTCAATCATTTCCAGTGTGGTTCTCCACAACTTTTAAAATGCGTAAATATGGACTAACGTTAAAGAATTCTGACTTTTTTACATCTGCGCGTAGAGTGCATATCATGATTAAGTAGTAAGTGTAAATTTCATTAATTTTGATTCAGTGGTAATATGGATACAGCATTTGTAAATTTGTTTCAACCCACAATGCTTTTCGTAGTATGCCAAGAGTAATGTCCCATTAATAACACTCATGGCTAGGATGTTCCAACGTCTAATTCAAGCTACATAAGGTTTCATCTGTATAAAAGTCAATTTTACACTAAGCTACAACAAATTTGATGAAGCTGCAGGTTATCACAAAATGTTCAACAAGAAAGCTATTTTCAGATGTCAGATAAACCAAGTGACTTTTGCATTTGACCCGATATGAGGTCAAGGGTGAGTCATGGATGATTGAGTGAACATTTTTCAATGGTTTTATTGAAGACAAACAGCATGCATTTTTGATGACTTTCAAAATGTTAACTTCTTGGTACAGATCCGCTTTTACAAAAAAAATGACAAAAATAAAATATACGTTTTTAATGCTGTTAGGTATATATTTGAGCCCGCATCTGACTCACAGAAAAGAACATGATGTTTAAAGGGGCCTTCTTAGACCGCAAAATATGTTCTCATTGGATTTCTCATTGAAACAATATAAATGAGTAACCATTGCATATTTCTGTAAAAAAGTCATATTACGGTATTTTTCATAACAAAGGTAAGTTTGCTCTGTCCATTAAACTTGTTTTCAATTTTTATGTACCCCACCAAAGTGATAACTCATTGTTTATGGTTTGTGCATTGAGCTTTCTTGTGTATGGATCTGTACTTAATTTTTGTATACTGGTAAGGATGACTTAGGTTTTGGTAATTTTGGCTTAATTTTCAATGTCACAATGGAGAGAAATAAGTCAATTTTAAGGGTTTGTTGTGAGTGACGTCTGTTGTCTGTGAAATCAATGCTTTTTTTGTGCAGGTGTTCAACTGGAGTGGTGATAACAATTTCTTCATGAAGGGCCACAAGGAGAGCCTTAGTATAGGTGCTGGACAGTAAGTAACATTAATGAGCCGGGGCATGAGATTTCCAACAATTTGACATTTTGACAAGTGTAGACTCGGACGAGCCTCTGCAGCCTCCTTTTAAGCTTAGAAACTCCAAATGGTGTTCAGTCAGTAGCTTAGCAATCATAGAATACTCAAGGGACTAGCAAAGGCTCTGATCAGACTGCGCATATGCGCAGGCTGATCTGAGGCTTTGCTGGTCGCACATACCACATTGTTGGAAATCTCATGCACTGGCTCATATTATTTCATGCAAAAATCTAAATTGTTACTTTGTACCTGCTCAAGCAAATAAGTGATCATTTTAACTTTAAACATGAACTGCAACTATTTAAGAAATGAATTCAATTTTTGGAAGTATTCATGATTCCATGAACAGACCAAAAATTGAATTTATTGCTTATATTTACATTTTATCATAAATATCTAAAATATAGAAATAATTTATAATTTAGGAAACAAAATAGTTTTGTATTTAATATGAAATCGTATTAACGGTTCTGTCGGAGTGTAAAACGGATAGGCAGAACAGCCAGTGTGAACATGGACAGCCAATGGAGCAACAAGAGGCTGTTTTCCATGTGCGACTCCGGCATGGCTCGCTGTCATTCCAGGGTTCGCACAGGCTTGAAAAGTACTTGAATTTAGAGACCTTTCTTGAAAAGTCTTTGAAAATTAACTCTGCCTTGAAAAGTACTGGAAAATCACTCAAAAACCATGAAAAGTCCTTGAATTCTGCTATTTTCTGTAGGACTTGGCACCGTTGATAGAGACTGAAATCAGTATAAAATTGTTGTGCCTAATTGGTGCAGCATATGCTGCACCATTATATAGGCACAACAATTTTATACTAATTTTCTAATACTAATGTCTCCATTATCTTAATCTAGCATTTCTGAAGTCGAATTTTAATACTTAGATCAGTATTTTAATTGTCTTTTATTCCTTGAAAACTGTATGAGGGGCTTTTAGAAGTCCTTGAAAAGCCCTTGAATTCAACTCAAGCTTGCCTGTATGAAACCTGCATTCACAACACCAGTGTCACTTCTGGGGAATGAGTTTGATGTTTGAATCATATTGCACGGGGAAAATGTAAATATTGTATTCTAAATTCATTTTATACACTGTGAGACTTAAGTTGTGCAATTTTCACTTATCACTGAATATACAAAATGGTATGAAGACAAACTGAAATTAACTATACTCAACTACAATAGAAACCCATCAGTCACTTTTTAGGGCACTTAGGGTAAACTAATTAAGAAATCAAAATATATTTTATAACATATTCTTTAACAATCAATTATGCATCAAATTATTGATTAATGCAACAAGTTTTACTTAAACCTTAAACCATGCTGTATGCCAGTGTATAGACAAGGGGTCATTTCTAAAAATAGCAAGTTTCAGACAATTGGTTTTCACTCGAGTTCTCGTCTTAATCAGTTCACTTCGTCCAATAACCAGTATGACTCTCTCTGGCGAAGCCATCAAGTGTATGCAGAAGCCAAAAAAAAACACATTATTTTAGTAAGCTCGGATCTCAATCCGATAGAGCAGCTGTGGGATGAGCTCTGGAGACGCATCCTGGATCATTCAGTGCAACCTCGAAATCTTCAACAGCTCCAGGTTGCTCTCCATTAAGAATGGGCACGGATTCCCAAGAACGTTGTGTGACGTTACATGCTATTGATTCAACCTTGTTCTGAGGCAGTTATTGCTGCAGGAGAGAGTTATGTCTGTTTTTGGACAAATTTAAGTCAAGTGAACTGATTTAAGACGAGAATGAGATATTCATTCTCAAGTGAAAAACTTGTCATTTTTGATAATGACCCCTTGTCTAAACACTGGGGAATAGCATGAACAGATTTAAGTAAAACTATTACATTATTCAATGAAATGATGCAGAACTGATTGCTACGGAATATGGTATACATATATTTTCATTTCTTAATTCTGATTTCCATAGTTGCCCTGAGAAGTGACTGATGGGTTTCTTTTGTAGTTGAGTATATATTAACTATCAATTTTTAATGCTTTAGCAATCATAATTTCTAAATATTATTCAAATATCACCTTTCCCTAATGCAGTACACTGCATCATTATATACAGGGCTCTCACCTCAAAAGTCACATTGTTATTCAGTATCTGGTATGACCTCCGTTCACGGCGCAAACAGCCATGCAGTGTCTCCACATACGGTACTCTAAATTAACCGCTGACTCACTGCCATAGGAATACAATGTCATTCCTGGTGTAGAGCATGCTCAAGTTTATGGCTGATTGATTAAGATACTTACACCTCTGCTTTGTACTGGTTCAACAAAGGAAAAAGTCTTACAGTGACGTCCCCTCACCATTGCGCGGCCCCTAACATTGAGCACTAGCCCAAGTGACTATGCCACATTTAATCAGAACCAATTTTTTTAGTTATTTAATATCGGGTTGCTTTTGGAAAGAGAAAAACAACAAAAAGTTTTCACTTTATGCTTTTACTGCTTAGCAGGGGTGGATGTCGGCAAAAATTGTAAAATGTTGTTAAAAACTTTCTGATCGTAATTTCAAATGGCACAGGCCTCAAATTGTTTACTTTCAATCAAGTTATTGATGAAGTAAATTGTTGAGAACAACCTGGTGTTACTTTCCTCGGAACATTTTGTAAACGTAATTCATCAAAGAAAAGTTATTGAAAATTTTGCAGAGAGTACACAATTATAGTGGACTATTTTTGTTATCCTAAAACAGGGGGGTTGTGTTTTTCAAAGCAAAGTTGCTAGAGGTCAAGAAAATATTTTTCATTTTAAACTTTGCGTAAATAAAGTATAATGATTACTGTATTTAGATGAGAATTTTTTTTCAAGTTTTTTTTTTTTTCTTATTATATCCAATGGAGGTTAAAATGCTTAAGTGTGCAATGTTAGGACCCTTCACCGTAACTGTTAAACATGACTGTAAAATAGTTAATTGGAATGTAAGGCATTAACATGACCAAACCATTTCTTATGCAGTGTTGTGCATCCCTAGTTGTCAACATATAAACTATGTTAACATATACAGACTCAGAGTTCCTATTTACTCTCTATTGAGGGTTTTTACCCTCAACATTAGTTATGTACCCCAACATTTGTAAACCTCCTTATTAAGGTCTATACATAGGGGTATAAAACTAAGAAGATGTAGCCAGTGTACTCCCAATTTTAGAAATCATTGGGAACCCTGAGTCTAATCTGAAACAAATGCATTTACTGGCTGAAATGATGCTGTCTTGTTATTTCAGGGGAGTATTTGGTCTGTGGTTTGATGGTGACCTGTACCATGGTCGTACCCACAAGTGTGATACTTTCAACAATGAACTATTGACCTCCTCAGAGGACTTTGTTGTCAAAGCATTTGAGGCCTGGGCATTTGTGCAAGATTGAAACTGTTCTGTGATTCAGCATGGGTGAAAGTTTTCAGGATTATTCCTGAATTCAGGATTTTGATGCTGACTTTCCATGGCATTCATGCAAGATTGAAGTTGTTCTGTGATGCAGCGTGGGTGAAAGTTTTCAGGATTATTCCTGAATTCAGGATTTTGATGCTGACTTTCCATGTCATTTGTGCAAGATTGAAACTGTTCTGTGATGCAGCATGGGTTAAAGGTTTCAGGATTATTCCTGAATTCAGGATTTTGATGCTGACTTTTCATGGCAGCAACAATTGCCTATTTAATCTTGAATGCTGCAATTTTATAAGATTTGAGCCTCCAAAGTTCAGGATTTAGGATTATTCCTGAATTCAGGATTTTGAGGCTGACTTTTCATAGTGTCTAAAAAAAACTGAATTCAGCAGATTTTCAGATAATCTTATGACAAATGACCACTTAAATTTGAAATTGTTATATGTTTTGTGGGCATACTGAAAGATTCCAAAGTTCAGGATTTTGGAAAGTGATTATGGGTGAAAGTTTTGAGGATTATTCCTGAATTCATGATTTTGAGGCTGACTTTTCATAGAATGTCAGCCTCAAAATACTGAATTAAGTAGATTATGATCATAGCTTCTCTGATTGATTTTCAGTTAATCTAAAGACTATTGGCCACTTACACTTGAAATTGTTGATATTTTGAGGAATGCTGCAAGTTTTAAGATTTGAGATTCCAAGGTAAAGGATTTTGGAATTTTAGAACTTTCATCCATGTGATTGCTTGGGTGAAAGTTTTCAGGATTTTTCCTGAATTCAGTATTTTGTGGCTAAATACTGTGATAGCTTCTCTGATTAATTTTCAGGTTTATTACTGATTTCAGGATTTTGAGGCTGACTTTCCATAGAAAGTCAGCCTCAAAATACTGAATTCAGCAGATTATGATAGCTTTTCTAATGTACAATGGACTATCCCAAGTTTATTGTATCATATCCTGTGATGGAAGAACCCATCAGAATACAAAGGGTTAAACAACAAACTGAAACACCTTCTAGGAAGCACAAAGATATTCAACATATTTCATAGCGATGCAAAATCATAAAAGTCAACGGTAAAGGTCGGTATTTCTGAAGTCATTGTCAAAAGGTTTAACCTTAACTCTTAAAGCGCCAAGAAAAGTGCCTCTGAAAATGTCGTCTGCTGAAGTCGTCTGCTGCAAATAATTGCCAAACATTACTAGGAATTTAAATATACAAGCAAAAAGTATGGACCCAGAACAGACTGCTCCTATAGGAGCAGTCTGATCTCGGTTCACACTGTTTGCCATTGAGGCCTCTTAAGATTTCAGCTGACGAGAAAAGCAGACGACTTTTGATGCAATTGACGCTTTATAGTTAATGATGATACAAATTTACATTTACAAGTCATTGTGTGTTTTTATCCTTTCAGTCTTTTCTAAAATGCATGTGCTTGACTCAGATAGACATAGGTCTAGATAAGCAAACTTTTGAGCATGAACACCCCCTGTAATCGAACCGTAACCCACAGTCTGTTATGATAACCAACAGTATATTAGTTTTCCTGGGCACGCACGTTTTGGTAGAAATTCAATTTAGTCATTTTCACCTGTTTAGCAAATTCTGGTGGGAAACCAAAGTCAAAACAATACTGTTATAGTGGGCCATTTTATAAGACACAATTTTTCGACAAGCATGCTCGTTTAAGAATGGTATATTATAAAAAGAAAACATGATTATGTAGTATGCTAAGATAACAGCCAGTTCAATCAAATGAGCTGTGGTATGAGATTTCCAGCAATGTGGTGTGTGCAACCAGCAAAAGCTCAGACCAGCCTGCGCATACGCGCAGTCTGATCAGAGCCTTTGCTAGTCACTTACATATTTTATGAAAGTTAAGCTACTGACTGAACATCATTTGGAGCTTCTAAGCTTTAAAGGAGGCTGCAGAGGCTCGTCTGAGTCTACACTTGTCAAAATGCCACATTGTTAAAAATCACGTCACGGCTCAAATGTCTATTACGGTAACTTGCAGTCTGAAGCCAGGGTAGCAAACAGTCACAAAACATATTGTAACAAGTTCTTTAACAATGGCAATGAATGGATACAATCTGCATACATACGCAGGACACTAGCGGTTTTGCTGAATTAGAATAATGAAAAATAAATGAAATTAAGCATTTTTACTTTCCTCCATAATGCACGTGTCATGATTAACATGATTTTTTTTTATAATCAATCAGATTAAACTTACGTTTTTGTATGCTCAACAAAATGGTCTCATTGAGAATGTTTTTTGAGTACCAACAACATATGATATGGTTGAGAAAATAATTACTCCCTCATATCTGGAGGTCTGATAGATTTTTGTAACTTCATATTTCTGTCCCTGTAGGTTGTTTTTTTCAACAGTGAATTTTGCACACTCTGATGAAATGTAACATATTTCAGTATTTCATCTGGCCAAAGTACATGTTTAAGAGTTTTGAGTTAAAAAACTATTGATTGCTGATGATATGGGCCTCGACGTAACAAGTCCTGTCTTTGAGGTTTCTGACAAAACGACACTCAAACCAGTCTTCTCAGCTACAGTGACTAGCTAGAAAATTGAAATTTCATCTGTAGTATATTTAGATATATTACTTTCCAAAAGATGAATAACAGATGCGCTGATCAGTCTGCGCATAAGTGTAGGCTGGTCTGCGCCTTTGATGTTTCCAAACCCTGAAAGACAGGTTTTTTTGCGTCAAGGCCCATATGAGTCCCGTTACATGAACATTTCACTTGACAAAGGCAACCAGCTAAGTTTCTGTGGCATTTAAACTTATTGGATAATGTACATGTATGTATAAACCTTTTTATACTGGAATCCTGTTAATGAGTACATAATCTTTGACCCCTCAAAATGTATACTGGACCATCCCACCCTTATTGTATCAATATATATGGGAGAACCCATGATCAGTACATAATTGGTTGAAGAATAACATAACTATCTCATAACACATGTCATATCTGAGCCATGACACAAGAAAACTTTTCTTAATCAATATAGCAACCTGGTCTTGAGGTTATAAAACTATTTTCATGCTCAACTCAATTCAGCATTAAATTTCTACTGTTCATAAAAACTATAATGTTGAAAAATAGACTTTTTTGGTTCTCATAAATTATATTTTATTTATCATGCTAATAAATGTTGAAATGCAAACATTTGTTGGAAGCCAACAATTGTTGGCATTTTAACATATATGAACATGAAAAATGTCATGCTCAGTTGAGTTGAGCATGAAAAAAAGTTTTATAACCTCAAGGTAGGGAGCTCAGTGGTTGAGTGCTTGACTCAAGACAGAGGGGCGGCAGGTTCGAGCCTCACCGGCGTCACTGGGTTGTGTCCTTGAGCAAGACAAATTAATCAAAGCTTAGTACTGGTTCAACCCAGGAAGACCCATCCCTACATAACTGAAAGATTGTTGATGGGACATAAAGAATCAAATCAAGCAAGCAAGCTCAGCTACAGGTGCTGGGTATAATGTTGATATTTTACCTGTAGGAAATTAGCTATTATACTTTCTGGAGAGAGAACAATACAGACTGCATGAATTTGCTGGCTGGTCTTTGCCTTTGTTGTTATAATGCAACAGAATGAGTTTTCTTGTGACGAGGCCAATATTTTGTTGATATTCTAGGGTTATAAACCCTATCTTAACCCTTAAAGCGCCATCTGAAAACGTCGTCTGCTGAAGTCATCTGCTGCAAATAATTGCCTAACTTTACTGACAAATTAGGAATAGAAGCAAACAGCGTGGACCCAGAACAGACTGCTCCTATAGGAGCAGTCTGATCTGGGTCCACACTGTTTGCCATAGAGGCTTCTTAAACATTTCAGCAGAGGAGAATAGCACACGACTTTTGTTGCGATTAGCTCATTAAGGGATATAACTAAAATTCATCCAAGGATGGTTGAGTTGCACATAAGTTGGTGAGTTTTGTCCAGAGATTGCAGATTGAAGGATACAATCAAAGGGAGCAAGCCTGGAATCATCCCACAATATCTCAGCTAGGGACAAAATACAACATATCAGAAGTATGATAGCCTTTTTATTGTATAGCTATAAAATGGGCCATGTTGCCAGAAAACCTGGCTCTGTGGTTATAAAACTTGAGAACAGTCTCAAACTCAAAATAAAGTGCAGTGATTTGCTGCTTGCGGACACGTGTCCGCAAGCAGCCAATCATTGCGCTTTATTTTGACTTTGAGAATGAACTCAAGTTTTATAATCTCGGGGCCTGATGCTGTTGCATTTGAACAACAAAGGGGCAGACCAGACTGTGCATCTGCACCTTTATTGTTTACTCTTTGGAAAGTATAATACATGTAGCTAAACTAGCCATATGCAAAATTTTAAGATTCTAGCTAGTGTCTGTAGCTGAGTAGGCTAGTCTGAGCAGGACAGGTTTTCTCCTGACAAGGCCCAAATTGTTTTTGCCAAATTTTGGTATTTTATGAATCTAAACTTTTAAAGTTTTGTTCAGATATTTAATGCACACGATATTTGTTTGACATCATCCAGGCCGCGATCAAGAAAACCTGACTTTGTTGCATGTAAACAACAAAAACACAGTCCAGCCTGCTAATTCATTCAGTCTGATCAGCACCTTTGTTATTCACAAGCTGGAAAGATTAGTTGTCTAACTTGTTACATGCAAAGTTTAAATAATTTTACTAGTCACTGTAGCTAAGAAGGCGGGTTTGAGCTTAACTTGGCCAGAAAGCCCCAAAGACAGGTTTTCTCTCCTCAAGGCTCATCTACTGCTACTTGAACATGCTAGGGCATCCAAGAGGAGCGTGGTGGCTCAGTGGTAGAGTGCTTGACTCGAGATCTAGGGGTTGAGGGTTTGAGCCTCACCGCAGGAATTGCATTCTGTTCTTGAGCACACTTTATCCTCTGCTTAGTACTGTTATAACCCAGGCAGAACTGTTCCAATATGGCTGAAAAGTTGTCGTCTTGGATGTAATGAATTAAACTCAAACAAACCAAACAAGGGCATCCAAGTACAGTGCAGTCCCTTTATAATACATCTCATTATAACACAGATTTGGATATAAAACTGATTTGGATATAGCATGGACAGGGTCTTCCCGGGTTGAACCAGTGCTAAGCTAGGATAAATGTGTCTTGCTCAAGGACCACAACCCAGTGACGCTGGTGAGGCTCGAACCCGTGGCCCCTCGGTCTGGAGTCAAGCACTCTGCGCTCCCCGAAATTCCATTCAGCTTAAATGTGTGAAATATCTAGTTATTATGCTTATATTGAGTGACATCAGGGTGATAGTTCCTCAGCTTTTACCATTCATTTATAGTTATATAATAAAATTGTTTCCTATGTACAAGTTATTAAATATATGAAAAATGAAGTTATGGTGTTTGTTGTAATTTACTTCCATACTTATTCAGTCATAAAGTCACAATATTGCCATCTTATGAGAAATCTACTGTCCTGCCAGCCAAGAGCGACAGTGACGTCATGTTTTGTTTACAATTGTTAAGTAAAACATTAACTTGTACATTCCACTTGAGCTTATGTAAATCTATAGATCACTTGTGTATTAATCCTATCCTGCAGATAGGATTAATACACAAGTGACATATCGATTCTAAGTCCCTGATAACTCGGTATATACGACATGATACGCCAGATATATGATAAACCCCCTTTTTCAAAAAGAAAGTATATGAATGGCCAGAATTTTCTGACACCCATGTTCATGCACATACTTTTCGCTCAGATACTCATCAAGCCTTTGTTTTCACATTTAAATAAAGCAGGATTTCTCGTGACGAGGGTCATTTGTAAACTTGTTTACAAATCACAGAGCATTTGAAAGGACAGCATATGAATAGGTCAACTTGCTGTGAAATCAAGTATATGAATGGGCTGTTTTATTCAAAGGCCAGGTATATGATTGTGGTTGGTTTCAAAATTCTGGCTTGCACACCCATACCAAAATTACCCCCCCCCCCCCAGTTACCCCCGAGCCACAGACCAGCCTGCAGCACCATGAGGAAGAGACACAGATTAATAAAAGGGAAACAAAGGCAAGAACGCAAAGTAAAGCAACCATCTCTCTCGTCCTCATCAACATGATTGCAAAACTAGAAAAAAACACTCAAGTTCTGCTTTACAAACAACCAAACACAATACTCCCATTAACATCTTGAGCAACAATGAATCAACAACAACAGAACCACCACATAAGAATGGAAAGCAGCCAAAGCCACCAGGGGGCATCCTGGGTCAGGTATGGTACTTGATTGTATCAATTCCTGATCTTTGCACCCTTACTTGAAATTAATCATTGCCCTAGATTCTATTGTCGAAGCACAAAAATTGTTTAGCATGAGTAGAGGCTTCCTAACTTATGTAATACAGGGTTCCCACAAGCTCTGGAAATCGTGGAAAATCACTAAAAAAAAGCTTCATGCATGGAAAAATCATGGAATTTGAAAAACCCCTGAATAATCATGGGAAAATCATGGAATTTTGTGAAATAAAATTACAAAACCACCAGTAGCCAGAAAACTAGTCCGACAGCTGGTTTTCTGCCTAATGGTGGTTTCAAGTTTTAATTTTTCAAAATGCATGCATGGTCTACAAGCATGCTGTTGTTGCTGCATTCGGCATTTATGCTCGGCGTGGTGAAGTTGCTGCTAAAAGGGGAGGTTGGAGGCCACGCATTAAAAAGTCATGGAAATTACACTGTTGATCATGGAAAATCATGAAAAAATCATGGAATTGTGTTTTTGAACTTCTGTGGGAACCCTGGTAATATACATCATATGATCAAATATGAACACCCTTGATAAAAAAATATATGAGTTTGCATTACAAGCCATAGACAGGTTTTAAGCATATGTGATAGATTTTAAACTTATTTGACCTTTGGCACCAAGGACATAACAATGATCTGGAACTTTGTATGTAATATACATAACACAGGCAATCACAGTGCCAAATATGAATGCCCTTGATAAAAAAAATGTAAGCTGTAGACTATGACTCCAATGTCATATCTGTGATCAGAAATTTTGTTGTAATCTACACACCATAGGCAAACATTGTGCTCAATATGAACACCCTGCATCAAGAAATGAAAGAGGAGTTAGCATTTTGACCCGTAAGACAGATTTGTAAAACATATTTGACCTTGACCTTTGACTCCAAGGTCATAGCAGTGATCTGCGACAGTTGTTGTCATCTACCTACCATAGGCAATTGTGCCAAATATTAACACACTCGGTCGAAAAATGAAATGAGTTCGCAATAAGAGCAGCAGAGAGGTTTTCAGTATATTTGATCTTGACCTTTGATACCAAGGTCTTATTCGTATTCCGAGACCATTATTGTAATCTACACTTTTGGCAATCACTGCCAAATATGAACACCCTCCATCGAAATATGAAAGAGGAGCTCGTGTTATGAGCCGTAAAACAAATTTTAAGTATAGTAGACCTGTGACCCCAATGTCATATTCGTGATCTGAAACCTTAGTTGTAATCTACGTACCAAAATTAATCATTGTGCTTAAAAATATTATCACCCTCCATAAAAAACGAAAGAGGAGTTAGGGTTATGCACATTGGTTTTTGGATTCAGCAAACAGAATTACCCTATTCAATGTGTCAAACCCTTTTCTTCACAAAATGCCTGTACTTGTTAATAGTCCAGGTGCTGATTTCTGTACAGGCCTTAGTATTTGACTTGGCACAACTTACCTGCCAGAAAAGGTTTGACTGCAGAAATGCAATCCCGGGGTCTTCTGCAATACTCCTAGGTGCGTCGTACAGTTAAATTGTGGTAGCAGTTTTGCTGTAGGACGTCATCTTTGAACGTACCCTGCGCTAAATGAGGCTTAGGTAAACTGAGAGGAAAACACGCGTCACGTTCAACCATCGCTTCCTATTCAGCATATTTGCCTTTAAATTTAAACATTAAATGTATGCAATGACATACGACAGGAAACAAAATACATTTTTTGAATATATGGTATATTAGACGTGAAAATGTCCTACAGAAGGGGTGATTTCCCCCCCCCTGAATATAATGTATCCAAATTCAAAAAGAAATGAAATCTTCCTCATTTCTTAATTTATCAAGTAAAATAGCATATTTATAATCATATTTAAACATTATTCTTATTGTATGTTTGCCTTGTTTTACATTTGTTACAAATCAAAGAAAGAACATACCACCTGAAATGACAATTCAGGAATGCGTGTATTACACAATTTTCAGTGTACATTCTCTGCTGCATTATATTGTATCTGTGACCTATACTAAATTCTTATACATGGACATGACGATAGCATTAAAATCATTAAATGAAATGCAACAAACAGCCAGCATGGGTTTAACAACTATACAACATGATATAACAGTTATATACGTTACTTACTTTCAAATGAATTACTTTTTAATGCAGTAATATCATTAGATTATGGGCTACCAAACGACCTCCACAAAATGAGGTTTGTAGACTATACATTTCCAAAACCAAATTATATTAGCCACATAATGAATGGGGTGTGTTAGCTTTTTAGCGGCTAAGGCGTTACCCTGCAATATTCAAATTCGCTACGTTACCCTATAATAATAGGAATTCCTATATTGTTAATATCCAGTTATTTCTTATTCTAATGTATCAATATTAACTTTTATTTGAAAGAAAATTACTAGCAATATGATTTTAAACTAATTTTGGCACCTGTTATTATAGTTATATATGTTACTTTCTGCTAAATACAATATTTAATGAAATTACAGCACTATATTACCAATTGTGTAAGCCACCAAAATACATGCAATTATAGCTTGTCAGCTATTGACTACAATAAATATATTGATAGTTAAGGTTTGGGGAAAGGATTACACTTAATTCCTAAAATTACCTTTTTATTTACAATATTGGTTGAAATCAAGAAATGAAATATTAAAGCAAACATTAATCCTTGCCATAGCAAAAACTGTTTTAATCGTAACGGTTTCTGTCCTACATATGACAAACGCCATGCCTATTTATATGGTTAAAACCGGTCTATATCCAATCATTATCCAGTTTGATTAAGAAACAATACAACTGATGTGAGTAACATATACAACAAAAGTATTTAACCCATATTAGACTAGCGTTCTTTTTGATGGACATAGACAAATAGAACAGGCCAAGATCAGACGCCACAGACTACAATGTCTGATCAGGTTCTCTACTGTTTGCTAACAGAATGTTCTATTAAAATTTGAATAAGAATGAAAAACAACACCCAACAACCCTGAAGACGAAAATGGACTGGTCCATTTGATGAAAGTGTGAAGTGTCATTCGACTTAAGGGTTAAGGAGATGGTGACATTTGTCATACGCTTTGTCTGGTTCTGCAATGTTATAGAACATTAAAACAGGATATGTTTCCAAGGTTCTTTATGGTTATACATTTTAGAGCTCAAGGCTTATCAATTAGAACAATCCTTGCATTGTAAAGATTATATTGTAGCAGTTGCAAAATGAATGGACTCAAATAAATTATTGGATATTTTGTTTTGCATTATTTTTATCAATTCGGCTTATTCTTAATGTGGAATTTGTTCATATAAAACCATTATGATATTCAGCATGTCAAATGAGGACATAATCATTGATGCAAGAATGACATCCCATTAATCCTTTGTATGTTCCAAATCAAACTAAATTGATGACAAATACTAACGTAAATAAAATATCAAATTAGTAAGCACCTTTGATTTTAGTTTAGCAATGAAGGTTTATGCGAGCCTGTAAAAATATGTCATTAGACACATCAGAGCATTTGCTGCTTGTATATGTAGATGAAGACAAACGCTAGCTCCACTGCATCAGCATTGGGGATTAAACGATGTATTTGCCCATGTGAGGTAGGTACCAAAATCATATATGGTTGTTCAAATCTTCAATTGAGCATGTATAAATTACATAAGAGAGGTCAACAATTGTTTTTTAATATTATGGCAACGAAATTCTCACTTGTGTTACTGTCAAAGATCATACAGAAAATAAGATATTCAAAATTTTGTATATTATATCACATAACATATACCACAATAGAGGCACTGCTTTATCAACCTCTAAGAGTTATACTTACATTGAAAAGTAATAGAAGTATGATTTCTTTTGGAAGGAAGCAATGCAAATAAGACATGTATAATTATATACTTTCATGCATCTTTTGTAGGCATTGCATTTAAGTCTTTCATTGATGGCAAAGACTACTGCACAAAGAGATTGTAAGAACAGTTGACTCTTAGTATTTCTCTATAAATCACTGCCCTCAACATGTTTTGTGCTTTTATATAATTTCCTATTCATGTGTAATGCATTTGTTTTCTGTTTGAAGAAGCAAGATATTTTTTTTAGAAAAGCTCTGTTGATTTTAGATTTATATCACTTATTCATTCTTATGTTTATATGCATATAGCGCTTTGTTATCAAGAATTATATTTACAAAACTCCTGTAATAATTTGGCCATGCCACATTATGTATAGTGAAACTACCATCAGTTATTTAAGCATTGATTGCTAAAACTGAGTAAGATCTCATGACTGCATGTTTTAAACGTTTTATTTTTCCATCCAATATCTTAAAGACATTTAAAGTAAATTTTATATTACCGGAGTGTCACAATGTCTTATTCAGCCTGACATAACTCTTGACTGATAATGTTATATGTGTTAAAAATAGTTTCATAAGCAGTAATTAACATGTGTTCCTTGGATATGATCATACCACATGCGGTCGTTGTCATCCATTATAACTGATTTTACCCATTTTCAGGGAAATGTTTCTTCAATATAAAACCTCTCCTTATAAAGTGATATGAGTTTAGCAAATGATCAAAGGTACTAACAGTTTCATTAAATAAACTATAAAACTTATATTGAAAATAAACTAAAATCTATTTAAAGTAAGAAAGAGGGCAAAGATCAGGAATCGATACAATCAAGCACCACACCTGACCCAGGATAGCAATGGGAAAGTGACAACGTCACAATAAGACATCACAAACGAGAGCCAAGAGGTCAGCCCTTTCCCAGCAGGTGACCACAAGGCATCAACAAACAGACGTGCATGAAAGCATAACAAAACAAGACAGAAATAACATAAATGATCCACAAAAGAGGCCTTGGAACGGTCAGTAAACAAAAACAAGTAAGCTGAAACAAGTAATGTGTCATCATATGCATATGCATATAAATGTCAGTATACAATTTGATTTTTAGAGATTATCTTTAAAATAACTTATTACAGTCACGTTTATTGCATAACCTCTATTGTATATATATAAATGTTATCCTACCAACTCTTAGGTAATTGATTTTTTTCTGGAATGTAAGCAAAGAAAAATAGTATAATTTTATTACCATCATCTAAACATTTATTAATTTGTATTTTTTTCTTTGGGAAATTAACCTTACGTATTATACAAGTAGCTAACCTATATTATGTCACTGACTTTGTTTGCATAATGTGTGCACTAGTAAGCTGGGTACATAAAATATTTTCAAATGACTGATGAGACTTCATTCAATAAAACTTAGTTGTGTTGTATTTCTCCTGCGATAAATATTACAAAATTCTACATCCATAATATGTTAGCTTTCCAGGGCCAAATCGTATACTGTCTTTGATAACATTTAGGACAAACATAGACCTTATAATATTTGATATGGCAATATATGTTACTTTGATAAATGTGACAGAAATGGAATGTATTCTACTACTACTAAAGAGCTGTCTATTTCTTTGTTTATGTGTTTTTGAATCTTTAACTTTGGGCAAATTAAAATGATATTTTGTGGAGACGAAAACTTAAAAAAAGTTCTGTATTGCAAATGTAAATGTTTATAGATATAGTTACTTATTAAAAACTGATAAATATTTTAGAAAAAACTGCTGTCTTGTTATAAATTTAAAACAAAACAGGTTTGAATTTAACGAAAATACCATATGACATATACTATAAGGTATTTAGCAATATATATAGGAAGTCTTAAAGTGTGTAATGTGCATTACATATTGTCATACAAGCAATATAATATGGAACTTTACACCAAAAACGCAGTTAAGTATAGCTTTTTACAATCTTGTATCGATAGAATGCTCAATTATGAATTAAAATGTCAGCAGATGGTATTGCATGCTAACTTGCAAAGTGAAATGGTTCTAACCATATTCGCCATTTTTAGAGGTAATCATATTCAACAGCATATAATTCTTTAAGTAATTATGATAGAAACAAGATGTTTGCAGTTTTGAAAAAGTCAGGTAATTATTTTTTCCAAATATGGTATATAAAACGTATATACCCATTATAGAACTTATAAAATTAAACTTTGACCAAAATAATTGATTTATAAGGCATAATTGAAGATATAACGTAAATGACAGTTATAACATAAAAGTTGCGCTTCTGGATGCAAACGATTTATTTTCATAATTGTTTAGGTCCTTATTGAGGTTTTGGTAGTAAATAACGACCGTATGCACCATCTGGATACAACCTGGATACCATTTCTTATATTCTTATTATCAATGTCGCCATTTTGTTTTTTATAGTAAAAATGGGGTAGGTGTACAAAACGACTCCTCCTGGAAAACTGCTACCACAATTTGACTGTACGACGTGCCTAGAAATGTTGTAGAAGGGTAGTTCTAACTATTTCTGAAGTCAAACCTTTTCTGGCTGGACAATTGTGCCAAGTCATTTTTTAAAAAATCTAGCTCCTTGACTATAACTTTTCTGATTTTCCTCTGACTACTTCTCTTCACAAACGTTCCATCCTCTATAAATAGAGTTAAGGGGATGCCCCCGATTAGCAGAGCGGACCACGAACTCGTCTACATTGAGTATGATATAAACAAAGGCTAGAAGCATAAAACGGGCACCACACAGATTCTATCAGATATGGCCCAGATACGCCCACATGCCATTCCCTCCTCTGTGAAGACCACAGTAACATGTGGGTCAAATTCAAGACAGGAAATGGCTTACGGCTTACATATAAGATTAAAGCTTACTGTCAGATCATAAATAAATGTATACTGAGGGACTTTAGAAATGCACCATTTTATATTCACTGTCTCTTCCACATGGTTAATTTGAGGATGTTTCCTTTATCATTCTTTATCGTCTTGTACAATGGACCATGATTTGCCATAATTTCGACTTGCGCATGCTGTTCATTCTGACGTAATACTGACGTTAGTGTTTTTCAACAATTGTCGCCTGACAATGTTAATTTAATTCAATTTGAAAACAAACACTTTGAGGTGGTAGCCAGATGTCTTAACTAATGGAAAAACACAAAAGGTTTCAGAAATAATCGTTTTATTACACTCCCACTCGCAGCATTTCTTTGCTAACGTCAGTCTTAAATTTCCATATAGCAATAACAGGCGGATGACGTTCGCGCATGCCCCCATACTTTTGTCTTTTATGCATCTGATTGAGGAGTATCTTTTGACGATAAAAAGATTTTGATTTTTCCTGATCCTTTGGATTTAAACGGCCAATTACGTCAAAAAGTAATGACGTCGTGTAGACGAAATGAACGTTGCCAGAGGCCTAAAATTTCATTTTTTGATTTTGTCTTTCATTTTGCTTTCGAGAAGGAACATCGGTTCGAAAACTTTTTTCGTTCATTATGGAAGGTATTGGTACTCTGTGACTTTATGAATTTGAGTTATCTCAGAATTATCTCGACGTCACGGCAACCATAAGCCGCAGCGTTTCGATTTTCTTATTGAATGCAAGCTGAATGACGGAACTTTTCAATTTCATTGTTCACATAATGAAAACATTAAATTTTCGGCATGAAATAGCATTTAAGCAGATGGTGCGTTTCTAAAGTCCTTCAGTATATATTAACATTGTATATATTTCTCTACGTGCAAATTATCTGAATAAAATGTTGTTGAAACCAAACACAAGACAGGCTTTTTAGACGCTAGTGTAGGCCCCTGTGTCAAAATTTAGGCGCACGTGTGCATTTTTTGGTAAAAGTGAATCTTATCGATTTTCAACTAGAGAAATATATGCAGATATTTTACAATTTTTTATTGCATTATTAAAGTCACAGTGACGTCACAAAATGGGGTACCGTCTTTTCACGTGAATCAAAGAGCTTATATGTATTATTTACACCTAAAATAATCGTATTTATGATGTTAGTTGCGTTGCAATGGTTAAAAACGTCTATAGAAACACAAAAAAGAAAATTTGATTCAATATGGACTTCAATTTTACGTGAAATTGACGTCAATTTGACGTCAATGTGCAGGAAATAACAAATTGCGTACAAAATTACGATTCCGGAAATGTGCGTGTGTCTTGTGACTAAAATCAGATGTTAGCATAGCTGTATGTTTCTGGCTAAGTTTTTTTAAACAAGTTAGCTCTCTGGCGGTTGGGGCGTTTGGCTGTTACAGCGTGTTAACTACGTTACCACACATTTTTGTAAATAAAATAAATGTAATCAAGGTTGTTAAGGTTATACTTTAACTATCTAAATTGGCCAAACATTCATATCATATACAAGATCATTTCATGCCCTACATATATTTGTGTTTATAAAAGTTATTTGGGCCCATTATAATGTGATTTGTGTAACTTTTAAACTACTCCCTACAAAATCATTTGAATTCTGTTAAATAATATCATTTGATAAGCTTCTCAGTTAGCTGTCATGTTTTAAATTCAATTTCCAAAAGACAAGTAATGGACCATTTTATAACTGCTAACAGCTTGTTTTATCACAAATACTTTAAGAGTACTAGTTATAGAGTGTTAAATATGATGACCCCCAATAAAACGTTGAATAAGGTAAGAATATTTTACCCTATAATTAAACATGAAATTCTATATGAAAACCTTTAAACATCATATATAGGCATTCTGTTGATAAGCAAGAGTGAAAGGGCTATACTCCACAGCGTTTCGGGAGTAAAATTCATTTTGTAGCTTGTATGGCATTATGTAACGCATATTACAACTTTCAAAACTAAAAATACATTGTTTTATTCCTTGTATTATACGTCATATGATGCTTTGTTTATCTCAAAACTGACTGTGCTTAAAGCTGCATAGTCTGTAACTTTTGATCTTCTAATTTTAAAAATAATTTGTTTATTTTTCAAGAACACAGTAAAAATACTCAAATTCAGGTAAACATTTTACCATTTTCGTAAATCTTAACAAGTTAATTCTATCAAAACAACTGCATTTATGTTAAAATTCAACGGTCTATAATTATTGGAGGGACGCAAATAATTACCAACAAGAGAAATAAACACCAATTTGATAAGATAATTCACTTTTCCATGCAGTTTTCAGCTGTACTGAACATTTTTATTGTGAAAACATAGCTTATTTCTACTTTTACAAATGCTTTAAAAAGAAAATAAAAATTTTCGAAAAATGTTCATAGTTACAGAGTATGCAGCTTTAATAGATAAATAGATATAAAGATACCAGCCGGTCTTAAAAAGGATCTGTCAGTTTATATTAAGTTTCTCTTTATTAACCTTGTACATTTACATAAGCAAAATAGTATATATTTGATTTTTTTATATCTACAAAGAAAATGATTCGCCCAAAATTTTAGATTTTAAAACTTATAAACAAAGGAAATGATAGCACTCAAGTTACAATACTTAGAAGGATACATTCCCATTTTCAGTCAAATTTGTTAAAACAACACACATGACCGTATAAAAATATCATAAGGCCAATTTTATCAAAATGTTGCCAAAGACAATATATACTAGCAAGAAACGCTAATATATTATGTTAAGTTTAGAGTTCTGTTATATTTATCTGAAGTAGTCTAAGGTGAATTGAAAAAAATTACTAGTCAGATATTTAATCGCATCAGTTATTGTTTAAAAAGACTGCCTCTAAATCAGCCTTTATCCTGACTGTTAGCTGTGTGCATTGAAAAAGCTTGTAAATTGATTTTAGTTTCTATTCAGCATAGCTTTCGTTGTTTCCATTCATTTAATGCATTTCACTTCAGAATTTCAAACACCCATAACTTTCTTATTTGTGAACGAAAACATCAAGTGTGGGTATGCATTTTCTTAGTAAAAACATGACGAATATTTTGGTACCAAAATTATCCAATTTGATAAAATGTTTCGTTTTTGCATTTTCAGCACCTCCTCTTTCAGTGATGTAGCCTATACAAAGTATAAAATAAAAAGAAAATTTACATTTTTTCGGTGAATACCAAATTTATTTCATCTCGTGAGATGAAAACATTAGATTTTTTCACTCGTGCTGTGCACTTATGAAAATTCTGATGTTTTCAACACACTCGATGAAATATATTTGGTATTCACCTCAAAAAAGTAAATATTCTCTGTGTATAATGACCAATAAAACAGCCACCTTTTAGTTTATTCAGATATTCAAGTCAAATTATTAGCTCTACCCTTCACAGGGTCTTGTGGAAATTATTGAACAGCATAGGTCAATAGAAAAGCGGCAAAGTCATGATACAAAGCCTTTTAAATCACACACGCTCATACACACTGTGTAGATTTTCCTCCGGATTGCAAAGAAACATTTTAACAAAGGTAGGAAGGTATGCTGTATTTTCTTAAACAAATATTTAACATCTATGGATCGCATATCTTTCGTTTATAGACTGACTCAATTCCCCTTTACCTGCTAAAACGCTGTCAACTTTTGACCAGTACCGATTTCTCTTGTGGCGGTTTTATTACGTTACCCCTCTTACATTGACGTCGTTTAAAGCAAGAGACGTAACATTCAAATCCACACGGTTGATGAAAATCGGCGTTTTGGCTTTGTGTCACAATTGTTGTTGTATCGAAGTTTACATACACAACGTACATAGGAAGCAGACCAGTTAAGCTGAAACCAATTATCTAGGGGCATCTCATCTGGGTGGTAGAGTGGCATGCCATTTTCGTTTCCTATAATTTTATAGTTTGAAATTGGCCAGCCAGATTATTTACTTGTAAATATGTGTACAAATGTCCAAAACATTCATACCGATGTAAATGTCGATATGAAACGATGCCAGTTTCTTTCGGATTTATTTCAGTGTAAACCAGAGATGGCATTCTTTTAAGTGATTTTCTTTGGCGTAACAAGAGGGATTTTATGAATGAGAAAAATATGAAAAATTCAAAAACGGCTGCATTACTTGCAAACGAACACCATAGTGACCAGAAGAAATGTTACTAGCGATTTTCGTATACATTTTTGCTAAGAAAAAAACAACAACTATGTGAATTGAATGCCAGAGAAAGTGGCACCAAGGAGGGTTTTAACCAAATTGGCGGCCTCATTAGTTCATAGAATATAAAGCACTATCAAAGGTTTCATTGATACATATATATTCACCACACATAGAAACATACTGAAAATATCCTTAGTTCATGTAGTATTCTGCTTTTGGAAACGCTGTTTCATTTCATATTGCAATGCATTTCAGTACCCTATCTTGACAGCGACTTGTGTGAATTATGTAAATTGCAGCTGCCCAGCTTATTTCATATGCATAGCCAACGAGAAACAACCGCAATGTGTATTATGCATGTTCGCCTGTTTTGCATTATCCTTTCATTCGCAACACATTTGTAAGATTAGCAACGGCATTCGCAAGCATTCTTATGCATTTGTAACATTTTGTAAAATATATTTGCTAGGATCGTAAAACATTTCGCAAGCATTCATAATGAATACAATTTCCCTGACCGATCGCATCATTTTCTAGCGATTATACCGCGAATTTCAAATTTTCATATTCGCATGGACATTTGCTCATGTGTGAGATTAGCATAAAGTAAAAAGCCGATATTTATAACTGACAATTCCAATCTGCCTTCACATATGAAGCAAATTCTGACCCACCCTCAAAAGGGGCTAGTACATTATCCTTCATGTGGGAAATAACAGTTGACCCGAAAGGGGTCGCTAAATTGTTGGATGGACTTAATGTGCACAAAGCCCATAAAACATGGGCACAAGCAAACAGATTTGATTATCATGGACCTCGCAAAGGCCTTCGACAAGATCCCACACAGGAGGCTATTATTATGGCATAAGAAGGTCCACTCATATGTGGACCAGAGGTTCTCTAGGTGCAGCCAACCCGTAGTCTTAGATGGTCAAGCCTCAGACCCAGTCCTGGTTTTATCCAGTGTACCCCTGGGGTCAGTCTTAGTAAGTAAGGGTGCAAAGATCAGGAATCAATACAATCAAGTACCACACATGACCCAGGATACCAATGAGAAAGTGACACACTCACAGTTAGACACCACAAACGAGAGCCAAGAGGTCAGCCCTTTCCCAGCAGGTGACCACAAGGGCTGATTCTCTTTTTTAATCAACATAAATGACTTACCAGATAATATCAAATCATGGCTTCTCCTGTTCGCAGACGATTTTGTCGTGTGTAGGAACATTCAGTCTTTGCAGGACTGTCTTATTTTGCAGGAAGATCTTGACAGTCTTGCACTTTGGGAGACCGATTGGCAAATGAAGTTTAACGTTGCCAAATGTCACTCTATGAGAGTGACTCTGCATTATTTACAAAAAAAAACAAATTCTTCACGACTACACACTGCACCAGTAAACCTTGGAAAACGTTCAGTCCGCAAAATATCTTGGCATACCAATCACAGAGAACATGGATTGGGGTCAACATATCTCTGATATTTCATCCAAAGCAACTAAAACTTTAGTTTTTTTTTTTTCGCAAGAACTTGGCTTTCGCACATATGATTCCTTTAAGGAGGTTGCATACAAAACTTTGTCACGCCCTAAACTTGAGTATGCAGCACCTATTTGGAGCACATATTTTAAAACTCAGATTCAACAAGTGTTCTCTACTTCTCTTCCACAAGATTCATTGTGGTACTATGTCTATTGATATAGACAAGCACTTGACCCCGCCCCAGAGAACAAAATCTACGAGGTCATCGCACAATTCACAGTATTGCATGCCCAAGACTTACAGTGATGCCCTGAAGTAGGCATTCTTTTTACTAAAGGACTATTCCCAATTGGAATAGCCTGTCTCCGAAGTTGGCACAGATGAATTCAAGGCACTTATTTAAATGACTCAGTCAGAAGATTTTTTTCCAAATTGATATTTTTACACTCACCTTGCCCCGGATCCAGGATTTCTGGAAAAAGGGTTCATATATATAAAGGTGTGTGGGGGGTCGTACTGCTGATTTCATCTCATTTTCCCTAAATATCCACTGAAAATGTAATAATTTGGTCTCACTGAGACCAAATTATTTCATTTTCATAGGATATTTAAAAACGGAGAGGGGGCGGGCAGGGGGGGGGGGGTTCGAGAGCACCCCCTGAGCCCCCTCTGGATCCGCCACTGGATAATGATCAGAATCTGATATCTGATCGCTAGAGTAAATGAAGATAGATAGACCTCTAAATAATCTGAAGAAAAATGGATCATCAGAACCCGCATCAACTAGTAGCACAAATTTATATGAGAGTCTGGATGGGTTTGTCTGATATTCACTATTTTTTAGAAATTTAGCCCATTATTCATCCGTCATTAAAATGTTGGGTTATTCATTAAAATAAGACAAAATATTCATTTAAATCTGATTATTCACTTATCATTTTTTTTCTTCTATTCATTAAAAAAAGAATTATTCATTATTTTATGCCCTCATTGTTCACTATTCATTATTTTTGGCTCATTATTCACTGCTTATTATAAAAAGGCCATTCACTAATCATTATATCTCGGACCAAGTATAAACAGACTGGTCACTGATGGAAATACAAAGATATGTTGTAGTGGCTTCATTTTAGCACTATTTCAAAGCATTACAGCCAATAAACTTGATTCTGAACTATACCCGAGATTATAAGAAGTTATTCAATGTATGCGAAATTGAAATATTACAAGTAACAGTAAATAAAATTGAAGTTTTATTATCTTTAGTAGGTTGATTTCTGGCGATTTTCGGCTAAAAGTGCCGAAATAACTCAAAAGGGTACCTTGGTTTCTTGCTCATGTTCATAAAGACAGATAAACTTTCAATAGATATAGCAATACAGTCTTTACGATAATATATTGAGCCATTACTTTTTGAAGAAAAATCACAGATATCTTCTTCCAAAAAAAATACTATTTGGCCCAATCTTGAGCATCGACGCACTGTGTTGAATTATATACACATGTGTGAAGGAAGGTTCTTCGGACCGGTTAAAACATGTTGACAGGCTTAGCGGCCTGGTCCAGGACCGATACAGCCGTTGAAGGAATCAAACAAATGTGCTGTAATTGCGGAGACAGGCAGAGAGTTCCAGAGACGTATTTTTGAGGGAATGAAAGAGCTATTGTAGGCATTCAGGCACCAGTACTTAAAGTACCAGAAATCAGATCTTGT
Source organism: Loripinus fragilis (assembly GCA_964019695.1). NCBI lineage: Eukaryota > Metazoa > Mollusca > Bivalvia > Lucinida > Lucinidae > Loripinus > Loripinus fragilis. The sequence continues at coordinate 46,540,028 of OZ026528.1, forward strand.
GGCTTCTGGTTGATATGCTGGAATAAGTTAGATAGTTCTCAGCAGGGATGTCGATTAGGCTATTGACGATTCGGTAAATCATGATTGTCTTACACTGCTCATGGCGATGTTGCAGATCTTCCCATCCCAGATTCCGAATCGTGGAGGTGATGCTGCTTGCTCCGCAATAGTCATTCTGGCAGAATCTTGCTACGCGTCTCTGGACCACTTCAACCTTGTTGGTGCCGGTCTTTGTAGATGGGTCCCAGACTGTAGGTGCATACTCTAGCTTAGATATGCTTAGGAATAATGGAGATATGATTATTTAAATTTCAACATTTGCCAGTTTTGAAAGCTCCGCCTCTACTCAAACGAGGCCTCGGCTATGTATTTCCAAAATATATACTTTAGGACTTTGAAAACGCATCACCTAAATATAAACATAAATATTTTACAAACTGTAAATTTCATTTTAAATCTAATTTCACCAAACGAATATTTTATCCAATGACTTTCAATTTCCGCCAACCATTTTAATCCATCCATTTTGGCCTTTTCTAAAGAATGAGACAACCACACTGGGGGTCAGTTAAATATTGAACCATGTTAATATAGTGTATGTCCACCATAGCTCTGCAAAAAATAACGTAACCTGTATCGCGTAGAAGAACACAACACATCTGACTGTAAGCCGTAGGATGTTTCCCTACCCTTGTTGAAGCGCTGTAGAGAGCTGTCTCAGCGTCTGCCGCATCTGTTGACGTCTATGAACATGACGTCCTTACTCATCCCACAAGTGTTTGATCACATTAAGATCTGGTGATTTTGACGGCCAAGGAAGAACGTTGTTGCCCTCTTGACGTAAGAAGTCTTGTGTCAACCTTGCCATTTGTGGGCTGGCGTTATCATGTTAGAAAATCGTAGGACGACGTTGACGTCGCAGGTGTGGGACCAGCTATGGCCGCAGAATTTCGTCAACTTAGCGTCTGGCAGTCAAAATACCGTGAATTATCAACAGACGGGAGCGAAAATTGTAGTTGATGGCGCCCCAGGCCATTACGCTACCGCCACCAAACCTGTCACATTCCACAACGCTGTTGTCACCATATCTCTCCGTTACGCCGATAAACAAGAACCCCACCATCATTATGGTACAATTTGAATGGTGACTCATTGCTGAAGATGACGTCATGTCAGTTGACACATTCTTGATGGTTCTGAACAAAATTCATACAAAGTTGTCTGTAACGTCTTGTGAGGACTGGTCCGTGATATGGTGGTCAGCATCTTTCAATTGTTGCAATTCTGTCGATGTGATGAACTGTCTTCAAAAACGGTGTCGGTGAGCTGTCTTGCAGGTGAACTGTCTTGTTCCCGTTAAATTCGGGTAGTCTGTGTCCATTTCGCACCAGTTTTTTTGGCTGGCTCCTGGCTTTTCGATTCTGTCGTGACACAAGGAGTCGCATGCAGAGAACCAGATTTAATGTCAAGGACGCAAAGAAGGTCGAGCAGTCTGCATAACTAACTTTGACAGTAACACTCAGAATTTCTCGTTGATTTCGTTTCGGCTGTCCCAATATGGACGAAGTGTCACTCAAGAATATCCGAGATGAACCGTTTCGCGCACGAGTGGACAGCCTGGCGGGTATCATGGGACGAGAAGGGCAACACGTTCCTGCGAAGGCTTACGAAGGAAAGAGCATTGGTGTTTTCACGAGTGGAGGAGATTCACAGGGTAAGAAGACCTGGCACGTTGCCATTATGAATTGTTGCAGATAGTTGAGGAACTTTGCTTGCAAAGGTTAGACTGACTGAGATGCGAAAATAAAGCAGGATAACTTCCATGCTTGTTGGATTCTTTAAGACCCAGTCAACATCCATGACATCTCTGATAATATGAATTGGGGTCAACACATTTCAGAAATTTCTTCCAACTAAGACACTCTGTTTCCTTCGCAGCAATTTGGCTTTTGCACCTAGTTCCCTGAGTACTAAGGAAATTGCATACAAAACGTTGGTTTTTCCGTATTCCGTATCAGGCCTTGTGGCATAATCTTCTCGAGTGTAGATTCTCTCACATGTAGATTAAAGCTAGTATCTCACTGGGATGCAAGCAATTTGCGACTATTTCGAGACGAATTTGAGACACGTTTTGGCGATAGAAATACGACATTGCAACCATAATCACACTGCGGTCACACCGAACGGGTGATTAAGACATATTTGCGACAGTCGCACGAATGTCGTACGATTGTCGCACGAATCATTGGCGAATATTTCACGACATTCGGGCGACATTCGTGCGACATTAGCGAGACACTCGCACGATGTTCGCTAGGGCCAAAAAAAAAATATTGTGTGGTTCGGGTAACCCGACCCTACCTACGATTTTGGTCCCGACCCTAATTTTTTTTTTCGTCCTGTAAAAAAAAAAAAAAAACTGTTCGGTACAGTTCGAGGTGCGGTTCGGTACAGTTCGGTAGTACCGGAATAGTTGTTCCGGTCATTTCGGGTAGATCGTATAACCGCGCATTTGCCACTTCCGGTTTCGTTTTCAATCTGTAAAATCATCCGATTTTTCGTGTGTTTTTTCCCATTTCTGCGTCAAAAGAAATGGATTCTGTCAGCGTTTTGCTGAATATCTTCAGGCCAAGATGTGAACACGCAGCAGAGCTCCGGACCTTCAAAATTCTTAATTGTTCTCTGTCATTCGAGAAGCTGGAAAGCCGTTTTTTATGTCATCCAGATGCCATACTTGAGATCGCTCTGTCATCTTCTCAGGACGGGCCCTGGACCAAACTTGATGACGGCGACGACGGTTGTGATATGTACCAGGCCCCCATTGGCCTGTTGCTGAAGCAGGTACATTTTAAATATCAAAACAGTTTCCAACAAAATCTATCAATACTGCAGTGCAAGAAAGATTTCTTTAGGATAAGGGAAATCTATCCAAACTTGACTGCTCTCTCTGTCTTCACCCAACACTGTTTACAGGTCCACAAACTAAAATATTTGAAAATGATCCGACTAGGGGAACCTATGCCGAAATTTTTCAAAAACCTGAAAACAGGCCACCCCTCTATGTATTGAGTTGATTTAAAACATAGAAATTGCTCTGGCTAGGGGAACCTATGCCGAAATTTTTCAAAAATCAAGAAACAGCCCACCCCGGCCTCCCTAAGATATTTTGGGAAGGGATATAGGCCCAATTTTTATCATGCCTGTCTTGGCATTATTAAAGTGTTTTAACCCTGATATCAATTGGACGAGTCCATTTCCAATTTTAGGGTTGCTGGGTGGTATTTTTCATTTTTATTCAAATTTAAATAGAAACGTCTGTAAGCATACAGTGGAGACCCTGATCAGGCACCGTGTCTTGGGGCATCTGATCTGGTTCTGCACTATTTGCCGATGTCCCACAAAAAGGACGCCAGGATTATATGGATTAAACTTTGGACAATTCTCATTTCAGTTTCCAGGAGCAAAATATGTGCGGCTTAAATGTGTTCCTCAGGCTGCCAATGATGATTCTACAACTGAAGACCTGTCTTCTGATCCTGCTCCACCAGTCAGATCTGCATTTGATTTGTTGATGCAAGGGCGCAGACAAACCCTCAGTCTTCCGAAAAAGAAAGTGACAAGGTACTATTAAAAAAATTACACCTTATTTTATATACTAAGAGCATGACACATTCAGCAGTACACTTTAATCTTCCAGGAGGCCCACATGACCTTAATGAAATTATTTACAGAAATATTTTATTACATTTTTAGATCTTTTGAAATTATTTGAAATTTTATATCATAATTTAAATTATTATTTTTTTTTTGTGTGTGTGTAGAGTTCATTCTCTTGGATTTCTTTTCAGTGCTGGCGTTTCAGAAGGGCTGTCCCGAAAGGATGAGATATTCAACAAATTGCTGGACTTGTTCGAAGAGAAAAGCTTATATTTTCGCAATCCATCTAGCGAGGGCCAGTACATTGCTCAGGTGTGTGCATATGATTTTAATTTTTTCCCAAATCTGACATGGATGAAAGTTTTCAGGATTAATCCTAAATTCAGGATTTTGAGACTGACTTTCCATAAAAAGTCAGCCTCAAAATGCTAAATTAGGGAGATAATAACTTCTCTGATAAATTTTCAGATGTTCTAAAGACAATTAACCATTTAAACTTGAAAAAAATTATTTTTTGTAGGCATCCTGCATTTTGAACTTTTACACATGCCAAATTGACTTTTGATTTTTTATGCATACATTACTAGTTTTCATATAATATACACAAACATGTCCATGTGTTAATGCAGGGACTTTTAAAGGCTGTAAAAGAGATCATTTTTAGATTTGAATATTTTTCTTGTATATGCTCTAAAACACAAATTGTTGGTACACATTGAAGCAGATCTAATGAGTATCCACAATCTCTGTTTCAGAGCAAATATGAGTAAAATTACATAACCCTGTAAACCCCTGTTTTACCATATACTTACATAAAAGTGAGGTTAACCCTTTCCTCCACAGTCTATTTTTAGATCATGACATCAGTTTCTATTTTTATACAACATTGAAAAAAATCAACAAAAGTTTAAGCAAAGTTTTGATTACTTTTGAAAATATTATGGAAAATGGAGCATTTGCTCCAGTGGAGCAAAAGCATTTGCTCCAGTGGAGCAAATGCTCCATTTTCCATAATATTTGAGTATTTAAAATGCTCCATTTTCCTTAATATTTTCAAATATACGATATTTCAAAGGCGTCAGTATGGAGTATTAAAAGGGTAAAGGGGTTGTAAATTACATAGGCATGTTATCCTGTTAATACTAGATGAAGATTTTAACATTTCTAAAATATTTGAAATACTGTCAGAATATTAAAGCAGAACCTAAAACCTCAAGGAATGAAATGTTAATTCATCTAATGATCTTAAGCTTCTTCAGAAGTATTTACATTTAATATTTGTCGCATAAAATTAAATATGTTAACAGCCAACTTTTTCTTTAATACAGATGGAGATTTCTGAATACAGACCATAATTTTAAGAAATGTATGCTCTGTCAAGGCAGGTCAGACTGACAATGTTCAAAAAGTTACATATTGCAAAATTTTGCTGACCTTGAGCAAGCAGACATTTCTTTGAAAATTTGGTCTGTATAAAAGGCTAAGTATTGTATAGTTTAATCAGATTATAGCTTCTCATTTTAATATATAGTAACTCACTAGCTCTTAGTCCTCTTTCATTTAAGATCTCAAAATGCTGAACCTAATTTAAAAATAGTGGGTGTATGGTTTGCATTCTATAGGCCAAAAAAAAAAATGTTTCTCAGGCCCTCCCTAATCTGTTTCAAATTCCCATCATCTGTCTTTTTTTCAGAATTGAAAAAAAGGAGTCATTTATTTTATTTATGTCAGAATCAAAATATCAACATTTTTATGATTGAAATGTACAAAAAAGGTACCTCATTAGATTTTGATGAAATAAAAAAAAAAAAAAGTGGCATCATCTGTTTTTTTGGGAGATAAAAAATAAAAATGCAAACCTGCCTGCCTCATCTGTTTTTCCAAAAAGTGGCCTAAGAAACACTAGTTTATTTTTTAGCCTACATGGTGGTGGGAACCGAGTCTGCATATGTGGTGATAGAATCTTGTATTTACTCTGTTAGCAAAGATTAACTTTTAAACCTCTACTAATATTTAAAACCCATGACTTTTTCTCGCATTCTTCTTGTAGAATATCTTGCTTTTCTATTTAGTTACCTTGCTTGTTTTAAAATAGTAGTGTTTTTTAATACATTAAAACCACTTTTGTTTTATTAAACCTATATCACTTCTGTCAGACTGGACCAGTTTTAGGTTGGATTTAATTGGTAGTACTCATTCAATTCAATGTAGTACAACAGGTATAAGTTCAAGGAAATGGCTTTTTTCTTTAAAAAATAGATTTAATTTTAAAAGATCTGGTATTTCACTCCAGTATATTAAATGTTTTTTTTATTTTAAATTTTAAAACAGGTCTGCTATAAAAGTATAAGTTTCGGACACAAGAAAAAAAGTGAGAAATTGCCCAAATTTTGAAGAAATTCAGAATGTAGATTTATCAAATGCTTTGATATTGGTCTAAAAGCTGTGGACTGTCAGAACTGCAAACAATGTGCAACCCAATAATACAGTTCCTTCAATAACTTCCAAGAGCAGACTGACCTTGCTATACATTGTATGCTCATACATTTGTCCGAAAAATTCGGATACTTTCAAAACTGTAACAATCATCCTTTTGCAATTTGCAGTGAAATAATGGGTCCAAAAGATGCAGACAGAATGACAAAAATGTGGACCCAGATCAGACTGTTCCTCTTTTATAGTAGGCAGTCTGATCTTGGTTCTGTTTAAACTTTGATATGCCGGACTGTCCAAGCACTTAAGATCATTATGGTTATATCATTTCTGTACATTTAGTATGTTGGCATTTTTAAATTGTCTGCTTTCAGGTATTGACCAATGCCCTCTGGTACATTACCAACCAGCATGATGTTATCAATGACAGAAGCAGACGAGATTCCAAAGTAGTTCCTGTACCAACAGTGTTCGACGAGTTCCAAGGATTTAATGAACATCGTAGGAAGAAGCTGAAAGCTCAACCTATGGAAAGTGATCGACTGAAATCCCATGGTGAAGCACTTTTTAGTTTATGTACCAGGCCCATTATGAGAAGTTCAGAGCCATGGGAAGTTGGATATGAAATGATAAAGTCTTTAGCTGAGTGCTTTGCAGCCTATTCTGACTACCTCAGTCATCAAAAAGAAAAGGTTCAAGAGAACAGAATGTTGGATCACCCTGTTCGCCAAGTTTCTGAAAACACGTCTGTTCAAACTGTGCATAAGTCTGTATTCCAAATAAGAGAACAGTATCAACTTCTAGATAAAAGCGTTTGCCTTGCTGATGCCCTTGAGCCTGTGTTTTTCAGTGAAACTGATCACATTACTCAGCCATTTGAGAATGCAATGCAACGGCTTCGTTTTTTTAATAACTTACAGTTGTCTGTTGATGTTGACTTGTATAAGTATTGCCCTGGTGGGGGTATTACCACAGTATTCTGTCTAGTTAAAGTTTCAGAGAATAGAAGTGAAGCAGAGAAAATGTCTCAAGTTGCATCAACTATGTTGAAAATTCAGCCCAAATTACCAGAAATTCATACTCGTTTTATGAAAGCACAGTTCAAAAGAAGAGTAGCAAATGTAGCATCCGTCAAGCCATCATTGCTTGATTTGATTTATAAGGAACTTACTCTTGATTCATCTTCAGCATCACACCCAGATATGCAGCAGCGCCTCAGACTGATATTTCAGGGAGAGACTGGTCTAATTCCGGATCTGAGACATATAAACCCTGGCCGTCCCACAGGCATGTATGACACCTTCTTTTCCACACTGGCAGAAGTAATTGAAGAGTACACAGCTGCAGATGATAGGCGGCATAATGAGGCTCACATGTCTCAGATTTTATCATTGAAAGATCTCATCAGTCAAACAAAGGAGAAGTGTCCTGAGAACACAAGTATCCCGTCAGCTTCTTTGGTACGTCTTCAGTTTACCCCTAGAAACCCATACGCCCATACTGCCCTTAGTTTTACTTCTAAAATACCAGTGCAGTACAAAATACAGCAGAGACAGTTGAGGATTTCACATCCAGATGATCACTACTGCAGCGCTCAATTTAAGTACATGAGAAATATGGCAGTGCTTCTAGGTAGTGATTGTGCCATGTATTTTTGTGATGACAAGGCAAAGATTCCTATCGGTGAGCCGAACTTGGCATTATCAACTGGTGTACGGGGGAAAAAGTCCATTGCTCCTACAAATAGTGTCCTTGTTGCTGCCGATCATGATTTACATCACAAAGGTAGTTTAACACCTTCAGTTTACATGCGGTGTGAAGTTCCGGACTCAATTGAAAAGTCATTTTACCGTGGAAACGTTACCACAATTATAAATGATTCAGTTTTCCAACAGTCAACACCTATGAGGCATGCTGCTGCCATGGTTAAACAGGTAAAATCTTTAGAAGAGCAACCAAGTGTCATTTTGAAATTCTCTGATGGGGGTACGGATCATAGAAATACATTGGAAAGTGTCAAATGCTCCGCAATATGTTTATTCAAGGAACTTGACCTCGACATGTACATTGCAGCAAGGTGTGCACCAGGCCATAGTTGGACAAATCCAGCAGAGCGAGTGATGTCTTTGTTAAATATTGGCCTTCAGAACTGTGCCTTATCCAGACAAGAATGTGCTGAAGATATTGAGAAGTTGTTAAAAAACTGTAATAGCATGGAAAGCATCAGAGAAATGACCAAAAAGCACCCAGATGTAAAAGATCACTGGCAAACATCCACTGAATCAGTGAGACAAATCATAGAAAACAGATTTCGCAGGCTGTCACTTAAAGATAAACCAGTCGAAGTCTTGGACTCATTGAATCCAGCCGAAATTGATTATCTGACAAGACACCTCAACTTCCTATTCCCTGAACTTGATGTGACAAAACTTGTGAAGAAGCATACCAGTAAGGTTGAATCCTATATCACATGGGTGGACAAGCATTGTAGGCAAAGACACTACTCATTCCAGATACGGAAGTGTGAAGATGCCGATTGCTGCACACCACCAAAGAAGGCATACAAGTGGCTTCCAGATCCAGTTTTAGATGATGACCAAGTCCATTACAAACCATTTGAGGTTGTGTATGGCACAGAAACTTCAGAGGCCGACAGACCTACTCTGCAGAGGCCACCAAGTGAATCTTCAGAGAAACCCAAGACAAAGTCACAAACCAAAAATCCAAATCCACTCCAGCTTGATCCACTAGTAAGCATCATTCCAGAGGACCCAGAACTGAAAGGTGATGCTTCAACATTCACGGGCCAGAATGCTAGGTTGACAGTTGAATGCAAGGAATGCAAAAAACCAAGAGTGATCTACAGCAAAGTGAAACTTACTGACAGATATAAACTACAGATTGCCATCCTCTGTTCGGAATATGATTATACATGTGGGTCCCCTCTTACTCCACCAGAGCATCCGTTACACGGCAAGACTCTTGTTAGACTTAATATAGACTGTACCAGCCCAATTGAAACAGCGTACTACAGCTCCAAAATGTCACGAGGAGATCTCTGTTACTATTGTGGAGCAACAGAATCATTGGCTGATGAGAACCTTAAGAAATCCTATATAACTGTATATCCCCTTTGTGACCAGTGCAAAGCTCTTGGCTTCAAATACTGTTGTTTGAGGCCATTTGGAAAAAAATCAAAATGACTCAGAACTGGAATTACGGTTTAATACGTGGTTGTATGGTTTACCAGTAGCCTGGTATACAGTTATTTTCCTAAAAACACATGACATGAAAACTGGCATAATTTTAAAGCAGACTAAAATGGTCTGAAAGATGCACTGAGAATAGCAAACATTGCAGACCTTGATCAGAATGCTCCTATGAGCATTCTAATGAGCTCTTATGAGCATTCTAATGAGAATGCTCCTATGAGCCCCAGGGGGGGTGGGGGGTACTCTGATATTTTTTTTACATACATAGGCTCGTGTCATTTTTTGGGGGTCCAAAATTTTGAATTTCAATATTTTTTGGGATTTCAGAAAAATGAATATTTTTGGGGGGGGGGGGGGGGGGGGGGGATATGAAGATTGTGTGGATATTTTTTTTTGGGTCATCACAAAATTGGACTATATTTCTATGCATTTTAGGGTCTTTTCTTAAGGCCAAGGTACAGAATGGGGGATATTTTTTGGGGTTGGTAAAATTTCAAATATTTTTTGGCAGGTGCTTGAATTTGCTGATTTTTTTCTTTTTGTTTTTTTTTTTTTTTTTGGGGGGGGGGTGAACGGTAGATGCTGGGCCCGAGCCTACGTATGAAGAAAAAATTAGAGTACCCCCACAACCCCCCACATCCCCTGCCAGGCTTTGAGCATTTTAATCTCGATTTAGTGTTTGCTCACACCGGACTGTTCAAAAACTTCTGTTCCTTTTTAAAGTAGGGTAGTATTAAAGAACCCAGGATGAATATTGGCTCATGTTTAACTTTTCATATACTTCCTCCACTTTTTTTGTCTTTGGATGTAACCTACTCAGGTCACAGACTCAGCTTAAAAAAAGAGTCTTAAAATTTAGCATTTAAATAGAAAATTTAAGCATTTTAATAGTTAACCATGGCAGGTAGTATGCTGTAAAAATGATAAATTTGATATTTTTAGATTATTTAATTTTGCTCGAATAGATTGTGGATATGCTATACCTGGCTGGACCGAGCTATTCTGTCACAAACAATCCTTTGTTTGTTTACTATTTTAATGTATAGTAAGGTGAAATTGTAATGTAAAGGATTGTATGTGATAGAATATTTGGTAATATATAGAACTGTCTCATTGAGGCGGTTCTAGAGAGTACCCACAATTTATTTTTGTAGCAAAATGAGAAGACGATGTTTGTTTGTTTTGTTTGTTTGATTTGATTCTTTACATCCCATCAACAATCTTTCATTTAAACAGGGGCGGGTCTTCCTGGGTTGAACCAGTAGTAAGCTAGGATAAATGTGTCTTGCTCAAGGACCACAACGCACTGAGGCCGGTGAGGCTGGAACCCGCAGCCTCTCGGTCTCAAGTCAAGCACTCTACCACTGAGCCACTGCGCTCCCAAAGAAGACGATGTAAAAACTTTAAAATGGGGCAGCTGTTATATGTAAATGTAGGCTTGGTTCAGTGTCTCTAAAACGTTTGAGCTTGAGTGGGATTTAAACTTTCATTTTCCAGTAGCTCTATTTAGACAGGGTCTGACATATGTTCTGTTTGAGCTGTCATTTGGCAGGTGAATGGATGTTAACTTAACGAAGATGTGTCTAAGAGGTTAGTATCATGGAATTATGGGCATCTTCTGAAACAAAAATACAATGTATGGTTGACAAAATATGTTAAAACACAAGCATGTGAGCCATCGCCAAAAAAAAAAAAAAAAAAAAAAAAAAAAAAAAATACCTACCTACCCTACCTAATGTTTTTTCAGCCGTTACCCGAACCTCACAATTTTTTTTTTTTGGCCTAGATGAAATTGCGAGCATTTATTACCATCGACCGCCTCACGACGTTTGTCGCGCGAAGGTCGTGCGACTGTCGCGCGATGGTTTTTGCAAGAAATGTTAAACCAAGAAAAATAAACATTTGAACAAGCATTGAAACTTCAGACTAGGAAGGTCCTACGCTGTTGGAAGGAACTAGAGGGCCTGTTGGAAGGTCTCAAGTTGCTTGGTGGTGTTGGACTGTTGAAATGTAGCAAATATTGAGTTAGGAAAAAGTTTACTCGTTTAAGCTGCACAGTTATGATGGCCCATCATCTTAAGAAAGTCAGTCGAGACCTCTCACATGCTCTAATTGCCCATGCGTATGGCATGATGAGCCCAACCAAATCAAAATTGCAATGAGTTCGGATGAACCTCGTCCTGCGAAAATCTATTTTATACAGTTATGCGCACAACAAAGGCACAGAATCTTTGTTGTTCGCTGCAGTGATTATTTTTGTAGGGTTCTATATGCCAAATTCAAACCTTAGAAGGGCTGCTGAGACTAAGCAGGCTGTTGTAGTCTAACCAAGACTCAATAATAATACCTTTATACCGTAATATAAATTGTAAACATTTAAGTAGGCCTTATAAAACATACTTAGCAAAATTATCCTGCAGAATTCAGAACCATTTTAAATAACTGAAATTACTCCAAACAGTAAACATGTAAGTAAGCCTAATCAATACACCGTACTTATATGAAACTATCCTCTCAGATAGCAAGAATACTTGACAACTGGAATTAGTCAAAACTGTATACTTAAGTATGCCTAAACAAGATCTCGTACTAAGAAGGAACTATCATCTCAGATAGGAGGAACTCTTTTAACGAACCTTTGGCGACATAATTGCGAGTAATTTAAGATATTCGCGCGATAGTCGTGAGACGTTCGTGCGACTGTCTCACGACGTTCGCCAGAACATAGCTTAGTTTAATTTACTCGCAATGCTGTCGCGAAGTGTCTCATTTATGTCGCAATTGGTTTGCAATTCAGTCCTATTTATCTCGCAAATATGTCTGTTCCAAAATGATCGCGACTAAATTGCAAGGGGTCGGCGACAAGTTCGCGATGGGTTCGAGACACCCGCGATCACTTTGCGACCATTTTGCGGGGAATTTTGTCGCATAAAATTTTTGAACATGTTCAAAATTTTCGCAACTACTTTGCGCCACTTGGCGACACATGCGAGGAAATTACGAATCACTGGCGACTGTTTCGAGACTACTTTGCGAGCCACTAGCGATGTCTGTCGCCAGTTGTCGCAAAACAGTCGCAGTCCAGTGAGATAGGGGCTTAAGTGTCTCAAAGGTAAAATTTGTTGTTGTTGTTAATCTGTTATGCATTATCTCGCTGCATATGGCTGCCTGGTACAATCGGATCTCTTTGGATTTCCACAAATGTAATTTAAGAGATTTAGTGTTCAATAGGGTCAACAGATTATTGTGGTGCATTCCCATCAGCAACTCTGCTGAAAAGTATTGGCAATGTATTGTCCCAGTTCACATATGACAGACATTCTCCAACCAGAAAGATGTTCATTTTCACTATAACCAAGGAGCAGATCCATATCCAGATAAGGAATGCCAGGAAAAGGTTCTTCTGAAGTTTCTGACGGTTCGGCCAAAACTAGAGTATGCAGCACCAGTTTGGGGCACTTACTCAAAACTTCAGATTAATCAGGTAGAGAAAGTTAAGAGGACAGCAGCCCATTTGACCTGCAGGAGATGGTGAAATACAAATAGTGTCGGCGAGATGCACAAGCATGATGAGTTCAGTAGCCATCTCTTGAGGCCCAAAGGGATCTGTCCTCCCTGCTTCCCTTTCAGATACATTGTGGTGATGTGTCTATAGAAAAAAACACAAGTACCTGACCCCTGCTCACAGTTTGAAATCTACCAGGTCATCACACATTATAGTAGATACAAGACATACAGTGAAGAATCAAGATATGCACACAGGGCCCTTACGGGGTTGAATATGTTACATTTAACTCTTTGCATGCTGCGTAAATTTACATGCTGTTGTTGTTTGCTGACTTTTTTCAAAAGGAACTTTTTCAAAAAATTCTTTCAGAAACACTAGTATCAGGGTGTCAAACAGTTTGGATCCAGATCAGGACCGACATTCTGTGGGTCCTGATCTGGGTCCAACGTGTTTGCAAAGGTTATCAGCAGGCTACAAAAGTTGTCACTAGCAAGGGGAGAATTATGCACCAGTCAATTGTAACCACCGCCCCAGACCCAGGGAACAGCAGGACTTTGACTTTTCTTCTGCAGTTCCCTGCTATAAACCTACACTGCAGGGACAGCAAGCTTGTAAAACCAGGACAGTTTTCCCCACATCTGGTATGTTTTACATTACACTGCCATGTTTGTCCAGATATATTAAATCCCTGGAAAATTCTCCTGGTGTACAAGGAAAAGCATTGCACATTTGCCCTGTTATTCCCCATCCTCGCTCGGAGTGAGGGAGGGGGGTTACAAATGACTGGGATGTAAAATGCAGCATTAGAAATAAGCCAGAGAACTCCACTTGTCAGACGGGCAACTTGAAGACAAAATCAACTTGTCCCCCACAATTTTAACTTACCCTGCCACATGATTTATTTAACATATCTAAGAATTCTGATAGGCTCAAAATATGAAGATGCAATGGCAAGCACTGCCAAGCAGTGGAGACCCTGATGAGACTGCTCGTCTAGGAGCAGTCTGATCTGGGTCTGCACTGTTTGTCTAGACATGGTTGTCAAAAAATGTAGGTTCATAGTTTTAGACCATATGGCTAAGTCTGATTATTTATGAATTTCAGCTTGTCCGAGGGGCAACCTTCCCAGTCTATCAGCTTGCCCCCAGCAAATTTAACCTGTGTCGTGCAAGTGGGCAATTGCTTATTTCTAACACTGAAATTGGTATAATTTTCAGGTATGAATGCTGCTGTCAGAGCAGTCGTTAGAATGGGTTTCTACCTAGGATGTAAAGTTTTCTACATCAAGGAAGTAAGTATATAGTTTCCTTAGTGCTCTTAGTATTTTCCTTAGAGCTCCAGATAACGACACAGGTTGTATGATACTGATTTACATTTGCTCAGATAAGGTAACTTTTTATGCACAAAATTGTGATTATTTTTTTATATATCTGTCCGGTTAAACATATATGTTTTGGGTGCTCAAAAGAGCCGTCTCATTGAGATGGCTCTTGACCACCCACAGCATATGTTTTGGTTAAGAAATAAAAAGATTTTTTTAATTACATACTTATCTGGAGGCCTGATTTATTAAAACTATCTCCTAAGCTGCCTAAGGCCAAATAGAAAAATAAGTGTGTTTCAGGTAACGGGTCTGAAAATTTTAGGGTTACCCACACACATTTTTTTTATTATCTTTTTTCTGGAAAAAATAATTTTATGCATTTTGAAAGGCATTTTGCCTTTCAAAATGCATAAAATTATATTTTTCCAGAAAACCTGAAAAAAATCCTAGGTCTCACCAACGAATTTAGGTAGGGCCGGTTTACCCTAAACACAGATATTTTTTTTTTTGCCTTACCAAAAGGTCTTTAAATTGTGTATATCCAGATCATTTAGCTTCTAAAATCAGGATCCATACTGTACTCTCTGCTTTACAATTCATGCTGATAGCTGGAATGCTACTAGCACTTTGAATAAAAAATATGGGAGGAGTGTTGTACATAAATCTTCACAGCATGATAAGGGTTTAGCAGATCATTCACAGGTTTAGATAATCAAAAATTTTCATCGTTAAATTGTAAATATTTTCTTACCCATCAATTTTAACATATGTTTTGGGTGCTCAAAAGAACTGCTCATTGAGAAGGTTCTTTTGAGTACCCACAACATATGTTTTGGTTGAGAAATAAGAAAAAAAATTTCATTACGCACTCTTAACTTAAGTCCTGATCATTGCTGAAGATTTTGAATCTGCGTTTCCACTGACTTTTATTTTCTCAAATTAAATTACAAGATAATCCTACATGTAGCTCAAAATTTTATATCTAGTTCACCAGAGACTTCGAGAATTTTTCTCTCCCAGCCACCAAGATGGCAGCCACACCCATCTTTTGTAAAAACCCTTACAAAATATTCTTCTTCAGAACCAGAAGGCTCATTAGTCATTACTTTGGGTAGCATCTGGACTCTGGGTTCAACCAAGTCTGTTCAAATGATGATCCTTATCTCATGACAGAGACAAATTTGTTTTTATTATGGATTTTTATGAAAATAAATTTTCAATTACTGTTGAAGCCAAAGTCATTATGCTTACTAGATATGGTTACATTGTCTGCACAGGCACGATACTAAAGAATGGACCTGTCTGTTAAGGCACATCACGACTGAAAAGTTGGGTTTGTATCAATACACGGTGTGCATTACCCGAAACACTACATTAAAAAGTAACAAGCACTGAATGGCTATAAATAATCTGTTTATGGAGATATCAAGTAACCTTTGGTAGCTAAACAATAACAATGATTGGTATTATAGTAAACAATGGTAAGATTTTCTACACTAACACATTTTTGTGTCAAAAAAGTGGTTTCAGTGACGCGTGATGACGCAGATTGATAACAAGTTTGAATCAACCAATCGGGTGGATCACATGATTTGGCAGTGACTTTGTTACCTGCACATCCTGCATCTTTTGCACATAATTTTTTCTCTGGGATGCAAAGTTTTTATTTCAGCGAGTCCCAGGATGCGATAGTATTGCAGACTTGTCTTTAAAAATAGCGTTCTGGACATCATAAGTTTGTTGTTGGACTCTTTGATATGGGAAACAGCGAGTCCCAGGACCCATTAGCCCAAAATTGGAAATGAATCTATGATTCGGTGATGCATTTGGTAAACAAATATGTCACATGTACCCACAATGCTCAAATCAGACAGGTTATTTTTTGAAAAAATGCTTCCCGGCAGAGACAATGGATATGGTTATATATTACTCAAAATAAGTACCTATACCTAAGGTCAAGGTTGGTCGTTCAGACAAGGTCATTCATATGGAACTGCCATCAATATATTTAAACTTGTTTATCTCAATAGCCAATAGGCCAGTTTAAAGTAAGTAAGGGTGCAAAGATCAGGAATCTATACAATCAAGTACCACACCTGACCCAGGATACCAATGGGAAAGTGACAAACTCACAGTAGACACCACGAACGAGAGCCAAGAGGTCAGCCCTTTCCCAGCAGGTGACCACAAAGCACATATAAACAGACGCGCACAAAGACATAGCAAACACAAGACAGAACTAAAACATAAAAGATCCACAAAAGAAGTACTGCCTTCGAACGGTCAGTAAAATATTTTACTGGAGGGCTTAAACCGGTTTAACGGCGCCAACCTCACTATAACTCTAGTTATACATGGAGCATCAAATTAAATGATACTCAGCTCACACTGAAAAACAATGCTACATGTAATAAGTTTCAACCTCAAACTGTGACACAGTTTGAAACTTATTAGCTTTATTTTTTCAGCCTTGGAGTTGACGCCAGGGCCTTTTATTGGCAATTTGGCACCTACTTTGTTTTCCCCTTCTTATTAACTAATTTATTTGCTATTCATTGAGAAGTGATATTGCAATAATTTATTTAGAGCTGTAACGATAAACCTTATATGCAGGTATACTGCAATATTAGTCTGAAAAGGTACAATAATTATATTGGTACGAAAAACATGTCACAATATATTGTGGTTACTATAAATAGAACAATTAGAAAGTGAAGTATTTGGTTTTATTTGAAAGAGTCAGAGAAATTTCTTAAAACTCATGGAAATAAAGTTTACTGGAAAAGAAATGTAGTTGTGGTTCAAAGCAGTGCAAATGTAAGTTCTTGCACCAAAGAACCTGAATTCTATGGTGACTTGGTGTATAAATTGAAGAAGATTGTTGGCTCTAATAATTTTTCAGCGCAGTATTGCAACAGACTGCATGCTTGGTGGTCAACCCAATTACAGTTTGCAACTTTGCTTTCCTCTTTAATTGCATGCCGGTGGGTCAGACTTCAGGCTCTATGACAGTTCCGACTTAAAGACTTATCTATTGATGAGATGGTAGGGGCCTGATGCTTTGGCTGTTTGTCAGGGTCACCGGGTTTACCTGTTGGATTTCTTTTGCTCCGTTATTCAGTTTTATTTACTGTTGAGTCCTTTTCTTTGCTTTATCTCCTTATATATCTTGATTTATATGTTCTAGGAGATGATGCATTGATAAGTTAATGGTCTTTCATGCCAACCAAATATCTATGTGTCTTGATCCACATCTGAATTAAGGGTGAGGTTGGCGCGGTTAAACCGGTTTAAGCCCTCCAGTAAAATATTTTACTGACCGTTCCAAGGCGGTACTTCTTTTGTGGATCTTTTATGTTTTTCTTCTTGTGTTTGCTATGCCTTTGTCTGCGTCTGTTTATATGTGCCTTGTGGTCACCAGCTGGGAAAGGGCTAACCTCTTGGTTCTAGTTTTCGGTGTCTAACTGTGTGTTTGTCACTTTCCCATTGGTATCCTGGGTCAGGTGTGGTACTTGATTGTATAGATTCCTGATCTTTGCACCCTTACTTACTTTAAAAGCTGGTTGCTAAGCTGTCTACTGCCTTTATTCATCTTCACTAATTTTCAAAGCATAAATGATTGATGGTAAGGTGCTGGAATTTATTTCATATCTTAAAACCTTAGATTTCTGCATAAATGGAGCAAAAATCTAAGTATTTTTAAGACAAGTAGTGCCTAGAATAATGATAAAATATAATAAACAAGATATTGTGGTATATTGCAATATATCGCAATACGCTTTTGGCGTATCGTTACAGCTGTAAATTTATTACAGTACACACTGTTATCTTTATATAATGGCTTGCAACAGGCTTTTAATTGAAGTCGATCAGAGTCTCAGACAGATAATGCTTGTTGAATATTGATGAGATTCATGATCCAAAGGATGGTTTTAATGAGTCTATGGTAAAGGATATAAAATGTGATGATCTTATCTAAGACTGTTAAAGGGGAATTCAACCTTGAAATCAAGTGAATCTGACTTTTTGTCCTTGTCAAATCATGTAATTTGCCACAAACCAGAACAAAATTAAATGACAAATAAGAAAGTTACAGATATTTGTATATAGTAGATAATGGAAAGCAATGGAAGTTAAGTTTACTTCACGCAGCCCTAATTAACTATGCATAAATAGAATAACTAATTGCCAATTTTTATTAAGGATGGCCTAGATGCAATGAATAGGTACTTTGTGCAACTCCTCTGACAGTTTTATTCTGATCATTTTGAAACTTTGCAGATGTTATGTTGATGGTCTGAAGATGTCAGGGTTCGAATTTTAGCTCGCATACTCGCAAAATGCGAGTTAAAAAAGCAATTAGCGAGGTGGTATTTTCTCTACTTGCATTTTCTCGCGAGTGGAAATTTGGGGCTGTTATCCGTGGTTCTTAACCTAGATATAAATCTTCTCTCCGTTCATTGAAAGTAAATGTTTTTGTTTTTATCCATCGGAAAACCCTGCCAATGGCGGAAGTTTACATTGGATACAACCTCAATGTGCAGACGCATACGATAAACTCCCCAGCATGGTCGGGTCTCAGCCAATCATATGCTTTCTAATTTTAGATTGTAGCAAATATTCACAAATGTGTAGTTCATTGGTTTTTTTGCGATCTAAAATTAGAAGAAATCTATTTTTATAGGACAATACGATTGGACGAGACCAATACTTTTCTTTCTAAAATTCTTCCCAGATTTCGCAAATTTCAATGAAAAGCAACAAGGCATCTGGCAGTAGAGACCACTCAGACTGCGAGCCAAAATCAAATGGCATCGTTAAAAGACGTGTCAGCCAGCATAAAAACGTTTTATAAATGGATGTAGGAATTGAATATTGACCTGGATCTTGATGACCTTGTTGTGACCCAAATCACATGCAAGACTTGCAAATTATTTGCACTCGCTAATGGCATCAATTCTATAACAGGGGATAGCACTTGAAGATGGAGTCTGTTTCTTTTCATGACAAATCGTCCATTCATGACAGGGCAGTAACTGTCAAGGCAGCCAATGATAGAAGAGCTAGGAATGAACCCTCAGACATTGGAAAGGATTACAGAAAATGGATTTTAGTACCTTCCTGAAATGACAAAACTCTTTAAAACAGCATAATTTAATCTGAAAGACCATTCTCTGATTTTCCCGCCTTAGTAGAGCTGCAGCCTCAAACCACTAAGAATTAATTTACTATAAAACAACAGCTTATATTTCTTAATTTCTGTTCATGAAACTAAAATTGTAGAAAATGCAAGTTGTTTTTCCATTTAGCAAGTAGCCAAAAATTCCACTTGCGAAAAAATGCAAGTTAAAAATCTGGCTAGATTCGAACCCTGGATGTGCATGTAATTTGGACATTATCGCCAAATTATTTTGTTATTGTTTTTTATGCCCCCGCCATTTATAATGGTGGGGGGCATATAGCATCACCCTTGTCCGTACGTGCGTACATACGTACGTCCCGTACGTCCTGTCCCGTACGTACGAAAAATGGTTTCCGGGCAATATCTTTTGAAAACATTGGTGTATTGGATTCATATTTCATACACAGGTACATAATCATAAAATACAGGTCAAGTTCGATTATGGACAAAATCCACAGATTATTATCAGAGTTATGGCCCTTGATCTCCGAATGAAAAATGGTTTCCGGGCGATATCTTTTGAAAACAATTATGTATTGGATTCATATTTCATACACAGGTATATAATCATAAAATACAGGTCAAGTTCGATTACGGATAAAATCCACCAATTATCATCAGAGTTATGGCCCTTGATCTGGGTATGAAAAATGGTTTCCGGGCGATATCTTTTGAATACATTGGTGAAATGGATTCATATTTCATACACAGGTATATAATCATAAAATACAGGTCAAGTTTGATTACGGATAAAATCAACCAATTATTATCAGAGTTGATCTCCGTATGAAAAATGGTTTGCGGGCGATATCTTTTGAATATGTTGGTTTATTGGATTCATATTTCATACACAGGTATGTAATCATAAAATACAGGTCAAGTTCGATTACGGATAAAATCCACCTATTATTTTTAGAGTTATGGCCATTTGTTAATGACAATGCCCTATTTAGTGTGAATTTGGCAATAGCGGGGGCATCCGTGTCCCATGGACACATTTCTAGTTTTATTTAACTAGTGAATGGGTACTTTGTGAGCGCAACCCCTCCTACTATTATATATTTCGATCTCCCCCAAACTCGTTGCACAGAAGCAATAAAATGCTCAACTAACATTACATTTCATCACTTTAAAGGTGTTTAATTAATTCAATGATACATGAGTTCTCATATAAGATCTTCAACATTTGGCGTAGCGCCCATTACGCAGTATAAGCACATATATAATAAAAATAGTAACACTCAAGGGAGGTCACCCAATGTGGTAAAAGTTATTTCCATACCATAAGGAACTGCTCTTTAAGGTAGAATTCGCTCCCTCTGGGAGCAAATTCTTTCCTTAAAGAGAAGTTCCCATTTGGAAAAGGGACGTAATTGTGGAGAATCAATGCTTGATACAGTAGTCTCCCTTTGATGTGCGTAACCTTTTTAGCGTTCTGGCTACGCCATTGCTCTATATATTTCAGGGTTACCAAGGAATGGTAGAGGGAGGAGAGAATATCGTGGAAGCAACCTGGGCTAGTTCCTCTAATATCATGCAGTTGGTAAGTTATCTTGGCCAGAAAGTTGTTTTGCTCAGATTTTTTTTAACATGATGAGTAGTCTACGGTAGGTACATATAAGAAATGAATTCAATTGTTGGCCTTCACAGTTACTTTGCAAGAGACCCGAAGTATTCATGATTCCATGAACATGCCAAAAATTGACTTAATTGCTTATATAAATGTTTACATTTTATTATAAATACCTAAAATATAAAAATTAATTTTAATTAAAGAATTAAAACAGATTTGTATTAAAATCATAATAGTATTAACGGTTTAGTCGGAGTGTAAAATGGAAAAGCGGAACAGCCAGCTTGAACAGGGACAGCCAATGGAGCAAACAGGAGGCTTTTTTGCACTTGCGACTCAGGTGTGGCTTGCTGTCAATCACAACGCCAGTGTCACTTCTGGCAAATGAGTTCAATGTTCAAAGAATATTGGGCGGGCATGTGAGCTTGGCAGCTATCAATCAATTTTTTGTAATTCATGAGGCTATGAAAGGTAGCAAAAATCTAAAGATGCATTTGCTTTGAAAATGTAAATATATTAGAATGCACTTGAGGGGGTGGGGGAGGGGGGGTTAGGTTTTAAGCTGACAACCTTTTCTTGGAAGGTCATACTTTGGATTTTTCACAAAAAGCGAACTTTGTACTATGAAAAGAAGTTATTTCTCCAATAATCAACCATCAACCTCATTTTGTAAATTGCAACCCCCGAGAGCTTGTACATAAAACATGAATAAGAACAAATACAGAAATTCATTACATTATATTTTTTGGCACTCTAGGACTTAGGCCAGATTCTTTTATAAGTAGATTTACGGGTAATTTTTTTCGAGGGGGGGGGGGGGGGGCGAAGAAAGAAAAAAGCTCTGTTTTTTTAATATCTCTAGAAGAATACAGTAAAACTAGTAAGGTAAACCAACAGTCTGTATTAAATCTTTAAATATTTTATCCTTTTCCTTAAAATCCTTAAAATCTGGACAGGACAATCACTTTTAACAGTGTCACTCTCAAAATACACAGACAGAATATAAAAAATATAGTATTTTGTTCAACGTAGAGTCGGTGGATAAAAAAGAATTATTTGGGGGGGGGGGGGTGAGAAATTACATTTTTTTCTACTTTTCGGAATATTACAGGGGAGGGTTAGTAAATCAACTTATAAAAAAATCTGGGAGTATTATGGCTCGAAAAAATAAGACAGGAGTCATTTACATGAAAATAAGATTCCTCTTTGTTTTCCCATGTAATCAGGCACCTATATAAGAGGGCATAATTGAAAATTTTTTTTTTTTTATTTCTCCACCGACACATATGTTGTAGGTACTCAAAAGAACCATCTCAATAAGACCCTTCTTTTGAGCACCTAAAACTAATGTTAAACTGATGGATAGGAAAATATTAACAATTTTATGCCAAAAAATTGTTAATCACGACCCATCTAAAACATATGTGCTGTTGCTGTAACTGTAGGTGAAATATTTCAATTAGGCCAAATAAAAAAATACCTGTTTAGGATACGCCATCCCTACCAAATTTTACTGGTGAAACCTAGAATTTTTTTAGGTTTTCTGGAAAAAATATAATTTTATGCATTTTGAAAGGCAAAATTGCCTTTCCAAATGCATAAAATTGTATTTTGTTTTTAAATAATTAAAAAAAAAGGTGTGCCTACCCTGCCTTCTTTTTTAAAATACTTCAGCCAGAAACTTTGCAAACCATTTCCAGATGATTTGATTGATCTGTTTTTGATCAAATTTTATGTCACTGATGATATTCTTGAAAGATTTTCTATTTCTAAAATAAAGTCAGCATGCAAAATTATCCAGCATGTTTAGAAATAGCATAGAAAAAGCACTAACTCAAGATAAGAGTGCATGATTAAAAATTATGTTCTTATTTCTCAACCAAAACATATGTTGTGGGTACTCAAAATAATGGATTCAATGAGGTGATTCTTTTGAGCACCCAAAACAAATATTTGAACTGATGGATAAAGAAATATTCACAATTTTTTTTTATTTATCTAGAACTGCTAGATGCTACTAATGAACAACAAATGTTTTCCATGAGAAATAAGAGAAAAAAATAGTATTTGACCCAAGACATGATAAAACCAACAAAATGAATTTGAGCAAAGTCTCGGATCAGCCTGGGCCTGATGATCAGAGTCTTACTTATGTGCTCAGTGGGTAACAAAGGACCCAAGCTTACTACATGCAGCAGCAACAATTCTGATCAGACAAACTGAGCTGATGCCCAGGCTGATCTGAGTCTTCACGTGATGTACAGCCACATTGTTGGTCCTCTCATGTCACAACTCATTTGTTTCAGGGGTAAAAAATCCTATGATCTCAAGCTATGACAAAGCACACCTACTCAGCTACATAGACTAGCCAGAAAATTGAAAAAA
Organism: Loripinus fragilis; assembly: GCA_964019695.1. Lineage (NCBI taxonomy): Eukaryota > Metazoa > Mollusca > Bivalvia > Lucinida > Lucinidae > Loripinus > Loripinus fragilis. The sequence continues at coordinate 46,563,302 of OZ026528.1, forward strand.
TGCTTGTAGCAAATTTAGGTATGATACTTTCCAATAGGCGAATAACAAAGGCGCTGATCAGAAACGATAAAGTGTCTTGCTCAATGACACGATACAGTGCCTCCGGTGAGGTTCTAACCCCCAACCCCTGGATTCTATGTCAAGCACTCTACCACCGAGCCACTGCGCTTCTGAGTTCTCCATTGAGACTAGAGCGTAGAATCTGGTCTCACTGGGTAGATGTTTAGGCTGGTCTGAGTCTTTGCTGGTAACTCTTTGCTGTCTAGGTAATTTTGCATGCTTTTTTAGTCATACACTTTAAGGGTTAAATTTGTAATATTCTTGTGTGATATTGTAGGGTGGAACCGTGATTGGCAGTGCCAGATGTAAAGAGTTTCGTGCCAGGGAAGGTCGACTGCAGGCTGCTCAGAACCTTGTTGACAACAAGATCACCAACCTTGTGGTCATTGGGGGAGACGGTAGTCTCACTGGAGCTAACCTCTTCAGGCAAGAGTGGACTGGTCTTCTTGATGAACTTCTCAGTCAAGGTAATCAGTGATTTTATTTTGCTTTTTTTACAGCCGAATACAGGCTGCTTCCTATAAATCCAAAAAGGCCTTTATTTACCCAATTTTGGAGATTTTTTTCCAACCTGAGGATTTTATTAGGATTTATTCCCAAATTCAGAAGGCACAAGCTGTATCCCCAAAAAGGCAATAAAATCACTGGTAATAGATAACTGACGTTTCCTAACCACGCACAGTATGTCACTCAAAAGCTACATGATAGTGTATAGCTGACCAATGCAACCACGCCCCACAATCAAAATAGCAATTGTTAAGTCTCCACAATAAATCCAAGGTTTACCTTACTGTAAGTGGATTTAACTCTTTGCATGCTGGGTAATTTTTCATGTGTTTTGTCGTCTGCTGAATCAACTTTTTGGAAAAATTCTTTAGGAATACTATCAGAGCATCAAAAAGTTTGAATCTAGATCAGGCTAGACATTTTGTCGGGCCTGATTTGGATCCAAAGTGTTTGCAATGGTTATCATCAGACGACACAAGTAAACAAAGATAGGCATGATGTTTGGAAAGGTGAATTTACTCAATATCAGTGGGTTTTAGTTATACTTGTTACATTGTCAACAAGGTCACAAACCTGGTGGTTATTGGGGGAGACGGTAGTCTTACTGGAGCTAACCAAATGTTGGTTAGTTTTGATAAGAAAGGCCAACATTCATTACTTTGAATGTATACATAGAAGTCTAGAAGTGGCATTTGGAACTGACAGGCTTTTGCTAATGTCCCTATAATTTATATAGATCCAATGTGTAACCACAAATTTTAGACAATTTGCCCACTGATGTATCACTTGTGCTGCTTTGTCAGTCAAAAGGATCATCACACATACGACCGTATGTGTCCATAGTGTGTTAATAATGTCATGCCAAACTTCTAGCAAGGCACCAATGCAGAATAAATCACGATATTTGCCTCAATTTCCATGTGTTTTGGGTGGCCTCTGACACCACTTCACCACACGAAAAGTGATTCAGCAATTATGCACAAAATATGTGGTCTGAAAGTTACTCAGCAAACGTAAATGTCCTTGAGCGGTTGCATGACATTCTCTGATTTTTCAATAACTGTCTCAGAAAATTTATTTTTATCCAAAATGGAAGAAAGCACAGAGTTTGTTTACCTTTTTACAACTTCCAATGCCAAACCGAATGTCGATCCAACTGATTTCTTTATTGAACCAGCGGTTAAGAATTCCAGCGTTTGGTAGGCATGTTGTGGGTTTTCAAAAGAACCATCTCAGTCATGGCTTAGTCTCATTCAACAGACTTGAGTAGCCAACTTTTGACAGATCCCTTTGTGGCTGTGATAAAACATGTTTGATCTCTTATTAGAATTGATTGATTTGTGCACAAACTTTGAGAATCTCAAACAAATAACTTATTATTTCACTTTATATTCCAAAGGGAATTTATTAGAACATAAATAATACTGAAAGTGTTTCAACATAGAGTTGAACATAATGAACAAGTACTATATGTGTCAAACAAATGAGCCGCGACATGAGATTTCCAACAATGTGGCATTTTGACATGAATAGACTCAGAGGAGCCTGTGCCACCTCCTTTTAAGCTCAGAAACTCCTAATGCTGTTCGTTCAGTAGCTTCATATTCATAGAATATTCAAGCGACTAGCAAAGGCTCTGATCAGACTGTGCGTAGGCACAGGCTGGTCTGAGCCTTTGATGGTCCCACATACCACATTGTTGGAAATCTCTTGTCATGGCTAAAATAGATTTACAGTTGATAAAATAATTCATTTATAGTCCTTTTGCTACATTTATTATATGTCTCCCCCCTTCAGGGTCGGGAGACATTGTTTTTCCCCGGGCGTCCGTCTGTCTGTCCGTCTGTCTGTCTGTCATAAATTGTGTCGGCTCTATAACTTGAAAACCTCTTAAGCTCTATTCATGAAACTATATAAAAATATCAATCAGCGTGAGATGACATGCAGAGTGCAAGAATGGTAACTCTGCCTTTTATACTTTTTGAGTTATTTGCCTTTCAACTTTGTGCATCACAAAAATCGTGTCCACTCTATAACTTGAAAGCCACTTGAGCTATATTCACGAAACTTTATACAAATATCAATCAGCATGAGATGACCTGCAGAGTGCAAGAATGGTAACTCTGCCTTTTATACTTTTTGAGTTATTTCCCTTGGAACTTTGTGCAGCACAAAAATGGTGTCCGCTCTATAACTTGAAAACCCCTTAAGCTATATTCACGAAACTTTATACAAATATCAATCAGCATGAGATGATGTGCAGAGTGCAAGAATGGTAACTGCCTTTTATACTTTTTGAGTTATTTTCCTTGGAACTTTGTCCATCACAAAAACCGTGTCTGCTCTATAACTTGAATACCGCTTAAGCTATATTCACGGAACTTTATTCAAGTTTCAACCAACATGAGTCAATGTGCAGAGTCTAAGAATAGTAACTCTGTCATTTATACTCTTTGAGTTAATTCCCTTGGAACTTTGTCCATCACAAAAACTATTATTTATGACTATTAATAATTTTATACCAGGTTATGATTGTGCAATAGTTAACTACATTGACAGATATCTTTACTAGATACGAGCTGATTGTCTGCATGAAATGACTAGAATTTCCGTTACAAATTTAATGTTTCTGTTTGTAATTGTATTTAATGACTCATGCTTTTGACATCAAAAGGGTGGAGACATCTGTTTTTTGTAGAAAAACAATTCGAGTCATTTTACACATTTTCTCTTCAGGAAGAATTACAACAGAACAAAGACAGAATTGTGATGTCCTGAATATCGTAGGTTTGGTTGGTTCTATCGACAATGATTTCTGTGGTACAGACATGACTATAGGCTCAGACACTGCTCTACATAGGATTGTTGAGGCCGTTGACACTATTGGTACCACAGCATCCAGGTTAGTCAGGTCACCTAGTAGGCTTGGTTGGTTCTATAGACAATGATTTCTGTGGTACAGACATGACTATCGGCTCAGTATGTACCAGAGTTATGGCCCTTGATTTACACCAATTTTTTTTTCTGCTCAATATCTTGAGAACAAATTGACAGATTTTCACCAAATTTTATATATGCATTATTTTATATATGCATTCATATTGACAGGATCTAGCTTGGGATTGTTAGTATTTGTTACACATCCTTTTTCGCATATTTGTACCAGAGTTATGGCCCTTGATTAACGTCAAAGTTTTGTTTCCACTCAATATCCTGAGAACAAACTGACAGATTTTCACCAAATTTAATATATGCTTTGATATTAACAGGATCTAGCTTGGGATTCATACACATCCATTTTTGCGCATTTGTACTGGAGTTCTGGCCCCAGATTTATGCCAAAATATTGTTTCCGCTCAATATCTTGAGAACAAATATACAGATTTTCACCAAATTTTATATATGCATCCATATTGACAAGATCTAGGTTGGGATTGTTACATGTCAGTTTTCACACATTTGTACCAGAGTTATGGCCCTTGATTTATCCCAGGACTTCCTTTCCACTCAATATCTTGAGAACTGACAGAATTTGACCAAACTTTATAAATGCATTTATATTTATAAGATCTAGGTTAGGATTGCTACCTCCCATATTTTGCTTATTTGTAGCAGAGTTTTAACCCTTGAGTGTTGTCAGAAAATTTGTTTCTGCTCAATATGTTTAGAACTCTGCCTTTTTACAGCATGAAAAGAGCTGCAGTGGGGTTATTGTCAGATCCTCTGACAATTCTACTTTATTCAAACACAATAGGTATCAATCAAAAGTTAGCACCTTTTCTCAAAACAAGTCTTCATTCACTCTGTCGGAAGAAAATTGACTTGCTAATTGGCAAAGTCAACAATTAAACTCACAGTCTGCCATTGTTGTTGTCACATTGTGTGACATCATACAAAAGGAAGTCAAGTATGCATGACACAAACACCTTTGTTTAAAATAAGACCCACTGTAAATTGTCAGTAAAATTGAAAGCTTCTTTACAAACCCAAATTTAATACAGAGAAAAAAAGCCTTGCATACTAGATTGTTTATCTGACTAATAGTTCTTTTTTGTGCTAAAATCTTGATATTAAGCTCATTTTCAAATATCTTCTCTGAAACCCGTTGGGCAGTTGAACTCAAATTTCATATGAAGGCTCCTTAGGAGGGGGACAAAAGTTTGTTCAAATGCTCCTTCCCGGTCACATGACTCAAGATGGCCAACATGCTCGTATATAGTAAAAAACTTCTTAAAATCTTCTCCAGAAACAGAGGGCCAACTATCTTAGGGCTTGGTATTTGTAGCATTGGGAATGTATAGGAGTGCAGTGGCTCCGTTGGTTGAGCCTTAGACTGGGGATGGAATGGCTGCTAGTTCGGGACTCAACCCCAGCGGCGTCACTGTGCTGTGTCCTTGAGCACTGTATCAGCTGCTTAGTACTGGTTCAACATAGGAGGACCAGTCCTGACATTCTGAAAAAAATGTTGACTGGGACACTAAGAATCAAAACAAAGCAAACAAAAGTATTAGGGATGTGGAGCCTACCAAGCTTGTTCAAATGATTACCCTAGGTTGAGGTTAGTGAGTTGAACTACTTATAGAAATATCTGCTTGATAAGGAGATTTGAAATTGTGAGTTCTGATCTCATTTCAGTTTTTATCAGAAATATATAATATTTACCTTGAATATGAATCTAATGAGTTGACCTCATCACTTTTATTTCAGCCACCAGAGGGCGTTTGTACTGGAAGTTATGGGAAGACATTGTGGGTAAGTACAGGTTTAAATCTCCTATATGGCATAGAGCCAGTTAAGCAAAATGTTTGAGCGTTAAATTGCGATTATTTTCTTATCCATCAGCTTAAACATGTGTTTTGGGTGCTCAAACGAACCGTCTCATTGAGACGGTTTTTTGAGTACCCACAACATATGTTTTGGTTGAGAAATAAAAAAAATATTTCAGTTACATACTCTTATCTGGGGGTCTGTATATGGACACAAATGTGAGAAAACCTAACATTGTTGCAGGCGTACAACAAATGGGCGGACCAACCTGCGCAGTCTGATCAGCACCTTTGTTATTCATTGTCCAAGCCTCGCGATTCAACAAATGTTCTCGAAGCCTAGCCTAATAAGCTTTATATATATTATTATAATTAGGCACTCTATTTATCAGTTTACAAATTTGTTCACTTCAAACTAATGATTATGAGATAATTATCGATTTTCGTGTGGTTTCAACGTCATTGACGATGTCATGCGTCATATTGACCTGATAAAGATAAATGTACATGCAGTGAGATAGACAATGTTTAGCAGGTCAACGTGCAACAATGCAGGTAATATGAGAGGTAACTGATAAGTAGTTTTATGGACTCGAGTGGATAGGCATCTGGGCCAATCAAAAGATGTCTATTTATAGGTTATATATTAATTAATGATATCAGATGTTTGATTATATGTGATGCATTAAAATACTTGTTTTAACCCCTCCTTCATGAATATTCATGCTAAGCTCCACCCACTATGAATAATTATATAAAAAAACTATCAGGTTTGTACATAGAACAACAGGTCCACTAGTGTAGGATCATATCTAATTATTTTTCCATAAGCAAACAGAGAAGACCCTGATCAGGTAGCTCTTACAAGAGCTGCCTGATCTGGGTTTGCTTTGTTTGGAATTGTTAAAAGGCCTCTCTATGAGGTAAAGTGTTAACTACCTTTAACCATAACATGTTTTATAAGCTGAAACTAATTTTTGCAGGTATTTTGCACTAGTGGCTGCCCTATCGAGTGTTAAAAGGTGTCTCTATGAGGTAAAGGGTTGACTACCTTTAACCATAGCAGACTATCTTATTCAGCTGAAACTAATTTTTGCAGGTATCTAGCATTAGTGGCTGCCCTAGCATGTGAGGCAGACTGGGTGTTTATACCAGAGTGGCCACCAGAGGTAGACTGGGAAGACCATCTGTGTAGAAAGTTACAAGAGGTGAGGTTTTACAACCATGCAACTACCAATTTAGCAATATACTCCCATGAAGCATCTCAAGATAAGCTGTCAGAAGCATAAAATAAGCAATCTATACAGTTAGACATAAGTTAAGCATCACCCAAACATTTTTTCAGAGACGTTTTTTCGTGTACAAATTTCTTCAGAAGAACAATCAGTTTGTACTATTTTGTTACCCTAGTCTTCTTTTGGTCTGCTGAACATATCAGAATGCCATTTGGTCATTTTGCTGAATTTCTACGGTGTCCTGTATACATCAACCCCTGTTTTTGGGTGTACTCTTAAAAAGTGTCACAGCTTAACCCAAAGTGCTTACTTTGAATTCAATTAAACGCAGAAAAAATCTAGATATATTTTTTCAAACTAGTGCCAAACTGATTCTGCCGTACTCAAAATTTCATGTCAGTTATAGAGGATCATAGGGAAAGTTAATCACGTGTTTGTAATTTTTGCATTATCACTATATAACATGCCATTCTTTACACAGCCATAATTTTTTTTTTTTTTTTTAGATATGAATCTGAAATTTTCAGACAGAACTTGTCTTTGATATTATAACAATATGACACTAACACTTTACATGTCTAAGCGTTTTGAAAATACCATAATGGGTTAGAGAATAGGGACATTTTTAGGGGTAAGTGTGCGTTTACCATGCCTGGTTGTTTACCTTTGTGATAATCGAATCGAAAATTGTCACCACTTTATCTATTTTCATAAATAAAACAAGAAAATATTAATGACTGGAAAGCTTCCTTTGTTTTCTAGGAAACTATTGAGGCGATGCTTAACTTCTGTCTGACTGTATATAATTGTCGTCCAGGTGCATGGCAAACTACATGAAAACTTGTTCATTTCTACATGCCCATTTCACTAAAACAATGAAAGTGGTTGAAAATCTGTTTATGGTGAAAAGCTTATGGTGAAAAACTCATTTATTGAAAAGACATTTGTTTTAGGAACACATTGGATTTGCCTCTTTGAGGCAATTCCAATCTGTACCTACAACACATGTTAATGAAAATAAGGAAAGCTATACAAGAGGACTTTGAAAACGCATCACCATATTTTTGCTCTTTTCTTGCAAACAGTATATGCGAAAAGTTACTCACAGGTTTTAATGTGCAACCCAGAATTGGTATGAATCGGTCGTTAATTTGACTATTATACACTATCACTCGACACTGCTGATGACGTCACATGGGTACATGCAGCATCCAGCACCTTTCTGCACAGTTATATGAAGCTTTTTGATTATTTTATGTTTAAACTGTGGTGTGTATGATACCATATCACCAAATATATTATATACTTTTTCTAATTAAAAGTAAATGATAACTTCATTATTTCGAAAATAAACGTTAAATTTGAATATCAATTTATAGCTCCTTTTTAGAAACATCTCCATAAGTTACCTTTATGCACGCTTTCATTACTGATATTGACTACATACACTGGCAGTCATGTGGGGAAGACGTTTTGATGTAAATCATGGCAGCAGATTTGCTGTCATGTAATCGAGAACGTCTTAAAAATTACATTAACGTCACTTGCACAATACAAAAGACATGTGATACAAGTGTAATTTATGCATAACCTGTCATTTGTGTATGCCCTTAGCCTCTTCCAATAAAACCGGACGTAAAAAAAATAAAACTTTGAAAAGCCCAAGACTTTGAATTTTATTACTAGACTATAGTAATCAGGGTGGGTGGGATATGTCAGTATTTATAAAGGGGTGTAATTTTGAGCATACCAAACAGTTAATTCATTTCTAATCAGTGAATGATGAATGTGCAATTGTGAAAGAAGCAATTGACGCAAATCCGCTGAGTCAGGAATCAAATCTAACGCATGTTAACTTGCAGCTGGATTTGTGTCCTTCAAAATCGACCACCCCTATCTTAAAACGGATACTTTTTCAATACCTTAAAATGAATTCACAACCATGAACTTTCTAGGACACACTACAAGCTGGTCAGGCTATGATATGAAGTAACCATTATCTCGCTGACATTCTCAGGGTTTGTGAAATAAAGGATTTAATCTGGTTGATGCGTTTTCAGAGTCCTTAAGTATATTTGGAAATTTATACTTAGCAAGTATCATGTCCATTATATTTGCGTCTTTTAAACATCCCAAACTGCCAATCAGTATTAAAATACCTGTTACTCTACGGCAAATTGTTTATCTCTTAATTTGAACTACCTCTTTGCTAACCTGCTAGTTGCCTGGTTGTAATACAGTTCAGTCCCATTATAAAGCTATGTTTGGGGGTCCATAGGAATGAGCCAAGTTATAAGTGAACCTTGTTGTTAAGGGACAGTTTTATAAACTTAAAGGATAATTTAGGAAAATTCCCATGTTATGGTCATTTTCTTATAATGGGATGGGTGTTTGTTAGAACATGGGCCTCTAATAGAATTTTTATGGTATATGCTTGATCAGTGTGTCGTAAGCCTTGAAATGCTGGCATTGTCTGTATTATGTAATATATATTTTGATTAATTGTATTGTATATGGTGGTGACGCATTAATCAATACATTCATTCATTCATTGTTCATTTGAATAAGCTAATGATTCAGGGTTCAAGCTGGGCACTGACATTAGAGAGAAATGACTTTTCCCTCTAGGAAAATTAGGGAGAAATGACAGTCAGATAGGGAGAAGTTATAGCACAAAATTATGACATTTTCTGTCAGTTTTGAAGCAAATTAGCCATTACACATACTATTGCCATTAATTGAAAATAGAAATACTATGCAGTGGTAGTAGATTGTTGTCACTGTGTGGTGACAGAACGAAAATGAGTCTCCCTAAAAAAGTAAAAAAACCCAGGGAGACTCTCACTACTCCCTTGGCCCCATTTAGGACAAAATTTCGCCCCCCTACAGCAACTATTCCACCCTAGTCGCCCCCTAACTTGTTCCCTGTGATTTAGTATAGATTTATCAATAACTTTGAGCTGAGTTCAACCACTATAAACCAGTAACCCATCCTGAAAACTAAAAAATAAGGATATATAATTTTGCAGGGGAGAGCATTAGGACAGAGACTACATAATGCTAGTAGCAAAATAAAATGACTTGGAATCTTGTACAGGGGAGAGCACTTTGGCAGACTGAGAGGCTGAGCATCTATTAATTTAGCAGGTAGCAGAACGTCTTTTGGCAGAGCAGGAATTGCTGCAGCAGCTATTATTGTCATATAGGCCTTGTCATGAAAAACCCTGATTTTGTTAAACACAAACAACTAAGGCACAAGTTTTCTCACATCAAGGCCCATATTTCAGAATAACTTCATAATTTTCCAGGGGAGAGCACTGGGTCAGAGACTAAACATCCTGTTAGTAGCAGAAGGTGCTGTAGATAGAGCGGGTAACGCTATCACTGCCTTACAAGTTAAAGATGTAAGTATCTCCATGATAAAGATGTAATACATGACTTTGAAGACAAATGGATGAAAAGTACAGCCAAAGTGGCTCAGTGGTAGAGTGGTAGACGTGGGATCAAAGGGTGGCTAGTTGGAGACTCTCTATAGGCCAGGCCTTTAGTTAAAGAGTGCGTAACAGGAAACTATTTTTTTTTTTATTTCTCAACAAAATCACATATGTTTTGGGTACTCAAAAGAACCGTCTCAATTGGACGGTTCTTTTGAGCACCCAAAACACATGTTTAAATTTATAGGTAAGAAAATAATTACAATTTTACGCTCGTAAAATTTCCTTATCTGGATCTATGTAAAGATGTAATACATGACCGAATTCAAAGGGATGAAAAGTACAGCCAAACTTTGAGGAGCATAGTGGCTCAGTGGTAGAGTGTTAGACATGGGATCAAAGGGTGGCTAGTTGGAGGCTCTCTAGAGGCCAGGCCTTTAGTTAAGAGTGCGGTACAGGAACCTAATTTTCTTATTTCTCAACCAAAACATGTGTAGTGGGTACTCAAAAGAACAGTCAAAAGGAGATGGTTCTTTTGAGCACCCCAAACATATGTTAAAATTATAGGTAAGAATATATTTGCAATTTTACGCTAAATTTTTTTCTTATCTCAACCTGTGAGAGACGCTGTGTTGTGTCCTGGGTGTAAAGCATCAGCACAAACTTCTATGGTTAAAACCACTGAGAGTTATTTATAGCATTAGATTTCGAGATTTAATGAGGATAATATTTTGGTCTTTCATGAAATAAAGGCATGGGTGAAAGTTTTCAGGAGTATTCCTGAATTCAGGATTTTGAGGCTGACTTTCCATAGAAAGTCATTCTCAAATGCTGAAATAGTGAGATTAAAATAGGTGTTCCTGTTTATATACAGTCTGTCTAAAGGCAACTGATCATTTAAACTTGAAATTGTGAATTTTTAGTGGGTATACTGCAAGTTTTAAGATTGGAGTTTTAAAAGTTCAGGATTTTTGAAATTTTGAACTTTCACCCATGATAAAGGCATGTTGTGTGTAATCATGAGAATTGCCTCAAAGGCAACATACTGTTTTGAATATGAAATAAGACAAACCTGCTAAATCATTATAAATATATGGATATTTGGAGAACAATAAATTTAATATCCTTTACTTGATGATAGAAAGGTAAACGACAGAATGAAATATTGTTGAATAGGCAGTTAAGCTTTTTTTTTAATTTATTTATATTCTAGATTATTGCATCCAGACTTGGTTATGATACAAGAGTTACTGTTCTTGGACATGTTCAAAGAGGTGGATCTCCATCAGCCTTTGACAGAATCTTGGTAAGAAACAAGCTCATCCTGCTTAGCAATAAGCAATCATTTGATACCAGATTGAAAATCTTACAACCACGCAATAGCAATTTAGCAATATACTCTATGAAACATCTCAACATAGCTGTCTAAAAGCATAAAATAGACAGTCTATTATTGTCATCCAGGTGCATGACAAACTTAGTCTACATGAAAAGTTGTTCATTTCTACATGCTCATTTCTTTGAATAAATGAAAGTGGTTGTGAATTTGTTTAAAAACACTTATGGTGAAAAACTCATTATTGAAAAGACACATGTTGTAGGTACACATTGGACCTACAACAATGTACCTACAACATATGTTACATAAAATAAGGAAGAATACTATTTTGGAAATTTACATTTTCCAAGTATCATGTCCATTGTCTTTACCTCTTTTAAACATCTCAAACTGCCAATTAGTATTAAGATACCTGTCGCTATATAGCAAATTGTTTATTTTTACATGACAGCTATATCTCCAGATTCGAGTTCATGAACTACCTCTTTGCTAACCTGCTAGTTGTGTGGTTGTAAATTTGATAATAAATTAAAAATCTAAATTTTGATTCTTGATTAAAAATCTTAATTTTGATCACTGATACAAAATCATACATTTGATCTGAAACGGGTACAGAAAAATGTAAATATTCAGTTTGACTTTTTTTTTAGCTCAGACTAAGTTTTCTAAATGCCATTTTTAACGGTCAGACAATATGGCCATGTTCTTTCTCATGTCTGTCGTTTTGTGCTAAAATCCAATAAACATACCTGTGACTCGAATATGCATGTGTCATAAGTATAACTTTTTTGCCTGGGGGACTTTTCTTATCATCCAAACTGCTAGCCACTTTACAACAGACAAAATATTTGGACTGCATATCAAGAAATCAGTCTTCAAGTTTAGCAAATGGTAACAACTTTAATAAACCTATAAATCTGCAAAGACCATTTTGAAACTTGAGAATTTGGATGATACAATTTGAATAACAAGTGAATATAATCAAAATGAGCTGTGACATGTGATTTCCAACAATGTGGCATTTTGACAAGTGTAGACTCGGACAAGCCTGTGTAGCGTCCTTTTAAACTTAGGAACTCCAAATGATTTTCAGTCAGTAGCTTAACACTCATAGAATATTCAAGCAACTAGCAAAGGCTCTGATCAGACTGTGCATATGCGCAGGCTGATCTGAGGCTTTGTTGGTCGCACATACCGCATTGCTCATGTCATGTTCAGGCTGATCTGATCTTTCTTTTGACTACATGAAGGCGGACAGTTTCAATTGTAAAGATTAATGTGCACAAATTGCGGCCATTTCAACATTTTCCGGTGAGTGATTGTTGCAGCGAGTTGGATAATCTCATCATTTCAACATTCTAAATGGGGGGGGGGGGGGGGGGGGCATTTTTTCAACCGACTTTCAAACTAGGATGAAGATTTCTTTAGCCCTGATCTGAAATTAAAAATATTAGATTTGATCTCCAATTCGAAATCTTAAAAAAAATCTTGATTTGACCCCAGATTCATTATCTTAAATTATGACAGATCCCTGATTCGAAATCTTAAATCTGATCCCTGATTCAGAATCCTAAATATGATCCAAGATTCAAAATCTTAAATTTGATCCAAGATTCAATATCTTAAAAATTCAGTTCGAGGTTTGGAATCTTAGACTTGATTCCTTATTTTCTATATTTTCCAATGCAGGCCTCCAGAATGGGTGCTGAAGCCGTACTAGCATTGATGGATGCCACACCAGAAACTCCCGCATGTGTGATATCACTGGATGGTAACCAATCAGTCAGAGTTCCACTTATGCAGTGTGTGATGAAGGTTAGATAATTATTTCCTTTCCTTAATAACCTTTGCAAACAGTTTGGATCAAGATCAGGACCGACATTCTGTCGGTCCTGATCTGGATCCAAACTGTTTGACATTCTGATAGTGTTCTTGAAAGAATTTTTAAAAGGTTAATTTTAAAGAAAAAGCCATCAGATTACAACAAAAGTATGAAATATTTCCCAAGCCAGAAACTCCCGCATAGATGATATCACTAGATGAAAACCAGTCAGTCAGAGTTCACTTATGCAGTCTGTAATGAAGGTTAGTTAACCCTTTGTATACTAATGTATTCTTCCTTCTGGTTTTATACAATAAACTTTGGATAGTCCATTCTACTTATTTAGGAGTATCAGGTGATGATTAAAAAATATTGTATTTTTTGTCTGAAGATCTTTTTTACCTTAACAAACAGTGTAGACCCTGATGAAATGCAGCATTATGCTGCATTTCATCTGTGTCTACACTGTTTACAAAATCACTTGTTTAGGGGTTTCCCGAATACAAAGGGTTAAAACTCTTTTCCTGCTAGCTGCAACTTTTGTTGTCTACTGATAACCTTTGCAAATAGTTTGGACCCAGATCAGGACTGACAGAACGTCAGTCCTGATCTGGATCCAAACCGTTTGACACTCTAAGAATGGTCTTGAAAGAATTTTGAAAAGGTTAAATTTAAAGAAAAAGTCATCAGATTACAACAAAAGCACGTAAAATTACCAAAACCAGAAACACCCGCGTGTGTGATATCACTAGATGGTAACCAGTCAGTCAGAGTTCCACTTATGCAGTGTGTGATGATTTTATGAAGGTAAGCGTAATCTTTCCCTGCTAGCAGAGACTTTTGTTATCTACTGACAACCTTTGCAAATAGTTTGGACCCAGATCAGGACTGACAGAACGTCAGTCCTGATCTGGAACTAAGCTGTTTGACATTCTGATAGTGTTCCTGAAAGAATTTTATTGAAACGTTAAATTTGAAATAAGTCGGCAGACAACAACAAAAGCATAAACATTTACTCAGAATGCAAAGAGTTAAGGGATTGACTTTATTTGAAATTTTGGTAAGGCCAAATAAAATAATAACTGTGTTTAAGCAAAAAAAAAACACCCTACCTAAATTTACTGGTGAAATCTAGAATTTTTTCAGGTTTCTGCATTTTATTTTTTCCAGAAAAAAAATAATTGAAAAAATATATGTGCCCTACCCGGCTAAAAAATTGCAGATTCGTTTCCCGAAACACACTTAATTTTTTATTTGGCCTAGTTATTCAATGTCCACAAAGCCTTCAATTAATGACCATGCTGACATCTCCAGCTGGGCTAGATGTCTAAAATTTTGGCCTTTCTACATAGTATTCCATACATTTTTATGTCAGCACACTACCGCAGACTCAACTAAGCTTTCACTGCTTGCATATGCGATGAGTACCAAAATCTCATTTGTATTGAGTAGTATGGGCCTCTTTGTGAGAAAACCTCTCTTCAGGGTTTCTGACAAAGTGAGATTCAAACCAGTCTTTTCGACTACAGATACTAGCTAGAAAATTGAAAATTTGCTCGTAGCAAGATTTGATTTGGTACTTTCCATTTAGCGAATGACAAAGGCGCTGTTCAATCTGAACGTATGCTCAGGCTGGTCTGCGCCTTTGTTGTTAGAAAACCCCCAAGGACAGGTTTTCTTGTGTGGAGGCCCAATATTTATTTTGATATTTAGAAAGATGTCTTATGCACAGTTGTCTGATACCAATCCTATATGATTAATAGTAGGTAGTTTAAAGGAGATGATAAATTTTTTTAACATTCAAGTTGGGAATCTTGGTGCTAATGTGCTATGGGTTTGTGAGTGGTTTGCATATACATGTATATATGAGCCACAATCTGTGAAAACCAGCCTTAATGACAAAGTCGTCAAAATTTAGTTCATTAAACACATCTATGAAGTGTTAAAAAGGTATCCTGCAAATTTTATGAGGTTATCTCCATTATTCATGGAAATATGATCTTTTGAAACTATACACCGTCTAAAATTTAACACGCAATGTCAGAAATGGCATGACGTTACTAATGACGTCAAACTTAACTTCCTGATTTGCGAGTTTGTCGGATGCATGAAAAACATGCTATTTCTTGCTAACACTTTTTTTTATTATCCTGAGCATGTGTGCAATGGAATTGGCAGAAAAGTTGACGCTGATTCATTTTTGCCTAAAGATTACATGATCTGAAAACGACTGACCATACTTTAAAAATTCTGACAGTTGCTAAGATAAAGTTGTTGCCATGGAAACATATGGCATGATAACGAAGAAGTTTAATCAGAAATAATTGCCAGTTTTATTCTACTATCCACCTGAATAGGTTTTAAAACAATATATAAACATGTCAAATTTCTTAATTTTGGGTGTTTTTCAAATGATTTTTAAATAAAAAGTCCTAAATGTCATTAAGGCAGGTTTTCACAGATCGCGGCTCATATTTAAAAAAGCTAATATTTAACCCATTTAAACTTAGTGTCCTTTATGGGACATCAGCAAATTAAAAATTGGATAAAACCGAAACTTACTACCCAACAACCCTTAGATTTGAAATGGATTCATCATTCATCCAAGTTTTAAAGATGGGAAATTTCATCTGACAGGCATAATTGGGTTAAGATGTCCAAATACATGGAGACTACTTCGGACATAATCATCACATTAGCCAGACTGTACAGTTGACAGATGTGTTGGTCTTAACCCATATAAGCCTATAGCGTCCTTTTTGTTGGACAAAGGCAAACCGTGCAGACCCAGATAGAAAACTGCAGAACGCTGTATCTGATCAGGGTCTCCACTGTTTGCTTACAGAATCTTCTATTAAAATTAGAATTAAAATGAAAAATACCACCCCAATTACCCTTAAAACAGAAATGGACTGGTCTAATTGATAAGAATGGGAAAATTGAGTCGCGACATGAAATTTCGAACAATGTGGTATGTGCGACCAGCAAAGCCTCAGATCAGCCTGCACATACGCGCAGTCTGATCAGAACCTATGCTAGTCGCTTGAATATTCTATGAGTGTTAAGCTATTGAATGAACATCATTTTAAGTATCTAAGCTTAAAAGGAGGCTGCACAGGCTCTTCTGAGTCTACACTTGTCAAAATGGCACATTGTTGGAAATCACATGTCACGGCTCAAATTCCATTGGTATAAATGGGTAATTATTTCTGAAATTCTTCTTCAGACAAAGAAAGTACAGAAGGCAATGGAAGATAAAAATTATGATGAGGCATGTCGACTGAGAGGAAAGTAAGTTCAGACTAACATTACTCACTCAACCAGTACAGAGATACAATTTATTTGAGGTTGGCGCCGTGAAACCGGTTTAAGCCCTCCAGTAAAATATTTTTACTGAACGTTCCAAGGTGGTACTTCTTTTGTGGATCATTTGTGTTTTTTGTGTCTTGTGTTTTTCATGCTCTCGCATCTGTTCAATTCTGCCTTGTGGTCACCTGCTAGGAAAGGGCTTACCTCTTGGCTCTTGTTGGTGATGGTTATTGTATATTTGTTACTTTCCTATGTGGTATCCTGGGTCAGGTGTGGTACTTGATTGTATCGTTTCCTGATCTTTGTCGTCTTTTCTTACTTTATATTAAGCACATGCTCACTTGCTAAATATTAGTAGTTTCCCCAAAAAAGATGATAGAAATTTAATATCAAAATTACTAAAAATAGCAGGTTGTAGTAATTTCTAGTCAAGTCACTCTCCAATCAACCAAATCATGCAATAAGCTATATGACAAACAGTGTAGGTCCTGATCAGCCAGCTTCTAAATGTAGGTTCAGTACGAAGGACTAAATTGTTTTAATACACAGTAAGCAATACAGGTACAAATATAATGTTTATCACATGGCGTCGCATCTGGGAGTGAAATAATGCCATGCATTAAAATGGATAAACCACTGGTGGTTTACAGATTTTGTAACGTTACGTAATGATATCCATTATAACGTTGCGTAAAAGATGGTAAAATCGTGACAGTTCCACGCCAAAAGAGAGATTTTAAGTAAGTTTAATGTCTTGTGATAAATAGAATCTAACGTTCGTGCTCCTGTATTATTGAATTTATTAAACTTGTTGAGAAAAACCAATAAAATGCTCGGCAAGCCTTGCATTTAATCGCTTGTCCCCAACTCCTTTAATAAATTCAATAAAACATGAGCACTCATGTAAGAACCTCTATTTAATTCTTTAGTAGATGTAACATTGGGATTTAATAGTTGTGAACCCAGTTAAAGTTAACACCTCAATGGAAGTTTATGGAAAACTTCCATTGATTGAACAGGTCAATGTGTTCATGAGACCAAAAATTGAATTTATTTCTTAAATGATACTACACTATTTAATTTTCAGGAGTTTCATGAGTAATTTGAACACATATCGGTTGCTGAGCAAACTGAAACCACCAGCAAAGACATGTAATGTAGAAGGAACTGAGTGTGCGGTGAGTAATTACTAGATGTTAGGACAAGGGTGTATTATTCTGAATTATGACGTCGCATCTGGGCTTGATATAACCCCATGCAATAGAATCCGTAAACCACTAATGGTTTATAGATTAAGTAACATAACATAATGATGTCCTTTATAACGGTAAAATCTTGACGTTTCACACCAAAAATGCAATTTTTAATTTATTTTGATGTCATGTAAAAATAGAATTTAACATTCTTGACTCTGTATTATTGAATTTATTAAACTCTTTGTGAAAAAGCGATAAAATGCTTGTTAAGCCTCTCATATTATGCATATTATTGCTTTTCCCCATCTCGTTAAATAAATCCAATAAAACATGACTACTCATGTAGTTATATTTACATTTCCACTGCGAGTCTTTAAATGAACCTTTACATTTGAGATGTGGTTCATACCTTCATGAACAAATCAATTTAAGCCACACCCATATATTGAGCGGGCTAACGTCAAGTCCATCCAATAACGTTGCTTTTTTACTGACGCTTGCGTGACATTGACCACGTATCGCCATGACGTTAAGCGGGGCCTAATTCAAAATATCTGGAAAACCAGCCAAATTAGTTGAAAATTGAAAATTTGATACATGACTGATAATTCAATTCTTAATTATTACATGACGTATCTGGGCTTGATCTAAAGCCATGCAATAAGATCAATAAACCACTAATGGTTTACAGATTAAGTAACATAACATAATGACGTCCATTATAACATTGCTTAAAAGATGGTTTTAATCTTGACGTTTCATGCCAAAAATGCGATTTTTAAGTAATTTTAATGTCATGTGATAAATAGAATTTATCATTCGTGATCCTGTATTATTGAATTTATTAAACTCATTGTGAAAAGGTGATAAAATGCTTGTTAAGCCTCACATTTTATCACTTTTCCCCATCTCGTTTAGTAAATTAAATAAAACATGACTACTCATGTAGTTATGTTCCCTCCCCTGGAACTGTCGGGAGACATATTGTTTTTCCCCTTGTATCCATCTGTCTGTCAGTCACAAAATCGTGTCCGCTCTATAACTTGATAACCGTTAGAGATATTTCAACGAAACTTCATACATTTGTAAAGCACATTCAGACTTGTCATACAGAAGAAACATAACTCTTGCATGTTTATTTTTCAAATTATTCCCCTTGTAACATAACTTAATACAATTTTTTGTCTGCTCTGTAAGTTGAATACTGTTAAAGCTATTTAGTTGAAACTTCATACACTTCTAGAGCACAATAAGACAATGTGTAATGCACAAGAACCATAACTCTGCTTTGGATAGTTTTGAAGTTATTTCCCTTTGATCATTTGCAATGCTATTTCGTGTTCGCCCTATAAATTAATATTCCTTGGAGGTATTTCAACAAACTACAATCAATTTGTAAAGCACAGTCAGACGACGTGTCATGCACAAGAACCATAACTCTTGCATGTATATTTTTCAAATTATTCTCCTTTTAACATTACTAAATGCAATTGTGTGATTTTTGGAAACGATGTTTTCTTAAAACATCTGTTTCCAATGGTATCATATACACAAAATACACACAAAATCCCCATATCATCGAACCCCCGTTCAACATTGCTACCCAGTCCGCTACCTATACCGTTACAGCCTGTGTAAGACGCTGGGAACCAAATGTCCTTAATGCAAATAACCCTTGTCCTGCTGCTAGACAAAAACAATATTGGTATTTTATTAGTTTGTTGCGGTTTTCAGCTCTGAAATGTAAACCCAACGGTCAGAAAAACGTTGTTGTGCTTGAAAACTTGATTATTGAAAGCTTACATACGATTGAAACAGAATTATAAGTTTATTTGTACATCAAATGGAGAGGGTCTCAACGGGATACCTTAAAAATCAGTGTTTCGTTTGTTAAAATTACGCTTTAATCAGTTTAATTTAAGAGAAATCAGTGATAAAAAAAATTATTTTGTAATGCTGAATGTGCTTACTGGTAAAAAAAAGTTTTATGAAGACGCTAATTGGTAAAAATTTGGGACAAATTCGCAAATCAGTAAACCCCACTGGATGCCTCAAACGAGCGTCAGAAAAACAATGCCTTAGCATGAGAAAACCTGCTCTTGTACGACGAAGAACCGCTTGCAATATCTATGATGCAGCCAGAAATTGCAGTTAAAATCACAATATCTTGCAATCGTTTTTTATCATTATACTTTTCTTTGCTTTAAAACATTACGAGACGGACAATAAACGCAGCCCTGTCCTTTTGTCATAAACGTGAAGAAGACACGTTTTCTTGTGGATTGCTAATGTTTTCCCGCCCTTTATGAACCTGACCGCCACTAAAATAGTTCTAAAAATATAGTGCGCTAGGTATAAGTTTTTATGGACAGAATGATAGCAGTGGCGTTTGAAATTAAGTCAATTGCATGAAAAGACACTGTCGATAGACAGAAACGAATAATAATAATAAAATAAATACACCTTAACTTTTGTTTCGTTTCGCGCAACAATATCATCATCGAGTTGATTTACACAAGTATTAGCTTTTCAAAAAAGCTGGCGGTTGTTTAGCCATATTATTGTATGTGTTCTTGCACACTGCATGCTTCCATTTTGAGCTTCTCGAGCATATCCATGTAGATTTGTTCTAAGATCTGATTATTTACGTTTGAACTGTATTTTTTTTACCATTAAACACATTCTTCCAGCGAGTATGTTGCTTGATCTTAAGCACCCAGCTTATGCTTGGTATGTTATGGTAATGTATCTAGCATGAACGTTATTTGACAACATTGGACAGCCCGTTTTTCTAAAACTGATGCCAGAAATCAAGGCCTAGTCTTATATACATAATGAAAGACTGAAACCATCAATAGTTGACTAAAAGTCGCGATAATCACTGTGTCTCAACTCGGACCAGGGTCCGAGGTCTCAACATTTGTTTTCCACTAACATATTGCAGAATCATATACCTCATCATGTTTTGAGGTGTCACTAGATGCTCCGGGAATGGAAAATGAACAATTGCATGAAAAAAAAACTGTCCTTCGGGATTGGCTTTACTGTTGACTTGAAAATTTGGATATCGCAAGTGGATCTATCATACGCATGCGCGGATCCAGAGGGGTATGGGGGCCCGGACCACCTGGAAAATCGAAAATTCTATAGGTTTCAATTGAAATTAGCATTTGGACCCCACACCCCCTGGAAAAATTTGGACCCCCCTCCCCTGAAAAATGATAGACCCCCTCTGGAACCTTAAAAAATTATAGTTTTCCTTAAAATAAATTATTGGACCCCTCTGTAAAATCGTAAAAGGCTGATGCCTAAGAAAACGTTATCAGAGTGTTTTTTCTCTGTCAGTTGAGCCTGGAGCCCCCTACCCCCCCCCCCTTGACAAAAATTCCTGGATCCGCGCATGATACTACCGTAAAGTCAACAGTGTTGGATGCACAGGCTCATCTTTGCCTACTAGCGTCTAATGCTCTTCACGTCGTTAAGAAAAAAAGTGAATTTCCGGTGCGATTTTTCGGTTTTGTGATGGTGTATCGAGGCCTTTTATGCACCCACTGGAAATTTAAAAAAAGGAGTTCTAGCTGTCGCCCGCCATTTGATAAAATTGTGGGGCATTGATAGTTTGAATCTGTAAAGTAAATTTCCGAGATCCAAAACAATTTATATCACATGTTTGCGAACGTGTACGCGATCGCGATGAGCGAAAGTGATGAGTTTACAGAAATTGTCTTTTCATGCCAGATAGCTCATGGGCGGATCCAGAGGGGGACAGACCCCACCCCTGAAAAATAGGGTTTCTTAGCATACTGGTCCGGTTCCCTTTAAAATCACAAAGCTACCAAGCCAGCATTCGATGTTGGGCCATCAGCGGCACGCCAGCGAAACACCATTTAAATGGTGTTTCGCTGGCGGGCCAATGATGACCCGCATATAGTGGTGTTTGGATCCTCTCTCCCATCATCAATTAAAAAAAGTTGTCAAAGTTGGACCCCTTTCTGGATCCGCGCATGCAGCTGAGCAATTATGCTTTATGTTATGCGCCAATGCACCACGTGCTACCCAACTCTTAAAACAGCACGTGGCATGAAAGCGGCGGATTTGATCTTCATGTCTGCGGCTGATATTATTAGCAGACAGGTTTGACCCAGACCAGGCCTGACAAAATGTTTAATTTTTGTATTCATAACTAAGGCGCTGATAAGAATGTGCGGTACCCAGGCTGATCTGCGACTTTGTTGGTCTCATACAACAAAGTCGGGGTAAAACATCTACAGACGTGTGGTAAGGATTTTTGCAAATTCTGATATGTATGTCACCGCGGATGATCTCAAGGTCTTTTGCTGTTTTCATTAAGATGGATGTTATAAAGACCTTCCAATTTTCTGTAAAAAAAACTAAATGGAAGGAAAATCCATCCATATTGGAAGACTTTTCCTTCCAAAAAAGACACACGGTCTGACTGTTCATGAAAACTAATATATTGAAAGTCGGGATACATACATCAATAGATGCGTGGTGGTTAGATTAAAGCGAATTCTTCCTGTTTTCAAATTCACAGCCACCTAGTGGGGCTATTATCCTAAATTAATGAACGTACCTTCATCTACATTCCTTCTATGCTCCCAGTTAAGCCTGAAGGCGCTGACGATTTTCCGCAGATGCACAGGCTCGTTTGAGCCTTCGCTGCTCGCATATGCGATAGGTACCATAATCTCATGAACTGGCTTATTTCATGGAAATGCCATTCATCAAGACCTAGAATCATGATACAATCAAATTATGCTCGGTTTGTGCGTCTGTGCGTACACTATCTCGGTAATCATGAACTCTCAGGACCTTCCGTATGTAGTTTCATGAGGACAGCAAGACACGCCACGATCGGCTAAACAATTTGTTAAAATGTTCCATTTGTTTGAACCTAGGAAAAGCCGTTATTACTACATTTATTGAGTTATTTACGCTCAGAAAACCGAAATTGATATTCAACTATATAAAACAAAACGTACGTAGATATCTAGAATTTGATTTGGTCTGAGCATGCTGAGTCTTCATCCACTTCAAACTTTATGTTAGTGAGCAGCGGGACCCTGATGAGATTGTGCAAATGCACATGCTCTCCTGGGCCTTGTCATAAGTACCAGCAGGCTATTTACAAAATATTCTGGTACCAGTTTATGTGAGGCACCGCGCAAGTTGATTTCGTGTCGGGTCCGAGCTGCACAAGTATAAAAATGCTTTCCGGGTCGCACGCGGCTTGGGTGTCCGATTATAAAAGATATATGACACAGAAGTAAAATGTAACTTTCCATTATTCTAAGGACACTTTTTGTAATGACCGTACAGAATATATCTCCGACGCATCGGCGACATAGGGCGTGTAAATTAGCATTCGCTTGATTTTCAGAAAACAAATTTTAATCTTATTAACATGCGACGTCAATACTGGATTTACGTTAGCGACCGAAGTCGTTAGATTGACAGACGAAAAGGTCTGTTTGGTGTAAGCACGCGAAAGTTAACAGGAACATATCGTAGACAGCCACGCTGATTAAAAACAAGCACCAATGAAGAAAAAAAACGTTGCGTACGAACTAATAGAATTGCATATAAAAAATGACTAGTGTACGAACTAATACATGACATTTAACGAACTATTCGAGTGTACGAACTAATACAAGATTTACCGTATTATAAAATCCAACTAACTAGGATTCCTTGGGATAATATATTAAGATAGATTCCCAACAAGGATGAAATAGAAAATGACTTGGTGACTAGCCTTGACAGGGACTCTTATGTTTGTTCTTTGATGTGCTGATGGTACTTTAACAAGCAGAAATAGGGTCTCTTATTCCATTCGTTCTGATTTGTTCTATGTATTTTATAGAGGGTCTTACACAAGTTATCATTTCATAACAAGGTAGTAGAGTGGGGCATTTTATTTTCTGCTGAAGGTTTCTGAGAGATGGTTCCTTTATTGTTGGCAGGATTAAATTTACTTGTCAAACTTTGTTGAGGGATGGGGGCCAGGAAGTATATTCTTTTCTTTGCCTTCCTCTGTGGGAGGAGTCTGACTAGACTGAATAATGTTGACCAAATACTTAAAGCTTAAGTCAATCAGTTTAGACAGGCTCAGCCTTAGGTTAGTTTTAAAAAAAATGATTTGAAATGGGCACAAATGGAAGATTCTC
This sequence comes from Loripinus fragilis, assembly GCA_964019695.1. Taxonomy (NCBI): domain Eukaryota; kingdom Metazoa; phylum Mollusca; class Bivalvia; order Lucinida; family Lucinidae; genus Loripinus; species Loripinus fragilis. Next base: position 46,587,158 of record OZ026528.1, read on the forward strand.
TCATCATATGAACTCTATTGCGAAATTAACACCTCCAAAGCTGGTTTATTTCAAAGAAAATTTACATTGTTATTAACATAACTTCTTTGTATCAAAATTATGCAACCTGTGGCAATAACATTATTTTTTCATTTGATGTTACTGTTATTCAGTGGAATATATCATGTCAAAAAGGGAGCGCAGAGGCTCAGTGGTAGAGTGCTTGACTCGAGACTGAGGGTTCAAGATTCACCGGCGTCACTGCGTCGTGGTCCTTGAGCAAGACGCATTTATCCTAGCTTAGTGCTGGTTCAACCAAGGAAGACCCGTCCCTGTTTAACTGAAATATTGTTGATGGGACGTAAAGAATCAAATCAAACAAACAAATCATGTCAAAAAATAATGTCATAGCCAGAAGTTAAATAACTCTTTGGTGACAAGAAACACAATTGGAATAAAAGTAAGTAAGGGTGCAAAGATCAGGAATCAATACAATCAAGTACCACACCTGACCCAGGATACCAATGGGAGAGTGACAAACTCACAGTAAGACACCACAAACGAGAGCCAAGAGGTCAGTCCTTTCCCAGCAGGTGACCGCAAAGCACATATAAACAGATGCACACAAAGACATAGCAAACACAAGACAGAACAAAAAACAAAAGATCCACAAAAGAAGTACCGCCTTGGAACGGTCAGTAAAATATTTTACTGGAGGGCTTAAACTGGTTTAACGGCGCCAACCTCACCCTTAATTCAGATGTGGATCAAGACACATAGATATTTGGTTTGCATGAAAGACCCCTAACTTATCAATGCATCATCTCCTAAAACATATAAATCAAGATATAACAAGGAGATAAAGCAAAGATAAGGACTCAACAGTAAATAAAACTGAATACTGGAGCAAAAGAAATCCAACAGGTAAACCCCAGTGGGCCCGACAAACAGCCAAAGTATCAGGCCCCTATCATCTCATCAATAGATAAGTCTTTAAGTCGGAGCCATCATAGAGTCTCTTTGACTCTAAACACTCTTTAACACTCTTTGAAGTAAAGCAATATTTTTTTTTTTAAATTTCTCATGAAATGATCACTTCTGTAAGAGCTACTATGTATGACATGATGTTATCTACTGAATGACAGTAATGTCATATGATAGTTAAATTTATGTATAGATTGTATGAACGTTTCTAGTCATTTCATATAGGTCTGAAATAATGTATAGTCAATTTGTCTTTGCATATAGTTCTGAAGTAGATAATTGCACCCATCAAGCGTCACATCATTGTGTCCTAAGATAACCATTGGTAGCACATGGATTAGAATTTTTCTCAGCAAAATGTATGTTCATTATAGATAAGTATATTTTGCATATGCCAAGTAAAGGAAATGTGTGAAAATGCTTTATTCACATTTGCACAAACTTGATATTAAACTCTATGCAATAATCTTTTGTGCAAGATCTACTTTGTATAACATGATGTTATCTACTGAATAACCGTACTGCCATACGATAGTTGAGTTTATGTATAGATTGTATACATGTTTTTTAGTCATTGTATGTAGGTCTGAGGTAACGCATGTATTGTCATTGTGTCATTGCATATAGTTTTGAAGTCCAGAATGATTTCACCCACCGAGAGTCACAGCCTTGTGTCCTAAAATAAACATTGGTAGCACAATGAGTTAATTTTTTTACAAAGTGCATGTTTTTTAAAGATATGTATATGCAGTGGCTCAGTGGTAGAGTGCTTGACTCGAGATGAAGGGGCCCAGACTCGAGCCTCAACAGCGTCACTGCACTGTGTCCTTGCGCAAGACACATTTATCCTAGCTTAGTACTGGTTTCAACCCAGGAAGACCTGTCCCTTTATAACTGAAAGATTGTTGATGGGACGTAAAGAATCAAATCAAACAAAAAACCAAACAGTATATTTTGTAGAAGCATGTGAAAATGCTTTATTTGCTTTTTGACAAACTCCATATTATGTTTGATCTGTAAGAAGTCTAAATAGTCGCTGAAACCAGATATTATATTGTTTAAAAATTTTGTCAACAAATTGCTTGCAAACTTACAATTTGCTGTTGCTTGTACCTTTGCTATTTGAGCACACTCTGTGCCATTATGAACAAAACTCAACCTGGTGGTTGTAAGAATATAACAAATTACAAATGCTGATTTGGGTATAATTCAAGGAATTAGGTGACATGAGATTTCCTGTGACCGGCAAAGGTTCAGGTCAAGTCTGATCAGAGCCTTTGTGCTAGTAGCCAATACCACAACTGGTCCTGACAGCAAACTCCATTTAACTCTCCATTTAACTGCTATTCCTTGCAGCAAAGTTGCATATTTAGAATAGGAGCTTAAAATTGGATCAAGTGTGATGTTTTTCAATTATCATCGATTATTACCAAAAACACTATCAAACGAAGTTTTTGATTGATCATTGATTATAATTGGTGATTATAATTGATCATCGATGCAACGCTTAAGTTTACACTTGTCAAAATGCCACATTTTTGGAAATCACATGTCATGGCTCTTTTTTTTGCTCTTTTTTTTATTTTAAGTGCTTTTTTTTACTTTTTATCGTCAATGTTCTTAATGAAACCTAAGTTTACCATCTATAAATCTTCTTTTTATATCTATACTATATGCTAAATATACACAGTTAATATTGCCAAAGAGCTACATGCATCAGGGGGGTGCTATTTTGGCCCACATATGGGCTAAAAATGCTTTTCACCATTTTGTTCTTATTGATTTATTAGAACAATATACCAAGTTTAAAAGTAAAACTTTTAAATTGACGTTTATCTTTGCTATGGTTACCAAAAACGGACATCAAAATGGGCTAAAAAATGGAAAAACGAACATTTTGGAACAACTTTGAGACATTTGACAGAGAAATTAACGTAAACTCAAACAAGATATTTTACCAGGTGATAAAAATTATCAGAACACATAGCATATTAAAAGCTTTTTAGGTATGTAGCTATGCTGATGTCTAATAATCCCTGACAAAGTTGGAGGGATATAGTTTTGGCGTCGTCCGTCCGTCGCATTTTTGTCCTTTCACATCTCAGAACTACTGGTCAGATTTGATACATATTTGGTACACAATAAGTATCAAGTACTCTGATATCCTATAAGTTTCGTCAAAATCGACCCTTAAAACTTTAGTTATTGCCCTTGTTGGAATTTTTAGGCAATTATAATGCAAGTCTATGTTAGCAAAATGTTAACGGGTTGCTCCACTGAACAAAATGTTATCAAGAGCTAGGCAAAAGGAAATGGCTATAAACCACATTTCCTTAACCATTGTTTCCTGCTTGCAATAATTCATCGCATTACCCTCAAAATAGGGCAACAATGAACCGAATGGAAAATCTAAAAAGATATCTAAACTTCTTAACCAGTAATCCAAACTCTTAAAATAATTTCAGTGATGTATTCGGCATAATGCCCTCTGCTAAATATGGGCAAAAGGTTTGGTACCAGTAAAATGCATTTAAGCCCCCCGGTGGCTTAGGCTGCTGTCCGTTCTAAGGCGGTGGTTCTGATGTTGTTGACTTTTTGTTTATTGTTACTCCCATTGTGGGAGTCTGTAATTGTTCTATGTTTTGTTGTACGTTACTTTATGTCCATTCTAGTATTATAATCATCTTGGTGGGGAAGAGAGAGAGAGCTGGTTGCTTTGCTTAATTTGTCTTCCTGGTGTCTTGTGATGGTTGAGCAGCTCTTCCTCCCGGTACCACGGGGTTGTCTGCGGTTTGTGATTGTGGTATTTCCTGATCATACTCACTTACTATTTTTGATCCCACATAACAAAATGGCCACCAGAGCTTAAAAGTGAAATAGGGTTTAAAGACATACCAGCCCATGTTTGAAATGATAAGATTGATATTTTGTCGCATGCCCCTTCAAAATTCTGTTATGCTAAAACTTATTACTAAAAATAGAAATCATATCAAACTTTTCCTTCATCATTGGTCAGAAAAATATACAATATACAAATTCAAATATTCCTAAAATATCATCTACAAAATGCACTCTGCTTAGCCTACAAGAACTAAAATCACAAGACATCGTTTCCATCAGTACTCTCAGTGCTTTGATTTTTATTCCTAAAATGGGGGACACAAGAAAAGCAATCCTAGTATGCTATTTATTTCTCTATGATAAGTTTGGGTCCAAGTTGACATTTGGATTTTATTGCCTTTCCTCATCTTGTTTAATAAATGCAATTAAACATGAGCACTCATGTAATATCCTTTTTATTTCTCTTTGATAAGTTTGGGCCCCAGTTAACGTTTGGATTTTATCGATTTTCCTCAACTTGTTTAATAAATTCAATAAAACATGAACTCTAATGTAATATCCAATTTATTTCTCTTTGATAAGTTTGGGCTCTAGTTGACATTTGGATTTTATCAATTTTCCTCAACTGGTTTAATAAATTCAATAAAACATGAGCACTCATGTAATATCCTATTTATTTCTCTTTGATAAGTTTGGGCTCTAGTTAACATTTGGAGTTCATAAGTAAATAGAAATTATGTTAAGTCTTAATTGTATTTATTGTAGTCAGGGAAGAAGTTTGCCATAATGAATATAGGAGCACCAGCCTGCGGCATGAACGCTGTTGTGAGATCTTTCGTACGTCTGGCGTTAGCTCAAGGTCACACAGTACTAGGAATCCATGACAGTTTTGACGGTCTTCTTTACGGAAAGGTAATTATTTTTTCTGAGAGAAAACAAAAATACTATGATATTTGTATGAATGATTTACAGTAAAATCTGTGTAAAAAAGCCATTCAAAAATAGACAAAACAAAGATCTTAATGACAAATGGTAGCTTATTGACAGTCAAAATTATGCAGAATGCTCCCATTGGAGCATTCTGCAATACTTTTGACCTGCATTAAGCGATAATTAGTCTTGAAAACCAATTTTTGGTCGTTTTGAGAGTGGCTGTTTTACACAGGTTTTACTGTATGTGCATTTTTGCCCTAAAAATGCAAGTCTTGATAGCAGCAGACGACACATTTTTTAAGAAAAAATGCTTGATATTTGATCTGGATTATCTTCAAAGCAGAGAATTTTTATGTTAAATAAAATCATTTGCTCCAAAACAGTATAGGGAGTGCTGTGCTTCAGTGGTAGAGTGCTTGACTCAAGACCGAGAGGCCGCGGGGTTGAGCCTCACCGGTGTCATTGCGTTGTGTCCTTGAGCAAGACACATTAATCCTTGCTTGTTGTACGTGTTCAACCCAGGAAGACCCGTCTGGACATAACTGAAAAATTGTTAACATGGATGTAAAGAATCAAATCAAACAAAACAGTACAAAAATTTCAGATTTTCAAATCCCTACTACATGTAATTGTAAGAGGCTCAATTTTGCCTGCAGCTATTTTATATGATGCATAAAGGGTTGAAATTCAGTCAGTGGATATATCTAGAATTATAGAATTTTTCTGCTCATAAATACAGCATGGATAAAAAATAAATCGGGGCCCAATCTGAAAATTTTATATTTTGACTCAAAATTTTGTTGCCAATCATAATTATTATAAATACTTTAAACCCTCTTTTGGAAACAGTGTAGATCTAGACCAGCTGGCTTCACTTTTTGGCCGTGAAATCAGCAGTTCATATTCACTGATTAGGATGAATACCAGTAATTTTGTTCTTAACCCATTTAAGCCGAATGGAATTTTTAATCTTATGAATGGGCCCAGTCCATTTTGGTTTAAAGGGTTGTTGGGTGGTATTTTTCATTTTTATTCAAATTTTAATAGAACATTATGTAAGCAAACAGGGGAGACCCTGATCAGATACCTCTTTTTGCAGCATCTGAGCTGGGTCTACACTGTTTGCCTTTGTCCCACAAAAAGGACTCTAGGTTTATTTATATGGGTTAAACAGTTATTTTTGCTATGTCATATTTTGCATCTAGATGTCAGAGAGAAAATAATGTGCAGAAGTAAAAAAAAAAAAAAATAAAATAAAAAAATAAAGAAAAAAAAGCAATGTAAAAAGTTTAGATACACACAGCTGTATATATGAGCAGATTGTAATTGAAATCATATATATTATAAAGTAATGTTTTGCTTTTGTTGTATATATCTGTATGATACTGACAGCTATGAGAATGTTGCATATTTTTCAGCAGTTAGTGAAGCATCTTTCTCAGGCTGCAATATGTTGTGTGAATATAATGCATCAGAAAAGTGCATAAAATTCATCTGTGAGTGCATAAAATGCATCAGTATAGTGCATATATATAATGCATCATAAAAGTGCATTATCATTATTTATTTAACATAAAATAACATGAAATAACCCCATGCAATAAAATCGATAAACCACTAGTGGTTTACAGATTTTCGGGAAACGTTGACGTCCGTTGACGTCCATAACAACTTTGCCTACATAATGACAAAACTAAAAGTTTTTTACGACAGAAATGAGATTTCAAAGTATTCTTAATGTCATATGATAAATAGAATCTAACATTTGTGCTCTTGTATTATTATATTTATTAAACTAGTTGCGGAAAAAGGATAAAATGTTTGGCAAGCCTCCTATTTTATGCTCTTCCCCAACTCGTTTAATAAATTCAATAAAACATGAGCACTCATGTAAGATCCTCTATTTAAATGGTAATAGAAGTGCTCAGAAATTTAGAATGTTTACTGTATTATTTTTATCACTTTTGTTTAATTTTATAAATGTGTGTTGTGATGTAAATAGAAGATCTTACATCTCTTTCGCAACGAGTGTAATAAATTAAATAATACAGGAGCACGAATGTTAGGTTCTGTTAATCACATGACATTAAAAATACTTAAAAATTGCACTTTTGGTGTGAAAACGTCAAGATTTTCCCTTATTTTACACTTTATAATGGGCGTCATTACTTTCCAGAAAATCTGTAAACCACTAGTGGTTTATCAATTTTATTGCATGGCGTTATGTAACTTATGTATTTTTTGTCAGAATTTGATATAATTTGTTGCAAAATGCTTTGCTTGACAAATGCTGTCTTAAAACAATACTCATTCAATTTTTGGTGGGAGTTTTCCTTTTAAATCTCATTTAGAATAGCGACTTTGCTTTACATGATCATTTTTGTGCTATATGCAGATGATGCAATCTGTTTTGCCATATGGGCCTCGACGCGAGAAAACCTGTCTTAGGGGGTTTGTGAACAACACAGGCCCAGACCAGCCTGCCCATCCGTGCAGACTGATCAGCACCTTTGTTATTCGTTTTTTTGAAAAGTAATATATCTAAACTTGCTACAAGCGAAAGGGCTAGGTTCACGAAGGGGTGAAATCGGCCCTGCCATAAAAATGCAAACTGACTTAAAATATGTTTATATGGTTTATTTCATTGAGAAAAATTGAAATTTTATCTGCCTAGTGCTTAAATTGTGAAAACTACGGGTTTCTAAAGACAAGGACCCTCTGTAATTTTTGCGCAAAAAGTAACGTCATTTACATTGCAATGTAACGCCGAAGACATCGCTAAGTTTGGTTAACAAATTTATGTTAAAAAGTGTGTGTCGCACCCAAATTTGTGCCAAAATGTATTATAAACCTCGATAAACAGTCTATCATGGCGATACGCCCGCCAACCCTCTGAAATGTGCATGTTTGTTTGAGGCTTTATGTCCATGTATTTTTCATCAATTTTAGTCATATCACGGTAGCGGTCAATGTATCCTATACCGCTGATTTACAAACGGTGTATCAGTATCAAGTACTTACTAAATACTCTCATCAGAATCAGTAGAAGAGAGAAAATAATTTCAACAAAACTGTACAAGGGTTCAAACTCATGACTCATGAACCCCGAACCCCCCCCCCCCCCCCCCCCCCCCCCCCCCCCCCCCCCCCCCCCCCCCCCCGCGCCACCCTCAAGAGTAGTCCATAGAAGTCAGACTATAAATAGAACTCTGCCGACCACGCTTCGCGGGTCCGAGAAAAAGCGTATTAAAACTGTATGCACACAATCTTACTGATGCGATGGATAACAAAATCGTAATGCATTTTATGCAATTGAATGCAGAGTGGTTATTTTACGGTAGTCTCGTCATTTTCAGACAGGAGCTTGTCAATCTGATTGATCTTAAATACCCGTGCTTATATATATATAGTTGGGTTTACCCGGCGTGGTAACTTATTGTAGAGTGATGCTGTAAAGCGCCAAGAAAAACATGCATCTGAAAATGTCGTCTGCTGAAGTCATCTGCTGCAAATAATGACAAATTTAGTATAGAAGCAAACAGTGTGGACCCAGAACAGAGTGCTCCTATAGGAGCAGTCTTATCTGGGTCCACACTGTTTTCCACAGAGGATTCTTAAACATTTCAGCAGACGAGAAAGCATACGACTTTTGTTGCGATTGGCGCATTAAGGGTTAAGTCAGCTCAGAAGATATTTATGTTTTTTTTTATCATTGGCGACCAGCGCAGGTGCAGGCTATATTGAGCATTCGAACAGACTAGCCAGAACCTTCCCTGATACTGCCCGCTCAAATTAAAGACAGCATACAAGTTTCATGTGCATGTTTTGTGAAATCATTCGTTTTTGATAAAGTCCCAGCTAACCACTATCGGCCAGCGGCGAAAGGTAATTGCACATTGCTGGGCCGATGGTAAGCTGCTATTTTTGATTCTCCCCACCTCGCTAAAGTGGGGCAGGCTTGTCAAAATATGATAATGGGACTTACACTAAGCATTTACACAAAACGAACATTTTTGATGGACGGAATTCAATAGTGATAACAGTAAAACCTTGTTTGCCATGAGTCACATCTACACTCTTTCAATTAAGTACGGGCGGGTCTTACTGGGTAAAACCATTAATAAGCTAGGCTTAATGTGTCTTGCTCAAGGACACAACGCTGTAGCGCCGGTGAGGCTTGAACCCACGGACACTCGGTCTCGAGTCAAGCACTCTACCACGACAGTCAATCTCAATTTCACAATCCTCAAAATAAGTTATTATACGAAATGAAAAACAAATCCAGCTGCTACTCTTTCGCAATAACGTTTTTATCTTCAATTTTAGCAAAATGTGTTAACGATAAAGCTGTAGAGAAGACTTTCCGCCAACTTCTCCAAAAAGGTCTGGTCTTTGTTGCACGTACAGATTTTGTGTACAGTAAAACCTCAAAAATTCGAACTCCGACTTTTCGAAATACTGGCTAATTCGAAATAATTTTGGGACACACTGAATTCAGAGTATAGGACCTATTCATGATCTACACCTAAGGAATCTTCTAACGCATACACTTTTGTTTTGGCATTTTCTTGAAAACTTGAATTTTGAATTTAAAAATATTTTGGAATATATTAGAAAAATGTTTTCCGGTAATACATGATTATTTTCAGAGACAACTGACGCAGAACTTTTAAGATATGGAAGTTTAAGTTAAAAACTTCAAAAAACGAAAGTCGCAAATCTACCATTTTTAAACAAATCAATACGGAAAACTGAATAGCAATTTGCCTCTGTATTCTATTTTTATGAGATATGATTCTGAATTATTTTCAAACGTAAGTCACTTTGCATTCTATAATTCATAAAATGGAGAAAAAAATCTTCTAATTTCTATATTCTTTTTCTATAAAATGTACAGACAATATGCGCACACATGTAATTAGATTATTACTTACAATCGCATCGCATATGTGCTCGATTTGCGTTCGATCAGAGTAGCAGGATGGCCACGATAAAGCAATTATCCTGCTAGCTAACAGCAAAGCCATGCGAATGGTGCTAACGGTGGGGATTTTTTAAAATTGAACTCAGCAAATCACATAAAAAAGTAAGTGAGTATGACTAGGAAACGCCACATGCACATACTGTAGACCAACCCACAGCACCGCGAGCAAAAGACACAGAACAATGTCAAATGCCATTAAAAGGCAATTAAAGTAAAACAATCAGCTCTCTTTTTTTCACAGCGAGATGATTGCAAAACTAAAAACTAAGTAGTGCACAACAAAACTAGGACCAAGCATAAACCCCAACAAAACAATGGAGGCTACAATAAACAACGAACCACTAACAACAACAGAATCATCGCCTTAGAATGCTCAACCAAAGTCACTGGGGGCTTAAGTTAATTTTAATGCCAAATATTCTTCCTAGATTCTGCTATTGCCAAACGAGAAAAAATATTAAGCTTGCGTGGAGGCTTCCTTACTTATCCAATGTAGCACAATGTATCAACACGGGGAAGCAATCAAATATATAAACATACTGCCAGGAAACAAATAAGATGGCTCTCAACTCACCGACAGTCAGAGCTAAATAAAAATTGTTAAGCCACGGTGGACCCAGCTAAAGGCAAACATCAGGCGCTGGCCCAACGATGAAAGTGTTATGCCATAGTCGTCATGACCGAGTCTGAAGTCTCACCCACCGTGAATTTTATGCATTTGTTATTCCAAATGACTTTTTTTATTGTTCAGCATGACAAAGGAAATTAAAATAACCTAACTGAAACACAGACTTGAGCCTAAATCCCATATTTTGTGACTTTCGATTTTGACCCTTTCAAATTAAATTAGCTGTATTTTGCATAATACCCAAGGTATTGTTCTGAAATTTTCACAAATGATGTGAATAATATTGAATTTTTGTTGAACAACAGAATATTGAAAATGTTTAACATAATTAAGTTTTTGTAATGAATTGTTTACTGTATGCGTTAGAAGATTCCTTAAGTATATATTAATAGCTTTCTATAATAATATACGTTTTGGGTGCGCAAAAGAACGTTTATTTTATGCACACAAAACATATATTTGATAAGAAAAAAAAATATTTTTTATACTTTCTGGGGGCTATATATCTTTTATTTCTACCTCACTATAATTCGAATTTTCGACAATTCGAAATAAAACCTGGGACTTCGAATTAACGAGATTCAACTGTATTTAGATGAAATTTTTGCAATTAATTGAACTCGTTTAACATTTCAAAGTTTGTTTTATTGACGGGTAAAATTCGTATGGGCGTGTCAGAAAGAGGTATTATCGAAAAAAATCGTGAACGATGAAAATCCTGTTATCCAAAGGTTGTGTATAACATGAAAGTGATAAAACTGCCATTTGCATGCACAGAATTTTCGGTGCACGCACTTAATCAACGTCAGACAGGCTCATTTGTACGAACAAAGTTTGGGTTTTTGCACAACGTGCCATTTTCCTTAGCACGTGTTCTAAAATTTACGGTTCCGAGATGATCCCACTAGCTTAACGCACGTGCAAATCCCCACTAGCTTAACGCACGTGCGAATCAGGTATTTGAACAAGCCATACATCGCTTTAACAAGTGAATGTAACATTTTGATTGACATCTTTTTACTTGTTATATTTGTGCTTTGCTTAAAATGCTCAGAGTGCATCTATGCACAGATGTAACTTCATCATCTTGGATGTTGGAACCGTTTTGAGAAGTTGGCAGGGATGTTCTGAATATTTTTCATCGGGATAAGGATTTCGAAAAAATGAAGTAGTATAAATCATCGCAAAACAGGTCTAAAACATTTCAGGTGGAGTTTAATTGTTAGTATTATAATTCAAACTTCTAAGTTTTACATGGATCTTAATTTTCAAAACGATGTGCCTGACTCCTGAAATCATGATAAAAGCCTAAATTATATCACCTTTCTTTAGTCTCCCCATGCAAATACAAATGTGACAAAGTATAAAAAATCCGTTCACCCCACAGATTGCTCGTACTGATGTTTCAAAGATGCAGAATAATCAGACTATACCACATTGTATTTTTTCCATTGAAACGGGTAAATAACGGTCAATGAAATACTACAGTTTGAGGCAGTTAATGTAATATACCTGTATAAAATACACATTACCAGGAATAGTTCATATTTTTGTTTACGATGGTTCTCATCTATCTTTGAATCAACTGTACCTCTTGCCGAACGTATGTGAAACATGTGTCATTACCGATTATTGACCAAAAATCCCCAGTTCTTAACATTACATGCAGCTTACACATGGGGTACACGGGGACAATGAGGGACATAAATGTAGTAGACCTATTATATCACCTTATCCGAACAGCCGTACATTGCGAATGCCCAATGCGATTTTTCTTTCGAAACGGTCTCCAACTGTGTCATATTTCTAAAGATACGCATGCAAGTTGGCGATCGAATACGTTATTTTTGCAATAGGAAAATCAGTGCAATACAGACTAAACTTAACTCATGATTAAGACATGAAACACGATCATTTTGTGAGGGATCAGTCATGCACGGACCCAGAGAAGAGGTGGGGGTAACAGGTGGCCCGGACTCACCTTGAAAATCACAAGTTCTATAGGGAATAAGCAATTGAGTTCGACCCCCATCCCTGGAAAATGTTGGACCCCCTTTGGAACCAAAAATTACATTTTTAGTGAGCTTATGGAATACAATGAAGGCATGTCAAATATGCTTGGCGTAAGTATATACTCGACAGTGGAAGATTTCTGAAATAAAACGACCAGTACATGTGGTAAATTAGTTTCAGCTATCAGATAAACCTCAAAGTTTGCAATAATATAATAAACTAGCACTTTGAGTAGGTATTAAAAAAAGGAAAGGAAAAAGTCGACGTCGCTGGGGATTGAACCCAGGACCCCTTGCAAAAAATAGAAAGAGTCATGTACTTAACCTCACGGCCACGTAGATGTTTTATTCAAATAATGTGCACTTTAATCTATATATTTTTAAATACGGACAAAACAACAATAGGCTTTTAGAAATATACAAAAATAAACAAGCTGACACCCATTAATTGTAAAAATATGACCCTGTGTATTTTTCTAATAGTGCTTTATGAATAAATTCTCATCCCGTTAACCAAAAACGGTATATACCTGCGAAAGCAGACAGAAACTAACGGCAGCACGACGAGCGTCTCTTACTGAATGTAAATTTCGGATGTAACATTATTTCGGCATTGTTTGCACTGAAAAATGTGAGAAAGTAGGCATATTTTCGGCTTTTAAAATAGTCCAGCCCTGCTTTCATGAGATAATGTAGTCATATCTGTAAATTGTAAGCCTTAGAACATGTATAAATGGCCTGAAAAGACCAAACATAGACAAAATACCCAAACGTGATCATTTAGGTTACGTAATATTACATTATGAAGCCATAATTTCGACACCAAAATATCTTTGGTCATGGGTTCTCAATGTTAATTTGCACAGCTAAGCCAAAAATTGTGGTGTCGAAATAATGGCCTCATGTTTTGTTATGGATATATTTACACTAAATCCCCACAATATCAGCCATTTTGGGGAAACTGGGGGTCATAATATGGATTTGTGCGGTATAAGGGAAGCATCCAAGAAATTGTTTGGTATGTATTTGAAGAGAGGGAAGATCGTCTTCTTCAGAAATAATGTCATTTATATTATATTCATACATTTCTAAAATACGATTTTACAGGGCCGATTTTACCCCTTCGTGAACTTAGCCCTTTCAATTTTCTAGCTAGTCTCTGTAGCTGAGGAGACTGGCTTGAATCTCACCTTGTCGGAAACCCCGAAGACAGGTTTTCTCGCAACAGGGCCCATTTACTAATATTCTTTTGTCAGTCCCCTGTGCCTTTCTTTAATAATTTTTTGCTACAAACTCTTTAACCTTACCTCATCATTCTTCTGTCATATAGTCTTATGCATAGAATCTCTTCTCTGTCTTGCATGAATACAATATCTTTCAACTTTCATTAACTCTGAATAGTTTACATCACATTATTTTAATATCCTTTTCCACACACCGCAGTCTTTTACCAGTCAGCTGCAATCTCTTCTGGCTTACAGCTACAATTTCTTTAGCATTACATCACATTATTTTGCTTACAGATACAATCTTCTTTTCCACACCACATTCTTACATTCTTTCTCGCCTCTCATTAAGATTATTTTGCCTTACAGTTTAAATCTCTTTTTTAATGCAGTTTAACTATCTTTGGTCTTACAGATTATACTTTCTGTCATAAAGAAGAAATCTCTTACACCCAATGCCTAAACTCATACAATTACAATTCCTTTTATTCTTACAAAACAAATTAAACAAAAGCAATCTCCCATGACTTGTACTAGATGTACTCTAAATATATTTTCACTTATGCCAAACATGGATAACTTCTAGCTTTCCATTAACCTTTTTTGTACTGATGATTGTTTCCCATACAGATTGTGCATTCTATCAAAAATGGGATCATAGATTGCAATTTATCAAATAGTATATATTGCTGTCCCAGAAGATTGTTTTTATCTTAGTAAATAGTGTAAACCCTAATCTAACAGTACACATATCAGTATAACTGTACAAATATGAATCTAACAGTACAGAAATTAATCTAACTACAAATATCAATATAACTGTACGAACATCAGTCTTACCGTACAAATATCTTTCAAGCTGTACAAACATCATTCTAACTGTACAAACATCAGTCTAACCATACATATATCTTTCAAACCGTACAAACATCTTTCAAACTGTACAAACATCTTTCTAACTGTACAACATTTTCTAACCGTACAAACATCTTTCAAACTGTACAAACATCTTTCTAACTGTACAACATTTTCTAACTGTACAAACATTTTCTAACTGTACAAACATCAATCTAACTGTACAAACATCAGTCTAACTATACAACCATCAATCTAACTGTACATACATCAGTCTAACCATTCAAATATCTTTCTAACTGTACAACCATCAATCTAACTGTACAACCATCAATCTAACTGCACAAACATCAGTCTAACTATACAAACATCAGTCTAACCATACATATATCTTTCAAACTATACAAACATCTTTCTAACTGTATAAACATTTTCTAACTGTACAAACATCAGTCTAACCGTACAAATACATTTAAACTGTACAAATATCATTCTAACAGCACATACATCAGTCTTACTATACAAACATCACTCTAACTGTGCAAACATCAGTCTAACCATACAAATATATTTCAAACTGTACAACCATCTTTTTAACTGTACAAACATCAATCTAATTGTACAAACATTTTCTAACTGTACAAACATCAATCTAATTGTATAAACATCAGTCTAAGTCTACAATTATCTTTCAAACTGTACAAGTATCTTTCTAACTGTACAAACATCAGTATAACCATACAAATATCTCTCTAACTGTACAAGTATCTTTCTAACTGTACACACATTAATGTAACAGTACATATCCTTATAGTTTCAGGTAGCTGTGTTTGTCATATATAATCCATTGATTGATGGCTTCTGCTATTTTGCCACTCACCTGTGAAGTGAAGATTTAGTTTTGCTGAAAACTTGCTAGAGATTGGATGGTGGTTAACCCTTTCCTTCATGAATATTCATGCTAAGCTCCACCCACTATGAATAATTATATAGATAAACGTTCATGTTTGTACATAGAACAAAGAAATTACCTGTCAGATCCACTAGTGTTGGATCATATCTAATCACATTTCCATAAGCAAACAGAGTAGACCCTGATCAGGCAGCTCTTGTACTGATCAGGCAGCTCTTACAAGAGCTGCCTGATTTGGGTCTGCTCTGTTTGCAAAAGCGTTAAAAGGCATCTCTATGAGGTAAAGGTTTAAAGATTAACAATACGAAGATTTGGAATTTGATATTAGAAAAGTGGTTCACAAATTAAGGGTTGATAACAGTAAGGGAACCTGTCTGTCCCTCTAGAGCTGAAAAATGTTATTTAAAAATTTCCAAGTCTCTATTAAGTGATGAATTAATTGCAATTAAAATACAATGTATGAAATGGTCCAATCAGGCAATCACTGATATCTTGTAAATGTGCTGCTTTGGGTTCCAGGAAAACCTATTGCACTTAACTTCTCACAAGATGTTTACTCTTATGTGTCTCAAAAGAAACCGAGATTACATGCTTTATCTGCCTACAGGTTTAAAAACCCATCTTATATCTAGCAAGTTTTTAGATTGTTTTGTGTTGAAGTTTTTGCTTCATTCATATATTATTCGGCTATTTGGTCACTGTCTAGCCACGCCCCCAACTGGTTTCTATCCCCGTACGCTTTACAAGAGACTGGGACATTGCATACCAAGTGGTAATACAGTGACCGAATAGCTGAATAATACCTAGATCAGAGGCTTTTTCCAGTTTTTCAAATTTTCTAAAACTTTCTTTTATTACTGTATGAACTCACTGAAAGACACTTCCGATGATAACCACATTGTGCTTTTTTGGAAAAAAAATGACTATAAATTCTTTCCTTGCGCCACACCTTTTGTCGTCCGCTGATAACCTTTTCAAACAGCTTGGACCCAGATCAGGACCAACAAAAGGTCGGTCCTGATCTGGATCCAAACAGTTTGACACTCTGATAGAGTTCCTGAAAGAATTTTATAAAAATGACAATTTTGAAAAAAGTCAGCAAATGGCATCAAAATCATGAAAATTTACCCAGCATGCAGTGAGTTAATCATAAAAAAGAATACTGCCTGCTCCAGCTGATCTAGGCCTTAGCCCTTCGCCTGCTATGAAAAAAATGCATCTGAAAATGTCGTCTGCTGAAGTCTTCAGCATGTAAATTCTTACGTCAAGGACTAGTTTTGGCTTATAAACAAACAGTGTGGACCCAGATCAGACTGCTTCTAGAGAAGCAGTCTGATCTGGATCCACACTGTTTGCTTCAGAGACATTTTAGAATGACCAGCAGACGACATTTAGTTACACGTAGCAGCCGGAGAGTTAAATACAGTAAAACCTGTCTTAAGCAGCGCCACTCAAAAATAGACAAAACAAAGGTCTTAAAGACAGATTATCACTTAATGCGGGTCAAAAGTATTGCAGACTGCTCCAATGGGGAGCATTCTGCAATACTTCTGACCTGCATTAAGCAATAATAGGTCTTAAACAACAATTTTAGTCTTCTTTTGAGTGGCTGCTTAAGACAGGTTTTACTGTATATTTTTCATTGTCTTTTCAAGCATTTTGCTTAGTATCTATTGTTGTTTCAGTCTCTTTATCATTGTCTTGACACAGGGTTCGCACAGGCTTCAAAAGTACTTGAAAATTTAGGGTGTTCTTTAAAAGTCCTCGGAAATCTGCCTTGCATATATTGCACATAATAAAAGCAAAACAATTTGATAACAAATTATTATAATTATTTCATACGTCAAGCATTTGAGAAATTGAATATAAAAGTGGATATGAGTATTTTTCAAAGACTTGTAGCGCTCGAAAAATATGGAAGAGTCCTTTAAGTTTAATAATACGCCTTGAAAATTCGTTGAATTTTAGACATCTCTTTAGAGTTAAACTAGACTTTATTTGATGTACTCCATCGCAAATACCTGCTTTTGATCTAACCAAAGCATGTGCAAAATTTGAAGTTGCTACGTCCAACAGTGAAGAAGGAGATGCATTTACAAGAAAGTACATTATTTGACTTTTGGCCTTGTGCTGAATTTCAGAAATTTAAAGTACCCAACAAAGGTCCATTCCTGAGTACGGACAGACGGACCGACTTTGGTACGAAATTACTTTACCCTTTTTTCTAAAGAAAAAAGCGGATATAATAAAGGTACTTGAAAAGTGCTTAATTTTTTACACAAATCCCTTTAGAGTTTGATAATGATCCTTGAAAAGTGTTTAATTTTTTACACAAATCCCTTTAGATTGATAATATTCCTTGAAAAGTCCTTGAATGTTTACACATACACTGTAATCCATTTAGAGTTCAATAATTGCACTTGAAAAGTCCTTGAATTTCACACAACCTTACCTGTATGAACCCTGTATCAAGAATATTGCTTCATATCTATTGTTGTTTTTAAGCTTTTCAGTATTTCTTAATTTGCTTGTTGAACTCTTTGCCTGCTAGTGTCATCTGCCGGCAGCCTTTCAAACTGTTTTGGACCCAGATCAGGCCCGACAAACTGTCGGGCCTGATCTGGGTCCAAATCTGTTTGACACTTTGATGGTATTTGTGAAAGAAACTTTTGCAAAAAAAAAAAATTAAAAACAAAAGTTTTTGAAAAAATTGATCTCGAAAAAAAAATCGGCGGACGAGGAAAAAGCATGCAAAGAGTAAGTTGTTGGTTTGCGCTTATTAACATTGCACTGTTATTCCGTAGGAAGGCATTATAGGTACCGAGGTAAATGTTTTATTAGTTATCCCCCCTTTTTCCAGAACCAGAGCTCTTTAATAAGGAGGAGGATCTGATTGTATGCAATTCTAACCTGAACTTGAGAATGATAGAATCTGTTATATAATTAAGACAATGAGGCTTGGGGGTTCTTTTCTTAAGGGGACACAAGTCATAATATCCCAATTGCCTTATATATCCTAAAAAACTTTCTGAACTCTTTCCTTGCTAACAGCTAATTTTGTCATCTGCTGATAGCCTTTGCAAACAGTTTGGAGCCAGATCAGGACTGACAGACGTCGGTCCTGATCTGGATCCAAACCATTTGACATTTAGTGGCTAATTCGTCTGCTGATAACCTTTGCAAACAGTTTGGACCCAGAACAGGACCAATAGGACAGACTGATCTGGATCCAAACCGTTTGACACTTAGATAGTATTCCTGATAAGTCGCTGCTAGCAAGGAAAGAGTTAGAGAAAAAAACCATATATATTTGGTTACATGAGTGGGGTTTGAGTGGAATTTTCTGGGCCTAGCTGGAAGAATTGAGAAAAAAATCACTTTTTTTAATCAGATCCTCTTCTTTGATAGGTTTGCTGACAAGCATTCTGCCTGCCACTTTTTTTTTTACTGTAATAATTCACAATACACCCTTCACTTTTGTTCAGTCTGTCACATCCTTTTTGTCACATCTGCTTGAGTGACTGAGGCTGACAAACTTCTGGTCTGTTTGTTGTTGTTCATCCCTAGTGTCACTTAGTTTGTTGCTAAAATTCACAATACAGTCATGGGTGAAAGTTTTCAGGATTAATCCTGTATTCAGGATTTTGTGGCTGACTTTCCATAGAAAGTCAGCCTCAAAATGCTGAATTAAGGAGATTATAATAGCTTCTTTGATTAGTTTTCATATGATCTAAACACAATCATTTTAACTTTAAATTATCTATTTTTGTAGGCATCCTGCAAGTTTTAAAATTTGAATTGCTAAAGTTCAGGATTTTTGAAATTTTGAACTTTCACCCATGTACAGTAGGGATGCAAAATAACTAACAACATGAATATTTATATGGAGCCAGTCAGAAAAGCCAAATTTTCTAACTGAAAATTCTTGGTTAAATTTTAAATTTTTGGAGTCATAACAAAGTCTTCATTAGATCTTTCCTTCCTAGTGGCCAGTTTCATCTGCAACAAAGTGTCGATCCTGATCTGGATCAAAAGAGTGTGTTTTTGAAAAAAAAAAATCTGAAAATATTAGTTTAGAAAAAAGTCAGCGGACGATAACAAACGCATGAATACTCACCCAGCAGGCAAAGAGTTTAGAAAGACTTCAACTGAATTTGGCTTTTGCGACTGTAAAATTACTTTTATGCCTGTCACATTCTCTGCATATTTTTTTCCAAATTTAATAACACATTATGCATCATGACACACTGTCAGAAGATCATAACAGAATTTCAATTAATCTGCTTGAACCCTTGTCCCGCTGAATTCGTATATATCCACTTTAGAAAACAGTGTAGATCCAGATCAGCTGGCTTCTGAAGAAGCCATCAGATCAGGATCCACACTGTTTTCCATTCTGCTTATAAATACTGTAAATTAGGAAATTTTCGAGAGAATTTTATTTTTGCAAATAGCGTTAAAAGACACATTTGCAACATTTAAAAATTGCAACTTTGGCATGATTTGCCTACATCAATAAAGGACAAAGAGTTTTCACCATTTCGCGAGGGTATACTATGCGAAGTTTCGTGAATATAAAACCCTCTTAAAAATTTCTGAATTTACAGTACATACTCATAAGGCCAAATAAAAAATATGTGTGGTTCAGGTTACACCCTGAAAAACATTAGGGTAGATAGGTAGAATACTTTTTTGTTTTTTTTGAAACTTTTTTTCTTGGAATATTCAGCAGACCTGCTTGGAAATGAAATAAGGCAAAACTGATATAAAGGGTCTAGTTTTTAAGTTATAACGTTGTTTTAATCCTTTTACTTCCAATACCAAAGACTGAATGCATAAAAATTTAGATTTCCATTTGATATGCATTTTTTCTCCAAATTCTGAAGTTGGAAGAGAATAGCAGAACACAATTATTTTGTTCTGCTATTCTCTACCTACTTCAGAATTTGTAGAAAAACGTTTAGGGTAGGGGGTATAAATTTAGGGAAGATCAGGTAACCTGAACCACACATATTTTGGAATGCTACTTGTTAACAGGATAAAAATTGGGGAAGAGTGTAGTACAAAAAATTGTTCAGCATGACAAATGGTAAATAGTTCTCAATAAGATCTTACTTATGAATGACCAAAATTTACCCTGAATATTTGAACAATTCTAGAGCAAAATGTCATTCTGCTCATTTTTTGAGCAAATTATATTCTCCGAAAATTATATTTCAGCCAAAAGTAGGCATTGAGCAAATATTGGTTCATTTGAAATTAATCCATTTATTCCAACATATTGTTTTCATATTTTGAAAGATCTGCACCAGTCTGTGCTCAATTTAAGATGTATTTGACATTTATTGACATTTGAATATTTAGTTTACAAGGGAGACAAAAATTAATGTTCAAATATTTTGGGTATTTTGGTAATCTCCTTAACATTTTGCAGGATTCAGCATTCACAAGGGTAAAGTGATTGTTGTTAGCTGTTGCAAAGCACTGTCCAGTGTTTTTTTGGTGTTTGAAAATACAAAATGCCTTTACAGCCCTATTAGCAATACTTCAGTCATCTTATACAGTGAGAATATACTCCTTACACTTCAAGTATATAATTTTTAGCTGAAATATTCTGAAACCATAACTCTTGACTATTATTAGCAATTAGTACTAAAAAATTTTACAATTCCTTTACAACCTGCTGTTAGCTGTGTTGATGTTATAAAGGAATGACATCTAGTGTAGATCATGATCACACTACTCTTGATGAGCGTCTGATCTGGTTACACTGTTCTATCCAAATATTTGGGTGAATAGGGTTTTGAAGGGTTGTCAGCTGCATTTAAAAATGATATATAGGCCTTGATTATCACCCCCCCCCCCTCCAAAAAAAAAAAAATGAGCATAAGATTGTTAATATCTTTTTATCCCTCAGTTTAAACATTTGTTCTGTGCATTCAAAAGAACCGTCTCTCTGAGACGGCTCTTTTGAGTACCCAGAACATATGTTTTTGTTGAGAAATAAGAAAATAAGTTTTAGTTACACACTTTGACACCTTTGAAATATCATGTATTTGAAAATATTAAGGAAAATGGAGCATTTGCTCTTTTGGTGCAAATGCTCCATTTTCCATGATATTTTTTCCAAAGCATTTAAATCTGAACTTAAATTTTTCTTGAATTTTTCAATGTTGTCTAAAAATAGAAATGATGTCATGATCTTAAAATAGCCTATTGTGTTCAGGCCTTGAGATACAAGCTTAGCACCTTTTAGAGCATGAAACTGACAAGGTTTGTGAATATGCTTGTGTATGGTTCTGCTTGTTTTGAAACAGTTGTGAGGCATTGTGTTTCGTGATTGATTTTTTTCTTCAGATTTTCTCTTTTTAACACTGCATAAATGATTGTAGGTTGCTGTTGACTGCCATATTTGTCCTAATAAGCACACACACTCTTAAAAACACACACTAGGTTCTTTCTGAGTTGTGCATACCATTGATTTTGATTGTGGATCTATGTGCTTTTTAAGATGACTATGGTAAATATGTTTCAGCTATTCCTAAAGTGTAGTGAAACCGTGTCTTAAGCGACCACTCAAAAATGTCTTAAAGTCATGTGGTAGCTTAATGCAGGTCAAAAGTATTGCAGAATGCTCCATTCTGCAGTACTTTTGACCTGCATTAAGCTATTATTGGTCTTGAAAGCTTACTTTTTGTCTTTAGTGGTCGCTTAAGACAGGTTTTACTGTATTGTGTTTGCTGTATCCTAATATGAAAAACAGATAGTTACTTTAGATAGTAATGTAAAAAAAGCAACAACAGAATAATGTTTAAATATTACATATTCTCACACTGATTGCCTATATAGTCAATGATCCAATTCAGTGATTTATTGGTTGATTAATCACTGGATCGACTAGCGTGCCATCATTTAATATCATTCAGTTTACAGCCTTGTAATATTGGCATTAGATGGCATAGCATTGTTTTTTCCACGTATGTGAAAATCCGCTTTTCAGTCCAAACAAGATTTACGGGAAATTCTAACACTCTCTTCAAGATGGTGGAATATTCATGGAAACTGAAGGAATCGTTCATATTTCCAATCTTTTTTGTTAGAATCGAAATGAATTCATGCTGGAAGTGATTTGTTGCTTAATATATCACTGTCAGTCAGTCACCTGCAAGTAGATAAATCATTCCCGCTTTGTGCTCATGATCTATCCACTTAAATGACTGACCTCCAGCCAGTGATATATTAAATAACAAATCACCAAGAGCATGAATCTATTTCTCAGATAAAACAGTTGTTGACCTGGGACATGATGGATTCTCTGGTACAATCTTATAGTTAGTGTAGTACATTTATGAACAGTCACTTTACCCTGTGTTGTCTTGACTGACTTGTGCTTTAGTTATAAACGAGTCTCATACACTGCGGTTTTGAAATTCTGTATGGTCTTTGAATTTGACTGGCCGTAATCAAGCTACCCAATTCCAATTGTAAATGTTAATGTCTCTATCCCCTAGATAGTTTATATCTTAAAGTGTCATCTAAAAATGACAGCAGATGATAGTTTTGTTTTACTTCTTATAAAACTAAATAAGGCATGATACTCAGGTGAATTCACATGTGAATGTGATTTCACAATTCACATGAAATATCAAGCCTTATTAAGAGAAGCATGGTGGCTCAGTGGAAGAGTGCTGGAATTTATATTGATGGGTCAGTGGTTCGAGCCTCACAAGAGACACTGTGTTGTGTTCTTGTTCAAGACACTTTATATATCCTCACTGCTTAGTACTGGTTCAACGCAGGAAAACTTCCCAACTTGACTGAAAAAATGTTGACTGGGATGTAAAGTATTTAACTTATAATAAACGAGCAAGTAAGACATCACAAAACTGGTTTCTTGCTGCATTTTTGAATGACACATTAAGGTTTCGTGTTGTTGGTTGTTGGGTCTGTTCCTTGTCTCCCTGTCTCCACTAGTTAAATTGATAAAAACTGGCATTAAATATAATCAGTAAAATGTTTTGCAAGGCTGATGATTTTTAGAGCCTCACCAGCGTCCCTGCGTTGTGGTCCTTGAGAAAGACACATTTATCCTAGCTTAGTACTGGTTCAACCCAGGAAGACCAGTACCTGTTTAACTGAAAGATTGTTGATGGGACGTAAAGAATCAAAGCAAACAAAAAACAGAATTTTTTGAAAGGCTGATGATAAAGAAAACTTGATGACAAAGAACATGTGTAAGCAGAGCGCTAGTGGTTCATAATTGGACATTTGTATATAATTTAGAATCTATTATTGGGAGCGCAGTGGCTCAGTGGTAGAGTGCTTGACTCGAGATCGAAGGGCTGCGGGTTCGAGCCTCACCGGGGTCACTGCGTTGTGGTCCTTGAGCAAGACACATTTATCCTAGCTTAGTACTGATTCAACCCAGGAAGACCCGTCCCTATATAAATGAAAGATTGTTGATGGAAGGTAAAGAATCAAATCAAACAAAATCAGAATCTATTGAGGTGTCGCAAAATCATGGCATCTTATTAGGATCTGCACTGCTTTACAGCCATGAAGAACATTATAAGCAAATGGATAATTTTGGAAAAATAACTTGCAAGTTGCAACCCCTTAATAAACATGTGTAAGCCAAGCGCTAGTGGTTCATAATTGGACATTTGCATAAAGTTCAGAATCTATTGAGGTGGCGAAAAATCATGGCAGCTTATTAGGATCTACACTGCTTCACAGCCATGATGAAGACATTATATGCAAAAGGAAAATTTTGGAAAAATGACTTGCAAGTTGCAACCCCTAAATAAACAATTGACTGTCCCAAAAGCATGAATTCTTATTGAATTTAATGTTCAATAAGGCAATAAATGGGTTACATGAATTGATAAAATACAACAAACTCATATAATTTATAAGAGATAAAAAGGTGTCACCAATGGCTGAAACTGTGAAATTGCATATAGGCCTTGACGCGAGAAAACCTGTCTTCGGGGGGTTTGCTAACAACAAAGGTGCAGACCAGTCTGCCCATCTGCGCAGACTGATCATCGCCTTTGTTATTAATTTTATGGAAAGTATCATAGCTAAATTTGCTACAGGTGAAAGGGGTACGTGCATTAAGGGGCTATTTTGGCCCCCTCTAGAGCCAAAAACTGAAAGTTGCCTTTCACCAATTTCATGTTATTGGTTTATTAGAAGAATAGCCCAAGTGCAAAATTCTGGCTTTTATTTTACTTTTACCGGTTGCTATGGTAACCAAAATGGCCAACAAAACAGGCTTAAAATAGAGAAATTGCCATTTTAGGCCAAATTTGAGGCTTTTGGAGACCGATTTTTTAAGAATTAGATATCAGCACAAGCAAATACCAAAAAAACCTTTTAATATATTGTGTACCATGATTAATCTCATCATCTGTTAAAATATTTTTTTTGTATTTGCTTGTGCTCTATATTAATTCCTCTGTTACATGTCTCAAATTTGCTCCAAAATGGTCATTTTCCTATTATCAACCTATTTTGGCGGCCATTTTTGTTTCCATAGCAACCGTAAAAGTCGAATCAATATCAGAACTTTACACTTCTACTATTGTTCTAATAAACTAATAAGAAGAAGCTTGTGAAGAGCAACTTTTATTTTTTGACCTCATAGGGGGGCCAAAATAGCCTCTTAATGCACATACCCCTTTTAATTTTATAGCTAGTCTCTGTAGCTGAGGAGACTGGTTTGAGTCTCGCTTTATCGGAAACCCCGAAGACAGGTTTTGTCGCGTTGAGGCCCATATACAATTGAAGGTTATTTTATACACAATTATTTTAGTTGCACTATTTGCCCATCACTATGGTTGAAATATTTGTTTTCTATTCTTTCCTTATATAGCCTATTGTGAACTCAGTTTATTCCCAATTGGTATATTCCATTTTCTTTGACTTATTTTGAATAATTTCTAATTGGTGGCATGTATAACAAAAATGAGTCTTTTTAGGAGATAAATCATATTTGCAGTTAAACATTATTGATTTTCATAAGATTGTTGGCAAGATAATTGTATTCAACAGGCATAATTGGCTTCACTGCATTGTGTCTGTGAGAAAAACACATTAATCCTTGCTTAGTACTGGTTCAATGCAAGAAGACCCGTCTAGACAAAACTGACAAATTGTTGATTGGGATGTAAAGAATCAAATCAAACTGACAAAACAGGCATAATTACTGGCATGTGTAATCCTCGTGGTTAGTATTTATCTCTAAATGAATAAGAAAATCACAGCAAACAAAAATTGATTTTATATGTAATAACACTATTATGTATATAAAAAGTAGTTTTCATGGTATGACAACTTTCTTTTTTGCATTGCCATCAGATTTTTGTATTTGTTTAAAATAAGATAGATGGGTGTGGGGAGGGGACTGTTTGAGATGGTGTCTGTGTGTTGAGTGAGTCACATTTATTGAACTGAAATAACCTGAATTCATTTTAACCCATTACTCCACACAAGCACCTTTGGACGCCTTTGAAATGTAAGATTTTTTAAAATATTATGAAAAACGAAACATTTGCTCCTGAGGAGCAAATGTTCCATTTTCCATAACATTTTCAAAACTATTGAAATGTAAGAAATAATTTTTGGCCAATATTTGAAAATTTGAATTATTTATAGAAAATGATGCAATGTTCTAAATATAGCATATGGGGTAAAGGGTTAAGAAATAATGATTTTACATTTCAGTGCCTGTCATGTGAACTACTAACTAATGTAAAAAGAAACTAATGAGAATGTCATTAATAATTTACAGAACTTATTTAAACATACTTTATTAAATATTTTGATGCATTTTCTCACTATCAACTTCTAACATTCAAACCTAAATGAGTGTGTTCAGTACAATTATAGTATGTCACTGTTAAGAGTTTTCTATTCAAAGTAACTGATACATGGCCCCTTTTAAAAGATAATACTCATACAAGTTTTGTTAACTAAAGTATACCAATTCAACAGCGATAAATCAGTCCATTTAGGATCTTGTCATTGCTGGTATGATTGTCAACACTTATAAAATGATATTATACAATTATTGACTTCAGTGAGGTAGACATGAGGATTTATCTACCCGAAAAAGTGATAATTCACCGAGGCCGCTAGGCCGAGGTGAATATCACTTTTTAGGGTAGATAAATCCTTATGTCTACCGAAATTGAAGTCAATAACTGTTTTGTTATATGACTTTCAACTAAGAACGAAAATTGTTCAACTTTTACTTTTGTTGTTACCTTCAACCTATGGACTTTCTCACAAGGTTTATCCACTGTTATCAAAATATTATTTTAATGTAGTATTTTGCATTTTGAAATGTATATTAATTCTCTGAATATGGAATGTAAAATTTAATCTTAAACCCCTTTCTACATTTTGTTTATTCAAACAAAGATAAATGAACAAACAAAACAAAACAAAACTGTTGTAAAAAAATCATTAAAGTCTTTAATTTACCTGTTGGGAGGTGAAACAGGAAATCATGTCAATTTCATGCAGCACATGCTAGTTTCACACTCATCATGCTATTTTTAGCTCTCTAGAGGGCGATATTGCAGAAGTGTCAAAAATATTAACTTCTGGAAACTAGTTCCAGCTGGTTTTTGTGCAATATTAACTTGTGGACTGGTTTAGACCAGATTCCAGGTAGACATAGAGACTTATGAAGACAAATTGGGCCAATCAGGAGACAGAATTCTCTCCAGTCATATAACAAAAGTAAATAATTGTTCCGATTATATCTCATAGGTAAAGTTTTTCAGTTTCAGCATCATATATACAATTCAAGTGTGGATTTATGACTGATTTTGCAGATGTTAAGTTGCATAGTAGAAAAACTATCAATAGCTTCCTTGCCGCGTAGCGCAGTCGGTAACATTTCTGGCAACAGATGCGAGTCTGACTGCAGATCCAGGGGTTGTGAGTTTGATCCAGGCTCATGAAATAATTCTACGGTCATTCTCTTCCCTTCTGCTGAATAATTCAAGAAGGGTTGTTGTCAGTTACAAGAGAAAGTATGTGCACGAAGTACTGGTTAACTGCTTGTTCAAGCTTGCCCAGGAAAGTAGTGTGGTTAGGTGAACTGACCATCCCTACATGACCATAGCTGTTGACTTGGGACATAAGCAACAAAAGAAACAAACAAACAAAATCAATAGCTAGACAACTGTAGGAACAACCATGCCAAAAGCATCCATGTATTTCAAATACAGTGTTCGGTGAGAAAGTGAACCCATCATATATTCTATTGGACTTTTGATATTCCGGGAATTCTATCAACACATTTACATTAAAATTGGTGGAGCCGCCGTGGCGTGGTGGATAAACCGCTTGCCTTGTAAACCAGGGGTCGCAGGTTCGAACCCCGGCTTCACCAGTTTGTCAGATGAGACTTTAAGCCGTGGCCCCGTCTCCATATGACCTTAGCTGTTGGTGAGACAATAAACACAACACACACACACACACACACACACACACACACACACACACACACACACACACACACACACACACACACACATTAAAATTGGCTGTGAACAGCTGGAAGATTAGAAAAATGGTTGTCATATGGAAATGACTTAGTGTGGGATTGGAATAGAATTAAATTTATTCTAATTTTGAACTCCTTTCAAACACTGGCCAACCTGTTTCAGTTTCCTTCAGCGAAATTGTAGTTCATAGAATGGTCATAGATGGCATTAATTTAATTCAGTTTCTATCACCTACTATGGTTCTATCATCTAAATAAATGAATATGACCATGTTCAAACACAATGATGAAGGAAAACGGAATCTAATTTTCTGGGCTAAATTGGAAAGTTTTTGTGGACTGTGTCCAAATATTTTTTTACAGTAAGTCAGTGTAAGGTATGGACGTTCTATGAGATTACAATTATTAAGACACTTTGCTGTGGCAACTATTAAATGATATCTGGGGCTAAGAATTAATAGCATTGTTATGTTTAATCTGTTAAATATTAGTTTTTGTTGAGTTGTTAAGAAATGTTACCTATTGAAGCATCAAGTCATCTCCATTTAAGCATTCACAATTGATATACAAGTATACCAGACCAAATAAATATGTTTTCCCATGCCTAATATTTTATCCTCAGTGTTATAATCAGTGTTAAGATGATATTTAAAAAAAAATCTTTCCCTTTGCTTCAGCTCTCAGCTTTACAGGTTTAAAACTGGTATCCTTAATTTAACTGCTTTGTCATTTTTTTTGGTTTATGATATTCATACATATATGAAGGTATATATAAATACATAGATAAGTTATATATGTATACATAGAAAAGTTATTAAAACATTTTGTTTACAGCTTACCCATGTTCTGGACCCGGTAAGATCAATTTATTTGGGTCAGACCTATTTTATGCTTCAGTACCTTTCTTGCTAATCATTCTGTTACATACCACTCTGCTTAGAGAATTTCATTTTGTGCATTGCATTCTCATTAAAAGTAGAAACCCAGTGTTTACCCATTTAATATGCATCATTGGATCAACATTGTTAATATCGCGTGCAAGCTGTATTAACAAAAAGATTTTCCTCTTGGATCACAATATGAAATTGTGGAAGTCTCGGGGATTTACCAATCTGTGTACTCATGAAAACTTGGACTATGTTTGAATTCTTGCAATGTACCAAGCTTTCTGTTGAATAAATTGTGAAATTTTTTTTATATCAAACATGATACACAGTATACTTATTAAACATATAAGATCTGCAAAGATAGATAATATAGGGATGTAGATGAAGATTAAGGCCAAAATGTAGGACTGTATCCCCACTGTATAGCTCGACAGACTTTTTATGTTTAAAGAGTGATTTTTTAGAAAATATGATAAGAACCATAATCTGACAAACTGCCCCTTATCTTTTGGCCAACAGACATATATTCTAAATGGACATAAATTTAGTCTGATGAAATGTTATTTTCATGCTAGTATGCTAGATGGTATGTTCCAGAACTTCACCCTGCGTCATAAAAAGAATTATATCAATCATGTGCTTACACCTCATATAAATAATTAAGTGTAGACTTCTTGATCTGTCGTTTGGGAAAGCTAGATCAAACTAATGGTTTGGTTGAAATAAACTCTACAATCCTGATTATAAGTTCTGCAAGTCATTCACAATATCTTCCTTAGACCTTTACACTATATGCCCTCCTCGAGAGGAAACCTATCTTTGGGATATCCAACTTAGTCAGACTCAGACCAACCTGCTGAGCTACAGGGACTAGCTAGAATATTAAAATCTGACATGGATCATGTTTGACTTATACTTTCCAGATAGTGAATAACAAAGGTGCTGACCAGACTGCGAGGATGCGCAGCCTGATCTGCGCCTTTAGTGTTCACATGCAACAAAGTCAGGTTTTCTTCCGATGACACCATATGTAACCTTTGCTTTATTTGGTGTTAAAGCATATTACTTGACAAGAGGCTTTCACTTGTTTAAAACAGGGTTCCCGCAAGCTCTAGAAATCGTGGAAAACCTGGAAAATAACTAAAATAAATTCCATGCATGGAAAAATATCGGAATTTAAAAAAACCCCTGAATAATCATGGAAAAAATCATGGAATTTCGTGAAATAATTTGACGAAACCACCAGTAGCCAGAAAACTAGCTGTCGGGCACTTATGTATCCGACAGCTAGTTTTCTGGCTATTGGTGGTTTCAAGTTTGAATAATTTCAAAATGCATGCATGGTCTACAAGCATTCTGTTGTTGCTGCATTCCTCATCTATGCTCAGCGTGGTGAAGATGCTGCTAAAAGGGGAGGATGGAGGCTGTGCATTAAATAGTCATGAAAATAACATTGTTGATCATGAAAAATAATGGAAAAATCATGGAATTGTGTTATTGAATTTCTGTTGGAACCCTGTTATAAAAGTTATCAAACGTGAATAGAAGAATTAAATGATGTTCACAATCATGCTTGTTCATCCTTGCTGCTTTAGATATAGTCTAAATTTTCTTTGCACCACCCATAAATATTCGGACACCTATTTACTGTAAATACAAAAAATTTAGCGAGAATTTTATTTTCGCGAATCAAGTTAAAAGACATATTTGCGATGTTAGAAATTCCTGACTGATGCATGATTTACCTAATCAGTAAAAGGCAGAGTGATTTTTTGCCATTACGCGATGGTTTGATTTCCATGAAACTTCATATCAAGGAATTTTGCCGAAAATAAAACGCTTACGAGAATGTTTGAATTTAAAGTATGCAAAAATTCAAGAAAATTTATTTTACAACATGATGCTTAGTTGTGTAAAATGTAGTCACGAAATGACAAATTGTGTGTAAATCTTGATCAGACTTAAAGGAGCATTCTGGTCTGTATATACATGTACCTGCTTTGACAGTTCAGTCTGAATATTTAGGGTATTTTGTATTTTACTTTCAGAATTTAGAAATTAAGTTTAAACCCACTAAAACCACATAATCAGAACATTGTAGTATATAACGTTTTATTTATTTGGACAATATTATACACTTATACTTGTAATTTGTTAGTATCATAAAATATCTCAAGATTGGGAATAGTCATTTAGCTGTCTAAGACCAATGGTAGTCTTTAAGACTATCCCAGAATCATCTTAACTGTTGGACAACTGTATTTCTTCGAATAAATGATTCCCAAGGAAGGCAATTTAATGCCATTTTTTGCTAGAGTTAGCACATCTCAAATGCTGATTGAAATTTTACAGAACTCCTAAAGCAACCAAATTTATAAATATTTAAGAAATGAATTCGACCCATAGTGAGTCTCTTGCAAAAATTGCAAGTGACCCGAAGTATTCATGATTCCATGAACCTTCCAAAAATTGAATTTATTGCTTATATTTACATTTTATTGTAAATAACTAATATATAGAAATTATTCATAATTTAGGAGATAAAACAATTTTGTACTTAATATATAATCCTATTAACAGTTTTGTTGGAGTGCAAACGTGCAAATAGCTAGTGTGAACACTGACAGCCAATGGAGCTAACAAGAAGCTTGTTTTGCACATGCAACTCAGGTGTGGCTCGCTGTCAATCACAACACCAGTGTCACATCTGGAGAATGAATTCGATGTTCAAAGGGAATTGCACAGGCAAGTGAGCTTGGCAGCTGTCAATCAAATTTTGTGTCGTTCATGAGGCTATGAATGGTTGCAAAAATCTAAAGATTCATTAAAGGATTGCTTCGAAAATGTAAATATTAGCAAAAATACAGTTTACTATATCTGTAACCATAATGAAAATGGGAAACTGTTATGTTATTGAGATCATTAATACTTATTAATTTTGCACTTGTTTAATCTTGAATATAAATAAAATAAATTCAGACCTTGTAGATTATTGTTAAAGATAACGGACAAGTCTTTAATCTTCTTCTTATTTCAGGTATTAAATCATTCAATTTTACAAATTTTTGTTTGTTTTGACAGATATTAGGCCATGATTATTGTACAGTAAAAGCTGTGTAAAACAACTACTCTCAAAATGACTGAAAATTGGTTTACAAGACATATTATCGCTTAATGCAGGTCAAAAGTATTGCAGAATGCTCCAAGAGCATTCTGCTATACTTTTGACCTTCATTAAGCTACCATTTGTAATTAAGATCTTTGTTTTGTCTATTTTTGAGTGGCCACTTAAGACAGGTTTTACTGTTTACTTGTGTTTGTTCTCACAGGACTTGGGCCCAGATTATTGTATGTGGCTGTTTGTTAGAAAACTTATTATGCCATATACTGACAGTATAAGTGCAGATCTGCCTATGAGTATTCATATAGTCTGATAAGCACCATTACTTTTTCAAGCTCAACTTGCTGAAACAGTGTCTTGGTGAAAGGATACTTAACATTCAAAGAAATACTCTTGTTTAAAAAAAGATTAAAACTCATTTTCCCAAAATATGTTTTGTGTAGCTGACATTGGAAGAGTACAGTAAAGGTGAAGCTCAGTGGTACATTATTAGTGTGCTTGACTCGAGATTGAGGGGTTGGCAGTTCGAGCCTTACCAGTGGCACTGCATTGTGTCCTTGAGCAAAATACATTGATTCCTGCTTTGTACTGTTTCAACCCAGGAAGACCCGTCCCGACATAACTGAAAAATTGTTGACTGGGACATAAAAATCAAATCAAACAAAGACTCCCTCTGTGCATGTGGTTTGGCTTTTAGGTGCAAAATTTACTATTATTTTTTAGTATTCTTCTGCATAAGAATGCAAAAGATTAATAGTAAATTTTGCACTCAACAAGTTAATTTAGCTCAGACTTTACTGTATGCTAGTATACGTTTTGGTGGACAATGAAGATAAACATCATCATGTTTAAGTAGAAAAAATATACCCACTTACTATTTTTAGCTCACCTGAGCCATTGGCTCATGATGAAATGGCTCAGGGTGAGCTATTGTGATCATTGGATGTCCATGGTCTGTCGTGTGTCGTCCGTCGTCAACAATTGCTTCAAACGACATCTCCTCCTAAACCACTGGCTGGATTTTGACCAAACTTGGTAGGAATGATCCTTATATGACCCTCTTTTAAAATTGTTCAAATGGTTCCGGTCCATTGCATATCTAGGTCACACAGGCTAAAAATAGATTTTCAAGATGAAAACTTTAAGAATCTTTTTGTCTGAAACCACAAGGCCTAGAGCTTTGATATTTGGTTTGTACCATCACCTAGTACACCTCTACCAAGTTTGTTCAAATTATAGCCCTGGGATCAAAATGGCCCCGCTCCGGGGGTCACATGTTTTACATAGGCTTATATAGGGAGCAACATGAAAAAATCTTCTTATCTGATACCACAATGTCTAGAGCCTTGATATTTGGTATGTAGTATCATCTAGTGGACCTGTACCAAGTTTGTTCAAATTATAGCCCTGGGGCCAAAAATAGCCCCACCCCCAGGGTCACATGTTTTACATAGGCTTATATAGGAAGCAACATGAAAAAATCTTCTTGTCTGAAACCACAAGGTCTAGAGTCTTCATATTTGGTGTGTAGTATCATCTAGTAGGCCTGTACCAAGTTTGTTCAAATTATAGCCCTGGGGCCGACCCCGGAGGTCACATGTTTTACATAGGCTTATATAGGGAGCAACATGAAAAAATCTTCTTGTCTGAAACCATAAGGCCTACTGCCTTGATTTTTGGTATTTAGTATTATCTAGTGAACCTCTTCCAAGTTTGTTCAAATTATACCCCTGGGGCCAAAAATGGCCCAGCCTCGGGGGTCACAGGTTTAACATAGACTTATAAAGGGAGAAACATGAAAAAATCTTCTTGTCTGAAACCACAAGGGCTGGAGCCTTGATATTTGGTATGAAGCATCATCTGGTTGACCTCTACCAAGTTTGTTCAAATTATATACCCCTGGGTCCAAAAACGGCCCTACCTCGGGGGTCACATGCTTTACATAGGCTTAAATGGGGAGAAACATGAAAAATCTTCTTGTCTGAAACTATTGGGCCTAGAGCTGTGATATTTAGTATGTAGCATCACCTTGTGGATTATGCCCCAGGGGCCAAAAATGGCTCCACCCTGGGGGTCACATATTTTACATTGGCTTATATAAGGAAAAACATCGAAAAATCCTCTTGTCTGAAACCGTAAGGCTTAGAGCCTTGATATTTGATTTATAGCATCACCTAGTGGACCTCTACCAAGTTTGTTCAAATTATGCCCCTGGGGCCATAATGGCCTCGCGCCAGGGTCGCCAGGGACATGGTCAGCTTTCTACAGATACCTATATGTAAGCTTTAAACAAAACTCAGGTGAACGCTTTAGGGCCAGTTGGCCCTCTTGTTTTTATAAATATGGGACTATCAATGCTTGTCATCATTTACTCCATCTCCTGGCAAAACGCTGAATAATTTAAAAATAGTAATCCTTTGAAAACAGAGAGAACATGCAAAGCTGGATGGCTCATCAGAATCAGTTTTAATAAGTTTGTTCATTAGGTCTGATCCGACCAAACAAATGCTTATGATACATATTTTTTCAATGTCAGTACTCAAATTTGATTGACTTAAATTCTTAGAACAATCAACTTTATATTTTGGATGTAGTAAATAATTATGAGATGCAAAATTTTAGTGGTGACATCATTTGTTTAATGATACGTAGCTAGGTGAATTGAGCATGAAAATAAATGTTACCATGTGCGGATCCAGAAAGTTTTATCAATCTTGTCCAATTTCGACATTTTTTTTTACTTTTATTTTTTTTTTTTGAAGAGAGAGACTATCCAAGCCAATACCACTATAAGCCGGCCATAATCGGCCAGCCAGCCAAACGCCATTTAAATGACGTTTTGCTGGCGTGCCGATAATGGCCCAAAATTGAATGCTGGCTTGGTAGCTTTGTGTTTTTTCAGGGGATTCGGACCAGTATTACTAAGAAACCCTATATTTTTGTAATTTTTCGGAGGGGGTCTGCACCCCCTGTCCCCCCCCCCCTCTGGATCCACTCATGGTTACCTTGAAGGCAGGTGGTGCCACTTCTATTAATCTTTTTACCTTTTCTTAGAACCTTTCAGAGACTGCAGAGTATCAGTGTGTAAGATGATTTTATACAAGCTCAGTTCATAGTTAGAACTGTTGACATCCAGAACATTACAATATTAGCCAACAGCCAAATTAAGACCAATAAAAGTTGACTCCTACCCTTCTTTATGTAAACAAAAACTGTCAATCTTCTTAAATTGAATACTTTTTTTGCTACTTTACAAAATATTAGATTATCCAGTCTTTGATACACAAAATCTGATAGCCGGATATACACAAGTATTTGGGTGTGAAAAAACATATTTTTATAATATCATTAGTCATTTCCCTCCTTATTGAATATAAACTAGCAAACAAACTGATTCTGCTCCTCTTATAATTGAGCTGTGGCATGAGATTTTTAACAATTTGACATTTTGACAAGTGTAGACTCGGACAAGCTTTTGCAGCCTCCTTTTAAGCTTAGAAACTCACTGGCTTATATGCTAGGGTAGGTGGTCAAAATAATACTCCAGGTCACAAGAAGAAATGACTTTCATTTTAAAATAAATTACTTATATATATATTTTTTCTTCCAAATCCTTTGGAAATTTTATAACCGTTTACAGTACTACTTAAATATAGTAATTGATAATCAAAGGGTTATAGAAAAAATGTGACTAAAATGTTGCAATTGTATCAGAGCCTTAATGTATTAACCTAATGACTGTTAATTATGCAATTCAATGTGATTCCAATTTCGCCAAAACTATAAATGCATTATTACAGAATTTTATATTGGAATGAATATTGCATAAAAAAGGATGGAGCATTTTTTCAAGCCAAAGGGCATTCACTTAAAAAGAAAACATGTGTTATATAATCTTTATTCACTTATTAGTTAATATTTTTGAAGTTAATGTAAATATCTTACATTTTATGAATGCTTTTTTATTTTAATTGCAATGTGATTTCAAAAGGCAGTGGTTAATTTCAAATTCTGGGTATGAACTGGGCTTGTAATTTGTATTCCGTTTCTTTCATTGCTAGTTATTGTTTTTTCCCAGAACGCTGTATACAATGATCTCAAAGAAGGAATTCAATGTTTTCTTCAACATTGAGATTAAATTGGCAGATCCCTGCTTGCAGCCATTGCCAATATATGGTTCACACTGCTCCTGCTTTTGATTAATGCAAGCTTAAATTATGCTACAGTTTAACGAGATTGTGAACAGAGATCATAACAGTTCATTGTTTATATGCAATGTTGATTTACTTCAAGTTTTGGTTTATTTTATGTTTTCTTTTGAATTTAGTAAATTCCATATTTTGTCAACGGGGAAACATGTAAACTGTATAGTATGTTGCATATAGATAATGAAAGAAATGATAACCAAATTGTAACAAGAATTAATTAGACTAAGTATTGCATGGTAACTTCAGGTCGAAGCCGTCGCTGTAAGCATTCAACTTATATTTTTCTTGGAAGAATATAGGATGTTGTCATGGTGTATGGGGACTACAGTTATTTTAGCCTTATTCATGAGAAAACCTAATTCCGTTGATTGCTAAAACAAAGTCACACAGCCTTTGTCTCCAAATACTATTTGGCTTAAATTTGGCAGTTGAAGTGACCTTGAAAGTTAGGTCAGGTCAATTAAATACTGATAAGTTCATCAGGCCATGGAACTCTTCAAACAGGTTATGACTTAATATGTACCCTCAAAAATTACCCTGAAAAATTCCCTATATAACAACAACAACAACAACAACAACAACAACAACAACAACAACAACAACAACAACAACAACAACAACAACAACAACAACAACAACAACAACAAACAATTTAAACAAAACTAAAGAAAAAAACACAATGTTTTTTTAAAACTGTTTGATAATCAGGTTTTATCATGAAAAGGCTTTATTTCAGTACATACTGAGGGAAAAATCAACATTGTAATATCTGACGTACAATTTTACAAATAAGAGAAGCTTTTGGAAACCTGAAATGTATAACCCTTTGTATACTAATGGATTCTTCCTACTGGTTTGATACAATAAACTTGGGATATTCCATTGTACATATCGAGGGATGTCAGGTTATAGTTTTCCAAAAATATTGTACTCTTTTGTCTGAATAATCTGGAAAAACAGATCCCTCAGAAATAGAGAGAACCTACAATATAAGAAAACAGCAGATTTGGTTTGATTGAGCCTGTTCATGAGAACTAATGGGAAGTGCAAAAATTCTCACGCCCCCTAGCACCGGCTTAGGCTGAATTCTGCTTTCCCTCAGAACCCTGTATTCCTGAAAGACCAGAATATGAAAAATATCAACACTATATTGATGTAGGGGGAGACGTTTTACCATCTCTACGTGGCACAATGACAGCTGTTGCGACCTCTAAATAATCTGGATAAACGGATACATCAGAAATAGAGAGAACCTACAATATAAGAAAACAACAGACTCGGTTTTGTTGCATTAATTATGCTGCATTTCATCTGAGTCTTCACTGTTTGAAAAAGTACTTGTTTGGGGTTTTGCAAATACAAAGGGTTGATTCCTTATGATGAATGTTTGCAAATATTTTTTTCAGACCAGATTCCTTAGGCAGATGTAGCAGGCTTATATGCTGCTATTTGTATTGAGTCCAAATTGTGAACTATCCAATCAGGTCAGGTATATCTGGTTAAAGTAACACTTTGGTGATGAAATAAAAATCCCATCATAAAATTTCATTTTCAAAAACAGGATACAATTTTCTGCAATACATTTCATGTTGATTTTCCATGTTCTGCTTCAGTTTTAGGTTTGTTAAAATGTCACATGGTATGATGGTGGTGGGTGATATATATTGCCATATACCGAATGTAACATAATGTGCTTTGGCTTGCTGAAAGCAATTGGTTTGGACATTATATTTACATTCTTTTTGTGTCTTTTTAGGTAAGAAGAAAACAACAAGTGAGTATGTCCAAGAAATGTCACAATCTAGACCAAACCTATGGCACCAGGAGGAAAAGGCACTATTACACTTAACAGCAAAAATACAATAACATTCACTGTGTTAGCTTCTTTTATACTTAAACACATGAATCTGTTAGTGTAATTGAACACATAGAAAGTTGTTAGTTTCTTTGAGACTTAATCACAAAAATATGTTGTTTTTTTCTCAAACAACTGAAAACCAGAAAATCGGGTCATGAAATACACCAACCCACAATAGAAAATTGCTAGTTGAATCAAGTTTGAAAGAACTATGACTGTACGAAAACAGTATGATGTAATGTAATTTCATTTTATTATTGGAATTTAACAATATTACAACATCCAAATGGTTTCCTGAAATAATTTTACTTCCATAAATGCATTTAGAATGTAAATATTATACAGGGTGTACACAGGCTTAAAAGTTCTTGAAGATTGAGGGTGTTCTTGAAAATTTTAAGAAAATAATATTTTTCTGAATTTATGTGCTGGAAACTATTTAAAAGTATTGTACTAGAATTTTACTAGTCACTGCAACACAAAGGTCTGATAATGGAGACCATGCATAACCAGCACTTTGTTGATTTGCTTAAACTGATGCAAAGCATCCTGCACCAAATAAAGGGAAAACAGAATTTTAATAATCTTATTTTCAAAGAATAATGTTATTTTTTTGTGTTTGAAAATTTGATGTATAAATTGTGAATAAAATTATACATACAGTCCTTGAAAACTCAAGTAGGGTCCCTATGTGGACCTTGAAAAGTCCTTGAATGTTCAAAAGCTTGCCTGTGTTAACCCTGTTATAGAAATGCTGTATGAACAGAGTGAAGACATAGATCATTGTGTATACCAGTCCATTGGAAAAAATATGAAACTAGACTGAAAAATAATAAGTCTGGTTTCTCTTGGAAACAAAAGCTGCAAATTGATAAAATGGTTTCTTACAAAACTGAAAGGGAGCGCAGTGGCTCAGTGGTAGAGTGCTTGACTCGAGACAGAAGGGCCGCGGGTTCGAGCCTCACCGGCGTCACTGCATTGTGGTCCTTGAGCAAGACACATTTATCCTAGCTTAGTACTGGTTCAACCCAGGAAGACACGTCCCTATATAACTGAAAGATTGTTGATGGGTCGTAAAGAATCAAATCAAACAAACAAACAAAACTGAAAAAATGAAGTGGTTTCTCTGGAAACAAGATATGAAAAGGATAGAATAAAATAAAGCTGAAGAATGCTAAAATTTCTGGATAAATTTTGAAATGAAGTTGAATACACATAAAAACAGGTTTAGATAAACAAAACTTTTGAGCGTAAAGTTGTAAATATTTTCCTACCCATCAGTTTAAACATATGTTGTGGTTGCTCAGAAGAACCATCTCATTATACACCTTTAACTAAAGGCCTGCTCATAAGACTGAATATACCAACTTCAAGCATGTGACTATCAAGCACTGACTGGGATTTTAAGCATCAATACTAGCATGATTTCCCCAGGTACAGAATGATCTTTTTCTTATCTGCTCTGAATTGGGAATAGCTTGAAGCTGTTAGATAGTTTGGAATTCGGAACAGATTAACAATTTCACCACCATAATTGAGTCTAAAGTGACCTGCACTTTCATCTGCTGTTATACTTTGAAAGCAAAAAACTGCAACCAATGTGGACCCTGGTCAGACTGCTGCCTTTGGAGCAATCTGATCAGGATCAACACTGCTTGTCTGCAGCTTAACTCTTTCCATCCTAGCAGCAACCTTTTGTCATCTGCTGATAACCTTTGCAAACAGTTTAGACCCAGAGCAATTGGTCCTGATCTGGTACCTCACTGAACTTTTGATGAAGTTAATTAAAAAAAAAAACAAGACAACAAAGCATGAAAAATTACCAAGCATGCAGAGTTAACCCTTAATGCACCAATCGTTACAAAAGTCGTTTGCTTTTCTTGTCTGCTCAAATGTTTAAGAAGCCTCTATGACAAACAGTGTGGACCAAGATCAGACTGCTCCTATAGGACTAGTCTGTTCTGGGTCCATGCCTTTTGCTTTCAGATGCTTTTTTTTCTTGTGTAGCAGACGACATCAGCAGAAAGCTTTTTGGATCAATTTTTGTTGGTGAAATAGTTAAATGCCATCCATTATAAAGATGAAAAATAAATTCTTAAAAGATAGAATCTATAATGAAGATAAGTACAAAAAGGCTTCTTTTCTTACATTGGATATAAAAGTTTGTTATATTTGATGAATTGGAGTTTTGTATGTTCATTTGTACTTACTTGCTTGGTTGTTGTATTTTTGTAAGTTAAAAATATTTTGTGTCTTGATAATTTTTTTTATGTCCACAGAAAGGTCTCCGATTGCTGTAGAATTTTTTTTAAAACATGGGACTACTCTGAGAGGGCAAGGCGCTTACTTATCTCTAAAACTCCAACACTTTTCTCTTACTGTCCTCAAGTAAAATGTTGATTATCAGGACGGGAATTCACAAAGTGCTTGCCAGAATATCAAACAGGGAAGACCCTGATCAGATTTCTTCTTCAGAAGCAGTCTGATCTGAGTCTGCCCTGATTGTCTAGGCCTTTTTTGGTCAGTAACTAGTGTTCGAAATTTTAGAACATTTACCATATAATAATATATTTATGCATGCAAATTGTGCAGTTGATGTTGAAACAGAGTGAACACTTTGAGACTGCTTGTTCTCAAGATTTGTTTTGCCAATATTTTGTCAAATGAGCCTCGACATGAGACTTCCAACAATGTGGTATGTGTGACCAGCAAAGCCTCAGATCAGTCTGCAAATATGCGCAGTCTGATCAGATTGAGCCTTTGCTAGTCGCTTGAATATTCTATGACTGTTAGGCTACTGACTGAACAATATTTGGAATTTCTAAGCTTAAAAGGAGGCTGGACAGGCTCGTCTGAATCTTCACTTGTCAATGCAACATTGTTGGAAATCACATGTTGTGGCTCAAATTGAGTTTTCAAAGTCACAAGAAAAAAGGCTCGGTAAAATTAGTTATGTGTTTTTCTCTACAGGTGAAGCCTATGAGTTGGACAGAAGTACAGGGTTGGTCGGGAAAAGGTGGTTCATTCCTAGGAACAAAAAAGTGAGTTTTTCTCTTTCTGTTCCATATATTTTCTATATTAGACCCCTCTTTCTTAAATATTGGACAGATCCATTTTCAATTTTAGTTACCGGTATAGCTGGCATCATGACACTTAACTCTTTGCCCACTAGTGTCGTCTGTTGATAAGCTTCTCAAACAGTTTGGACCCAGACCAGGCCCGATAAAATTTTGGGCCTGATCTGACTCCAAACTGTTTGAAACTCTGATGGTATTTCTGAAAGAATTTTTTGAAAAAGTTGAATTAGAAAAAAATCAACAGACGATAAAAAAGCATTCAAAACTCCTTCGGGGGCAAAGAGTTAATGTTATTTTGTTCAAACAGTTTTGACCATGATTGAACACAACATTGTGCTGCTTCCAATGGCATCAATGTAGAAGCACTAGCAATGTCCTTCTTGCAATTTTTTTGTCATAGTATGGGCCTCATTGCCAGAAAACCAGTCTTCAGGGTTTCTGACCAAGTAAGACTCCAACAAGTCTGCTCAGCTACAGACACTAGATGGAAAATTGTAATTTTGCATGTTGCAAGTGGTCTTAATTCTTTCCAGAAAGTGAAAAACAAAGATGCTGATCAGACTGCGTGGATGCACAGGCTGGTCTGCGCCTTTGTTGTTCACATACAACAAAGCCAGGTTTTCTCCTGTGGCTGCCCATATGTCAGTTCTGTCACTGAATACCTCTTAACCTTGGATAAGTGACATAAAGTGTAATTCTATTAATATTGTCTAAATTTAACATTTCCATCTAAGAGAGTTATTTCTTACCATGGTAAAGTGTGAGGTAGATTTGCAGAGTATTTACCGGCATGTGGTATGATCAAGTATCCAAATGACCGACTCAGTATTTATGGGGCATTAAGTAAATTACAATGTATGATGTGTTCTCATTTCAGAGTATTGAGCAGTAAATATGGTCTTGACAAGATTGCTGAGAAACTTAAAGAATATGAGATTTGTGGACTTGTTATAGTAGGAGGATTTGAGGTAGGTAGGGCCCACTGGAAACCCCACTTATCATGGTCCCTATATACCCTAGACACTTCTTTGCCATATCTGTCTTAAACATTTATCAAGTCTATTTGACTATCTGATGATGTGTTTAAAATGAAGCGATGGATATAAAAATGTTGGCACTTGTATTGGTGGTTCAAGGTGGTTCCAATGAGCAGCAAAACATAAAACTTCAGGAAGTAATATATGGGCCTCGACACGAGAAAACCTGTTTAACAAAGGCGCAGACCAGCCTCTGATCAGCACCTAGGTTATTCACATTTTATATATTATACCAGGTCATATACTATCTTAAATGAGCCAGTTGTCACAGAAAATCTGTCTTCTGGGTATGCAGTCCAGCATTTTAATATAGTACATATCAATATATCAAATGTGCAGCTTATTTTATTACAAAAGTGTATACTTGAGACATTGTAAGTTTTAATTGATTTTAACCTTTTATTGCAGTTGGCTTCTCATCACATTCTTGATTATGCTCCATGCTGATTACTATGTTTGAAAGCTATCAGGATTATTCTTTAATTTAGGGTTTTGAGGCTGACTTTCCATAGAAAGTCAGTCTCAAAAGACTGAGTTAACTGATTATGATAGTTTCTTTGATTTATTTTCAACTTAATATCTAATTGACCATTTAAAATTGTTGATATTTGGATGCATACTGTGAATTTTATGATACCTTTCTCTCAAAAGTACAGGAAGTTTTTTACTTTCAGACATTAACCCTTTAGCTCATAGAGACACCATATGACACTTTTGCAAACAGAGCAGACCCAGATCAGGCAGCTCTTGTAAGAGCTGCCTGATCAGGGTCTACTCTGTTTTCTTATGGAAATATGATTAGATGTGATCCTACACTAGTTTTTGTTTGTTAGATTTGATTCTTTACGTCCCATCAACAATCTTTCAGTTATATAGGGTCGGGTCTTCCTGGGTTGAACCAGTACTAAGCTAGGATTAATGTTCTTGCTCAAGGACACAATGCAGAGACGCCGGTGAGGCTCGAACCTGCTGCTCCTCGGTCTCGAGTCAAGCACTCTACCACTGAGCCACTGTGCTCCCATTCTACACTAGTGGACCTGACAAGTAATTTTTTTGATTTATG
Source organism: Loripinus fragilis (assembly GCA_964019695.1). Classification (NCBI taxonomy): domain Eukaryota; kingdom Metazoa; phylum Mollusca; class Bivalvia; order Lucinida; family Lucinidae; genus Loripinus; species Loripinus fragilis. Next base: position 46,630,287 of record OZ026528.1, read on the forward strand.
TACAAACGTGATTATGTACAACCGTGAAAGTTTATTTATATTATTATTGATAGAGGGTGGAGCTTAGCATGAATATTCATGATGGAAAGAGTTAATTATTCACTGTTTGTTATGTTTCAATTTCAGGCATATCACAGTGCAATACAGCTAGCAGACAGCCGAGAAAAGTATGATGCATTCTGTATACCAATTATGGTTCTACCGTGTACCATTAGCAACAATGTACCCGGTAGTGACTTCAGTCTCGGTGCTGATACAGCTCTTAATGAAATTACTGATGTAAGTTATAGCAATGTTTTATATACCAATTATGGTCCTACCATGTACCATTAGCAACAATGTACCATGTAGTGACTTCAGTCTCGGCGCTGATACAGCTCTTAATGAAATTACTGATGTAAGTTATAGCAGCATTTTGTATACCAATTATGGTCCTACCATGTACCATTAGCAACAATGTACCAGGTAGTGACTTCAGTCTCGGTGCTGATACAGCTCTTAATGAAATTACTGATGTAAGTTATAGCAATGTTTTATATACCAATTATGGTCCTACCATGTACCATTAGCAACAATGTACCATGTAGTGACTTCAGTCTCGGCGCTGATACAGCTCTTAATGAAATTACTGATGTAAGTTATAGCAGCATTTTGTATACCAATTATGGTCCTACCATGTACCATTAGCAACAATGTACCAGTTAGTGACTTCAGTCTCGGCGCTGATACAGCTCTTAATGAAATTACTGATGTAAGTTATAGCAGCATTTTGTATACCAGTTATGGTTCTACCATGTACCATTAGCAACAATGTACCAGGTAGTGACTTCAGTCTCGGCGCTGATACAGCTCTTAATGAAATTACTGATGTAAGTTATAGCAGCATTTTGTATACCAGTTATGGTTCAACCATGTATCATCAGCAACAATGTACATGGTAGTGACTTCAGTCATTGATACAGCTTTTAATGAAATTAAAATTTTCGCATGTTTGGCAAAGTGTTTCGGTTTTCTGAAGGGAGAGTGAAAGTGTAGCACTTCATTGGTAGTCTGGTATGAGCAAACATAGGAGACTCTGATTTAGAGACGAATGTAATAAGATTAAAGAAAAGAGAAATGAGTCGAAAGTGCTGAATCACATCGCCGTGTTTTCAACACATTACTACAACCTTTTGACATGCATATATACCGTTTTTGCTAATGATAAAGACCACATTCTAAAATTTTGAACACTAGCAATTTTTCAGAAACGTAATTTCTAAAATTTAGAACAGCAGAAAAATAATCATTTTTAGTGTTCAAACTTTTAGAACATTTACCGTATAAGAATAATTTTATGTTCTTCATTCTATTGTTTGTCTTTTATAATAAAATTCTTTCTAGATCTGTGATCGTATTAAGCAGAGTGCAACAGGCACCAAGAGGCGTGTGTTTGTGGTGGAGACCATGGGTGGTTACTGTGGTTACCTAGCAACCATGAGTGGATTGGCCGGTGGTGCTGATGCTGCTTATATCTTTGAAGAAAACTTCTCAATAACAGATCTGAGGGTAAGTGTAGTCTCAATGAGGGAAGCGCAGTGGCTCAATGGTAGAGTGCTTGACTCGAGACCGTGGGGCCGCGGGTTCGAGCCTCAACGGCGTCACTGAGTTGTGGTCCTTGAGCAAGACACATTTATCCTAGCTTAGTACTGGTTCAACCCAGGAAGACCCATTCCTGTTTAACTGAAGGATTGTTGATGGGACGTAAAGAATCAAATCAAACAAAAAACAAAATTCTCAATGAGATGCTGAGAATCTATTTTACCCTTTCCTTCATGAATATTCATGCTGAGCTCCACCCATCCTGAATAATTATATTAACAAACTTTGACATTAAATTGTACATCGGCCAAAGAAAATACTTGTTAGGTCCACAAGTGTAGGATCATAGTATCTTCGGTCTTGGCACTGATACAGCTCTTAATGAAATTACTGATGTAAGTTATAGCAACATTTTGTATACCAATCAAATTTCCATAAGCAAATGGAGTAGACCCTGATCAGTCAGCTCTTGCACAAGAGCTGCCTGATCTGGGTCTGCTCTAATTACAAAAGCGTTAAAAGGCATCTCTATAAGCTAAAGGGTGAAGCTACATGTTCTAAAATTTTGAACACTTTTCTTTTTCTGTTCTTAAATAAAATGTTGGTTATTTGAGCTAGAATTTGCAAAAAGGTTGTCAGATAGCTAACATAAAAGACCCATATCAGACTGCTTCTTCAGAAGCAGTCTGATCTGGGTCTGCCCTGTTTGTCAAGGCCCTTTTAAGCAGACACATGTTGTTCTAAATTTTAAAATGTTTACCGTATATGGCTACATATTGGCTCCATTGATAAGTTAAAATATAATGTACTTTTTTTGCCTATTTATTTCAAAGCAGAAGTACTATTTAGGTAAAAAGGCATATTATTAAGCTATTGGGTCTCTATAAAGGCGATGCATCATGAATATGTACTTAAGACTGGTCTACCTGAAAATGAGTTATGGTTTTATTTGAAAGTCACTGTATCATCTTGCGCCACAACACCTCAGTAAAGACACAAAGTATATTATATAACCCTTAAGACACCTACAAAATAACTGGTTCTGAAAATGTCTGTTTATTGGTTAATGTAAGTATAGAAGCAAACAGTGTGGACCTGATTAGACTGCTCCTATGACCCAGATCAGAGCAGTATGATCTGGATCTACACTATTTGTAGAGGTTTCAGAAAACAGATAACCTTTGTTATCTGGCGTTGTAAGGGTTGATTAATGTGAGTTTCAGTTTATTCCTAATAGGCTGCACTCAAACTGTTGTACTGGATGGGGAGTCATCTGAGGAGGTCAAAGTGACCTCTGGTGTACCTCAGTACTGAGCCTGCTCCTCTTTCTATTGTACATCAATGACCCACCTGAAAACATTCAGTCCCAGGTCAGGTTATTTGCTGATGATACTGCCGTATACCTAACAGTGACTAACATGCAAGATAGTCAGGTACTTCAGACCGACTTGAAGTCTCTTCAGCATTGGGAGAGAACCTGGAATATGGAGTTTAACCCAGGCAAATGCCAGGTAATCCATATTACCCGCTCAAAAAGCTGGGTTAAGTCCAAATACTTCATGCATAACCAGGAACTAGAGTCTGTGGATGCAGCAAAGTATCTGGATGTGACCATCAGCAAGGCCCTGAGCTGGAACACCCACATAAACAATATTACTAGTACTGCTAACAAGACACTAGGTTTTGTCAAAAGAAATGTTGTCACTAAAAATAAGGATATCAAAACCATGGCATACAACTCCCTTGTCCGTCCACAGGTTGAGTACGCATCGGCTGTCTGGAGCCCTTATACCAAAGAAAACATAAACAAAATTGAAAAAGTCCAAAGAAGGGCAGCCAGATGGGTCTCAAATGACTACTCCTCATATAGTAGTTTAACAGATATGCTGAGCAACCTTGGATGGCGATCCCTAGAAAACAGACGTACCGACACACGCCTCACTATGTTTTACAAGATCGTATATAGCCTAGTTGCCATACCACTTCCTTCATATTTTGAGCATCCTGAAGTATACACTCGCCACATGCACTCTCTTTCTTACAGACAGATTCACACATCTGTCTGTTACTATAAATAATTCTTTTTCCTTATTTCCATTGTTCTTTGGAACAAGCTACCAGCTGATCTTGTCCTGGTTCATGATCTTGACTCCTTTAAAACAAGAGTCAGCAAGATCAATCATACACACCCTTAAATGCATACTGTTTTTAACCTGCTTTTAACTCCATCTTATTAATACCTAGCACTATCATCTTTATTTTCATCTCACTATCATTCTTATATCTTAACCTTTTGTTTTTAATCTTTCTTACTAACACACCATGCGCAAGTGAACATCCCAATAATACTCAGAAGCAGGTTCAGGATTATAAAGAGATAGATAGATATATTTGGTCACGACTTTCATGAAATGCATGCACCCTTGTGTGGCTTAAACAGCTTATTTTTAAACTCTTTACCAAATTATAAATATACTGAACAAAAAAAGTTAAGGAAATCTCAGAAAACCATGCAACATAAGAACTCCAAAGCAAACAATTATTCGTTTTTTATTAATTTGTTTAGATACATGTCATCGGTGGAGAAAAATGTTTACTAAAGTTTGCTAGCACTTATCCCTGGGTTGTGACACAGTGTCAAGTAACCAAGGGGTCAAAGTCATTTTTCGCAAAAATGCCTGCAGAGTATTCCCTCGTAAACACATGGAAAACATGTAAGTTTTCAAAACTTGAGATGCAATTCCTTTGAATGTCACATGAACTTAACTTGATAGCCTTAAACATCACATTTGAGAAGATGAAATGCCCTCACCAGAAACGAGTACGTCCCAAGTCAGCGACAAATTAGGACTAGAACTGGTTTGGCATACTCTGAATACTGGTGATTTGGTGCTCAATATCTCCTGCAACACTGCATCGGGAGGCTGGGCTGGGGGTTTCTTCATGCCAATATTTTGGGTGGGATCCTCTGTCCAAAAATTTCATAGACATGTTAAAATTTTAGACATGTCTGATGAGCGAACTGACCAGTCAATGCGCACAACATTGCTTTTGCTGATTCTAGCGAGGTGTGATCTGGCATTGTCATCCTAGGTCTGCTACTGTCACTGGTTTTCGCACAAAAGGCAGGACAACAGACCTCAACACCTCATCCATGTACACTTGATTGATCAAGTGTCTCTCTATAAACACCAGGTCTGTCGTCCTAGGTTTTAAACATCTCCATCTCCCGAGGGACCTGGCGAACGTTAACATGGTTAATGTATGAAACCTATGTTTGCTCCGTAAATTGATTTTTTGCGAAAAATGGAGTGAAGACCAGTCAACTTTGACATGGATTTGCTTAGCTGCTATGGACGCTACGGACCCAGATAAAGCGACATTATAAAGAAAAATGGTCACATTATACTATTGTGAAATTCAAAAGTCTTTAAATATCTTAGATCTTTTGGCATAGCCCCTCAAACACAATTTCCTTAACTTTTTTTGTTGAGTATATTACATGATCTCCATTGGGGCTGGCACAATTAATGGAAATATCGGTTAATTGGTCAACATACAAAAGAAAAACGATTATCAACATGAAAATTAAAAAATCGATTACTTTTAATGGATGTTCTGTTTATTTATTCAATTAAAATTCAAGCGTAATTGCCTTGTGTGATGTTTTGTTTAGACCAGAAGTGCATTGCCCTAAACAGTAGATGTGTATAAATTGCTGTAACGAAGTAGTAAAAAGCTGTACTCTGCAGGCTAACTCAACAACTGATTGTTAGAAAAAGTTATACTTGCGCTTTTTCGTTTTAAAGCAGTACCAAATCACAATTTTTCATTAGATTTTTAATCTAGCGTGAAAGTTGTTTTTCTCCGTGCTTAAATTTGAGTTTAGAAGCTTTCAATTTTACTGACGTTTACAGCAGTCTTGTTTTACACAAAGATGTTCGTGTCATGCATACTTGACTTCCTTTTTGTATGACGTCACACAACATGAAGTTGACAACAACAATGGCCGACTGCGAGTTTAATTAGGGACTTTGCCAATTAGCAAGTAAATTTTTTTCCAACAGAGTGGATGAAGACTTTTTTTGAGGTGCCAATTTTTGTTATATAACTCGGGCTTATTAGTGTTGTTATGCGAAATGATAGGGAAATCAATGTCGTTGACCATGCAAGTTGTCAAAACGTTCCGAGACCCTTTGTCAAGTTTAAGCGATTACTAATCATTTATATATCAAAATGCAAGGACCGATTATCGCTTAGCATTATGGCTTTGATTAGCCAGCCCTAATCTCCAGTCTTGAGCAGATCAAATAGCCATACCACGCCCAGATATGAATTTTAAAATTGTGGCCTATACAGTGGCTCAATAGCTAAATGATACTTGTTATCAGCCATATCAAATAGATAGGCACAGATATTTCAGAATTCATTTTAAATGAAATGCCAATAAGGTTTGTTCTTGGGAAAGTCATTTCAATGATATGAATTGTAAAGAAACAACACAAACAAAACTTTTCTGGGAAAGGGTAGCAAAGTAAGTAGGAAAATGTAAGATTATCAAAACTGAGCTTTATAGATTTTCATTATTTCAAAACAGTTGAACATTTGGAATAGTTTCTGAATGCTTAAAGAGTTTAAGAGATTATACTTGGTATGATTATTTATTAAGGAAAGACTGAGTTACATAGAGTAATGGCTGCTCTCCCTTTTTTAGCTCACCTGAGCCAAAGGCTCTGAGGTGAGCTATTAGTATACCAGTGACTCCGGCGTCCGGTGTCTGTCTGTCCGTCCGTCAACATTTTCAAAAACCTTCTCCTCTGAAACCACTGGGGCAATTGAACTCAAATTTCATATGGAGACTCTTTAGGATGGGGGAACGAAAGTTTTTCAAATGTTTCTGGTCACATGACCAAGATGGCCGCCATGCCCATATATGGTAAAAACCCTTTAAAAATCTTCTTCTCCAGAATCAGAAGGCCGATGACCTTGGGACTTGGTATGTAGCATCGGGGATGTGGGGCCTACCAAGTTTGTTCAAATGATAATCCTAGGTTGACCTTGACCTACTTAACGTCAAGGTCAAATTTGCTTCCTAATGCATTTAAATGGGGAAATTTTTGAAAAGTAGATTTTTTGAAAACTACTGAAGCCAATGTCCTTATTCTCACTTGATATGTTTAATCTAATGTGACAATGGCTATAAATAAGTTCCAAAGGTCAAGGTTGACCTTTGACCTTACAGCCAAGCCGCTCATATTTGAGTCCCATCAATATATAAAAACATAGTTTTCTCAGAAACCATTGGGCCACTTGAACTCAAATTTCACATGAAGACTCCTTACAATAAGTTAGCCAAGATTTATACAAATTATTTGGTCACTTGACCAAGATGGCCGACATGTTCATATATGGTAAAAACCCTTTAAAAATCTTCTTCTCTAGAACCAGAAGGCTGATGACCTTTGGACTTGGTATGTAACATTTTGGATGTTGGGCCTTCCAAGTTTGTTCAAATGATAATCCTAGGTTGAACTTGACCTACTTAACCTCAAGGTCAAATTTGCTTCCTAATGCATTTAAATGGGGACATTTTTTGAAAAGTAGATTTTTTGGAAACTACTGAAGCCAATGTCCTTATTCTCACTTGATATGTTTAATCTAATGTGACAATGGCTATAAATAAGTTCCAAAGGTCAAGGTTGACCTTTGACCTTTCAGCCAAGCCGCTTATATTGGAGTCCCATCAATATATTAAAACATAGTTTTCTCAGAAACCATTGGGCCAATTGAACTCAAGTTTCACATGAAGACTCCTTACAATAAGTTAGCCAAGATTTATACAAATTGTTTTAGTCACTTGACCAAGATGGCCGACATGTCCATATATGGCAAAAACCCTTTAAAAATCTTCTTCTCCAGAACCAGAAGGCTGATGACCTTGGGACTTGGTATGTAGCATTGGGGATGGGGGCCTTCCAAGTTTGTTCAAATGATGGTCCTAGGTTGACCTTGACCTACTTAACATCAAGGTCAGCTTCCGCTTGCATTTAAATGTGAAATTTTTTGAAAAGTTGATTTTTTGAATACTGTTGAAGCCAAAGTCATTATTCTCACTTGATATGTTAAACCTAATGAGACAATGGCTATAAATAAGTTTCAAGGTCAAGGCCATTGCACCCATATAATTATGTTAAAAACCCTTTAAATATCTTATTCTCTGGAACAAAAGGCCAATGACCTTGGGACTTGGTATGTAGCATTGGGAATGTGGTCTCTACCAGGTTTGCAAAAATGATGAATCTAGCTTGACCTACTTTATCGCAAGGTCAAATTTGATCCCTAATGCATTTATATGGGAATAATTTTGAAATGTTCATTTTACTATGACTGTTTAGCCGAAATCATCATACTTTCGAGAAATGTTTAACCTTATGAGACAATGGCTTTATATAAGTACCAAATGTCAGCTTTCGAGAAATGTTTAACCTTATGAGACAATGGCTTTATATAAGTACCAAATGTCAAGCTGACCTGTGACCTTTTATCCATTGCCACTCATTTGGACTGCCACATACCTATATAAACATTGGTTTCTCAGATATCACTTGGCTGTTTGATGGAGTATTTATTAGATTGTTTTAAGTCACTTGACCAAAATGGCTGCCACCCCCATATATGGTAAAACAAAATATGTTTATACCCCCCGCAAACTTTGTTTGTGTCGGGGTATTCTGTTTTCACGTTGTCCGTGCGTGCGTCCGTCCATACGTCCCTCCGTCCGTCCGTAACGCTTTGTTTCCTTAATATCTTGAAGATTCATTGCTGGATTTTTATCAAACCTTGCAAACATGTTCATATATGCAAGACAAATACTTTAAAGGAAAAGTAAGGGCTAGGGGCCAATTCTATTAGAGTTATTTCCCTTTGTGGTTCTAAATGGCTTTTTGTATAGGGTTTGATGCTTATGCTATTATAGGCCATACACGGGCCGATCAATTCCTACCACAGCTTTTGATGACCCAATTTGATACTTTTCCTATACAATGTAGACACATTGAACATATGCATGAAGGAATTTGGTTTGGAAAAAATAATTTTTGACAAAATGACAGCTGTTAGAACTTAGACAATTTTCCCCTGACAAGGCTTTTGTATATGCATAGATGGTGCCTTCATGGGCTGATCAACTTTTACCACAGCTTTTGATGGAGCAATTTGATAGGTTGCCTATGGAATAAAGACACATTGAACATATGCATGAAGGAGTTTGGTTCAGAAAAAATAATTTTTGATAAAATGACATCTATGAGAACATAGACTTTGTTTTAGATATAAGCTTTGATATAGAGCTTTCAGGTGTGAATAATTTTGTGTATTTGATCTTAACAAATGTTCCAGATATCAAGGATTAAGATCATTTGCACAGTTTCTACTTTAATCTTGTTTTCACAGATTCTGCTGATTTTTTTTTCAATACTAGGGTCTGCTGGTTTGAACTATCACTTGCCAAAATTACATTTTTTCACTTTGCCAAAACTAAGTTTGTTCACTGACCCTTACTGTGCGAGGGGTATCTAATAAGCATTGCTTATTGACTTTTTTCATTTATTATAAGCTGACCTATTTTAACATAATTAAAGAGATCAGGTGAGCACTTCAGGACCTTCAGGTCCTCTAGTTTCTGCTTGAGTTGTCTCATATGAATGAATTTTAAAGGTTAAACCTAGCCCTGTCTATAGTTCTCATACACTTTGAGATATTTTGAGTATTTAGTTGTAAATGTTAATGTTTTACAGGATGATGTTCGCCATTTAAAAGACAAAATCATCAATGCTGGTGTACAGAGAGGAATTGTTCTCAGGTAAGTAGGCAGGGTCTCTTTAACTCATTTAAAAGACAAAATCATCAATGCTGGTGTACAGAGAGGAATTGTTCTCAGGTAACTAGGCAGGGTCTCTTTAACTCATTTAAAAGATAAAATCATCAATGCTGGTGTACAGAGAGGAATTGTTCTCAGGTAACTAGGCAGGGTCTCTTTAACTCATTTAAAAGACAAAATCATCAATGCTGGTGTACAGAGAGGAATTGTTCTCAGGTAACTAGGCAGGGTCTCTTTAACTCATTTAAAAGACAAAATCATCAATGCTGGTGTACAGAGAGGAATTGTTCTCAGGTAACTAGGCAGGGTCTCTTTAACTCATTTAAAAGACAAAATCATCAATGCTGGTGTACAGAGAGGAATTGTTCTCAGGTAACTAGGCAGGGTCTCTATAACTCATTTAAAAGACAAAATCATCAATGCTGGTGTACAGAGAGGAATTGTTCTCAGGTAACTAGGCAGGGTCTCTTTAACTCATTTAAAAGACAAAATCATCAATGCTGGTGTACAGAGAGGAATTGTTCTCAGGTAACTAGGCAGGGTCTCTTTAACTCATTTAAAAGACAAAATCATCAATGCTGGTGTACAGAGAGGAATCGTTCTCAGGTAACTAGGCAGGGTCTCTTTAACTCATTTAAAAGACAAAATCATCAATGCTGGTGTACAGAGAGGAATTGTTCTCAGGTAACTAGACAGGGTGTCTTTAACTCATTTAAAAGACAAAATCATCAATGCTGGTGTACAGAGAGGAATTGTTCTCAGGTAACTAGACAGGGTGTCTTTAAAAACATCTTTCTCATCTTTAAGCTGTGCAAAGTGTCTGCACATTGGTGAAAGTTTTCAGGATTATTAAACAATTCAAGATTTGAGGCTGACTTTACAGAGAAAGTCAGCCTCAAAATACTGAATTAGGCATATTGTAATACCTTCCCTGATTCTAAGGCCAAAGGAAAAATATTTGTGTTTCAGGTTACATGACATTTTAAAACATTGATGGTAGTTAGGAAAATGTTTTTATCTTGTGAACAGTTTTACATGGGAAAGATGGGAAACAATATGGCCAAACTGGGAAATCCCTTGGAAATCCCTAAAAAATGCTTTAAAAAATAGGTTGGGTGGCCAAAAATAGGCACGGTCAGGTAACCCGAAACACATGACATTTTTAAACCTCAAGACAATGAAATATTTTAACTGGAATTTGTTCATATTTTGTAGTCATACTGCAAGTTTAATAATAAAATTTTCTAAAGATCAAGATTTTGTAAATTTTGAACTTTGACCCATGTATACATACTTCCCTGATTAATGGACAACTACCCTATTTGAATCAACAAATGTCGAAATGTCACTATTTAAAATAAAAGTCTTCAGGGAGAGAAATAAGTCAATTTTATAGAAATTTTGACCAGCAGCCCCTTAAAATATTAAATGGACAATTCCATACCAATCCTGTGAATATGTATGGGATAATCCATTCAAAAAAAAAGGGTTAATTGTATTTCAGAAATGAGAGTGCTAATCATCACTACACAACAGAGTTTATCACTAACTTATTCTCTGAGGAGGGTAAAGGAGTCTTCACATGCAGACAGAACGTTCTTGGTCATATGCAACAGGGAGGCAGTCCCAGTCCATTTGATCGTAACTACGGAACTAAGCTAGCTGCTAAAGCTGTCACACTCATGATACAGCAAGTCGAGGAAAGCACCAAACCAGATGGTAAATAACTTATCAGGGTTCCCACAAGCTCTGGAAATCATGGAAAATCACTAAAACATGTTCCATGCATGAAAAAATCATAGAATTTGAAAAAAAAACTGAACAATCATGGAAAAATCATGGAATTTTGTGAAATAATATGACAAAACCACCAGTAGCCAGAAAACTAGCTGTCGGACACGAGTTTTTCAAGTTTTTATTATTTCAAAATGCATGCATGGTCTACAAGCATGCTGTTGTTGCTGCATTCCACATTTATGCTCAGCGTGGTGAAGTTGCTGCTTAAAGGGGAGGTTGGAGTCTGCGCATTAAATAGTCACAGAAATTACATTGTTGAATCATGGAAAATCACGGAAAAATCATGGAACTGTGCTTTGAATTTCGAATTATATGTGCTAAGTCCATTTTCATGTGCCAAAACCACCACATGCTACCCAGAATCTTAAAACAACATCAACACATGTTCTGATAGCGGCAGCTTTGATGTCTCTGTCCTTTTATCTGCGACTGATAAATTAGCAGACAGTTTGGCCCGACAAAAATGTTTATTTATTTTGGCCGTCATTACTTTTAGGGCCGATGATGGCCCGACATTGAATGTTGGGCTTTGTGATTTTTCAGGGAATCGGAACCAGTATTTCTAAGAAACCTTAAATTATTTGTGATATTTATCCCTGTCCCCCCTCTCTCTGGATCCGCGCATGTGTACATCTATGCGTGGTGTAAAGAAAGCACATTCTGATATATCGCGATCTTCTCGATGTCTTGACTGTTTTCAGATACAAGGCTACCTAGTGGGGCTATAACCTAAATTTAAGCATGCACCTTCATCGACATTCCTTTTTGTATATGTGGACAATTATCAGTTACGGCAGTGGTGATTTTCCACGGATGCCTAGGCTCATCTTACCCTTGGCTGCTCGCATATGCAATGGGTACCATAATCTTATGAACTGGCTCTTTCATGAAAATACCAATGTAAATATTAAATACATCTTGATGCAGAATCGTTGTACAATCAATCTATTTTTTGGCATGTGCGTCTGTGCGTATAATATTCTTGGTAATGCAGTACTCTTAGGACCTTCCATATGCAATTTCATCAGGCCGCGATCGGCTCAACAGTTTGTTTAAATGTTCCATATTTTGAGGAATTTGATTTTTGAAAAAGTCTATACTATAGGAATAGCCATTATTGCATGAAAATTGCCTAACTCGTATGAAATATTTAAATCACAATATACATACATACTTCGCCTGAGTCTTCATCCACTTCAAACTTTATGTTAGGGAACAGCAAGACCCTGACCAGATTGCACAAATGCATATGCTTTCCTAAGCCTTCGCTGATCACATCTGTCATAAGAACCAGCAGGTCATATGGGGCTCAGGCAAGTTGATTTCATGCTTGGTCTGAGCTGTGCTAAGCGCGCCATGGGTGTTCCCGATTCGACATGTAACTTCGCGCACGTACGGCAGTGTATGACCAATCAAAACATCTGACAATTTGATCGCATCGGCGACATAGGCTTGTAAGTTTGCATCCGCTCGACATTCATTGAACCTAGCATTTTCAGAAAAAGATCTAAATGTAATTTAAAACGTGCTAACGTCAATGGTGGAGTTAGGATAGCCAACTTGGCCGTTAGATTGGCAGTTGAAAAGATATGTTTGGCTTACTCACGCGAAAGTTAACACGAAGGTATTGTAGACATCTACACTGATTAAGACAGAGGCACCAATGAAGGAAAAAAGGTTGTGTACGAACTAAAAAAAATTACAGACCAGAAAAATGACCACTGTACGAACTAATACGAGGGGTGATCAGAAGTTCGCGGAAAAGTGCTATTAAATCGCATTGCTTTTATCGATTTCAATGAAAATTCAAAGATATTAACTACCATTCATAGCAAGTTGACTGAAATTAAAATTTAGAAAATGTGACGTCAGAGGTATGAGCACGAGGCGCCGCTGTGACGTCACTTCGCTGGAAATGGCCCATCTGTACCCCTGGCTTGCTTCTCAGGGCTAAAACTCGTAGTTGTGTTTGAATTGATTGGTATTTTAACGGAAAGCAATGTTCAATCATTCTTTGAACATAATATGAGGTTTTTATGTTATTCCGCTGCGCTATGTATTCAATTTAATAGGTTTCAGTCCGAGGGGAAGGCCTAAAATGTGTCAATTTTTCGAGTTTTTGTAAATTTTAAATAAAAAAAAAACTTATTTTCTTGTCAGTGTTCATCACAATAATTATAATATCAGACTTAACTATCAATATTAGATCTACTGTCCTGAAAAAGGGTGTTTTTCGAAGTATGTAAATAGTTTATTATAAGGAAATGACATGCCAAAACAGGCAATGGGTTCATAGAAGTTGAATGCTTTGCTTTTTTGACAGTACTATTATTCATTTCGATTTAGAACACCATCTGTAAGATGTAAATCTTTGAAAGTTTGCATAGAAGATGAGTAAATATGTCGTTAAATATGCATGGAACGAAATATGGGCTATCACAGCATAACAAAATTTTTATAAAACGTTGAAGTTTAATTGGTTGTGTAGTTGGTAGTAAAACGTCAAAATGCAAATTAAAATGGGCCAGTTCGCGCGATATAGCATTGCCTTGACGACCACTGTAACGCACGTAGACAACTTACACCAAGCATGTTGTAACCGATCAACTGCATATGTGTTGCAGTATTATGTGCTATAATTCCAGCTCTATTGATCAAACGAAATAGAAATGACAACTATTTTCCGCTAACTTTCTGATCACCCCTCGTACATGACATTTAGAGCCGACCAGCCGTGAATAATTTATGGTGTACGAACTATTCGAGTGTACGAACTGCTACAAGATTTACCATACAGTCTTATCATAATTTGATTGTTGTTTTCAGGTCGTGTATATACTGATTCTCCACACACTGCCACACTCCTGGGGATGGTAAAACGAACAATGGATATAACACCCCTTCAAGAGCTGAAGAAGGAGACAGATTTCGAGTAAGTTAGCAGAGAATTAATTAAGTCACATATACAGTAAAACCTGTCCAAAACGGCCACTCAAAAATACACAAAACAAAGGTCTTATAGACAAATGGTAGCTTAATGAAGGTCAAAAGTATTGCAGAATACTTTGGCCTACATTAAGCGAGAATCAGTCTTGAAACCAATTTTTGTTCTTTTTTGTGTGGCCGCTTAAAGGAAACCTATAATCAAGTAAAAATACAGTAGACCTAATATTTGTCTTTGAGACCAATTGTAGTTTAATGCAGGTCAAAAGTATTGCAGAATGCTCCAAGGGGAGCATTCTACAATACTTTCGACCTCCATTAAACTACCATTTGTCATTAAGATCTATTTTTTGAGTGGTCTTTTACACAGGTTTTACTGTAATGCAAACTTTTTTTAAACTTTGGGAAATCTTTATGAAACTTCGTTTGGGTTAAGCAAAACTTTGTTTCTTTTAGTTAAGATTGCTGGGTTCAACATTTCTAATAAGTCTTTCTATTGTACATATTTTTGGTCTAGAAAATGTGTCAAAAAGTAAGTGAGTATGACCATAAAATGCCACAATCGACCCCAGGGTTTAAGCTGGGCCCTGACAGTAGGGAGAAGCAACTTCTCCCTCCAGGAAAATTACGGAGAAGTGACAGTCAGATAAGGAGAAGTTAAAGCGCAAAATTTTGGCCTTATCTGGTGATGTTGAAGCCAATTAGCCATTTAATGGAAGGAGAAATACAATGCAGTGAGAAATGTATTGTCACCACAGAATGACAATGAGTCTCCCTAAAAAATTCAGGGAGACTCCCACTTCTCTGTGAGTCCTATTTAGGGAGAAATTTCTGCCCCTAGGGTGACTATCACACCAAAGTCGCCCCCTAGCTTATTCCATGAGCCCACAGCACTGTGAGGAAGAGGCAAAGAACAATAACAGGCACAAGACACCAAGAAGGCAATAAAAGTAAAGCAACCAGTTCTCTCTGTCCTCTCCTCCCCAGTGAGGTGATTGTAAAACTAGTAAGGACACAAAGTACTGCATAACCTAACAAACAAAAAAATAACGACAGCACCACCACCTAAGAACTGCTCAAGAAATAGAATAGCAATATGTAGTGATTTTTTTGTAAGACACTAATTGAATTTATAATACAAAAATCTAACAAAGGCATAAATACATTCTGTCATAAAGCCACCATGCCTGCATCTTCTGCAAGATGTCTCACTAACTATTAGGGCTACAACCATATTTGGTAAATTTTGTTGAAACGTTAAGTGTTTTACAAACATAATTTATATTTAACGTTTTTTTTCCTTGAAGACCCTTTGAAAATGCATTCAAAATATATAAAAAGACTGTTAATAACTCTTTATCAAATAGTCATTATAGTGTATTCTGCTGATAACTTTTGAAAGCGGATCCAAACTTTTGACACTCTGGTGGTATTCCTGAAATAATTTTTCGAAAAATTTGATTTTGAAAAATCAGCAGACGACAAAAAAGCATGCAAACTTACCCCAATAGGCAAAGAGTTAATAAATTCAATAATGTATGAGCTTTCATGTAATATCCTATATTTGTTTCAGTCATAGGTTGCCAGAAAACCAGTGGTGGATGAAACTCCGCTCCCTATTGAGAATTCTAGCGAAACATTCAGAGTTATCATACGTAACTGACGTTTCTGAAGTGATCACCGGAATAGACGAGACGGAAGATGATGACAAGTATTAACCAATCAGAATGGACCTAGGACACCACTTAACCAATCAAATTGTTGTATTTATTTTTACCTTTACAAGTATTTATTTGTACTTGTATATGTGTGTGTGTTAGCCAATTTAAATACAACTGATGATACGGTTTACAGTTAGGGTGATACAGTTCACAGTCAGGGTGTTACAGTTGACAACTGGGTGATACAGTTAACATCTGAGGTTTTACAGTTAATATCCTTGGTTTGACAGTTAACATCTGTGTTTTACAGTTAAAAGAAACTAAAAAGTCCATAGCCCAATATAAAAACAAGTATCTAGGCTGCAAGTTTTCTAATTTCAAGAAAACTAATGTTGTGGGTGCTCAATGGAAATGCTTCCTTGAGGTGCACCTAATCAGAACCACAACAATTTTCTTACAGTGAATGTTCTAAAATTTCGAACATTTTTTTGCTAATGAAATGTTGCTTATCAGGTCTGGAATGCACAAAATGCTTATCAGAATAGTAAACAGGGAAGACCCTGATCAGACTGCTTCTTAAGAAGCAGTCTGATCTGGGTCTACTCTGTTTGTCTATGCCTTTTAGCAGGATTTAAGTGTTCAAATTTTAGAACATCTACCGTATATAGAAATAAAGATGATTGATAAAGTAACATCTTATCAAAGGCAATCTTGGTCACCATCTTTGTAGGGCTTATCAGCTTTTCAATGGAAGCTTTGCTTTTTAGGAATATATTTTTCTTAGAAAAAGGTCGAGAGCTTTATTCTAACTAGATTTAACGCACAAGAGGAGACTAGGACGACATTGTTGTATGCTTATCCTGCCAAAGCCAAAAAAGTGTGGATATCCAGGTCTGCCTAAGAAGTCTTCTAATAAAAATCTACACTGTTTTTCTAGAAAATTATAAAAACCTCAAACTTTGAAAACCTCACGATAAAAAGAGAGTAAACTTGGAGAGCTTGTATTTTAATTACCTTGAGACAGTAACAACTTACATGTAATTGCTAAAAGTTTGGCTTCGTAATAGCTTGTTAGTAGCAATGATCTATAACCATGGCAACATATAAGAAAATTATGTGATTTTAGATATAGAAAGAACCTACCTAGATTGAAAACTGCCATCTCTGTTTGATCAAGTCTGTTCCTGAGAAGGTAAATGAACTATTGTATGACAAAACCCAACAAAATGACCTGTGCCCACAACAAAAACTAGATAAGTCTGTGCAGATGCCCAGTCTGATCAAAGTATTTGCTGTTCGTATGCCCATTGAGTATACAGGAAAGATTGGTCTGATTTGATGACCAGACTGATCCGAGTCTTTACTGGGTGCACAGGTAAGTTTTGTTGGTTTTATCATATACTGGCTCAATACATCATCCTGTACACCTGCTCTCACATTGCTATTTTTGTTGTGTTTCAAGAATACTCAAAATAATCTAGATAATTGTGATGTTTAATAGTTAACAACCAAGATGTTAAAGTTCACAATCAGGATGTTAAAGTTCACAATCAGAATGTTATAGTTAACAAATGGGATGTTACAGTTAACAGAAACAAAAAAAATGCCTGAAGCTTAAATGCAACATCCCTCACTCTTGTTACCATATTGTTATTTTGTTGACTGTTGCCAAGTTACTGTTGCCAAGATACAGTAAAACCTTTGTAAAACAGCTATTTTCAAAAAGACCAAAAACTGGTTTTCAAGACCAATTATTGCTTAATGCAGGTCAAAAGTATTGCAGAATGCTCCAATACTTTTGACCTTCATTAAGCTACCATTTGTCAATGAGATATTTGTTTTGTCTATTTTTGAGTGGCTGTTTTACACAGGTTTTACTGTAATCCAAAATAATCAAGATAACTGTGATGTTCCAAAATGTCTTGCATGCTAATGGAAAATGTGCAAAATCTGTCAAATAATTCAAATTTTTTTTTTCTTATTTTGCTTTAACCAAACAAATTGATGCCATATTCATATTACAAGTGCTATGTTTCAAGGAATATACAACATACTACTTGAGATATTGTCAGGAAGATGGAAAAAATCTCATCCCTTGATGTTTTTTTGTATTGTAGATGCAAAACATTTATAATTAGCATATTTGCCAAAATCTTTTGGAATGCAGCTAACATTGGATTGAGTCCAATTTACAACACTCTGTTGAGGTGTTTAATGGATTTGATAGAATGGCAAACTGTAAACACTGATCAGACCGCTTCTGTCTGGTGTGAGTTTACATTGTTGCACTAGGTATGTGCCAGAGAGTTTAAGGTAAATATGGTGGATTGTCAAATCCATAAGTAGTGCTCAAATTTCTATACATTTTTACTTTTTCATGCAATTAGCATATACAGTGTAGTGTTGTAGTTGGCATGTGGTGCCATTTTATATAGAATTTGATCTGGGCATTCACTGTGATGCCACTGTGTTAATAGTTTGACGTCTCCATGGGTTTAGTTAACAGGATTTTGCCTGAGTTTAGGGACTGCATTTTAACAGTCAGACGGTTAACCCAAAATCCTGAATTTTGGCATTTGGAACTAAATTTCCACTGTTAGAAAGTTGACCTCTAAATCCTGATTTCCAGCATTTGTGACTGAATTTTAACTTCAGAAAGTCGATCTCCAAATCCTGAATTCAGGTGTATTCATTATGAACCAAGATTTGAGATTTAAGAACACAAGACTTTAGTTAAGGGTGCTTAACACAAGTTATTTTTCTTATTTCTCAACCAAAACATATGTTGTGGGTACTCAAAAGAACTGTCTCAATGAGACAGTTCTTATGAGCACTCAAAACATATGCTAAAACTTATTGGTAAGAAGATATTTACAATTTTATGCTCAAAGATTTTGTTAATCTAAACCTTAAGAACAATAAACATCTTTATTCTGAAATCCTTCTAATCTTTTTAGCATATTGAGGAGCCCATAATATACATTTATTTTTGCGTATGGGTAATGTTGTTCCTTAAATGTGCATGCATAGCTGTGATGTGAATTTGCTAGAAGTCATGAGTTTGATAAGTCATGAATGTGATCAGATAAGCTGTAACCTTTGTTTCTTCAAGAATGAGAAAATAACTGGAATAAAGAAGATTGTAGGTAGACTTGGTCAACCAGAAAATACATGGGACCATCGAGTAGTTTTTGTTTATACAGGGATGGGAAAGTTCAGGATTGATCAGGAATTCCTGATTGAGCAGTGGCATATGATGTATATTATGTCAATGTTATCTTAGATGAAATTTAGTTTTAACATTGTTTAATTGAATGTTTACCACATAAAATGCTTAAACTGACTGCTTTCTCTCGGCATATTGTGAATTTAAGTGATATAAAAATCTGTTTGGCTCCAATCTGGACTCAACTGTCAGATTTTCCTGATTCAGAACGGCTGACTTTTATCATCCCTGTTTATAGTGGTTTTAGTTTTAAAATATCAACCACTGAATTCTGGTCGTCAAAGTATTTTATTATCTGCTTTATACTGTTTGCACAATCGTATTGGTAATGCTGTTTTAGTATTATTGACTCAACTTCTATTCTACTTAATACTCTCATATGAGTAACTAATAATATTGATACTTCCACATAAGTGACAAAACTTCTACTATATTCCCATATTGGTAACTAATCATCTTGGTGGCAAAACTTCTATTCTATTTGATACCTACTAAGGTCTTGCGACACAATTACTTGATACTCCAATAAATACCGACAAAACTTCAATTTTGAGGAAAACTGTATACAAAATTTTCATTTTGTGAAGTATATAGATCTATATCATCAGATATATGCGGCACGCTATTTCCAATAAAATTAGTGGCAAAACTTCTTTTACTTGCTATTTCCAATAAAATTAGTAACATAACTTCTCATTTACTAGCTATTTCCAATAAAATAAGTGGCAAAACTTCAAGCTTACTTGATGCTTCCATAATGCTAGTGCAAAGATTTTCTCATTTACTTGATTTTTTTTAGAAGATTTAGTTTGTTTTGAATACAGTTAACATGAGCCCTTTAGAACTTTAACTTTGACAAAAGAAACTTAAATAATATGTGTGATAAAACTTAAAGCTACTGGATTAGGTACTCCCTTATTGTTTGTGACAAAACATCTTCTATTTGTCACTCCTAATAATCAGTGGAGGCTTATAAAACCCAGCAATGATGGTATTTTCCAGTTAGTTCAATACAAAACCATACACTCATAAGTAACTCTCAGTCAGTCACCACTATCTAGCTCTGTTTGTTCAAGTTGTCTCAAAATGTCACAATTGCCATCCATTTATCGTTTAACACATACCATTCTAATCCCGGATATATACCATTTTTAAAACAGTGTAGATCCTGATCAGCTGGCTTCTGAGAAACCAGCTGATCATGATGTACACTGTTTTCCACTCCGCTTGTAAATACATGCATATAGCTCGACTCCTACAAGTGAATTTGGTTGAGGAGCACATTGGTAGAGACTTAGCTTTTAGATCAAAGGGTCGCTGGTTCAAGACTCAGCGGAGGCACTGTTGTATCCTTGAGATAGACACTTTATCCTCTGTTAAATAATGGTTCAACCCAGGAAGACAGAAAAACGTCCTCTCATGACTGAAAAATTGTTGAGTGGGATGTAATGCATCAATACAAACGAGTAAATTGGATACAGTTGGTGAGGAGTGTAGTGCATAACAGGCATTGTGACAAGGGTAAAACTCAGCTTCTATCATAGTTGTGGGAAGGTGCAGGCTAACCTAGAAGGCAGACCAGCTTTATTCTAGTTGTGCGAAGGTGCAGGCTAACCTAGAAGGCAGGCCAGCTTCTATCATAGCTGTGCACATGTGCAGGCTAACCTAGAAGGCAGGCCAGCTTCTATCATAGTTGTGCGAAGGTGCAGGCTAACCTAGAAGGTAGACCAGCTTCTATCATAGTTGTGCCAAGGTGCAGGCTAACCTAGAAGGCAAACAAGCTTCTATCCTAGTTGTGCGAAGGTGCAGGCTAACCTAGAAGGCAGAATATGTGTCATAGATTTTTCAAAAAGTGTGCTTGTTGTTAATACTTGTTAAACTGTGTGCTTTTCATCCATCCAACCATTTATCCATATTCACCATCCTCATTAACAGTTGAGCCGCCACATGAGATTTCCAACAATCTGGTATGTGCGACCGGCAAAGGCTCAGACCAGCCTGCGCATATGCGCAGTCTGATCAGAGCCTTTGCTAGTCGCTTGAATATTCTATGAATATCAAGCTACTGACCGAACATCATTTGGAGTTTCTAAGCTTAAAAGGAGACTGCACAGGCTCGTCTTAGTCAAAATGCCACATTGAAGGAAATCACATGTCGCGGCTCAAATTTACTTATCTTTATATTTGGGCCTCCATGCTAGAAAACCTGTCATAAGGGTTTCTGATCGAGTAAGACTAAAACCACTTGCTCAGCTACAGCCAGTCAGTGACTAGCTAATTTGGGCCTCGACATGACAAAACCTGTCTTCAGGATTTCCAACAAAGCAAGACTCAAACCAGTTTCCTCAGCTACAGAGGCTAGCTAGAATATTGGAATTTTGCTTCTAGCAAGTTTAGATATATTTTTCAAAAAGCAAATAATAAAGGCGCTGATCAGTCTGCGTGGATGTACAGGCTGGTCTGCGCCTTTGTTGTTTGCCAACCCCGAAGACAGGTTTTCTTGCATTGAGGCCCATTTACTGAAAAGTATAACTTTTATACTTTCTAGAGGGCATTATGACTGCCGGGCCCGTATGCATGCCAAAAAATCAGCTTTTCTGGCAAAGAGGCCCATTTGTAATTTACAATGTTTGAATTCAAGCGGTAAAAAGTATACTGTGATGTTTCCCTGATGGTATTGCATGCTAATATACATGTATTTGTGACTCATTATCTTTAAAATATGGAATTTACCTTAAAGTATGGAATGTGTGAATTGCATGGACACTTACTAACTGTTACCCCATTTCATTCTGATGGACAATTTCATACTTTAGTTATTGTATCAAAATGGGATAATCCCATTTTGTATTTTAAGGGGTTGCAGGTCGAAACTACTAGTAATCCAGTCCCTGAAGATTGTTTTTATCTTAGCAAACAGTGTAGACACAGATGATATACTGCCTTATGTGGCATTTCATCTAGGGGATAACTGGGGATCTAGGAGATTTCACCTAGGGGATAACTGTATTCAAAATTTTCATTTGGGGAGGTATATCGTCGGATATATGGTCGGAAATATTAATGATGTCAAAATATATCTGACAGTATATCGCAGGATATACTGTCGCATATTTTTGATGTTATCCAATCAGAAGTCGTGTTACAAAACCAAGTGCATTAGAATGTTTGCCAATATACTGGATTACTGTTATCCAAAATGAAAAGGGATAATTTCCACAAGTCAGCTTTTGGTTGTAGTATTAATTGGCAATGTCTGAATGTTGCATGGAAAATAGATATTCATAAATTTCAGAGAGCAACTTCAAAACTGATTTGCACTGGTTGCTGAGATCAATTTGTTAGAATATTTCTGGTAAAAACGGTTTGGTCATTTAATATTGGTGTAAAAATTTACATACAGTTACTTGTCGGAGCTCCTTGTATATTCCACATTTCATATTCAACGGTTAATATCATATTTGATTTAAGTATCTTGCGTTTGATTTAAATATCTTGTGTTTTGACTATTTCTATGTTGAAAATAAATTGATGCATAAAAATCTAAAGTGTCTAAATCTTAATTCATAGAAAAGTAGCAAACAGGGAAGACCCTGATCAGACTGCTACCCTGTTCCCCTAGGCTTCTTTGGCGGTGATTGTAATTTTAGAACACCTATAGCTTGACGGGCCAATTACGTTTGAGCGGAAATCATACCGCGACGGAGTATGAAATGAGCGGAGAACCATACAGTCAAAAGAGCGGATGGATAATTCATTCAAATGAGCGAATTTTCCAGGTAATGACCTTAAAATAAGTATTCACTCAGTTGCATTACCTGTAATGGCCAATATTGCTCAGTGCCTAATAGATGATTATACCCCCCGCAAACTTTGTTTGTAGGGGGTATACTGTTTTCACGTTGTCCGTGCGTCCGTCCGTCCGTCCGTAACGCTTTGTTTCCTTAATAACCTGAAGAGTCATTGCTGGATTTTCATCAAACCTTGCAAACATGTTCATATATGCAAGACAAATACTTTAGACAAAAAAGTAAGGGCTAGGGGCCAATTCTATTAGAGTTATTTCCCTTTGTAGTTCTAAATGGCTTTTAATATAGTGCTTTATGCTTATGCTATTATATGCCATACACCGGCCGATCAACTCCTACCACAGCTTTTGATGGAACAATTTGATACTTTTCCTATACAATGTAGACACATTGAACATATGCATGAAGGAGTTTGGTTCAGAAAAAAATAATTTTTGACAAAATGACAGCTGTGAGAACTTAGACAATTTTTCCCTAATAAGGTGTCTGTATATGCATAGACGGTGCCCTTATGGGCAGATCAACTCCTACCACAGCTTTTTATGGAGCAATTTGATACTTTGCCTATGCAATGTAGACACATTTAACTTATGCATGGAGGAGTTTGATTTAGTTGTGAGAACTTAGACAATTTTCCCCTAACAAGGCTTTTGTATATGCATAGATTGTGCCTTCATGGGCCGATCAACTCCTACCACAGCTTTTGATGGAACAATTTGATACTTTGCCTATACAATGTAAACACATTGAACATATGCATGAAGGAGTTTTGTTCAGAAAAAATAATTTTTGACGAAATGACAGCTGTGAGAACTTAGACAATTTTTCCCTTATTAGGCTTTTGTATATGCATAGATGGTGCCTTCATGGGCCGATCAACTCCTACTACAGCTTTTGATGGAACAATTTGATACTTTGCTGACACAATGTAGACACATTGAACATATGCACGAAGGAGTTTATAATTTTTGTTTGCACAGATTCTACTGAAATCTTCTTATCAAAACTAAGGTCTTCTTGTTTGAACTATAACTTGCCAAGTTTTTTCACTGACTCTTACTGTGCGGGGGGTATCTAATAAGCATTGCTTATTGACTTTTTTCATTGGGACCACATTACAGTGGCGGATCCAGAGGGTCGCTCCCCCTCCCCGCTATTAAATATCCTATGAAAATGAAATAATTTGGTCTCACTGAGACCAAATTATTTCATTTTTGTGGGATATTTAAGATAAGTGAGATAAAATCAGCAAAGCGAACCCCACACCCCTTTCCAGCAATCATTGATCCATCACTATATCTAGATATTTACCTGGAAAATTTGCTCATTTGAATGATTTAAACATCTGCTCTTTTGCATTACGATTCTCTGCTCTTTCGTAAAAATAAATCTGCTCTTTCTTATTATGGATCCTCTCAAACTTAAATCTACCAGTTTGTCTAAGAGAAAGCCTATTAATGAAAGGGGTTGAAGATTTGATGATACAAATCCACTATTTGCTGCTCAATTTGCCTTCAGCATAATTAGGGTTTATATTAATGTTTGATTTACTTATAATATTTTTTCACTTTTAAATCCATGTCCATCGTATCATTATCCTTTTATACAAATGTACTTTGCAACATTGTGAGAAAATCAGAGAATAATGGCTTAATAAAGGGTTCCCACAAAAATTCAAAACCACAATTCCATGATTTTTCCATGATATTCCAAGATCAATAATGTAATTTCCATGACTATTTAATAGACAGCCTCCAACCTCCCCTTTTAGCAGTATCTTCACCATGCTGAGCATAAATGCAGAATGCAGCACCAACAGCATGCTTGTAGACCATGCATGTATTTGGAAATTATTAAAACTTAAAACCACCAGTAGCAAGAAAACTAGCTGTTGGACACACTAGTGTTGGACAGCTAGTTTTCTGGCTACTGTTGGTTTGACTTCACAAATTCCATGATTTTTCCATGATTATTTAGGTTTTTTCAATTCCATGATTTTTCCATGCATGGAACTTTTTTTAGTGATTTTCCAGGTTTTCCATGATTTCCAAAGCTTGTGGGAACCCTGTAATATAGTTCCCTGTAGGGTGCAGTGGCTCAGTTGGTAGAGTGTTAGATTTGGAATAAAAGTCACTAGTTCTAGACTCACCGTTGACACTGCGTCCTTCAATTTATCCTCTGCTTAGTACTGGTTCAACCCAGAAAAATGCATGACATGACTGATAAATTGTTGACTGGAACATAGCCCATCAACAGAGAAAAGTAAAGTTTGCTGTCTGATGTTTCAAAGATGCATAGTAAGGAGGTGTTTCTAAACAGGTAAAGATGACATATTCACTACCACGTGCATATTCAGTATTCTGTGGTAGGTTCATTATAACTGTAAACTGAGAATACCTGTACACCCCAAAACAAGGTTTGCTTACAACGATTCTCATCTATCTTCGAAACATCAGTATATTGTTATTTTAGGTTGTGTTGTGGTTTTTACGGTTCAATCAACACAACTCCAGTTGGTTGACGTGACGGCAGGTTTAGATTCTAAAACAGCTAATTTTTGGTTGGATAAAGAAAAAAAAATTCTAACGCTGATGTCCAGTTAACCTTGATGCTTTTTGATCGTGTTTATGTTTGCAAAATCAGATTTTCTCACAATATTGCAGTGTTTGTGTTGTTGACCAAATAAAAGAGAAAGCATATACTCTTTTGTATTTTAATGATATCCTTAAACTCTCTGCCTGCCAGTGACATCTGCTGATAACCTTTGCAAACAGTTTGGGCCCAGATCAGGCCCAACAGAATGTCGGGCCTGATTTGGATCCAAACTGGTTGACACTCAAATGGCATCTCAAAAGAATTTAAAAAAAAAATTATTTTGTAAAAATTTTAAAATCAGCAGATGACAGAAAATCACGAAAAAATTACCAAGCATGCAAAGAGTTAACATACTGCCTTCAAATGACAAAATGAATAATTTGACATCCCAAGATCTGCCTGCTTGGAGTGTTTGCTGGGCACTCTCTAGGTAGCTCAAAGGACACCAGTTCTTGTACCCAGCAAAAACTCTAATCAGTCTGGGCAAAGATCAGGGCTGCTCTGTGTCATCTGAGGCACCAAGGTTATAAAACTTCTTTTAATGCTCAACTCGAGCATGAAATTTCAACTGCTCATAAAAACTAAATTTTATTACAATGCCCAAAATTATCACATGTATAAATAAATATTTACAATTTCAAAGCAATCCTTTAATGAATCAAGATAATTGCACCCATTCTAAAACCTCATGTATCACAGAAATATAATTGACATCTAATGTAGCTCCAGGCCTTAAGTTAAGAGTGGATAACGAAAAATAATTTGCTTATTTCTCAACCAAAACATATGTTGTCGGTACTCAAAAGAACCGTCTCAATGAGACTGTTCTTTTGAGCACCCAAAACATTTGTTAAAACTGAGGGGTAAGAAAAGATTTACAATTTTACGCTCAGAAATTTTACTTATCTAAACCTGTGAGCTCATTTGCAGGTGCAATATACTTCAAACAGTGAATCATTTATCAGTAATGTATATATAACCGTGATTGATAGCCAGCCCACACTTTGTTTTCACGTAAAAAGCAAGCCTCTTATTTATTTCATTGACTGTCAGAGTTCACGCTGGCTGTTTCACTTTACAATCCAACAAAATTGTTAATAACTATGATTAAATATTGAATTATAAATATTATATATCTTAAAGTAAAAATACATTCAATGTTAAATAATTACGGTAAATGGTCCAAAATTTTGAACTTTTCTCGTTCTCTTCTCAAATAAAATTGTTGGTTTTCAGGCTGGAATTGACAAAACGCTTGTCAGAAAAGCAAATATGTACCTTAACCCTTTCCTTCTAAATCATGAATATTCATGCTAAGCTCCACCCACTATGAATAATCATAAAAATAGACTTTCATGTTGGTACATAGAACAAAAAAATTACTTGTCAAGTCTCTTAGTGTAGGATCAGATATATCATATTTCCAGAAGCAAACAGAGTAGACCCTGATCCAGGTCTGCTCTGTTTGCAAAGGTATTAAAAGGCAAGGGTTAACTGGTCAAGCTCATGGAGTCACATACTTTAAACTGATATTCATAATTTCATGAACCTTCGAAAAATGAAATTCTAAAATAAATCAAAATATTGAGTAACTTCAAATGTGTTGTCATTATACATATACGAGGGTCATCCAATAAAGAATGAGACTTTCTTCATAGTATGAAAACCTGTGTGTGCATTTAGTTAAAATTCACCATAATGATAGTATGACATCTTAGCAATTCAGGAATATAAACAATATGTTTGTGATTGGTTAGTTGCCATAGTAACGAGATGTTTTGTGGAATGATTTGAAGACGCATGTCCACGTTTACATTATTTTTTGAATACTCACGGTTATTAAAAGTCTTATATTTTCACTCATAGATAGAATATAACCTCTTGATATAATTTCTTCTACTAAACAATCTTAGTGTTACATAAAATGCTAAACAAGATGAACCAAATATGCATATCCTTTATTTTGGTTGCCTAGTAACCGATATACTTGATTTTTTATAAACACACTACTTTTTGTTGCTATGGTAACTATGTAGGTGATGGATATCCCACAAAATGTTTTGTTACCTGCAGCTTTTTGTTATTAAGTATACATTAACAGAACTATGTTCACTCTAACTGCCTTCGACTGTTTGAAATTAACTTTTAAAGTCAAGAGGTCAGGGAAAATACCAGATATTTCTTGAAAACTTGAGTTTTTAAGCTTTGTTTCCATGGTAACGGCTTAAGAGTCTGAAACATTACCTTTCCCTATTGGCTATAGACAGATTGCATGAGCATATATAAGTACTAGTAGAAAAATAAACTATGCTTCTTAATCTGTTGCTATGGTAACCACCTATAGTGAGCCGTCCAAGCATGTTTGCCCGGTCTTCTAATGTTGCCTAGCAACAAAAGTTGGAACTATGTTAAACGTCTAATTAGGTACATGTGAACAGCCAAAAAGACGAGCTGGCTTTGAAAGAAATTTCATAAGCCTAGCATGTAAATTCACTGCGCTATAGAAAAAGTCTCATTCTTTATTGGATGACCCTCGTAAATAACTTTTTGTCTCTGTATTAAAGTAAATTATGAATCCTCTGACTAGTATGTACATACAAACTAGAAACTAGCTCCCATAGATTAAGAGGGCCATAATGGTCCTGCATCACTCACCTGAGTTTATGACCAAGTTTCATTAAAGGTCTTGTGTATCTTCATAAAACTCTTCATGATTTTAATGACAGTGATGAGAAAAACAAAATGCTGAAAACCCAATCTTAAAATTCCAACAGAGTCAAAAGTTATGCAAGTTTTAAAATTATGCAAATTAGCAATAAGCCCCTCCCATATTATTGTTTAGACATGATTTTTCAAAATGTTTTTTTTTGTTGTTGTGCGATTTCTATGCAATTAAGAACAGCGCAATTAAACTTTTATATGCAAATGTTGTATTTTATCATATTGAATCATTTTCAGCAAATAAAATAATAAATAATGTTAAAATAAATGAAATATATTAAATTTAATATTTCAAAAAGCTCAAATGACGTTATATGAGCCTCTCGCATATTTTCATCTAATTAAATTTTGAAACCTTCATAACTTTGTAACTATTTTGAATTTTTTTATGGGCTTTTGACATTCTGTTTCTCTCGTTACTGGCTTTTCAATCAATAGGAGATTAAAAAAAAAGTTTTTTGAAGATTCACAAGAAGATTTAACCCTTGTCCTGGGGAATAAAAATAAACTTAAAGTAAATTTTGAAATTTTCGAGAATTTTTTTTTTTCACAAATAGCGCTAAAAGACATATTTGCCACTTTAAAAATAAACGATTAAGGCATGATTTACCTACATCAGTAAACGACAAGAGTGATTTCGCCATTTCATGAGGGTTTTACTTTCACGAAACTTCGCATCTCATTCAGTTCATCTGGGTCTACAGCCAGATGAAATGCCACAGAATGCTGTTTGCTGAGGTATGTGCAATCTTCAGAGAAAGAAATGGAAATTATAATCTGTGACCCTCCATATATACAATGGACCATCCCAAGTTTATTGTATCAAACCAGAAGGAAGAATCCATTAGTACACATAGGGTTAAGACAAGTGAACCAAAAGTGCTCTAAGTCATGCAGAGCTTATACAGACCCATAAACACACTCTGAGTCATGAGGAGCATACACAAAGAGACAAAGATGTGGAGCCTATATTCACCTAAAGACAGACTAATGATGTGGAGATTTTATATACCCCAATTCAACAATATTAATAAAATATTGCACAACCCATTTCATACATCATAGCCAGGCTTCGAGGTTATAAAACTTTCTTCATGCTCAACTCAACTGGGCATGTAATTTATCCTGCTCATAAATGTTAAAATGCCAACAAAACAATTGTTGGCATTTTAACATTTGTAAGCAGGATAAATACATCTGAGAGTTTTAAAGCAAGAAATATGGTTTTCAATATTTTAGTTTCAATGAGCAGTTGAAATTTCATGCTCAGTTGAAATGAGCATGAAAAAGTTTACAACCTTGGGGCCAGGTCTAAAGTGTTCTATCTTCTAAGATACATGCATAAACACACACACAGTTCTTTTAAAGTTGAGAAAGAGTAAAACAGCATGGATCCTGATCTGAGGCCAGCTGAGCATACAGCGGTCTGATCGGGGTCTATGCTGTTTGTCAAAAAGGCTTATAAAACAGTTCAGCAGATGACAAAAAAGATATCATTTGAAGTCTGATCAGAGCCTTTGCTAGTTGCTTGAACATTCTAAATCGTAAGGCTACTGATTTAAAATCATTTGGAATTTCTTAACTTAAAAGGAGGCTGCACAAGCTCGTCTGAGCCTATGCTTGCCAAAATACCACATTGTTGGATATCACATGTCATGGATCATATGTGTAGAGGTATTTTTATCACAAAGATGCACTTTAAAATTAGTGACATTTTTCTTAATTCAACTCTATCGAGTACACACAACCTATATTTTAACCTTGAGCATGAATAAGGTATATAAACATACAGGCTTCTAGATTAAATTAACTTTCTTAATTCTCAGCTAAAACATATGTTGTCGTTGTTCTTTTGAGTAACCACAACACATATTTTGACTAATGGTTTAGAAAATATTTACAAATATTCGCTTCTCTGAATGTCGTCTGCTGCATAATTTTCACTTTAATAACAGATCAAATTTAACGTACATGTAAACAGTACACAACCAATTCAGACTGCTCCCAATTTAAAAGTGTCTGCTTAACCCTTTGTATACCAGAAAAATCCCTAAACGGGTACTTTGGCAAATAGTGAAGACCCAGATGAAATTTAATCAGGTCTACACTGTTTGCTAAGGTCAAAAATGATGTTCAGAGAAAGAAATATAATTTTTTTGGAAATTATAACCTGTGACCCCTAAATATATACAATGGGTCATCCCAAGTTAATTGTATCAAATATGAAGGAATAATCCATTAGTTAACAAAGGGTAAAAATACATCTATTAAATAAAATACAACAGCAGACCACATTTTTTAGTTAACTCTTTCACTGCTAGTGGCAACTTTTGTCGTCTGTTGAAAACCTTTGCAAACAGATTGGACCGAGATCAGGACTGACACAATGTCGGTCCTGATCCTGAAGCAAAACGTTTGACACTCTGATAGTGTTCTTAAGAGTGTGAAAAAAGTCAGCAGTTGACAGTTTTTAGTAGCCTAATGCAGTTAAAGTATCAACTCTTTCCTTTCTAGTGATAGCGACAACAAAAGATTTTTGTCGTCTGCTGATAACTTTGCAAATAGTTTGGACTAAGATCAAGACTGACAGAATCTAGGTCCTGATCTGGATCCAAACCCCTTTACACTCTGATAAGTGTTCCTGAAAGATTTTTTTGAAAATGTTAATTTTGAGAAAAGTCAGCAGACGACAATAAAAACATGAAAATTTACCCAGCATTCAAAATGCATAGAATCACAGGCT
Organism: Loripinus fragilis; assembly: GCA_964019695.1. NCBI lineage: Eukaryota > Metazoa > Mollusca > Bivalvia > Lucinida > Lucinidae > Loripinus > Loripinus fragilis. The sequence goes on from OZ026528.1 coordinate 46,661,242, forward strand.
GAATGGAAAACACTGTAGATCCATAAAAGCCAGCTTCTCTAGATCTACACTGTTTTCAAGAGTATTAATTTGCGCTCAACAAGAACAGGGTTTAGGTTAACTAACTAACACTACTCTCACTGACGCCAGACTGGTGGCCATTTTGTGTCCGGTATTGCACTTGTTTTGGAGTATATTCCCTGTGAGCGAAAGAAATCCCTTGAACTGGATTGTTCCATGGTTGTTCAACTCCCCGACAAAAGATGAAGTAAATTATAGCACCACTGATATAAATAGCTGCAGCTATGTAAAACACTATCTGCCACTGGGCTCTTGTGTCCTACAACAGAAAATGCATGAAAGAAGATGAGTTTTTTTTTAAAATTTCAATTCCAGTTCAATTAAGAATTGAAATTTATTTTTCTGCGTTTCACTGAGGTATGAAATGTCAGGAAAATTATATCGAATTTGCATGAAAACCAAAGGTTTATAGTGAATGTCCCTGCCCCTCATGAATATGAACCGGAGTTCATTGAAAAATGAAATACAGGTCAATTCGATCAGATGACCGTTCTTGACCAATCAGATTAATGGATCAAAATAAATGGTTTGACAGTTGTAATTGTTCAAAAATAGCCATCAGATACTAAAGCAACTATCATGGAGTAAAGGCTATGGAGAAACACATTTATTTTCATAGACTCATTCAAGGGAGTTACAAATAAGCTACAACATGTGGTTTCCAACAATGTGGCATTTTGACAAGTGTAGGCTCGGACCAGCCTGTGCAGCCCCCTTTTAAGCTTAGAAACTCCAAATGGTGTTCAGTCAGTAGCTTAACAGTCATCAAATATTCAAGCAATTAGCAAAGGCTCTGATCAGACTGCGCGTATGAGCAGGCTGATCTGAGGCTTTGCTTGTTGCATGTACCAAATTGTTGGAAATCTCATGTTGCGGCTCAAATTTAATGTATGAAAGTAAGTAAATACTGCAGAAACTGAGCAATCACACTTGCATGGGTGAAAACAATTTGACTTGATATATATCCATACATAAAGAAATCTTACATGAGTGCTCATGTCTTATTGAATTTATTAAATAAGCCAGAGGGAAAAGACATAAAATGTGAGGGTTGCTGAGCATTTTATCGCTTTTTCGCAACAAAATTAATAAATTCAATAATAAAGGAGCACAAATGTTAGATTCTATTTATCATATGACACTAAAAGTTATATTTGCATGACAACACTAAGATTTGACCAGATACAGTAAAACCTGTGAGAAACCCCCACTCTCAAAAAGACCGAAAACTGGTTTTCAAGACCAATTATCACTTCATGCAGGTAAAAACTATTACAGAATGCTCCAAGGAGAGAATTCTGCAATACTTTTGACCTTCAATAAGCTACCATTTGTCATTAAGATCTTTGTTTTGTCTATTTTTGAGTGGCCGTTTAACAGGATTTTACTGTATACATGACCTTATTGTGGGCGTAATTACTTAATATTACTAAATAGGTACACTAAAAGTGGTATATTGATTTTAAAACATGACGTTATATCACTCCCAGACCCAACGTCATATGATACCAAGTAATATCAAATTATCTCAAAGGATATGAAAGTAATTAAGATCACAAGGTTTTGCCATTAAAATTTGTTCATAGGAGATTACTCAAACAGTTAACATGGGAACAGCAATAATGCAAAAAAAATATGCAGAATCTTGTCAAATCTTGGAAGAGGAAATAAATTTGCACATTTTCAAGAAGTTTTAGGTCATGAGAAATAGTTAAAAAGAAACTGGCTGAAGATTACAAATATTCTTGTTTGATATTTAGTACCAGTATTGTCCAGAAAAATTTGCCATAAAATCTCATAATTATGAGATCATGAAAACTGAACATAGTGACCCTGTAGTTCACAGATACTTACATGTTCATTAGTTAACCACCCTACAATTTCTGGTCCTAGAAACCCTGGTATAGTAGCAAAACTGTCCTAGTTCACAGATACTTACATGCTCGTCAGTTAACCACCCTACAATTTCTGGTCCTAGAAACTCTGGTATAGTAGCAAAACTGTCCTAGTTCACAGATACTTACATGTTCATTAGTTAACCACCCTACTATTTCTGGTCCTAGAAACCCTGGTATAGTAGCAAAACTGTCCTAGTTCACAGATACTTACATGTTCATTAGTTAACCACCCTACTATTTCTGGTCCTAGAAACCCTGGTATAGTAGCAAAACTGTCCTAGTTCACAGATACTTACATGTTCATTAGTTAACCACCCAACAATCTCTGGTCCTAGAAACCCTGGTATAGTAGCAAAACTGTCCTAGTTCACAGATACTTACATGTTCATTAGTTAACCACCCAACAATCTCTGGTCCTAGAAACCCTGGTATAGTAGCAAAACTGTTTGACATTCCCATCAATACACCTATAAAAGATATATTTGAAAAATATATGTATTTAACTCTTACTCCATAATAACGCCTTTTGACACCTTTGAAATATCACATGTTTGAAAATATTATGGAAAATGGAGCATTTTCCTTAATATTTTCAAAAGTATTCAAAACTTAACTTAAATTTTTCTTGAAATTTTTCAATGTTGTCTTAAAATAGAAAATGATGTCTGGATCTAAAAATAGCCTATGGAGTCAAGCGTAACTCTTTACCTGCTAGTTTCTTCTGTTAATAATCTTGCAAACAGATTGGACCCAGGTCAGGCCCCAAAAATGTGGGTTCTGATGTGGATCTAAACTGTTTGAAACTCAGGAAGTATTTCTGAAAGAATTTTTGAAAAAGTAATTTTGAAAGAAGAGGGCCCTGGGGCACTGGGTCGCTCACCTGAGAATGACTTTATAAAGGTATAGGAAAGCATAGCTCCCCCAAAGTCCAGCTATGAACTTTGATAAAGCAGGATGAAATCCAGGGCGGTGCCATCTTTGGGCCTCCAGGGGAATAATTTGAACAAATATGATACAGGTTCACTAGATAATGCTGCATACACAATATCAAGGCTCTAGGCCTAGTGGTTTCATACAAGAAGACTTTTTATGTTTTCCCTATATAAGCCTATGTTAAACATATGACCCACTGGACGGGGCCACTTTTGGCCCCAGGGGTATAATTTGATCAAACTCATCAGATAATGGGGAATTAAATACTAAAATCTTCAATGAAAAATAAATGTTTATCATCTATCAAGAATTAAGGGAGAATTTCCACTAATCAAGAAAGATAACCACTGTTAAGTCAATATCAACCACAACATCAAGTGTTGTCTCCCTTACAACATTTTCCATTTAGTCCTTAACTTGTTGCGGTCCACTTTTGGCCCCAGGGCCATAATTTGAAAAACTTAGATGATGCACCATACCAAATATCAAGGCTCTAGGCCTTGCAGTTTCAGACAAGATTTTTTAAAAAAGTTTTTCTTTTATTCTTTCTCTATATACTGCCAGACCCTCTTCGAGTATTATCTGCAGGTGTACTTTGTACACTGCGGGTTGCAGGATGAAAGCCTACAAGTAACTATATTTAAATTTTCTATATAAAGATAGGAAAATTCAACCAATCAAAATAATTTGAACAACTTTGGTAGATGGTCACCCAAATGTACCAATTGTACCATCTTTTTGTTGTCATCTGCTGATTTTTTCAAAATCAAATTTGTCAAAAAAAAATCCGGAACATCATCAGAGTATCGAACGGTTTGGATCAGGACCAACATTTGTTGTTCCTGAACTGGGTCTAAACTGTCTGCAAAGATTAGCAGCAGACAAGAAAAGAAAGGAAAGAGTTACCCCCACCCCCCATGAGATTTTTGTACTTATCGCAAATTCATCCTGTAATCCTTTACCTCATAAGCTATGTTTAGAACATTGCATCATTTTCTATAAATAGTTCAAATTTTCAAATATTTTCCCAAATTTTTTTTTTTACATTTTCATAGTTTTGAAAATAACGAAAATGGAACATTTGCTTCTCATAGGGAGGAAATGTTCTATTTTTCATAATATTTTAAAAAATCTTACATTTCAAAGGCGTCCAAAGGCGCTTGTGTGGAGTAAAGGGTAGAGATGCCTTTTAACATTTTTGCAAACAGAGCAGACTGACTTTGTGTGTGAAAGCAGAGAAGGCGAATAGCAAGTATATGCTAGACTGGTCTAATCCTTTGCTGGTTGCTAATGCCATAGGTACCATAATCTAATGTACAGTAAAACCTGTGTAAAATGGCCACTCTCAAAAAGACCGAAAATTGGTTTTCAAACCTAATTATCGCTTAATGCAGGGCAAATGTATTGCAGTATGCTCCCCTTGGAGCATTCTGCAATACTTTTGACCTTCATTAAGCTACAATTTGTCATTAAGATCTTTGTTTGGTCTATTTTTCAGTGGCCATTTTACACAGGTTTTACTGTACTGGCCCATACAGGCCTCCAGGTTAACACTGTTAGGCATAAAATTGCTAATATTTTTTAATCTGTCTGTTTTAACATTTGTTTTGGTCTCTCAAAAGAACCATCTCATTGACATAGCTCCAGATAAGGCTGCGTATTGCGTGTTTACGCAATTTCGTGGACCTGAAAACGCAATTAAATTCATTTCTGCGCGTATAAAAACGCAATTTAAATCCTTTATACTCAATTCCGAACTTTTTCGTAGCGTATGACGCTATAGTATTCAGTTTGCGATTGTCGTTTTTCGCATCACAAGTTGTTGTTGGGTACAAATTTATACATGACGTGGCGCCGAATCTAGTTTATTAAATTGTAAACCAGTCTAGGAACATTCTTAATGCTGTTTAGCTATACCCAATATTTACACAATTACGACATTTGTCTCGCTTCACAATAACAATGGCGTAGCGTGGGCGAAAAAGCACCAGAGCAATTGAATAATATCATATCGTAACTAACTCTAATACCGCGTTGGTGGTTTGAAGAGTCAAAGGTGACTTGATAGATACGTTGGATTTTCAAAATAAGTTGGAAATAGTGATCTCAGATATACTTATATTGCCAGTGTGCTTTCTGAAAGTGAAACCGAAAGTAAACACAAAAAAAATCAGGAGAAACAAGGCCCAATTTCATTGCTTATTTGCTTTCAGATGGATACCCAATACAAAAACTTGAAATACCCAATTTAAAATTTGAAATACCCAATTTAGCCAAAAATAGGTGGGTAAATACCCAATTGCCTTCAATCCTTATCTGGAGCTATGCATTGAACAGGTTCCTTTGAGTACCCACAACAGATGTTTTGGTTGAGAAATAAGAAAATAATAATTACTTTTAGATTACACACTCTTGTCTTTAGACCTGCCCAAATGATATGAAATCTGGTTTATATGTTCTAAGAAATATGACTTACCTGCAAAGTTTGGTGAGAGATCAATGTGATTGACTTGAAAGCCACCCATGGTAAAACCACCACAGGTCAAGGCCAAGGTGAGCATGGTGACTACTGCAATGTGGTTACAGCCTGCAAACTGTATACAGATCATCAGAATACCAGGAGTGGCCAGGCCTATAAATAGAATACAGAATAAAAGGTCAAGGATAGTGTTGCCATAGTGACTACTGCAAAATGATTATAGCCAGCAAACTGTATACATATCATCAGAATACCAGAAGTGGCCAGACCAATAGAATACAGAATAAAAGGTCAAGGATAGTGTAGCCATAGTCATTAATGCAATATAATTACAGCCAGAAAACTGTATACATATCACCAGGAATTGCTAGATCTATAATAGAATACAGAATAAAAGGTCAAGGACAGTGTAACCATGGTGACTACAGAGATTTGATTACAGTCTGCAAATTGTATACAGATCATCAGAATATCACGAGTGGCCAGACCTATAAATAGAATATTGTAAAATGTCAAGGACAGTGTAACCATGGTGACTAAAGAAATGTGATTACAGCCTGAAAATTGTAAACAGATCATTAGAATACCAAGTGTGGCTAGACCTATACTTAAGGAATAAAGAAACGCAACAAACACTTCGAGTCATTGTAAGCGTACACTATGATGCAAGTTTTTAGTGCAAATGATATTTATCCATAGGAGCAGTATGTGTCCGTCAAATTGCAGCAGGTTCAACTTAATTATCAATTACGTAATCGTTTTGGTATGCGCGTAACCAACCTGACCCCCGTAGTAAACTGCTGAAACAGGGTCAATAAAAGCAAAGTTTGAATCAACCATTGGTTAATTGTTTGAAAAGGGTACTGGTCAACTTGTACCTAAGTCAACTCGTACCTTAGTCAACTCGTATCCATTTTTGGTCAACTCGTAACTTAGTCAACTCGTACCTAAGTCAACTCGTACCTTAGTTTATTTATAATAGAATATGAGAGAGTTTTATGCCATTGTTTAAGTACTTTACTCATGACAAAGCAAAATGATCAGTTTTGTTACGACTTAGGCGAATTCTGCACTCAAAAGGAGCGTTCAATTACAAATGGGTAATACAGTATACTGCCCAGGTGTTGCTCGCTCTTACAAAATACAGTAGATGAAGAAATAGCTAGGCTCTACATTGTAAAAGAAATAAGTGTAACTTAACATCCATTTTGGTGGCAGCCGGACTACCACTGGTTTTGACGTATTTAACGTGTGAGCTGTTTTGTTCTAAACAGGGATAACTGTTAAACAACTATCACTGGTTAAATGTTAGCCTCTGGCAGCGTCGTCTTGGTATGAAAGTGTAGCTAAATGGACATCAAAAATGGGTAGCATCTAGTCAGCCACCTCTTTTAGTGTTAACTTACATGGATAGCACATTGCACACTTATCATTGCAAATATCACTGGTCCCATGGAAATCATAAAATCTGGTTTTGTTGCATGCAAACAATAAAGGTACAGACTCGATGAGATAGACCGATCAGAGTATCCAAGCTCTCTGATCAGCGCACTTGTTATTCAATCTCAAAAACTTTGATAGCTGAACTTGCTATGCGCATTATTCAGATTGAACCTAGCCTTTGTAACTGAGTATGCTGGATGTGTCCTTATAGGGTAGCTAACCCCTGAATATACGTTTTCTCTTGGCGCGGGTTTTATGTACATAAAGCCGCTTTACAGCCACGTGCTGGTGATTGGTAGGGTGTGAATAACAGTACAATGATGAAGATGTATTCATGTATGTGATTGTATTAATTAAGTTGTAATTAGAAATTAACATTGTCTGACAGTGTAAAACTTGAATAATTAAAAAAATAGTACAATCTTATTAAAGAAAATTCGGAATTGCAAAGTAAAAACATGAAATCTTTTGGTTTATAACTGATGAAAACATTTTAAAATAAACCAAGCTCACGTCAGAGGCTTGCTACTTGCCACTTAAAGGACTCCAAATTTGTATTCTGTTTTGTCGTCTGCTGACTTATTTTGAAATGAGCAATTCAAAATATCTTCTAATATTTTAGTGCTAGTTGAAAAAAAGCACACTGCATGCTATCAAACCAGACCTATGTCCCAAATTCAAAACTTTGTGTACATGAGCAGCGAAGACCCTGCGGAGCCGTCATTATATAAAGGGCTAGGATATTGGAACAGGCAGATCCGAAACTCCCCTAATCGCAGCCTCCTAGGTCGTAATTTATAGTGTGTTCCTTTTTAATATTTGAACAGGCTGGCTCGAATCTCTCCTTATTGCCGATAGCAAAACTGCGTTGATCTGGTCATTTAAGCAGGCTGTTCCGTACATCGACCCATAGGGAAAAGGTAAGGGAACTTGCCACAGCTGGCCTGAACCTCGCCGATCGCAAATACTAAATTGTGATGAATATGCATGATTGAACAAGCTCCCAGAACGCCGCCCCATAGGCATAAGAGTTGGGATCTTTGAACAGGCTGCCCCGAACCTAACCTCAGCACAGATAGTAAATTTTGATGATTTAGTGTTTGGAAAGGCTTATTAGGACATACACTTACCAAACTCTCCGTCTATCATGCTCTACCCTGCCCCGTTTTTGACTCAGGTACGAGTTGACTTGGGGTAGGTACGAGTTGACCAAAGGTTAGGTACGAGTTGACCAAAAATGGGTATGAGTTGACTTAGGTACGAGTTGACTAAGGTACGAGTTGACTAGAAACCTTTTAAAAAGTCTTGGCATAGATTGCGGATCTAGGAAATGATCAAATGGCGACGTTTCTGTAAGATTCTGAAACAGCTTAACGTCAACTCTGAATACTGCGTGAAACCCGTAATTTTTCTTTTCTGCTTGAGATTTATTTATTTTAAGGACGTTTTGTTCAAGAATTATGACTTGAGATCTTCAGACGTCAAAAAACCTCAATTCTGACGTCAAAATTTGATATCCTACGTTTTAATGGTTTCCATGATGTTTATGTGTTTTTCTAATGATAAAATGGTCCAGTAACAAAGTTTAGGTTACAGTTAACAAGTTTGGTGTTCACTCTCCGCATTTAATCAGATGTTTTCTTTTGCATTATGCCTGTTTTGTTTGGATAACGTCAATATAAACCCCCTACCAGCGTATTTCTACGGTATCTGAAAAGTCAGTTATTTCCCAAGAAACCATGTTCTGATGTCTCTAGGTTTATCTTATCCAGTATATTTACCAGCGACCCAAACCCGACGGCTCTAAGTGACGTTTATCATTTATTCACTCCCATTGTGTATCTTGCCATTCAAGTAGAGTGTTTTGACGCAATATTTGACTGCATTATGAATATGATTGGACGTTTGTTTAATTTGCACATTGTCAAGTCGACGCCTAATAACCAAACATGAAAAAGACGGGGTCTCTTGATATTTCTTCTGACGTTAACGTCACATTTTACGTTTTCATATGTTTTCATCTTGTAGCGTAAAATGAAGCGTTAAAATGACGTTTTGGTATTTCATCACATGCTATTAATACTCAATAGGAAATTTTCAAAAGAGATTTTACCAAACCTTCATTTAAAAACGCAAAAATTAAATTTTTGTCTGTTGCGTTTCTTTATTCCTTAAGTATATAAATAGAATACAGAATAATAGGGCAAGGACAGTTTAACCATGGTGACAGTTGATATGTAACTATAGTTGATGAAATGTATAGTTGATAATATGTAGCTATATACTTGATAATATGGCATTACTTCTGAGATAATCTACTAAAGGCCCTGAGGAAACCTGACCAACATTGCCATCAATATAGAATTATCTTACCAAATACTGAAAGAGCTCTTCTTGTAGCTAGAGTTGATAATATGGCATTACTTCTGAGATAATCAGCTATAAGCCCTGAGGAAACCTGACCAACATTGCCATCAATATAGAATTATCTTACCAAATACTGTGAGCTCTTCTTGTAGCTAGAGTTGATACTATGGCATTACTTCTGAGATAATCTGCTATAAGCCCTGAGGAAACCTGACCAACATTGCCATCAATATAGAATTATCTTACCAAATACTGTAAGTGTTCTCCTTGTAGCTAGAGTTGATAATATGGCATTACTTCTGAGATAATCTGCTATAAGCCCTGAGGACACCTGACCAACATTGCCATCAATATAGAATTATCTAACCAAATATTGTAAGAACTCTTCTTGTAGCTAGAGTTGATAATATGGCATTACTTCTGAGATAATCTGCTATAAGCCCTGAGGACACCTGACCTACATTGCCATCAATATAGAATTATCTTACCAAAGACTGTTAGTGTTCTTCTTGTAGCTAGAGTTGATAATATGGCATTACTTCTGAGATAATCAGCTATAAGCCCTGAGGAAACCTGACCAACATTGCCATCAATATAGAATTATCTTACCAAATACTGTGAGCTCTTCTTGTAGCTAGAGTTGATACTATGGCATTACTTCTGAGATAATCTGCTATAAGCCCTAAGGAAACCTGACCAACATTGCCATCAATATAGAATTATCTTACCAAATACTGTAAGTGTTCTCCTTGTAGCTAGAGTTGATAATATGGCATTACTTCTGAGATAATCTGCTATAAGCCCTGAGGACACCTGACCAACATTGCCATCAATATAGAATTATCTAACCAAATATTGTAAGAACTCTTCTTGTAGCTAGAGTTGATAATATGGCATTACTTCTGAGATAATCTGCTATAAGCCCTGAGGACACCTGACCTACATTGCCATCAATATAGAATTATCTTACCAAAGACTGTTAGTGTTTTTCTTGTAGCTAGAGTTGATAATATGGCATAACTTCTTAGATAATCTGCTATTAGCCCTGAGGAAACCTGACCAACATTGCCATCAATATAGAATTATCTTACCAAATACTGTTAGCGTTCTTCTTGTAGCTAGAGTTGATAATATGGCATTACTTCTTAGATAATCTGCTATAAGCCCTGAGGAAACCTGACCAACATTGCCATCAATATAGAATTATCTTACCAAATACTGTTAGCGTTCTTCTTGTAGCTAGAGTTGATAATATGGCATTACTTCTTAGATAATCTGCTATAAGCCCTGAAGACACCTGACCAACATTGCCATCAATGTGTAATTATCTTACCAAATACTGTAAGAGTTCTTCTTGTAGTTAGAGTTGATAATATGGCATAACTTCTGAGATAATCAGCTATAAGCCCAGAGGAAACCTGACTAACATTGTTTTTGTTTGTTTGATTTGATTCTTTACGTCCCCTCAACAATCTTTTAGTTAAACAGGGACGGGTCTTCCTGGGTTGAACCAGTACTAAGCTAGGATAAATGTGTCTTACTAAAGGACCACAATGCAGTGACACCGGTGAGGCTCGAACGCGCGGCCTCTCGGTCTGGAGTCAAGCACTCTACCACTGAGCCACTGTGCTCCCAAGACTAACATTGTCATCAATATAGAATTATCTTACCAAATACTGTAAGAGCTCTCCTTGTAGCTATAGTTGATAATATGGCATTACTTCAGAGATAATCTGCTATAAGGCCTGAGGAAACCTGACCAACATTGCCATCAATATAGAATTATCTTACCAAATACTGTTAGCGCTCTCCTTGTAGCTTGAGTTGATAATATGGCATTACTTCTGAGATAATCTGCAATATCAGTGAGGAAACCTGACCAATATTGCCATCAATGTAGAATTATCTTACCAAATACTGTAAGTGCTCTCCTTGTAGCTAGAGTTGATAATATGGCATTATAATATGGCATTACTTCTGAGATCATCTGCTATAAGCCCTAAGAAATCCTGACCAATATTACCATCAATATAGAATTATCTTAACAAATACTGTAAGGGCCCTTCTTGTAGCTATAGTTGATAATATGGCATTACTTCTGAGATAATCTGCTATAAGCCCTGAGGACACCTGACAGACATTCTCATCAATATATAATTAACTTACCAAATACTGTAAGAGCCCTTCTTGTAGCTAGAGTTGATAATATGGTATTACTTCTGGGATAATCTGCTATTAGCCCTGAGGAAACCTGACCAAAATTGCCATCAATATATAATTATCTTACCAAATACTGTAAGAGCCCTTCTTGTAGCTAGAGTTGATAATAGTGCATTACTTTAGAGATAATCTGCTATAAGCCCTGATGAAACCTGACCAACATTGCCAACACTATAGAACTATCTTACCAAATACTGTAAGGGCTCTCCTTGTAGCTATAGTTGATAATATGGCATTACTTCTGAGATAATCTGCTATAAGCCCTGAGGACACCTGACAGACATTCTCATCAAAATATAATTATCTTACCAAATACTGTAAAAGCCCTTCTTGTAGCTAGAGTTGATAATATGGCATTACTTCTGAGATAATCTGCTATTAGCCCTGAGGAAACCTGACCAAAATTGCCATCAATATATAATTATCTTACCAAATACTGTAAGAGCTCTTCTTGTAGCTAGAGTTTTTGTTTGTTTGTTTTTGTTGCTTTACGTCCCATGTCAACAGCTATGGTCATTGCAGGACGGTCAGTTCACTTAACCACACTTTTTCCTGGGCAGGCTTGAGCAAGCGGTTAACCAGTAATTTGTGCACATACTTTCGCTTGTAACTGACAACAACCCTTCTTGAATAAATCAGTGGAAGGGAGGAGAATGACCGTAGAAATTATTTCATGATCAATCTCCACGAAAGTATGGTACCGGGCCTGGATCGAACTCGCGACCCCTGGATCTGCAGTCAGACACGCATCTGTAGCCAGACACGTTATAGACTGCGCTACGCGGCCCGGTGTAGCTAGAGTTGATAATATGGCATTACTTCTGAGATAATCTTCTATAAGCCCTGAGGACACCTGACAAATATATAATTATCTTACCAAATACTGTAAAAGCCCTTCTTGTAGCTAGAGTTGATAATATGGCATTACTTCTGAGATAATCTGCTACTAGCCCTGAGGAAACCTGACCAAAATTGCCATCAATATATAATACTGTAAGAGCTCTTCTTGTAGCTAGAGTTTTTGTTTGTTTGTTTTTGTTGCTTTACGTCCCATGTCAACAGCTATGGTCATTGCAGGACGGTCAGTTCACTTAACCACACTTTTTCCTGGGCAGGCTTGAGCAAGCGGTTAACCAGTAATTTGTGCACATACTTTCGCTTGTAACTGACAACAACCCTTCTTGAATAAATCAGTGGAAGGGAGGAGAATGACCGTAGAAATTATTTCATGATCAATCTCCACGAAAGTATGGTACCGGGCCGGGATCGAACTCGCGACCCCTGAATCTGCAGTCAGACACGCATCTGTAGCCAGACACATTATCGACTGCGCTACGCGGCCCGGTGTAGCTAGAGTTGATAATATGGCATTACTTCTGAGATAATCTGCTATAAGCCCTGAGGACACCGGGCCAACTTTGCCATCAATATAGAATTATCTTACCAAATACTGTTAGAGCTCTTCTTGTAGCTAGAGTTGATAATATGGCATTACTTCTGAGATAATCTGCTAAAGGCCCTGAGGAAACCTGACCAATATTGCCATCAATTTAGAATTATCTTACCAAATACTGTAAGTGCTCTCCTTGTAGCTAGAGTTGATAATATGGCATTACTTCTGAGATTATCTGCTATAAGCCCTGAGGAAACCTGACCAACATTGCCATCAATATAGAAATATCTTACAACAAACTGTTAGGGCTCTCCTTGTAGCTAGAGTTGATAATATGGCATTACTTCTGAGATAATCTGCTATAAGCCTGGGGACACCGGACCAACATTGTCATCAATATAGAATCATTTTACCAATTGCTGTAAGGGCGCTTCTTGAAGCTAGAGTTGATAATATGACATTACTTCTGAGATAATCTGCTATAAGTCTGGGGACACCGGACCAGCATTGTCATTGATATAGAATTATCTTACTAAATACTGTAAGGTCTCTCCTTGTAGCTATAGTTGATATTATGACATTACTTCTGAGATAATCTGCTATAAGCCTGGCGACACCGGACCAACATTGTCATTGATATAGAATTATCTTACTAAATACTGTAAGGTCACTCCTTATAGCTAGAGTTGATATTATGACATTACTTCTGAGATTATCTGCTATAAGCCCAGAGGAAACCTGACTAACATTGTTTTTGTTTGTTTGATTTGATTCTTTACGTCCCCTCAACAATCTTCAGGTAAACAGGGACGGGTCTTCCTGGGTTGAACCAGTACTAAGCTAGGATAAATGTGTCTTACTCAAGGACCACAATGCAGTGACGCCGGTGAGATTCGAACCTGCGACCTCTCTGTCTTGAGTCAAGCACTCTACCACTGATCCACTGTGCTCCCAAGACTAACATTGCCATCAATATAGAATTATCTTACCAAATACTGTAAGCACTCTCCTTGTAGCTATGGTTGATAATATGGCATTACTTCTGAGATAATCTGCTATAAGCCCTGAGGAAACCTGACCAATATAACAACCGAGGTATGGAAGAGCAGAGAGAAACCCATTCTGAAATGATCAAACAAGTTTCTGAAAGGATTAACCCTTTCCTTCATGAATACACTAAAAAAAATTTCTAATTGGTCATCTCCTTTTTATTCAATTATTCAACGATAAAGTCTAACAATTAAAAAAAACAATATATCAATCATTAATTTGGTAAACAGGTTGTTAGGGCCTTAGAATTATATATACAAAATTTCAAGGTTATATCTTTCATACTGTTTACAAAAATCAAATATTAAGGATGACCAATTAGCAGAGATGACCCATTAGAACTTTTGCTCAGTGTATTCATGTTAGGCTCCACCCACTATGAATAATTATACAAATAAACATACATGTTGGTACACAGAACAAAGACATTACTTGTCAGGTCCACTGGTGAAGGATCAGACATATCATATTTGGATAAGCAAATAGAGTAGACTCTGGTCAGACAGCTCTTACAAGAGCTGCCTGATCTGGGTCTGCTCTGTTTGCGAACTTTGAGTCAAAAGGTGTCTCTATGAGGTAAATGGTTAAACATGTACAGTTTATATTCAAACACTTTTCTCATTTTGTTCCGAAATAAAATATTGATTATTGAGGCTGGCAAACAGGGAAGACCCTAAACAGACTGCCTGTTCAGCAGCAGTCTGATCTGGGTGTGCGCTGTTTGTTTAGGCTTCTTTGACAGGTAACTAGCATAGCTCCAGATAAGGCTGCGTATTGCGTATTTACGCAATTTCGTGGACCTGAAAACGCAATAAAATTAATTTCTGTGCGTACAAAAACGAAATAAAAATCCTTGATACTCAATTCCGAACTTTTTCGTAGCGTATGACGCTATTGTATTCTGTTTGCGATTGTCGTTTTTCGCATCACAAGCTGCTGTTGGGTACAAATTTATACACGGCGTCGCGCTGAATCTAGTTTATTAAATTGTAAACCAGTCCAGGAACATTCTTATCGCTGTTTAGCTATACCCAATATTTTCACGATTACGACATTAGTCTCGCTTAACAATAACAATGGCGTAATGTGGGCGAAAAAGCCCCAGAGAAATTGAATGATATCATATCGTAACTTACTCTAATACCGCGTTGGTGGATCGAAGAATCAAAGATGACTTGATAGATACGTTGGATTTTCGAAGTAAGTTGGAAGTAGCGATCTCAGATATACTAATATTGCCAATGTGCTTTCTGAAAGTGAAACCGAAAGCAAGGAAAAAGTCAGGAGAAACAAGGTCCGGTTTCATTGCTAATTTGCTTTCAGGTGGATACCCAATACAAAAACTTAAAATACCCAATTTAAAAATTGAAATACCCCATTAAATCAAAAAGAGGTGGGTAAATACCCAATTGCCTCCAATCCTTATCTGGAGCTATGAACTAGTGTTCAAAATTTTAGAAAATTTATCAAAGCACAGGCTCCTAGCTAAGAGAATGAATATAATAATGACATTGTGTGACATACATGTCCAAAATGCATAAAACACAAACTTTAAAATTAGGAAGCCTTATGGGAGCTAAACATATTTTGTGTTTGAGTCCAAGGCAACGATTTGGAACCATTAAAATGCATTTAACCCCCCAAGTGGCCTCGGCCGCTGTCAATTCTAAGGCAATGGTTCTGTTGTTATTAGTTCATTGTATATTGTTGCTCCCATTGTTTGTGGGAGTTCTGTGTTTGGTCCTTGTTTTGTTATGCAGTACTTACGTGTCCTATCTAGTTTTGCAATCATCTTGATGGAGATGAGAGAGCTGGTTGCTTTACTTTATTTGTCTTCCTGTTGTGACTATTAGTGTTCTGACTGTTAGTGTTCTGTGTCTCTTCCTCATGGTTCTATGGGTGGGTCTGCAATGTGTGATTGTGATATTTGCTGATCACACTCACTTACTTTTTTATTTCACATATTGCTAATAACAATGCCCAACAATTTCTCACATCAATGTTTACTTAGATCAACTGAATGTTCTATTTCATAACTTTCTTAAGATCAGAAAATAATCGAAATGAAATTCCATTTTGTGGATTTAATGGATGTGTTAACACAAGCAAATCATTTACTCACACGCTGAATAAAGCCTATATGGCTCTTTGTTCATTTTAGAGTGTTAAACAGTGATTAAGATACTCAAAATATGGGGGTAAAATACTCATTAAATTTCATTTGAGGGATTAAAATAGTTAGTGCTTCAGTTCCATTTACTTTGTAATAATAAAATTGTTGATACCCAAGATAGCCAAGCAGATTGTGACCATTGGACGCAAGATCAAAAGCAGTTGGATTTCAGCAATTTAGGCAAAATTTAAGCCAGTTCAATAGTAAAGAGAGTTTAAACCACTTGAATATCAGTCGTTGTTCATTGAATGTTTTCAAATCACAACTGCTATAAATAATAAAGTTAGGGTTTTTCAAGAGCCGTTGTTCATGACAACAGCTGAAATCAGAACAAGGCTGCTATAAATGATGAGTTACATTTTCTCCCAAAATGAGAATCAATAGATTGCATGGTGCTGTTGGGTAAAAAAAGCACCTGCCACAACTCTAGACGTCTTGTCATACAGGATCAACCATCAAACATTTAAAAATCTTAATCCTGAAACCTGTGATGCCTTGTCTTTGCAAAAATGCATTCACAAGCAGGTGCAGCAAATTTCAAAAGGCACATATATCAGATATTCGAACACACCTCGCCTATATATAGCCAATGCTATAAAATTGAGTTATATGAAACAACAAAGTAACAGTTTTGAAAGCGAGAAGAAAGCGTTCGCTAGCTGATGTCAATCAATTCAGTATATGGCTCTTAGACGGTGTAACATCATTTTGACGCTTGAAAGACAGTAAAAATACATGTAAACGTATGCAAAACAGTCCAACTATTGTAGTATTTCTTCAGTGCAATGACAGAAAGTTGGAAGAAGCTGAAGACTTCAAATGTGTTTTCATTGTTTATTGTGCGTTCAAATCTAAATAGATCAGCTCTAGTGGGTGTTTTGTTAAGTAATAATTCACTGTTTGTCAGTTGTATGAAGATAAATCATTTGTGCTGCACGCTTTTGATTTGATCTTCTTTACAACTGAAACAGTGAAATATTAATAAATAAGCCGACATATTTCTTAAATCTAGTGGTAAGTTTTACAATCTATACAATCAAGCAAAGACTTCTTAAAGGGGAGGTCTCATATGCGCCCACGCATGGATTTTCATCTAGTTTTACATGGTGAATACCTATGACCTATCAACTATAAAAATGCATTTATTTATTTCAATAGTGCATTTTAGGTCTCAGGAGAGCACCTTGTTTTACTCCATTTTTTCAATGACACCTGTCTAATATTTGGTCAATTTGTAAACATCAGTTTTATCGGATCTCACCCAGTTTAAGCTGGAATAGTGAAAGGACTCAATATGTATTGTTTTGATACTATTTTGGCCCATAAAAACATGCACACATTTTTTTAACAAAATCTTAAAGTAAAAATTTTCCAAAAAAATATAATTGAAATTCACATGTATGCCAAATTGCGTCTACAATTTCTATATGTTCCTGTCCTTGTCAACCTATGATACTACCTATAAAATTTGCCTCACATGTCTTCTGTATACTGAGAAAGTTTCGAGATTTTTTGAAACCGGTAACAGTGCAGGAAAACACATTATATACATGTAGGTCATTTTTGACATTTATCATAATTTAATGTTTGAGGCTAGTTCTGTTCTAGAACCATGTAATTTTGCAATTTTATTATTAAAAATATTATAAACATCGATAATAAAAAGCAATGCGTGTACAAATGCATATTTAATTTGACATTGAAACAAATCTGAGACTTGTGTAGCTTTAACAATCAGTAAGAGTAACACACAAAAAGTCTGCAACATTCAAACTTCTCAAAATCAAGTTGAAACACATCAATTAATGGATTCAGAACTATGAACTCTTAACAGAATGTGTCTAAAATGTATTTTGATTTGTATTTATATACCAATGTTTTAATTGACGGTTCAGTCTCAAATAGTGCTAGACAAGGCAAGGCATTTGATCGCTTTTTTTTCATTTATTTTGACCCTTTGTAAACTTATATGTGATGTCATATATGTAACTGACATCCATTCTACCTACAATGGCATGTGTCTCTAACCTTTTTAATTATTCTTGTATTATCCTTGTTTAATATGATATTAAGTTGTTATGCATGATTTTCCCCTAAAATGCCAATGTGTTTGGAATTGCCTAGGGTGTAGCTTTTTATTTTAATACCAGGTACTTGTTGGGATTCTTTATGTACCATTGGCTGACTGTTGCACAGGCATTTAATATCTGGCAAATGTTATGACTGTTTTGAATTCATCATTTTGTCAATTCATTGAATACCAAGATGCACATGCAAATTTATTAACTGAAAGCACTGACTTTATTTTAAACTCTGTTTGCAATTTTACTACTTTTTGGAAAGAGTTGCACATAGGTTCTACTTTCCTAGTGTTCTCCTAGTATTATATATATTTGTAGTTTTAGTCTCGGGTTGAATATTGGCTTCAAGTTTTGATTGATTGCCAATTCGGTTGCAAGGACAAGACTTTGGTCAGATTACCTTAGTTCCCGATCATTGTGAATTCTTCTTATACGGTCATACCTTTTTTGCAATTATGCTTGTTTATATATTCAATAAGTTCTGTATTCGTAGTTTTATGCTTAACAATTTCTGGAGTTTCCATGTTGTATTTTCAAAACTGGTTCCTCAATCAAGTAAATGGCAATTTAATCAGGGAATCAGTTATCCTTTGAGCGATCAGATTGTACTAGATGAAACTTTAAGAAGATAGTGTGGACATTAATTTTCCATCCCATTTGATTCTTTGACTTTCTACAGAATTTGGAATATGATTGTAGGCACCTATGATTGTAGAGTTTGGTACATGTACTCTTTAAATATTTCAGTATTTTGTGGTAGAAAATAATAAAGCAATATATAACGCAACTACATAAAATGGTTGAATACTGTATTTTGGCATTATATTAAAGTGAATAACAAAATAAAACCATATTGTGAAGATTAATGAAATTAACTACTTCAAGAGGAGTTCGACAGGGTGAAATTCTCTCTATGTGGTCAGTATTGGATTAAGGATGACAGCTTTGAAAACATTAAAGATTCTGTCTTGCTCACGCAGGAAAGAATGCAACATGTTTTAAAGTATGAAAAAATGCAGACTGTGGTATATGATTATATAAGGTTGTAATATTTATTAAATATTTATTTTATCATGTTGGTGATCAAGAAATGATGAAACAAACTATTCCCGGACACAAATGAAATGAATGAATTATGGAGAATGACTTTCTATTAGAGTGAATCTGGTATTGAAACCGTATTATGAAGATTATCAAAGTTTACTATTCTATGAGGAGTTGGACAAGGTGAAGTTCTCCCTAAGTGATCAGTATTTATGTTATTATAAAGTTTTAACAATATTGGATATTCCATCTTTCTTATAGAAGAAAGCAAACACAAAAAACTTGCTTTTAAACTAACCAAACACTTAAATTCATTAACTACAATCATTTTTTTACATTTCTGAGAACTTGGATTTGTAACATTCAAAGTTCTAGGACAACATGTTACCGGTCTTTGATTTTCTTGAAAATTTTAGCATTACATCTATATATGTATAGCCTAATTTGAGAGTAAATTCATAGGTTGACAAGAACTGGAACACGCCTAATTTTAAAACATAATTGTTAAAAAAATATTATGAAGCTGAAATTTAGGCACAATTCCAAACAAAATCATATTTTTCTGAATTTAACTTTACAGAAACTGATTTTTGTTTTATGCATATCTAATCAGTGATGATCTTAGATATTTTTAAAAGTAATTAGAACACACTATATGAAACTATAAGAGCTATGGGCGGCTTAAACTGAAGGTACCCCCATAAGCAGATGCCCGATTACATAACATGTCATTTTTTGACCATTTAAATAGGTAAGTGGGAAACTATATCACAAATAGAATAGATATATGTGAGGCAATCATTATGCATAATGTTATAAAAATCCATGCGTGGGCAGAACCCTATGTAAATTTTCTATAGGGTGAGACCTCCCCTTTAAAGAAGTTTAATAGCAAAAGGCTCCATCACTGCTTCTTTCTTGTTTTATTTGTTATTGATTGTCAATCACTCAGTGTCAACTGAGAATGTTTGAGATTAAATTCAAATGAAAGTTTACCCAATTTCTTAGTGTGTTTAACATTGCAAAAAAGTTTGTCAGTTGGGAACTCAGTAAAACTTGCATGGAACAACTTTTGTTGATGCCCTAGGTCCCAGGGACTCAGCAAAAAATCAAACACTCCATATCTGTTAGTACTTACAGTTTTAATATCAAATTTGAGGACATTTTTGAGGTAGCTAGGTAGACATGTCAACATCGTGTAGAAGCCCCAGTTGTTAGAGGTATGGGCCACACAGATGGACCAGACAGCTGGTGACTTCACTATAGATTTCCATGGTACGGACAAGTCCTAAAACAAGAATGACAATATCACATAGTTTAGAAGCCCGAGTGTTGGAGGTGTGGGCCACACACATGGACCAGACAGCTGGTGACTTCACTATAGATTTCAATGGGATGGACAAGTCCTAAAACAAGAATGACAATATCAAATAGTTCAGAAGCCCCAGTTGTTAGAAGTGTGGGCCACACAGATGGACCAGACAGCCGGTGACTTCACTATAGTTTTCCATGGGACTGACAAGTCCTAAAACAAGAATGACAATATCACATAGTTTAGAAGCCCCAGTTGTTATAGGTGTGGGCCACACAGATGGACCACACAGCTGGTGACTTCACTATAGAGTTCCATGGTACGGACAAGTCCTAAAACAAGAATGACTATATCACATAGTTTAGAAGCCCCAGTTGTTATAGGCGTGGGCCACACAGATGGACCAGACCACTGGTGACTTAACTTTAGATTTCCATGGTACGGACAAGTCCTAAAACAAGGATGACTATATCACATAGTTTAGAAGCCCCAGTTGTTATAGGTGTGGGCCACACAGATGTATCAGACAGCTGGTGACTTCACTATAGATTTCCATGGTACGGACAAGTCCTAAAACAAGAATGACAATATCACATAGTTTAGAAGCCCCAGTTGTTGGAGGTGTGGGCCACACAGATGTATCAGACAGCTGGTGACTTCACTATAGATTTCCATGGTACGGACAAGTCCTAAAACAAGAATGACAACATCACTGGTTAAAAACGGAAATTTTGAAAAAAGTCAGCTGACATCAAGAAAAGCATGAAAAATTATATAGCATTTTTGTTTGTTTGAATTGTTGCTTTACGTCCCAGTCAGCAGCTATGGTCATGTTGGAACGGTCAGTTCACCTAGCCACAATTGAACAAGGGGTTAACCAGTTCTTCGTGCTCATACTTTCGCCAGTAACTGACAACAACTCTTCTTGAATGAATCAGCGGAAGGGAGGAAAATGACCATAGAAATGTTTTCATGATCAATCTTCACAAAAGTATGGGACCAGGCCGGGATCGAACCCGCGACCCCTGGAGCTGCAGTCAGACACACACCTGTAGCCAGACACTTTACCGACTGCGCTACACATGAAAAGAGTTAAATACATGTATGATTCGTCTGTAATTATACAGACTATTTCTGGTCTTTTGGGGTTCATGGGGGATTCAGGCACGTTGCCTTAAGTTAAAAGAGTGTGCAACAAAAAATAATTTTCTTATTTATCATCCAAAACATATGTTGTGGGTACTCAGAAGAAGCCTCTCAATAAGACGGTACTTTTGAGCACCCAAATCATATGTTAACCCTTAAAGCGCCAAGAAAAAATGCATCTGAAAATGTCATCAGCTGAAGTCGTCTGCTGCAAAAAATTGCCCAACATTACTGACAAATTAAGTATAGAAGCAAACAGTGTAGACCCAGAACAGACTGCTCCTATAGGAGCAGTCTGATCTGGGTCCACACTGTTTGCCATAGAGGCTTCTTAAACATTTCAGCAGACGAGAAAAGCAGACATCTTTTGTTGCGATTGGCGCATTAAGGGCTAAAACAATGGGTAAGAAAATACAAGAGAATCAGGTACAAGAGAATCTGGACCCAAACCACTTTACACTCTTATAGTCTTCCTGAAAGAATTTTTATATAAAGTGATGACAACAGCAGCATGGAAATTACCCAGCACACAATATTCAGTTTTATTTACTGTTGAGTCCCTATCTTTGCTTTATCTCCTTGTTATATCTTGAATTATATGTTCTAGGAGATGATGCATTGATAAGTTAGGGGTCTTTCATGCAAACCAAATACCTATGTGTCTCCATCCACATCTGAATTGAGGGTGAGTTTGGTGCCGTAAAACTGGTTTAAGTCCTCCAGTAAAATATTTCACAAACCTTCACAAGGCGGTACTTCTTTTTTTGATCTTTTATGATTTTTCCGTCTTGTGTTTGCTATGCCTTTGTGTGCGTCTGTTTTTATGTGACTTGTGGTCACCTGCTTGGGAAGGGATGACCTCTTGGCTCTCGTTTGTGGTGTCTAACTGTTAGTTGTCACTTTCTCATTTGTATCCTGGGTCAGGTGTGGTACTTGATTGTATCGATTCCTGATCATTGCACCCTTACTTACTTTAATAAAAGTCGTCTGCTTTTCTCGTCTACTGAAATGTTTAAGAAGCCTCTATGGCAAACAGTGTGGACCCAGATAGGAGCAATCTGTTCTGGGTCCACCCTGTTTGCTTCTATACTTAATTCGTCAGTTTTTTGCTGCAGATGACTTCAGCAGACAACATATGGAGATGCATTTTTTTTCTTGGCGCTTTAAGGGTTAACCCTTTTGCATTTGGGAAACCCCTAAATGAATATTTTTGTAAACAGTGATGACCCAGATGAAATGCAGCACAATTGCATTTAGGAAACCCCAAAACGAGTATTTTTATCTGATGACCCAGATGAAATGCAGCATAATTGCATTATGCTGCTATTCATCTGGGTCTACACTATTAGTAATGGTAAAAAAGATCTTCAGACAAAAAATACAATATTTTATTGAAAATTAAAATTATAACCTGATATCCCTGGATATGTACAATGGGCTATCCCAAGTTTATTGCATCAAACCAGCAGGAAGAATCCATTAGTATACAAAGGGTTACCTCTTTTCTTCCAACTGTTGATTCTATATATTCTTTCTCTTCTTTGGAAATACGAGGGTCAACCGCAGGTGTCTGGTGTATGAGGAGTGTCCAAAATAAAAACCAAATACAAGCAATACCACCTGAAACACAAATAAAACCAAATACAAACTATGCCACCTGAAACACAAATAAAACCAAATACAAACTATGCCACCTGAAACACAAATACAACCAAATACAAGCAATATCTAAATCATGCCTACCAATACATCTCCTTCATAACAAATATATAGCAATGATATGGTAAGAATTATTCATGATTGTTAGGGTGGGATAGAAAAAAATCCATCCCGAGGATACCGAATGCCATCACGAGGCTTGCCAATGATCACGAGTTACGGATTTTTCTATCCCATCCTTACACAAATAATTGATTCTTTTTCTTGCTCACAATTAAAAACCACATTTTTATATTTTAAGAAATGGCTTCCAGAAGTTCTCGAATATACTGAGATGCCACATAACATGATAACTTCACTTTAACATAACAATGACGTCACTCATCTATTGACGTGCGGCTGTTAATTTTTCATCCTTCCCACAGGTTGGTACTGGGTATGTGAGATTAAGAGTATCCTTCATATGTATTGTTGTGGGACAAAAAAATCCCACCCGAGGACCAGAATAATTTGTCAGAAACAAGGCTCTGACGAGTTTCTGACGAAATTATTCAGATGGATGGTGGGATTTTCTTGTCCCACAACAATACATCATGATGGATTCTTTTTCTCGCCCACTTTGTGACTTTTTGAGGTTTGATATGAATTCTGTCAGTTCCACATAATTTTTTAGATTTTTTGCGTTTGTTCCAATCTAAAAAATAAGTTCATCAACAAATTTTCCAGATGCAGAAATGGGTGTAAGGTAAATGTTCTAAAATTACGAACACTAAAAAATAATTATTTTTTTCGCTGTTCGTAATTTTAGGAATTACGTTTATGGGAAAATGCCAGTGTTCGAAATTTTAGAATGTGGACTTTATCAGGAGAAAAACGGTATATATACATGTCAAAATTGTGGTAGAAACATGTTGAAAACACGGCGATATGATTCTGCGCTATCTACTCATTTTTCTTTTCTTCAATCTTATTAAAACCGCCACTAAATTCATGCGGACTGAGTCAGTAAAATGTCCAGCGCGTGCGGTATTCGCCAAGTCGAGAGCCAGGCACATGCATATTATGTCACTCAATTTACTTACAAGTCATTAAAGTCCACTGATTTAAACTATTCGATAAACCGGGTCTCCTATGTTCACTCGCCTCGGACTGCCGATGAATCACTACACTATTTCGTTTTTCCTTCAGAAGACCAAAACGGCCGACTTCGAATTCCAGTTAATATTGTACTCAAGAATTGAAACCGCTAGACATCTCGTACGATCAGATTTTTAGCAAAGATCTACACAAACTTTGAGTTCCCAGAGTAAAAAAACAACAACAAAAAACTGGCGAAATTCAAAAAGAACACACGCATCTCTCTCTCTCTCTCTCTCTCTCTCTCTCTCTCTCTCTCTCTCTCTCTCTCTCTCTCTCTCTCTCTACTTGTGGATCCGCCGATGGGATGTGTTTACTTTGATGTGCAGGCACCAGTCTCTCTATCTCTCTCTACATTTGCAAACACGGTTTGGATCCAGATCAGACCCGAATGGCATTCAGAATAGAATGTTTCGTCAATTTAAAAAATGTGTGCATACGCAAAGCGTTACATGTAATACTGTGGAATGTCCTACTTTACCGTACAAAAGCCGATGCGCATGATAAGTTTGGGTTTTGGGTCCTGCAACAAGATTGATTGACTGACCCAAACATTGCGTTAACCAAGATTCGTGTGCAAACACCGTGCAGTCTCTCTCTCTCTCTCTCTCTCTCTCTCTATCTACTTTTACGACCTGCTATCAAAGTTTGGTTCCAGAAGATCGTCCGACGTGCCTGATCACGAGCAAATATGCATACCAAGAGTTATAATCTAGTCCGACTTTGCGTCCGATGATCACCACACGCCAGACAAGTACCGTAATTCTTTCAGATGCATGCCATGGGCGGATCCAGAGGGGGGTCCGGACCCCCCTGAAAAATCACAAAAATATAGGGTTTCCTGGCAACATTGATCCGGATCCCCTAAAAATCACAAAGCTACTAAGCCAGCATTCAATGGTGGACCATTATCGACAATGCCGTTTCGCTGATGGGCCGATGGTGGTCCATTTTTAGTGGCATTTCGGTCCTCTCTCACTACCCCCTCTGACAAAATGTTCTGGATCCGCGCATGCATGCAGAGCGTATGAACCGGCTCGATTGAAAATAAGCTGTCGACGGACATAATTCATGCGCGGATCCAGAAGGGATCCAACTTTGACAACGTTTGTTTTTAAAGTTGATGAGGGGAGGGAGGAGCCAAGTCCCACTTTAAGCGGGCCATCGTCGGCCCGCCAGTGAAACGCCATTAAATGGCGTTTCGCTGGCACGCTGATAAATGCCCAACTTCGCAGCTGCGATTTTCAGGTGATCTGGACCTGCATTGCTAGAAAACCCTATATTTTTGTGATTTTTCAGGGGGGTCCGGCCCTGGATCCGCATGTCATAAAATGTACCCTATGACACGCACATGTAATTTCACGATATTTTGGTACTTAAAACGTGCGACAAAGACTCAGACGAGCCTGCGCAAGTGTGCATTTTCAATACAGCATTGACGGCTCAGGAATGTCAAGCATCACCGCTTTTATGTTGAATGGATTAATTTTGTGTCTAACAACTCAAACCACAACTTGGAAAAAAGGCCCTTTTGTATACAAGTTTGTATAAGCAAACTTACTTAGCAAATTTACTCAGTTGTTTAACGCTGTGGTTTGCATGGCTTTTTTAAAGTAACAACATCTGCTGTTACTTGCAAAGTTCAATTTTGACGACCATGCAGCGTATGACCAGTGACCTATATATATAGGTCACTGGTATGACCTAAGTTCTTCAACATAGATGTGCGCTTTCTCGCGGTAATTGTAACTCCTAATCCTTGCCCGAGGCATGTCTGTTTAATGTCTGTGACAATTTACCGACAAAGGAAATCCATGTTAATGACCATTGCTGAAGAGATGTTTCTTAAAGGTAAAAATTTCGCCAATGAAGGGTTTTAAAAAATATTTGAACACTTTGCAGGTAGCCTGCTCTGTTTTCCGTCGATAGATGCATAGACAGCCTATACCAATAACATGCATGAACTTTGTCACGTACTACATGTAGGAAAGTCCGTGCTTTTAATGCCCTCTTGCCTTTGATCTTATCTGAAAGCATGTAGACAAAAAGTATAGTCTTGCGCTCGGCATGCGAAAAAGAACGTCACATGCCAGATTACCCATTTAAGTGATATGGAACCCTCCAAATGTCACGCGCTGTACGTTAAAAGTAAACCGAACACAGATGGGACAAACAGATAAACGGACACCGATTTTCCGCCGAAAATAACTTGTGTTCGTAATTTTAGAAATTCACTTTTCCAAAAAAGGTCAGTGTTGGATTTTTTAGGATGTTTTAAAAATTATTTTCGGCGATAATTTTAGGTGTTCGTAATTTTAGAGTGTTCGAAATTTTAGAACATTTACCGTAAACAGAGTTTACCACCTAAAAACGGAAGCGAAATACCATTTCGAGCATCGGCTTTGTTTTTATTGGGGTTTGAAACTAACGTTGGTATCAGTATCTATTGACAAAGACGTTGTGGCGCCAAACTGTGTCAATAATGTGCGTCACATTGTTGTTGCATTTTAGTGACGTCAGAAATGTTTTTGACGTCATTCAACAATGCAAAAATAGCAGACGCACTAAATATTGTGGTTTTGATATTTCTATAAAATATTTAGGTGAAAATTGCTCTGAAAACAGCCTAAATTGTTATAATTTGAAGTCAGGGGATGGGATAAGCAGGTCATGTGGATGGGATAAGCAGGTCACGTGGATGGGATAAGGAAATTGTGCACGTCGTTTTGCCTATGGAACAGCTTGTCTTGAGCGAAAAGTGGGCTAGAAAGATATTTCTCATATGAGTAAAAATAGCGGAAACCAGCATGATCTGGTGTGCAAGAAATAACTTTCTCATTCTTTGGAACAGGTCTCTCTTCTTCACAACAAAGTATTGATTTAATGCTATGAATGAAATTGATTGGTGGGTAAGTAAATACAAGAAATATACAAAAGTTCAAGCTTAATTTAAAACCCCAAAATTCTGAATAAACATGTCATTTAAGATTTTTCTGTTTTAACCTCTGGTGGGCATTTTGTTCAGCAGAGCAGACTCGGGTGAGCTACGAGTAAAAAGAGAAATTAAAGTGCCCCCATCCCACCAATCCCCATAAGACTGAGGATTATCAAATACATGTATTGTACTTACCAAATATATAGAAGACAGATGGCCAGCCTCCGAGGAAATCAGAATCACAAAGTAAACCAGATAATGGCATAGCGAATACAGTACCTAGCTGTGCTCCTGCAATAAGAATATCAACCCATTCACTGTTTGTTTGTTTGATTTGATTCTTTACGTCCCATCAACAATCTTTCAGTTAAAAAGGGACGGATCTTCCTAGGTTGAACCAGTACTAAGCTAGGATAAATGTGTCTTGCTCAAGGACCACAGCTCAGTGACGCCCGTGAGGCTCGAACCCGCGGCCCCTCGGTCTCGAGTCAAGCACTCTACCACTGAGCCACTGCGCTCCCTAACCCATTCACTGTGATATCTATAGGTTAACTGGGGCAGCAACCCTATGATAAGTATGTTTAATCAGAAAGAGCTATATGAATCATGAATTTTGATACAAGTATCATCAAAATCGGTTGAAAAATGGGGAAGTTATGGGCATTTAACGAAATCAATATGGCCAACATTTAGTCGCCATCTTGAATATTCGATTAGTTTTCAGAATTTTTTCAACTGCTTAATTTTTAGTTATCAATACTATCACAGCATCTGTGTTTCAGCAGATATGCAGCTTTATACATAAGGAAAATGTTTTATTAAAGATAATTGCAAATAATCCATTGGTTTGCCTTTAACTTAAGCATATTTAATTAGGCTGTGTGATGTCACTAAGCCTTCAATATGGCCTCTACCATTGCAAATATTCAAATGCCCACAACTTCTACGTTTTCAACCGATTTAGATGAAGCTGGTATCAAAATTCATGGTTTATTAAGATATTTTCCATAAAATATCTACAGTAATCATCATCAGGGTTGCCGTCCCCTTTAATTAAGATAAACAAAATGTTTATATAAGTATAATTCAACCTAATAAGCGCACATGCTGAGTATTTTAACCCTTTATATACTAATGGATTCATCCTTCTGATTTGATACAATAAACTTGGGATAGTCCAATGTACATGCATGTATCTAGGGGTGTCAGGTTATAATTTTCAAAAAAAATATAGTGTTCTTTTGTCTGATTCACAGTCTGAAGATCTTTTTTACCTTAACAAACAGTGTAGACCCTGATGAAATGCAGCATTATGCTGCATTTCATCTGGGTCTTCACTGTTTGCAAAAGTACTCATTTAAGGGTTTCCAGAATACACTAAGTATTTTAAGGGTTGTTTACACTACAGTCGAACTTTGGTCGCTCGAACTCGCCTGTCTCGAACCCCATAAATAGCTACAACTCATTCGTCAGTCCCGGCAAATTCCCTATATATTTAATGTAAAAATACACCCCATGGTCAAACAATGATGGCTCGAACTCTAGAACTCAAAACACGGACCGCAGGACAATTCTTAATGTATAGCTTGGCTGACTCAAACCATAATTTACCTAACATGAATCATTCAGATGCTTGATACTAGTAAATTATTTTTCATAAGCGCTCCTCGGCAAAGATGATTTTGCGCTTGGGTAAACCTAAATTGACTTATTAATTCATTGAGCGGAATGTGTCAATTAAAGAGACTAAGTCTGCAACTATGAACATTTTTCAAAAAAAAATATTTTCTTTTTAAATCATTTGTAATAGTGGAATTAAGTTTTGTTTTCACAATAAATCTGTTCACTAAAGCTGAAAACTGCACGGAAAAGTGAATTTTCTTATAAAAACAGGTGTGTGTTTCTGTTATTGGTAATTATTTGCGTCCCTCCAATAATTATAAACAGGTAATTTTAACTAAATGTTGTTGTTCTGATACTGATAATTTGTTAAGATTTACGAAATTGCTAAAATGTATACCTGAATTTTAGTTTGTTTACTGTGTTCTTGAAAAATAGAAACATTAGTTCTAAAATTAAAAGATCACAAGTTACAGACTATGCAGCTTTAAGCAATTAGCGGCAATTTATTAGATCAAAGCTTTGAGTTGTAGTGTAATTGAGTTCTCACTTGTCACCTGGCAACAAATGTTTTGTTATCAACAGTTCGCAGTTTGATTCAGAGTACAGTCTGGTCAGAGTCTTGTGTGGGGGCATAGGTTCTTAATTCCTGCTTAACATCTAAAAGCTCATGAGATGACTAGACAACTATATCGTGATAGCAGATGGGATAGCAAATGCATTGATCAGCATGTGCATATGCACATGCTGATCAAGGTATTTACTTTCCGCAGATGAAAATTGCAGCATAAGTCGTCTAGCGTGCAAAGGGGTAAATTGACATAAATAACAGATGTCACGTGCACTTAGCAACTTCGATCGATAAAAATGTGGTGTCCATGGTAAACATAAAGTACATGAGGACTCCCTTGAAAATTGTCAGACCAGGTATGCGCATGCTGATCAAGGTATTTACTTTCCGCAGATGAAAATTGCAGCATGTGTCGTCTAGCATGCAAAGGGGTAAATTGACATAAATAACAGATGTCACATGCACTTAGCAACTTTGATAGATAAAAATGTGGTGTCCATGGTAAACATAAAGTACATGTGGACTCCCTTGAAAATTGTCAGACCAGGTATCGCTCGAACCCATCGTGGGTCGAACTCGTACGGACGGTCCCGATGAGTTCGAGCCATCGAAGTTCGACTGTATTTACATATTCAAAGCAAGCCTTTGATGAATCTTGAGATTTTTTCAACCGTTTATAACCTCATGAAAGACATAAATATGATTGACATGCCTATGCAATTCGCTTTGAACATCAAATTCATTCACCAGAAGTCACAGATACTGTTATTGTGATTGACAGCAAGCCACACCTGACTCGCACATGCAAAACAAATCTCTTGTTTTCTATATTGGCTGTCTGTGTCACATTGGCTGTTTAGATTTTCCGTTTTACGCTCGAACAAAACAGTTACTACGATTACACATTGAATACAAAACTGTTCTGCTTCCTCAATTATCAATTATTTCTATACAGTGAGCCACTTTAGTTACGCACCATTTTTTCAGGGCCCACATTTTTTGACAAAAATGCTGGAATCGAACATTCTCTATGATAATTTATTTATTGACCTTTTATCTGTTTGATGACATCGAAAAAAAAATTATGGAATCACTCATGCGAATCATTCTGCTACGTCAAAGGCAATTTTGACAAGAATGCAAAAATGCACGTGCAAGCTGAACGTCCATATTTTCTATTTTTGTTTTGCGCTAGTCATTATCCATGGTGATTGTTGTGACAGAAAAACACCAAAAACAATTATTTTATTCAAGTAAAACCCCCTTTTGCGGTCGTTGAATTTAGTAACACCGTTACTTTTTGAAGAAATGCTCGTTTTGACGTCATATTAACGTCAGTTACAATAATCAAACAGGGTTTTCTTCGCAAATTGTTTTGTTATGAGTCACTTGTTGACATAGAAGTATCAAAACACTAAACCATCTTATCATTGACACATCTTATAGCCTTGATAGTAGTGACGTCATCACTAACGTCAACACCATGACGCCAATAAATCCATTAATATTTTTACGAAAAAAAAAAGGTGGATACATGGTTGTTTAAAATGAAATTATAAAAGAAGTGTTTTGATAACTAGTTTACTCAGAATCATACGAAAATTTAACTAACTTTAAAAAAAGTACTAAAACCAACTTTTTTCAAACCTTGACCAGCTGGGAACCAAAATAGTAAAACATTAAAAAAAATGATGAAGTTCACGAACACATTCCAGTCTTAGATAGTGCCAAAAATAAATAGGCTCTTATCTCTGGCATAGCAGAAGTTCAACCCTGAAAAAAGTGCAATGTGATCTGAGTTTCATTCGAGATAATGCAATGTGAAATGGTGTTTTGAGGGTAGTGCACTTAGAGATCCATTTTCTCATTCGTTTCTAATCTGATCACAATAAAATTTCAATGGCTAATGCAAATATAGATGCGCTTTACGTTGGTAGTCTCAGAATAAAATCATCAAATTTCTTTTCCGAGTAATTTTACATTTTATAAGTGGTGCGTAACTAAAGTGGCTCACTGTATATTAGATATTTATAATAAAATGTAAATATAAGTAATAAATTCAATTTTTGGTCTCTTCATGGAATCATGAACGAATTGGGTTGCTTGCAAAGTTGAACAACTTTGCAAGCGACACTCTGTTCATGATTCCATGAACAGACCAAAAAATGAATTTATTTCTTAAATGAACTTCAAATTCGCAGTCTGATTCATTTTGGGGCTGAAAACCTGTGTGGATCCTGATCAGCTAGAGATTCCCAGTTTTCAAAAGAAGTACGGTAAATGTTCTAAATTTTTTAACACTTTTCTCATTCTGATCTCAAACAAAATTTTGGCTATCAGAGCCGGAAATCACAAAATGCTCATCAGAATAGCAAACAGGGAATACCATGATTAGACTGCTTGTCTTGGCAGTCAGGGGACAAAAATATTTAAATATTGCACTTGTCCTGCAGGGCAAGTGACTTACAATTTTCACTCGTCCTACAAACTTATGCAATTGTCCTTTAAAAGGGTATGCAATAAAGAACATTAGGGAGTAATATGACTTCCTCGAATAATTCTTTCCAAAGCACTCGTCCTAAAGCATGAGTGCTTTGGGAAGAATTACAAGTCCTTTCTAGATTTAACTCATAATTACGAGAGGACGAGTGGAATTTATGTCCCCTGGCCTTTTTGGCAGGAAACTAGTGTTCAAATTTTAGAACATCTAATCTACCATTTAGAATTTTGATAAAAGTTACATGCAGTTATGTGCACTGGTTTTAAACTGGTCTCAAAAAGCGGTCAGAACACTTGTCTCAAAAACTGGGCATTATTCTGGTCTCAAAAACTGGTAATAACACTGGTCTATATAGCACTGGACATAACATTGGTCTAAAAAAATGGTCATACACTGGTCTCAAAAACTGGTCATAACACTGATTTCAAAAACTGGTCATAACATTGGTCTCAAGCACTAGACATAACACTGGTCTCAAAAACTGGACATAAAATTGGTCTCAAGCACTGGACATAACAGTGGTCTCAAAACTGGTCATAACACTGGCCTCAAAAACTTGTCATAACTAGACATAACACTAGTCTCAAAAAATGGGCATTTCACTGGTCTCAAAAAATGGGCATAACACTGGTCTCAAAAACTGGTCATAACACTGGTCTCATAAACTTGGCATAACAATGGTCTCAAAAACTGGTCATAACACTGGTTTCAAAAACTAGTATTAATGTAGAATTTTCACAATATGTTATGTGCGTTGTCTGCCTGTTAGGGTGAATACCAGGCTTCCAGATATAAAAGTGTGGATTTTTTTTTTTGTTTCTCAACCAAACATATATTGTTGGTACTCAAAAGAAATGTCTCACCAATACGGTTCTTTTGAGCCCCCAAACAAGTATTTAAAATGATGTATATTGAAATAATCACAATTTAATGCATAAAAAGTTCACATACATGGACCTACATGTATTGCTTATTAGGATGAACAGAGCATTTTGTTGAAAGAAATTAGACTATCACTTAACCCTTTGTGAACCATTGAATGGATTCTTCCTTCTGGTTATATACAATACACTTGGGATTGTCCATTGTATAAATTGAGGGTTCACAGGTTATAATTTCCAAAAAAATATTGTTTTAATTTCTCTGAAGATTGATTTTATTTTAGCAAACAGTGCAGACCCTGATGAAACACTGCATTATGCGGCATTTCATCTGGGTCTTCACCGTTTGCCAAAATACTGGTTAAGGGGTTTCCGGTCTCCAAAGGGTTAACCCACCAAACTAGCGACGTAATATACATACCTGCATATGAGAATCCTGTCAATTTGCTTCTTTCATACAGTGGACCCCATTTACCCCACATAGCATGCATGGCTGGAAATGTTACCCCCTGAAAGATTATAAGAATCTATCATTATAGAAAAATCCGTCCTGAGGATCACTGTTTGGCATCACGAGGCTTCACAAGAGACAGATTTTTCTATCCCACCCTCACATGAATAATGCAGGCCTTTAGTTAAGAGTATGTACCAAGAAAATATTTCTCTTATTTCTCAACCAAAACATATGTTGTGGGTACTCAAAAGAACCGTCTCATTGAGATGGCTCTTTTGAGCACCCAAAACATATGTTAAAACTGATAGGTAAGAAGATATTTACAATTTTATGCTTAAAAATTTTGTTTATCTGAACCTGTGATGATGGATTTTTTTCGTGCCAATCATGAAATATCGTATTTTTATATTAATCCAAATGGTTTCTGAATATGCTGAGATGCCACATATCAGGATGATGTCACTTTAATATAACGATGACGCCACTTGTCTAAACCCCGATCTGGTGCGTCTGAAAGAATAACTCTTATCAGACAGCTTTTAATTAAGAAATGAATTCAATTTTTGGAATGTTCATGGAATCATGAATACTTCGGGTCTCTTGCAAAGTTAATGTGAAGCCCAAACTTTGCAAGAGATCCGAATTCCATGAACAGATCCAAAATTGAATTTATTGCTTATAGTTACATTTTATTATAAATATCTAAAATATAAAAAAATATTTTTAATTTAGGAATTAAACAGTTTGGGATTTAAAATACAATCACATTAATGGTTTTGTCGGAGTGTAAAACAGAAAAGCGGAACTGCCTGCATTAACACGGACAGCCAATGGAGCAAACAAGTTGCTTGTTTTGAACGTGCGACTCGGGTGTCTCTCGCTGTCGATCACAACATCAGTGTCACTTCTGGCAAATGAGTTCGATGTTCGAAGCGTATTGCATGGGCAAGTGAGCTTGGCAGCTGTCAATCAAATTTGTGTAATTCATGGAGCTATGAACGGTTGTAAAAATCTGAAGATTCATTAAAGGATTGCTTCGAAAATGTAAATATTGGTGTACAACTGAATAATATTTGGGTTATACTTTCATGTTCAGGCCATAATTTTGTACATTTAATTTCCTACAATTGCGATAGCAATTTTTTTTATAACTCTTTATCTGCTACATTGATTAGTGCTGTCTGCTGATAACCTTTGCAAACAGTATGCATCCAGATCAGGCCCTACATTGTGTCTGGGATCAGGCTTCTACTTGTTCCATCTCTGACAGTTTTCCTGAAGAATTTTTTAAAATGCTAATTTTGAAAAAAAATAGCAGACAACAAAACAAGCATGAAAATTTCCCAGGATTCAATGAGTTAAGCAACTCTAAAATTTACCGATTGAGTGAATTATTGCCCTAAAATTTAATGATTAGCAATTTTTTAAGGATAATTTTACGGAATAGTGGAATGAGCATTGCTAGTGATTAGAGAATTTTGGGGAAAATAAAATGATTAGTGAATTTTTCACTGAAAAATACCCAAATAGTGGAATGACGCAGTTTAATGGTTACCGAATTTGACAAAAAAACTCCATTTTACAGTATGCCATCTGAAATGGTAAGAAAATGCATATTTCTACCCAAAAAGAAAAGATTTTAAATACACATATTTCAATGAATTGGTCCAATTTTTATTGTAACTGTTTTTTTTTGGCCTTAAGGGGTACGTGCATTAAGGGGCTAATTTGGCCCCCTTTGGAGCCATTGCCAAAAACTGAAAATTGCTTTTAACAAATTTCTTATGATTAGTTCATTAGAAGAATGACTGAAGCGTAAAATTTCGGCACTAATTTCAATTTTACCGTTGCTATATGTACCGAAAATGGCCGACAAAATAGGCTTAAAATAGAAAAATTGTCATTTTTGACCAAATTTAAGGCCGATTTTTTTAAGAAATAGATATCAGCACAGCTAAATACCAAAAAAATCCTTTTAATAAATTGTGTGCCATGATAATTCTCATTATCTGTCAAAATATCTTTTTGGTATTTGCTTGTGCTCTATGTTAATTGCTCTGTCAAACGTCTCAAATTTGCTCAAAAATGGTCAATTTCCTATTTTCAGCCTATTATGGTGGCCATTTTTGTTACCATAGCAACCGTAAGAGTCAATCTAATATCAGACTTATAGACTTGGGTCAATTTTCTAATAAACTAATAAGAAGAATTTGGTGAAAAGTGAATTTCATTTTTTGGCCTCATAGGGGGGCCAAAATAGCCTCTTAATGCACGTAGCTCTTTTACTTGGGCATAAATTTTACTGAATAACGGTTTTTGGGCCTTAATTTTAATGATAAAAGATTTTTGGGCCTAAAATTTATTGATCAGCGATTCTTGGGCCTATTTTTTTACTCGATTACCGATTTATGGGCCTATATTTTAGCGATTATTGAATTTTGGGCCTAAATTTTACTGATTACTGAATTTTGGGCCTAAATTTTACTGATTACCGATTCCAGAGGTACCTTTTTGATACCCTCATAAATAGATCAGATCTGATCAGGTTTTCATAGCAACCTGATGGAGTTCTATAAATAGCACAGACCCTAGTCCAAGGAGTGTATACGTAGATGTTAAAAACCTCTAGTGAAGGATGGGGTCAACCATTTTATAGTTTAAGGGAACTTACAGGTAAGAGAACTCAAACTATAATGTATTTCTGTCCCTGAAGATTGTTTTTATCTTATCAAAAGGACTTTTAAAAGACTTTCCTACTGTTTTCAAGGACTGAAAACTTAACATGAATAATACTGATTTACATGTTATAATGCTAGACTGCATTACTTAAGATATTAGTATAAAATCGTGGTGCCTTTATTTGCTACACCAAACAAAGGCACCACAATTTTATACTGTCAGATTCAAGTCTCCATCCTTCTGTAAATGGTAAAATTCAAGGACTTTTCAATGCCTTTGTGTGTTTTTCAAGTACTTTTCAATGAGACGGTTCTTTTGAGCACCCAAAACATACGTTAAAATTTATGGATAAGAAAATATTTACAATTTTACGCAAAAATTTTTGTTTATCTAAACCCTATAGATGGAAATACATACCTCTCCTATTCCCTCGACTACCCTCACAGCCAGAAGAGTCCCCACACTGAGCCTCGCAGCAACTGGGGTCAGTAAGGTCAATATAGCGGTACCCAACACACCAAGGCCAAACAACCATTTCCCGCCAAACTTCTCAGCCAACCAGCCACCAGGGATTTGAGTGCATATGTACCCATAGAAGAATGAACCCAGGATGAGTCCTTGCAGATCCTTGTCCCAGGAGAATTCTCCCTCCTGTAAATAGAGGACAAAACATTTGAGCATAAAATTGTGAATATTTCTTACCCATCAGTTGTAACATTTGTTTTCGGTGCTCTAAAGAACCGTCTCATCGAGGTGGTTCTTTTGAGTACCCACAGCATATGTTTTGCTTGTTTATCTGATTTGATTCTTTACATCCCATCAACAATCTTTCAGTTATGTAGGGATGGGTCTTCCTGGGTTGAACCAGTACTAACAAAGTTGGGATTAATGTGTCTTGCTCAAGGACACAATGCAGTGATGCTGGTGAGGCTCAAACCCGCCGTCCCTTGATCTCAAGTCAAGCAATCTACCACTGCGGTCCCAACATATGTTTTGTTTGCGAAACATAGAATGAACAATAATTTTCAGGCATGTCTAAATAAACATTTTGTGCGTAAAATTGTAAATATTTTCTCACCCATAAGTTGTAACATTCAAATTGGGTATTCAAAAGAACGGTTTCACTTTGAAATTGCATACTTTGCCGTGAAGGCACTATTAGCATTTGCCATGTATATTTGACGTTGTTATGGGGGTCATTACATTAGGTTGCAAAAAATGTAAAACACTAACGTGTTATTAATTTTACTACACGGCCAGGACTTTAGTTAAGAGTGTGTAAAGAAAATCTAATTTTCTTATTTCTCAACCAAAACATGTGACCCTTCTTTTGAGCACTCAAAACATGTTAAAAATATTTATAATTTTACGCTGAAAAATGTTGTATATCTAAACCTATGTACATGGCGTTATATCACTTACAGACACAACATAATATGGGCCTCGACGCAAGAAAACCTGTTTTCAAGAAAACCTGTTTTCGAGGGTTTGCGAACAACAAAGGCGCAGACCAGCCTGCGTATCCCCGCAATCTGATCAGCGCCTTTATTATTTGCTTATTGGAATGTATAATATCAAAACTTGCTACAAGGGAATTTTAAATTTTCAAGCTAGTCTCTGTAGCTGAGGAGACTCGTCTGACTCTTGCTTTGTTGGAAACCCCTAAGAAAGGTTTTGCGCACCAAGGCCCATAGGATAATAGAAAGTAAATGTTGTTTAATGCTTAGTTCACACCAACGGTGCTTTGATGGCGCTTTAAAGCTGCGTGCAAAGCGGCACCAAAGCGTAACAAAGCTTGATTAAAGCGGCAGGGTAATAATAGATCGTGGGAAAGCTGGGAGTAAAGCGGGATATTCGGCAAGAGCGCCAAATTTTTTTTAAACTGTTTTAAAATTTTGGGCGCTCTGTCACGAATTGATTAAAGCGCCGACAGCGTATCAAAGCTTAACACAGCGTAACAAAGCTCAGCAAAGCTTGACTCAAAGCGTAGGAAAGCTTAACAGAGCTTGACTCAAAGTGTAGGAAAGCTTAACAGAGCTTGGTTCAAAGCGGGGACCCCAGTCTTCACGGTCTGTCACCACTTGACACGCTTCGTTGAGATGTCTCAAGATTTGCTACGATCTGGCATGAAGATCTGACACGAGGTCAGACGCTTTCATCAAGATCTGACATGCTTTGTTACGCTTTCATGAAGGACTCTCACGCTTTCACACGAATTGAGACGCTTTGATCAAGGATTGACACGTTTTGTTAGGCTTTGTTACGCTTGGCAAGCTTCCTCACGCTCTCTCACACTCTCCTACGCTCTTTCACGCTCTCCTCCGCCTCAAGGGCTAGGATGTAGTTATACAGCAGGGAGACAAACATCATGTCTTCTTTAGATAGATCATGCTCTGGTACATCTGGAATTTCTGGATCTTGTTGTTCTGCCATCGTGTTCTGAATCAAAGATGCAATGATTTTGTGGATCTGCTGCATCTTTATTTATAGCTCTGGATCAAAAGCGGCATGAAATCGGCGATCTCGACATTTTCCAATGCGTGACAGGGCTTAACTGAGTGTAACAATGCACAATAGAGCTTGATAATCGTATCAGAGCCTGATTTAAAGCGTCATAATCGCATCAAAGCGTAATAAAGTGTTATAAAGCTTATCAAAGCGTGATTTCAAGCGTAACATAGCCTCATCAAAGCGGGATCAAATCGTGAGGAAACGTAACAAGTCGGGCAATAATTCGTCCCCCAATTCGTATCAGAGCGTATCAGAGCTTATCAGAGCGTAACATTACTTAGGAGATTGTGATATTTTTGGAAAAGTAAACAAAAATGACGGCGCTTTGCTCGCTGATTTAAAGCGTGGCATTCGCCGTTGGTGTGAACCAGATATTAGGCTCAGGTGAGCTAAATATATTATATGAACAGTGTGCTTATACGTTTCAATACAGTTTACGGTAGATGTTCTAAAATTTCAAACACTTAAGTTGCCTGTCAAAAATGCCTTGACAAGCAGTGCAGATCCCTCACTCAGATGCAGGGTCTTTCTTCCCTGTTTGTTATTCTGACAAGCATTTTGTGAATTTCAGCCCTTTATTTGTAGTTCAGAAAGTGAAAAAGGTTTTAATTTTTTAGAACAATTACCTCAGGAGTGTGTAAATACCATGTCTGACCTAAGTCTATTATACCGGGTCCCATTTCCCTCAGGACAAGTCAGAAATTTATATTTACTTGTCCTTGGACAAGTATAAAGCAAGCTATTACCATTCTAATATTTTCATTATTACAAACTAACATGTTGTACAGAAACCAGTGTGGATCCTGATCAGCTGGCTTCTTCAAATCTGGATCTACACTGTTTTAATACAACAGAATTCATCATTTATATATCTGGTTCTGTACCGTTTTTGGAAAGAGTTTATACATGTATGTTTCAGCACAGTAAGGTATTATAAGCTGAACCAGTAAAATTTTCTTTGGACATGATATATAAAGTATGGCCATTCACTTGTCCCTGGGCAAAGTATAAGATTTGACTATATACAGTATTTCCTCACCCCTGTACCTTACCCACAGGTTAATATGTAAACAAAAATGCTCAGCGTAAAATTGTAACTATTTTCTTATCCATATCTTTTAGTATATGTTTTGTGTGCACAAAAGAACCGTCTCATTGAGACTGTTCTTTTGAGTACCCACAACATATGTTCTGGTTGAGAAATAAGAAAATTATTTTTCTGTTACACTCTTTTTGTTTGCTTGTGTGTTTTGTTGCTTTACGCCCCAAGTCAACAGCTATGGTCATGGCCGGACGGTGAGTTCACTTAACCACTCTTTTTCCTGGGCAAGCTTGAACAAGCAGTTAACCAGTACTTCGTGCACATACATAATTTGCCTGTAACTGACAACAACCCTGCAGAAGGGAGGAGAATGACCATAGAAATTATTTCATGATCAATCTCCACGAAAGTATGGGACAGGGCCAGGATCGAACTCACAACCCCTGGATCTGATTTTTGTTTATATCGCTAATAGCGCCAAATTCAAATTCCCGCTGTAACAGGCCGGAATTTCCCCCCAGTCAGTTTTTTCCCCGGGAAAAGAATGGGCCGGCCCATTCTTTCCCCAGGGGAAAAATAGGCCGGCCCATTCTTTCCCCACCCATCAGTTTTTCCCCCCCTAATAATTTCAAAAATCATAATGGAATTATTATTTCTTTGCATAAATTTAAAAAGCCGCTATTAAATTAGCGAAAGGTCTCAAAAGTACTCATACTTATTGCTGTTTGGTTGTGATTTCTAGGGGTTCCAACCATTCACTTTTACTTTCAGTCTTTTGGTTGATTGTACTCTTTCACTGTATCTGAATACTTTGGAATGACTTATGTCAAAGAGATCTTCGACTTTAAAA
The DNA here is from genome assembly GCA_964019695.1 of Loripinus fragilis. Lineage (NCBI taxonomy): Eukaryota > Metazoa > Mollusca > Bivalvia > Lucinida > Lucinidae > Loripinus > Loripinus fragilis. The sequence continues at coordinate 46,701,680 of OZ026528.1, forward strand.
CCCGTTTAGCTAACTGGTTCTTCTAAATAGGGGGTGGGGAAAGACTGGGCCAGCCCATTCTTTCCACCAACCCCTCAAAAAGGTTACTTCCTTTCTTTTTATCATTACGTTTACACAACCCTTTCACTGTATCTGAGCTCTCATGATGAATGAAATATGTCAAGGAGAAATCCAAATATAAGCATTTAACGTTACCTTGGTTGATGTACTGTTGCCTGTATTATCAAATGGGCATTCATTACTGTCATTCTTTGCCACATCACTGCTATTGACCATGGCTACCATGGCAACACTGAGGTTTACTCGGAGGCAGTATACATTGAAGAATCCAAGAAATGCCATGAACGCCACAAGGTGTCTGTAACCCCATCCTGTGAAAATAAAGTACATGTTAGCTCAGGAGTCAGTATACATTGAAGAATCGTAGAAACGCCATGAACACCACAAGGTGTCTGTAACCCCATCCTGTGAAAATAAAGTACATGTTAGCTCGGGAGTCAGTATACATTGAAGAATCGTAGAAACGCCATGAACGCCACAAGGTGTCTGTAACCCCATCCTGTGAAAATAAAGTACATTTTTAAAGCTCGGGAGTCAGTATACATTGAAGAATCCTAGAAACGCCATGAACGCCACAAGGTGCCAGTAACCCCATCCTGTGAAAATAAAGTACATGCTAGATCGGGAGTCAGTAAACATTGAAGGATCATAGCAGGGATTTTTTCAGTGTGTTCAGGGGCTGAAATCGTCCCCATTCCCAACAGAATTTAGGTGACTTTTTCCCAATTTTTCAGAATTTCATAAGAAATCCCAATATTCAGAAAAAAAAGAAGATTGGGATTTTCATTCAGTCACCACACACACAAGCTACATGGTGAAAATCTACTACCATTGCATAATAGGCCTAAAATAAAAAATTGTGTGTTTCAGGATTCCTGACCTTGCCTAATTTTTTGACCCCGACCCTAAAGTTTTTAAGCATATTTAGGGGATTTCCAAGGGATATCCCAGGACGGCCATCTTGTTTCCTCATCTTCCCCATGTAAAAACTTTTAACAAAATAAAACATATTCCCTGTTTTAAAATTTCATGTAACCTGAAACATAAATATTTTTTTGCCTTATCTCTCCTTCAATTGAATAGCAAAAGTATGTGTAATAGCTAATTCGTTTTTTATTGACCAAAAATAACATAATAGTGCACAATAACAAATTTCCCAATTTAGGGGTTTACCGTGTTAAGTTTCCAAATCTGAAAGGCCCTAAAAAATCCCTGCCTAGAAATGCCATAATTGCCAAAAAATGTACTCACTATCCTGTGAAAAGAAAGTATGTTTAAAGCTGCATTATCTGCAACTTTTGATATTTTCATTTTAAAAATAATGTTTCTATTTTTCAAGAACACAGCATAAATACTAAAATTCAGGTATACAGTTTTAAAAAATTACCTTTTTCGTAATAATTAACAAATTATTAGTGCCAAAACAACAGCATTTATGTTAAAAATCAACTGTCTAGAATTATTAGAGGGACGCAAATAATTACAAACCTGAGAAAATACACCTGTTTTTATAAGATAATTCACTTTTTCATGCAGTTTTCAGCTGTAGAAATTAGATTTATTGTGACAACATAACTGTATTCTACTTTTGCAAATGATTTAAAAAGAAATTTTTTTTTTTCGAAAAATGTTCATAGTTACAGAGTATGCAGCTTTAAGCTCTGGGTGGTAGCTTAGGCCAGAATATTTTTATTAGTTGATTTACAAACCCTCCTACTGTAATTTTCCAGAAGTAGAAAAAAATAAAATTTATATTCTAGGTTGTTTTTTTTTATTTTATCCCCCGACTCTAAATATTATTTGTTTCGTTGAAAAAAAATTATTTTTGAGGTTCTGTCTGTGTATTTTTGAGAGTGACACTTGTAGTACTGATGGTACCCAGCATGAGCCCAACACACTACGCGCCGCTGTAAAAGCTAGCTCATACAGCAAGGCTGTATGTGTGTCTTTTATACCTGTGGTACCCATTACCACTACACCCTGTTAAAACTGATTTTCCTATCCAGATTATTAGGAAAATGATAAAATATTTAAAGATTTAATACAGACTGTTGGTTTACCTTACTAGTTTTATTATTTTACTGTTTTTTCTAGAGATATTAAAAAAAAAAGCTCTGAAAATGACCAGTTAACTAGTCATTTTCAGAGCTTTTTTATTTGTTTTTTTTCGTCCCCCCAACCTATTTCTGAAAAAAAAAATCCCGTAAATCAACTAATAAAAAATTTCTGGCCTTAGTTGCACAGACTACTGCTGACCATCACTTCCATGGAAAAACTAAGAATTCAAATATGTTCTTAAAAAGGTTATCCTTTGGAAGCAAAGAATGCACCAAAGAACTGTCAAACTAGAGTGTGCAAGTTTTCTGGGCCAGACTAGCTAGTTTCGGCCATTTAGGCCTCTCAGTGACCCTCTTATAGTTTCAATGTTCCACAATGAAACCCATGATCCCAAAGGACAAGAAAATAAAAACTACACTATAGTGAAGGACAAGGAGACATTCCACTGCCACCACACAGCCCCAATCACCAGCTGTAGTGAAGTCAAATATATGATCTTAAAAAGGTTATCCTTTGGAAGCAAAGAATGCACCATTAAGAACTGAAACTAGAGTGCGCCAATTTTCTGGGCCAGACTACCGGTAGCTAGTTTTGGCCATTTAGGCCTCATCAGTGACCCTCTAATAGTTTCAATGTTCCACAATGAAACCCATGATCCCAAAAGACAAGAAAATAAAATCTACACTACAGTGAAGGGCAGGGAGACGTTCCACCGCCACCACACAGCCCAAATCACCAGCTGTAGTGAAGTCAAATATGTTCTTAAAAAGGTTATCCTTTGGAAGCAAAGAATGCACAATTAAGAACTGAAACTAGAGTGTGCCAATTTTCTGGGCCAGACTAGCTAGTTTCGGCCATTTAGGCCTCTCAGTGACCCTCTTATAGTTTCAATGTTCCACAATGAAATCCATGATCCCAAAGGACAAGAAAAAAGAAATCTACAAGTTTTACTCTTTGCATGCTAGGTAATTTTTCATGCCTTTGTTGTGGCCTGCTAACTTTTTCAAAGAACAAAAGTCATTGCTAGCAAGGAAAGATAGATCAAGTTAAGATCTTCTTCCAGCACATGCATATGAAATCTACATGCACTGGAAAGGTGACCTTTAATAACATCATAATCAAGACTTTAGCTAAGAGTGTGTAACAGAAAAATAACTTTCTTATTTTTTAACCAAAACATGTGTTGTGGGTACTCAAAAGAACCGTCTCAATGAGATGGTTCTTTTGAGCACCCAAACATGTGCTAAAAATTATGGGTAAGAACATATTTACAATTTTACGCTGAAAATTTTTGTTTATCTAAACCTGTAATCATAATTAAAATTCATATCTTAGTTCTTCATTGTTTATCATATGCATTCACAAAAGCAATTAACTTATTTATAGAATGTTTGAACTAATTTTGAAAAGAGCCTGGTAAAGTGCAGTTGTCCTAAAGATTACATGTTTAAGAGAGTACTTGAATGAAAAACAAAGATTTATTTAGATGTTAATCATCAATGCTTCAAACCAAGGCCAGTGTCACCTATAAAGAGGTCACAGATTTAGAAAAATGAAACTTTTCAGTGTAAAATTGTAAATATTTTCTTACCCATTATCTTAAGCATATGTTTTGGGTGCTCAAAAGAACCATCTCATTGAGACGATTCTTTTGAGTACCCACAAGTTGTGACAACATATGTTTTGGTTGAGAATAAGAAAATTATTTTTCTGTTACACTAAAGGCCTGGAGGTAAACTGACAAATTAATATTCAAATATATATGGGCCTTGACACGAGAATACCTCTCCTGTACATTCAGCCACTCCAACTAACGGCAAAACGAAAAAATTTGGTACTCATGACTATTTGATTGTATTGGGTAAACAGTAAAACCTGTCTTAAGCAGCCACTCAAAAAAAGACCAAAAATTGGTTTTCAAGACCAACTATCCCTTAATGCAGGTCAAAAATATTGCAGAATGCTCCAAGGGGACCATTCTGCAATACTTTCAACCTTCATTAAGCTACCATTCGTCATTAAGATCTTTGTTTTGTCTATTTTTGAGTGGCCGCTTAAGACAGGTTTGACTGTACTGAATTTGTTTTGCTTTTTGTTACCCTACCAGATAAATTTTAATTGCTTTTTTTGAAAATTTATTTGGATAAATAAGCAAATACACATACTAATTAATTTTTTTTTTTCTCTCAAAATTTCTAAAAAACACTCACCTCAAAAAATGATCATATATGATCGCCTGAGTATAAGAAGATAGATAGGAATACTGATAGATCAAGTTAAGCAATTTTTTAGAATAAAACTGAAAGTATTTTTTTAACAGTTAAAACAGAGGTTTTGGGTTCTCAAAAGAACAGTCTCACAGAGTCTACACAATATATGTTTGTTTGTTAATTTGGTTTGGTTCGGTGAGTGAGTTTGTGTTTAACGTCCCACCATTCTAACAGCTATGGTCATACAGAGATGGGGCCACACCTTAGTTTCATCCGACAAACTAGAGGAGATGGGGATCAAACTAGGGACCCCTGGGTACAAGGCGAGTGGTTTACCCAATACATCACGGCGGTTCATATGTTTTGGTTGAGAAATAAGAATAATAAATCTTAATCATGCACTCTTATCTGGAGACCTGGTTTTTACATTTTCTACATTTCCAGGAATCATGGCGCAAACTCTCTTTCTTTCTTTCTTTCTTTCTCTATACTGCCTGGCAATCGCTTTCGAGCATTATCGTCAGGTGTACATTGTACACTCCGGGTTGCAGGATGAAAGCATACAAGTAACCATATCTAAATTATCGTAGGGTTCTTTAACCTGCACAAGGGGTGTCTTTCTCTGCTCAGGGGACATCCAGTTAACGTCCCGATCTGAAGGACGATGCACCTATCTAGAGTCACCCCTGCAAATGACACTAAAGAAAGTGTGTTCAGACTCCAAAATTTCCTCGCCACGAGCGGGTGGGACCTCTAGCACCAGAGGCAAGCGCGCAAACCACTGAGCTACCACACTCTCAACAATCTACATCTACATCATACGTCGACGCAGTCACTCTTGACTCTTATGCGACGGTGGGGTTTAGATAAAAAAAAAATTCAGTGTAAAATTGTAATTTTTTTTTTACCCATCATTTCAGCACATGTTTTAGGTGCTCAAAGGAACAGTCTCCCTGAGACGGTTCTTTTGAGTACCCATAACATATGTTTGGGTTGAGAAAGGATCATTGACACTTGCTATGGGTAATTGCCTATGGTTTTCAGTAAAAATAAAAGTTTGTCAATCGTCCCTTTCTTCACTGTGAAGCTACCCTCACCTGAGTACTTTATGGCTGTGAAATCCGTTTTCGATATTGAATGCTTCTAAGATGTAAAATTTTGGGTAGAACAATCAGATTTACATTAAGATATATAGAAATCCGAAAACATTTTTTAAACTATCATTCCCCCCCGTGTGCCAGCAAAAGCTTTTGCATGTATATTTGTTACCATATTTTACACATTGTATGGAAGTGGTTTGCTGGCACAAGGGGGGAAAGATGTTCAGCAGCCCAAAAACCCAGGGCCTAAGCCCAAAAAATGCCTTTTCTACCAAATAAGAAATTAATGACAGTAATGAAGTGCTCTAGAACCAACCTCCTAAATTGCTTTGTATTCTGTGCTAGTTTATTATAATGTACTTAAAGATTAAAAGTAGAATTAGCAAGGTTTTATGCATTTTCATAAGAAAAAATCTCACTGTTATTAAATGACACATTATTTTGCAAACGTCCTGTACTTATCTATTTGCATGCTAGGGAATTATTCATGTTTTTATTTGTGTCTGCTGGCTTTCTTCAAAATTAAGGGTTTTTTTTAAAATAAACCACCCAGGACCACCATCAGAGTGTCAAACAGTTTGGATCCAGATCAAGACCGATACTCTGTTGGTCTTCATCTGGGTTCTAACTGTTTGCAAAAGGCTATTGGCAGATGACAAAATTATCCACTGGCATGCAAAGAGTTATAACAGGTAAATACTTTAGTGTTCAATATATTGTCCCTTATAGGGATATACATGCATATATATACCATAAATATTCGGACACTTTTTATACATTCAACATGCTTTGCCCTTTAAACAAAGCAAAAGTAATATTCAAAGGATCTAGTTAGAATCAGTTTTACTTTCCAATGCTAAATGGGACACTTTCATTCCTTCAAAAATATTTATTTCTTTTGTTGAGCTATCAGTTTTGTATTATTTACGGTACATGTAGTCAAAAATGTACAGGTAACTTCTAAATTATCTCCCCAAAATCATTTTATTACAAAACATATTTTGTTTTTAGAACAATTTCATCAATTATCGTGATTTGTTAGTACTCTGCATATGGTATGTTCAAAAGATATCACCATGCCTACCAAATAAATCAAGAAAACGAGCAGAAATCACTTTTTAAAGCACTTTTTATTTGCATGAAATTTCAGACCCCCTCCCCTTTCTACCCGCCATAACTCTCGAATGCGTAGGAATTTTGAGAATATTTTGCTAGCTGGCACTTGCCATTAGATTCACCTATTGCGCTGATACTTCATGCACCACACTAGAAGCTCAAAAGCAGCGTTCTGGGAATCAGAAAAATAGGCGTATAAGGCCCAAACCGTCAATGATCCTTGAGCTACAAAGGAAATGCCTTCGTCTTTGGGGCTAAACACCTTGTTTACAAAACTGCAGGGTCATTGAATGAGAACTTTACTACAATGCTAAGAACTGTAACCTACAAGAACAGATCTATGTATTCTACCCGATGAAAAAGTGCATAAGTATATAAACAATGAAAACAAAATAATAATATTTACCCCACCCACCAGTATTAAAAAGTGTAAACAAACCTGGCGGTGCTTCCAGAGAATCTTTCTCGGACTGTGAGCTACTGAGCAGCGGCTGTTTGTCATCAGACTTCATCATTCACTGGCTGCTCAGATTATATAACTTCAGATAACCTAGTTTTAGTTAGCGACATAACAAAAGTACAGAACACTTCGATTTATCTCGTGACAAGAACTTTGAACTGTGTTTGAGCGGGCGACCAACCATTGACATTTGGCGCGAGTTACGATTAATTCCCTTCGGTTGTGTAAAATTCCGTCGGTGAGTTTATGGCGCACAGGGTGACAAGTATACTTGGCAGCAAAAGAAACGAATATTTTCATTACTAATTTAACATTTGAAGCAATAATAAAATTTTATCCTGAATGATATTAATATATTTGACAGGACGCATACACTAGTTATGGGCCACTTTAGAGCCCCCAGGGGTTTTGGGGATCGGGGAGAAAGACTATTTTCAGGGAGCTGGGGCGCACTGGTAATTTTTACTTTCAGGGATCTGGGGAGAAAGCTCATATTTTGGGGGATTTAGGGAGCCCTGCCAAAAGTAAAAATAAATTTAAAAAATATCACATTAAAAAGCCTCCATTTCGTTTGATTTAAAAAAAACTTTGGCTTGTAAAATGTATTTACTTTCGTAATAAAAAGCTCATCTGGACTGATATATGAGAACGGTATGGCGAATATTTTTTTATTATTATTGTGGATTTATTATCCTTAAAATTGTTGATTTTATGTTGTGTTATCATATTTTGGAACCCTCAGAATGCGCAAGATTGCAACATTTATATATATAGCCCCCCCCCCCCCCCCCGTGACCCGGACCCCCTAGCATGAGTGTGAATCCACATCATTACAGGGCTGCATACGCGCCTAATAGCCTATGTAATGATCTCTCTAGGTATCCAGATGAAAAAGGAAAAGCCTCAATTTGTTTTGATTTTTTTTCATTTCTTTGGCTTCTGGGGGCTATTTCACCCCAGACCACCCTTGTAAAATGTGAATATATTTATTTTTGTACTAACATGCGCATATGGGTTGATCTTCGAGAAAAAAATCGCAAATAATTTGGGGTGTTGTTGATTATTATCCTAATATGTTGTGTTTTCAGTTGATAATAACATACTTTGTAACGCACAGAATGCACCGGATCGCACCATTTTTACCTATTTTTTTCCAGGGGACCCCTAGCACAAGTGTGAATCCGCATCGTTACAGGGCTACCTACATGCCTGGTATTTAGTTCTCTCTCTAGGTAATTAGATGATTTTTATTAAAACTTTGATGAATGCTGATCGAATATACTTACTTAATAAAACTGATATAGGGCCTAATAGCAATTATAAAAAGACTTTCTGTGGTTACAAAAATAAATGCTTTCACGCTGTCAAAAATCCAGCTTCATCTTTTGAAAAAACAACAACAAAAACAGCCCCTCTCCCTTCAGAAAATCAAATGGTCTAGCTGTCACTAATAAAAATCAAATCTAGAGAACATTTCTCAATACCTACTCTACCGGGACAGCAACATAATTTTAAGAGTGGCCCCATTCTTCGAGCTATATATCATGTATTTAATTAAAATAATTATATATCAAATATTCCGTGGCTAAGCCCTGTCTTTACATGTATAAGGCAAAACAATTCATAGTTTTTAAGTTTGTGAATTAATCCCATGGAAAGAAAAATGCATTTTAGGGAGAATTGGCTTATCTTTTGGGGGATTTGGGGAGAAGCTGAATTAATTTTAAGGATTTGGGGAGTAAAGGAAAATACTTTCAGGGAGCTGAGGATTTTTTCAGAGATTTGGGAAGATCAATGCATTATTTTTAGGGAGCAAAGGAGCACAGTCCCCCTGGGGGCTTCACTTTATTCTGTGTTACACAGTTAATTAATATCTTTGTAATGAAAAAAAAAACAAACAAAACAAAACAGAAACAAAACAACAACAGCAAAAAAAGAAACAAAACAAAAAAAACACACGCAAAACAGTGCTGTACGTTAGTAGAGCGATGTTTTGAATCCAATTTCACTGCATAGTGCCACAGCACATTGTAACAAATTAGAAAACGGTATAAAACTTCTAAAATCATTACTGTAAGAGATATACTGCAATTACAATAATCTTCATTTTTTTACATTTTTACATTGATATTGAAAAAGTCCAGGAACTCTGAGACGCAAGAAAGTCTGTTACATTGTGCAGGGTATCAAGTGAGGTACTGTTCAAAGAAACAATTTACTCTATTCTTATACACACTTCCGGTTTATTGTTTGACAATGCAACTCCTACACATAAGTTTGCCACAAATTAATCTCCGAAAAAAATAGCCTGTATGGCCTAATTAAGACGCAGAGTAATTTTCACTAAAATGAATTTTGCGGTTTTGGTATACAACATCTCGAAGCTTGTGTTAATTATGTATTATGTTATAATGCTCAGAGTATTCCCCCTTTATTAGCATTTATCCGAAGAATCAATTGTCTACTGTGCATTTGATTATACACATGTTCCCCACACATCATTGGTAGCTTTCGTATCATTTAGATTATCATTTACATGGGCGGATCCAGAGAGTTTTGTCAGAGGAGGTCCAACTTTGACAACGTTTATTTTATTTTATTTTTTTTATAGTTGATGAGGGGATAATCGGGGCCATCATCGGCCCACCAGCGAAAGGCCATTTAAAATGGCGTTTGATCACTGGCGTGCCGATGATGGCTGAACATTGAATGCTGGCTTGGTAGCTTTGTGATTTTTCAGGGGGTCCAGACCTATATAGCTAGAAAACCCTATACACTGAACCCAAGTTCTAAGTGGCCACTTTTCATCTTCGCTTAAAGCCCAAATTTAATTTCAAAATCATTAGCACTTAGTCAAAAGCCTTTTGACTAAGCGCTAATGATTTTGAAATTAAATTTTGCTCAACTATGTGCATTTTGATGAACTACAGTTAAGCGGTGCTTTGAAAGAGTTTTCTATCAGTTCCCTATTTTTGGGTTCAAAAATGCATCATCAACTTTTTGAAGAAAATAAACGTTTAGTGTAGTATTTATCAAATTGAAGTGAAGGGTGATGTCGAACCTGTCTAGCGGACATGAAAAATCATCAAACACTTGACATTTTTCTTATGACAGATTTTTTATGATTTTTTTGAAAAATGCTTATTTTCCGAATTTTCAGATTTTTTCGGAAATCATTTTCTGCACATACTAAAACATTGTATGTGTCCAAATACAATAAACACATTTTCTGACGACATCTTATTCATGATTGGTTACAATTTCCGGTTTTATCGTGAAAGTTTAAAGGTCATTTAAAGGCATTTGCTAAAGTTTTTTTTTTAATTTTTAAGAAGAACAGTGACGCCAATTCCAAATAAAGAACCCCTGAAAATTTCAATGTCGTACCGCAGACAATTTAAAGCATAGAGAGCAATGCAAAGTGTGTATGCGAATTGCATGTTTAAAGCTAAACCTCTTGGATTAAGCTGCTGACGGTGGCTGTGTTCATATAAACGTAGACGAGAAAAGGAGCGTTCAATTGTCACAAAGCTTTCGATTCTTTTTCATCTTATATCACAGGTGTTATTAACGTCTTCAAACTACATGTAATTAAAATATAAATAAATAACGCATCTGATCACAGGAACTTGAATTTCGATCCTTATATCACTTCTAAACCCTAAAACCGAAAATCTCATAGTGGCACTACGTAATGACAACGTGAGATTTTGGTTTTGAGGCAAAAGAGATGAGATAAAGACAGAATTTCAAGCTCCTGTGATCTGATGAATATTTTATATCACACTTAAAAGTGTGACTTTTTGAAATGAAGGTACCTTTACTCGGGCTCCGTCTGTGCAAGATCTACCAGTCATTTAGAAATCACATAATTTGCAGAGTCTCGACAAAGCCTTGGATTTTGTATAGAATTAAAATGTTGTAAGAGCGATTTTTATTTTCTGAACAGGCGCAAAGATGCAAGTTGGCCAGCTATAACTTCGTTTAAATATATTTTTGTGATTTTTTCAGGAGGGAGGGGGGTCCGGGCCCCCTGCCCCCTCTAGAACCGCACATGATATAACATGGATAAATATGTACAAAGCCCACAGTAATTAAAATATCTATGCGTTTTATCTGCTGCCGTAGTTAAGTAGGAATATGTTTTTAAAAATCTATCTTGTATCAGGAAAATATAAAGGGCATGCGTGGATCCAGAGGGGGGCAGGTGTCCGGACCCCCCCCCCCTGAAGCATCACAAAGCTATAGGGTTCCTCAGCAATACTGGTCTGGATCCCCTGAAAATCACAAAGCAACCAAGCTAGCATTCAATGTTGGACCCCGCGGGGTGCGGCGGGGTACTCTGATTTTTTTCGACATACATAGGCTCGGGCCCAGCATCTACCGTTCACCCCCCCCCCCCCCAAAATATCAGGAATTTCAAGCACCCCAAAAAATATTTGAAATTTTAGCAACCCAAAAAGTATCCCCCATTCTGTACCTTTACCTTAAGAAAAGACCCTAAAATGGGTAAAAATGATCCCTAAATATAGTCCAATTTTGTGATGACCCCAAAAAATATCAACAAAATCTTCATACCCCAAAAAATATTCATTTTTCTGAAAACCCCAAAAAATATTGAAATTCAAAATTTTGAACCCCCCCCCCCCCCCCCCCCAAAAAAAAAAATAAAGACCCCTGGGTGTTGGACCACCATCGGCCCGCCAGCTAAACGTCATTTAACGGCGTTTTGCTGACGGACCGATGATGGTCCGCTTTTAGTGGTATTTGGATCCTTTTTCCCCTAATAAACTAAAAAAAAACGTTGTCAGGAGTTTTTGCCCCCCCCCCCCCCCCCCCTCTGCCAAAACGTTCTGGATCCGCGCATAAAGGAATACTTTTATTTGGTACAATTGATCATTTTAACTAGATAGACTGTCAATTTGTGAAATAAAAAGGAATTGTCACCGTGCTCATTTTTTCATAATCTCATAAGGAAGTTTTCAGCATTTGGCCATTTTACTGGACATAACTATGGCAAGCCATGTGCACAATAATTCTTTAAACCTAAGTTTGAACTTCAAACCTAGGTTTGAAAATCTTAAACCTAGGTTTAAAAACTTTAAACCTAGGTTTGAAAGAAAAAGTGCTCATGAATTCTTTAAACCAGGGTTTGAAGTTTCAAACAGGGGTTTTAGCCTGCCAAATGCACATTAATTCTTTAAACCTACGTTTAAACTATAAACCCTGGTTTGAAAATCTTAAACCTAGGTTTAAAAACTTTAAACCTAGGTTTGAAAGAAAAAGTGCACATTAATTCTTCAAACCAGGGTTTTAAGTTTCAAACAGGGGTTTTAGCGTGCCAAATGCACATTAATTCTTTAAACCTACGTTTAAACTTTAAACCTAGGTTTGAAATCTTAAACTTAGGTTTGAAAGAAAAAGTGCACATTAATTCTTCAAACCAGGGTTTTATGTTTCGAACAGGGGTTTCAGCCAGCCAAATGCACATTAATTCTTTAAACCCTAGTTTGAACTTCAAACCAAGGTTTGAAAATCTCAAACCCCAGTTTAAAAAATAAACCAATCAAAACCTTCAAATTCGATGATAGGTTTTCATTGGTTCTGCAAATAAGCCCCGCCCCTTTAGCACGCCTTCTTACCGCGGATTAATTGCTATTACTCCGCGACAGTTAACGCCCTGTCGAAATTAACCGAAACTGGGGTCACCCTAAAACGCTGAATTTTCTGCTGAAATCAGCAACTTGCTGATCAGCTAAAATACCCTAAAACGCTGAACTGCTGATTTGCTGATTTTTTTATGTAATGTGTTTTGAACTTTGTTATGCATAATTATTTGAAGATTTTATGTTTTTGATGTTTATTCATGTATTTAATTAGTACTTTGATGATGAAATAGCGCTTTGTTCTTATTTTTTCTGTAGTTTGACGGCCGATATTAATTATTTCTTTTTTTGGATTTTAAAAGTAGATTCATTTATTCAAACTGAAACTTAATTGTTTGATCATTGGAAACATTTTTTTTTATTTTATGTTTATGATACTATTTTATCAATTTCATTTGATGGTGCACTGACAGGCCAAGTCACCAGCAATGCTCTGAAAACTTCCAGTAGCGAAAAATCGTAAACTTGCTAACTGCTTCAGCATTGGAGGAATGTTTGACGCCTTGCGGGAAATATGTGGGCCAGAAATAAATATTTAATACTAATCGTAAATACGCAAAAGCCTCTTATAAACGCCCCTGCTAACGCTAGCTAGAGGTCTGAATCATCTTGGTGTATGCGAGCAGCTAAGGTCTTGCGAGCCTGGACATTTGTAAAGACTTTTATATGCATTCGTTGCTCGAAAATGTGATTTTCACTAAATTATAATATGTTGGCTCATGCATTTCTCGAAGCAATATACGTACATGTATTTTCTTTTGAGTAAATGTGTATGTTTTCATTTTTTACACCCAGCCGATGCAAAGTATCTATCTATCTATCTATCTATCTATCTATCTATCTATCTATCTATCTATCTATCTATCTATCTATCTATCTATCTATCTATCTATCTATCTATCTATCTATCTATCTATCTATCTATCTATCTATCTATCTATCTATCTATTTATCTATCTATCTATCTATCTATCCGTCCGTCCGTCCGTCCGTCCGTCCGTCCGTCCATCTCAGTGCCAACATCGACAGCTCAGACGAGCCTGCGCAAATACGCAGACGCATCCATGCAGAAGTCGGAGGCTCGGTAAAAATTTAAGGTCGCTAGCTCTAACTCCACCACATGCCACCAGATACATGTGCATGCATGCTGCAATACACGTGCAAATGCGTATTCAAATAATATCGTCTAGCATATGCGATAAGTGCCAAAATAGAGATGATCTCAGCAGATATCTCCGTTCATAGATCCATAAATTCACCAGTTCTCGGTGTTAGTTGCACAATGTAGTGTCCTGTCCCCTGATGCGCAGACTCACGAGACCTTTCGCTGCTCGCATACACAAATTATAGAGCAGATGAAGACTCAGACCGCAAGACTCGCTATGCGTGTAGTCCAAAGTTTATTACTTCAAAGGGTGTTAAAGGCCTGCTGTTTTTAGATTACTACTATAATAAACAAAGAGATTGGTGAGATCGATCAGGGAAAGTGTCAACAGGTTTTTAAAAACACTTGGTTGCATGACAAGGTGTGATTTTGACAACTGCCATTATAACAATTAATAAAGTGTTTATTGGTATTAATTGTTTGAATAAAAAAGCTTGGTTGTGAGCCGGAGGGACATACTAAAAAGCTGAAAAACCTGCTGAATTCAGCGAGTTGCGGATCAGCAGATGTATACTAAAAAGCTGAACTGCTGAATTGCTGAATATTAGTTTATTCGTGCGTTTTGGTCAAAATATTGTTAATACATTATTTAAATGTAATATTTGATTATTAATAAATAGGGTGTTTTACGACCTAGCAGATACTATTACTGTCATATCGAGTTCTGTGCAATTGACCAGAATAGAGGCAATGCACTGCTGAATTATAGCTTAGTTTAGTTTGGGTACAATACCGGATGCACATTTTTAACAGTATTTGCAAATATATGGTATTTTAGTACTTATCGCATATGCGCAAAAGCCTCTTATAAACGATCATGCTAACGTATCCTGCTGAACTAGAGGTCTGAAGGTTGGTCCGGGCCATCATGTACGTCCTTACTTTGTGTACACGAATGACTAGTCTGTGCATTTGCGCAGGCTAAACATGTAATGTATGGGCCAGCACATAAGAATTTAGTACTTATCGCATATGCGCAAAAGCCTCTTATAAACGACCATGTTATTTTGACAAATGTTTCTGGCCATTTTAATTCTCCTGGATATTCTGTTCAAGATTTTTCCTTTATGCTTATTGACAAAGTTTCAAACATCTTGAAAAGGCTTTTAGAGGAAACTACTTGGATGCATGTTTCAGTACAATTTCTCCATAAGGAATGGATTCCAAAGTTCTATTTTAACTAATTATCTGCTGGTTGTGATTATGTTTGTCTGCTGATCACCTTGTTAAATATTTGGACCTAAATCTGCCAAACAAAACGTCAGGCCTAATCTGGATCCAACCCGTTTTCTGGTCCCTAGGTTATGTTAAAAAATCCCCCCCCCCCCAAAAAAAAAAAAAAAAAAAAAATCAACTGAACATCAAAAACTGTTAAAATGCCAACAATTGGTTGTATTTTAACATTTATTAGCATAATAAATACAACATCTGAGAGCAATACTTTTCAGCCATTTACTGTTTGTGGGCGGTTGAACTTTCATGTTACAAACATGTCTGCCAACAACAACACATAACTCTTAGATACTACAAAAATAGTGCTGTCTGTCCATTTTGTTAACCTGATCAGACTGCTCCCTGTTTACAAAAAATAGAATAAAATAAAAATTGGATTTAGCGATTAGGTTTAAAGAGATAGTTTATTCAACTTTAAGCAACACATACTCATGTGTTGCATACATAATATTAAAATACAAAGTCATATTGTTTCGATGGCTATCCTATTCATTTGCAAGTGCTTACAAGATTCAAAAATCCAAAAATTTAGGAGATGCACAAACGGAGTCCAGCAAAGGATAAAAATCAAATCCTAAAAAGTTTTGAACACGTATTTAGTTTAATTTTAACCCAATCTAACTCAGAACTGTTGCGTTAGGTAGTTGAGAAAATTGACACGCGTTATCAATTAAGAATCACTCGTGTCGTTCGCACCTCCTACTTGAAAGTTGTTTATTAATCGATCAGGTATCGCGGTATGCGATGATAATCAGTAGCAAGTCTTCAGTTAATCTCTTTATCGACACGCGGTTCGATAATTGAGAAAATGAAATGAATATTCAAAATGACAACACTGTAGATACCGTTTGCAAAATTTTAATTAATTGGTTTAAATGGAAACCCTCGGCAGGAAAATGATGAAAATGTGCCCCATGCATTCGAATAATAAGTATTAGTTTTTGTTGAGATGTATATATCTAGTTTCATGTGAAAATGGTGTCTGTCGCAATATGTCATTTGCAGAGGCACTTTGCGCTTGGCATATCAATGAAAGGTGCAATAACGCAGGGATTTCTGTACTTGCATGGAATGTCAAGACGAGTCCGCATATGCGTAGATGCGTCAGAAACAACATTAAGTAGTATTAACTAGATAGCTGTACAAGTAAAACATTGGGCATAATCTGGATCCGAACTGTTAGACACTAAGCTATTTTTATTGCCGTCACATGGCTGTTACACCTTTTAAATTCCCCCCGCTTTTCAGAAAGCCTAAAATGTCGAAATTGCCAAAAGATTAGGGGTCAGGGCAGTGGTAGTAGATTCATCAAACATTTTTTTCTGACACTGCAGGATATCTAAATCCAGATTTGAGCTCTATTTTTGGAAAAATGAAAGTAATAAAATAATATTCCAGATTTTCGCGTTTCTCAAAAAAAAATAAAGATAAAGCAGACAGTCAATTCCATAAATAAAAAGGTATCTGATCTAGAATCAAAAATGAAGACAATGGATACACGAATAAGTGAGACAGAGAAATCGTGTCAATTCTCAGCAAGTGAATCTGAATCAAACAAGAAAGATATTAAAACTGCAAAAGATGATATTAAACACTTGAAAAAGAGCTGTGATTCATTCAATAAAACTTCCAAGGAGCTGAGTGAGAAGGGCGTTGAGATTGACAAGAAACTGTGTGACCTTGAATCTAGGTCAATGCGCGAAAACCTAATGTTTTATGGAATACAGGAGGGTGGCGAAAAAGAGGACTGTGGAACGAAAGTGAAAGAGCTATTAAGAGACATTCTACACATGGAGAACGTAGAAAATATCCTATTTGACAGAGCACACAGAGTGGGTCAAAGATCAACCAAACCACGACCTATCGTTGTAAAATTCCACTATTACGGTGAACGTGAAAAGGTGAGACAAACATCTTACAACTGTACGGACGAACTGAAAGCAGCAAACTTGGGAATCGGGATACAAATACCAAAGGACATCAGGGAAGCTAGAAAACCACTGTACCCTATCATGAAAAAAGCCAAGGACGAGGGTAAATCCGTAAGATTTAATGGTAAAACTCTGCTCATTAATGGTAAGGAGTACACCAGCGACCAGCAGATGGAACACTAGTGGGGTCATGAAGAGCGATCACTTAAGGTTCTTTCTTGGAACGTACACGGACTGAAACGGAAAATAGCAGATGCAGATTTTTTGGAATATATATCTAGCTATGACTTAGTGTTTTTAAGCGAAACATGGCTTTCAAACAAAGAAACTATGAATTTCGATATTCCTGGATTTTGTAGTGAACTTATTCCAGGCAATAAAACCAAAAATACAACCAAAGGACGCTATAGTGGAGGTTTAGCGTTTTATTATAAGAATAACTTGAAAAACTGCATTAGTATAGTGAAAACCGATCAAACTGGCATTCTATGGATTAAAGTAAATGAACAGTTATTTCCCTTTGACCAAAATGTATATATTTGTCACATATATGTGCCACCAACAGACTCAAAGGTATTAACCTCATCAAATATTGACTTATATGATCAACTTGAACAAGATATTATTAAATATAATGATCAAGGAAAAGTATTCGTATGTGGAGACCTAAACGCTAGGACTGCCACAGAAAAAGACTTCTTTGATTTTGACAAGTACTTAGACCAAAATGTTTTATATGCAAATTCTTTTGACATCCCATCTCGTGCAAATCAGGACATAATCTTAGATTATAACGGGCGGACTATACTTGATTTATGCAAATCTACAGGTCTGCTCATAGCAAACGGACGCCTTTTCAACGATACAGACATTGGCAAGTTTACATTTTGCAGCCACCGCGGCCAAAGCACCGTTGATTACTTACTTCTGAACTTCGAAGATTTTGAAAACATTTCATATTTCGATATCCTCGAGCATAATGAACACTCCGATCATGCGCCGATATCTTTTAATATCAGATTAATAGATCAAAACCTAGCTGATACGCGAGAAAATGACGACTCCGACTCAGAAATATCTCGCAAAATCGTGTGGGACGCGGATAAAATTGGCGATTTTCAAACCCTTTTATGCGAAAATCAGGAATACATTCAAAGCCTGACATCGGACGTAGCAGGTACATCGGTCGACGACACAGTACAATCGTTTACTCGATTTTTGCATGAAAAAGCCTTTCAAATTTTTGGAAAAACATTTAGTCAAACAAATAATGCGCACCGTCGACAATCGAACAAACATTGGTTTAATGAAGATTGTAAAACTGCAAAACACGAATTCACCAATGCGAGAAATATCTTCAACCGAACAAAAAACGACCACACGCGACTTAAGTTCACACGAGCTAGAACAAAGTACAACCGTGTCAAGAAAAAAGCACAACAACACCACAGGATCGTAGAAGGTCAACGTTTAAATGACCTTGCAAAAAAGAACACACGCAAATTTTGGAAACACATAAGAAAAACGTGCAAATCGAAACACACTTCTGCGACCTCTCTTGATATTGAGCAGCTTTGCGATCATTTTAAAAATATGTTTGGAGAACAAACCGAACAGAACTCAACTGATCCAACCTTGAATGCAAATATAACGGACGATGAACTAGACTGCGAAATCACCATAACGGAACTTCGATCGGCAGTATTCTCGCAAAATAATAACAAAGCCCCTGGCATCGATAATATATCCAGTGAAATCATCAAAGCATCATTTGAACATACAAGTCCATTATTGCTGAATCTCTACAACAAAATATTCCAAACAAGTACATACCCAAGCTCATGGGGCGAAAGCATAATAACCCCTATATTCAAAAAGGGAGATGTCAATGATGCACAAAATTATCGCGGAATCACTTTAATCAATATACTCGCTAAGATTTACTCACAGTTACTTTTAAACAGACTCACTAAATGGTCAGAGAAAAACGAAACAATCACAGACAATCAATTTGGCTTCCAGAAAGGCAAATCAACTACAGACTGCGTATTCATTCTGCATTCGATAATATCAAAGGTACTTAGCTCGAAGGAGAAATTATACTGCGTGTTTATAGACTTCGAGAAATGCTTTGACAAAATAGACCGATCACAATTATGGCTAAAACTACTATCAGAACATGTCAGCTGCAAGCTAGTTAAGGCAATAAAGTCCATGTACTCTACCGTCAAGCTATGCATCAGACATAAGAACACTTTCTCAGAATTTTTTAGTTCACACATTGGCCTAAAACAAGGGGACCCAAGCTCACCATTATTGTTCATGCTTTTTGTGAACGACATCTTAGAAAACATCAACTCAAATCTAGATGGTATATTCACGGTTAATGAGCTAAAGCTCTTTCTGATCCTGTTTGCAGACGACCAAGTGGTATTCGCGAAAACACCTGACACATTACAGTCATTACTTACGGATATAGAGCACTATTGCATAGAATGGGGTTTAAAAATCAACACATCAAAAACGAAAGCGATGATATTTGAAAAAGGAAGACGAACATACCATGAATTCTTTTTATATGACACTAAAATTGAACTTGTTGACTCATTCAAATATCTTGGGATCACACTATTCAAAAACGGCAGTTGGTACCGATCACAAAAGTGTATTGCACAGCATGCATCTCGTGCTCTTTTTAATCTTTTCACCATCTTTAATAATGCAGAATTGTCTGTACCTCAGAAATGTAAACTTTTCGATACCCTCGTAGGGTCTATATTAAATTTTGGTGCCGAATTATGGGGAATACATGATGCATCTGACATTGAACTGATTCATACAAAGTTTTTACGTCGAGTCCTGGGAGTTAAAAAGTCAACAAATCTTACTGCACTCTATGGCGAAATCGGTAGGGTACCTTTTAACGTGTACCGTAAAATAATCATGGTCAAATACTGGATTAAGGTTCTCGGTCAAAGCGACCTTTCACTGCTAAAACGCATTTATCTCATTCTTCAAGCGGACACGGACGCAAACACGCATTATAACGGGATGAACTGGGCATACCAAATCAAAAATATATTACAGCAACATGGCCTAGAATACATCTGGAACCAACAGCATATAATTGAAATACCCTT
Source organism: Loripinus fragilis (assembly GCA_964019695.1). Classification (NCBI taxonomy): domain Eukaryota; kingdom Metazoa; phylum Mollusca; class Bivalvia; order Lucinida; family Lucinidae; genus Loripinus; species Loripinus fragilis. The sequence continues at coordinate 46,721,819 of OZ026528.1, forward strand.
CGAGTTCATAAAACAAAGAATATTAGGGGACATCCTAAAACGCTGAACTTTCTGCTGAATTCAGCAACTTGCTTTCAACTGAAATACCCTAAAACGCCGAACTGCCGTTTCTTTTTTTATTTCATATGTTTTGAACTTTGTTATGCATAACTATTTAATGATTTTATGTTTATGCACATAGCCTAAGCATATTCCTGCAAGAAAACTCAGTGCTATAAAATAACTGAGGAAGTTGAAGGAAAGAAATGTGCGCTTAAAAGAATAAAAAACTTTCCTCTCCAGCAGCGAATGCTCATACTCCAGCAGCCTCTTCAGCAGCGAATGCTTTTAAAACATGTGCAATTTGTAAATAATGTTTTGATTTATATAAATTTGTTATAGAGGGCCACTTGGTTTAATGGCTATTTCAGCTAAAAGTGTACACCTCTTTAAATATTGTATAAAATAAATAAATACGGGACTTCACATGCGCGCCATTTTCGCAAGAAAGTTTTGCCGAGTCTGACCTGGGTCTAAGCTGTTTGAAAAGTTTATCAGCGGACGACACTAGTAGCAGATGATTAAGGACATAAATGGGCGCTGAAAAAGAACATTTTTTCTCGAGCAGCGAAGGCTGGTACGAGTCTGCACATGCAGGCCTTCTCGCGAGAACATTCTAAAATATAATTACATTTTCCTCTCGAACAGCAAAGGCTCATTCGAGACTACACAATGTCATGTAATTGTTCTACTTGTTGCATTGCTCAGACGAGCCTGTGCAGATTCGCGGGCGCATAAGTAAGATGAAGATGGATATTCATAAGAAGAAATGGACCTCTATATACTACAAAATGGGCGTTAACTGAGGCTTTTGTGTATACATGCGCATGTACATAGATTGAAACATAGTTATGCATATGCGTACAGACTGATAAACCTACATATATGCGCATTTATAGACAGGCCAGTTTCATTTTAATTCATTGTCTGTTTTTGGAAATGCGCTAGCTAATATATGATATCTGTCTGTCTGTCTTTCTGTCTGTCTGTCAGGACATGTGTATTTATGTTTCTATCCGTCTGTCTGTATGAACATGCACACGGAAAGAAACATTCATGTGCATGTTCAGACAGACATTCGGATACATGTGCATGTTCAGACGGATAGATATAGGTGGTGCGGCCAGAAATATTTGAAAAGGATATCAGAAATTTATCAAATTTGCAATATTGCATTATTAATCGATGGACAGTCGTATGGAGGGAATACAGCGCAGAGTAATCATAAGTCAGATGATCCTTATAAACACTGTTTTCAGTACTACCCTTCCAACCCAGCAACGATTTCTATTATCTTCCCACTCCAAAGTTTTGGTATGTTATTTTCCCATGTTCCACATAAACACAATCAGACCCGTGGTGTGACCACCTAAGGATTTAATCCAATCAATTAGGTAACAAACTACCGTTTTCACACCCTGTTAATGGTCAGAGCGTGGCATAAACCACAGATATACACGTCACGTTTAAAACCTCCTTGATCATGAAAAAAATGTTTCAATTACTAGAAACCTACAGCTCAGCTGAGCACGAAATTTATCGTGCTTATAAATGTTAAAATTTAGCATTTATTAGCATAATATTTAAATCATCTACAAGGGCCTGGATGGGATATACAAAAGTCGCATAGCCAATAAAATGTATGTATCGAAACTCACTAGATAGCTGTACATGTATGTTTAAAGAATGACTGTATGCATATGCGCCAAGTGCACAAATCTGCACACTCGTACATATATTCTTGGCTAACTTTTGAACATAATCTGGATCCGAACAGTTTGACACTAAGATGTTTTTATTGTTAAGTTATAAAGAAACATGTCGGACTGTTACCACCATGCGAATTACCTTAGAATGGCCAGTGATTCTAAACATGCTAAATAGATCTTGTTATTTTTCTTTTAAGGTTTTGCGTTCAATTCGTATTTTAAGAGAGTTATTTATTTCATTTTAATGTTTTTTTTGTTCACGCCCATTTTGATGAAACACGGAAACACGGGCATTTATGTAAATAAATTTAACTTTCATAAAATTTCTTTAAATTATCCGTTAAATCATTAAAATTTATATAAATCTAGTATAGCAATTATCATTTACCGGTCAATTGACTTCGAATAAAGGTGTCGACGAGTTGTCTCATAAAGTGTCGACGTTTTGTCTCACGATCTGTCGACGAGTTTTCTCAAAAAATGTGTCGACGAATAGTTCTGTCGACGAGTTGTCTTGTCCCCTTCATGTGTGATCCATTTACAATCAAATTACTTAGGATGTTCCATTGCATATAATTGGGGGTCGTGTTTAATAGTTTCCATTGACCAAACGCCGGGCCCGATCTAGATCCCTATAAAACAGTGCAGACCCTTATGTAACACCACATTATATGGCCGCAGACCAATGGAATTTGACATCGAGCTACTAACTGTCAGAATAACACACCTCGTTATGCAACCAGATGTGTTTTAATCGCAGGTTGACACCTTCCCAGTAATCCCGATTTGATCAACACCTGGGGCCAATTTCATCGTGTTTTTGTCTTAAAAACATCGTACGGAGTTCGTACGTTAAAAATCGGGATTCATCAAACTATTGAACTTTGCGAACTTCTTACTTTTTGTCGTATATTTAAGACATATATTTAGGTGTCGCAGCTGACATCTTTGTCTTAAATATCACTAACTAAATACTAAGCTACCAAGGCTGCTGCATTTTACACGATTATAGAGGCTGAAGAGCAAAAATCGACAAAGGTTTAAATACCTCGAAAGTACTATAATCAAGACCACCCTTTACATACTATATGGTTTTCCAAAATGAGAAAATAAGACCCCTTTCCTTGGTGCTTATGAGTTATTTATTTGTCCAAGTAACCTCTCCCACCCCTTCTACTACCACGCTGTCTACTGTCACCAAGAGATTCGCCTATTGCCACCGTCAGTAGCTGAATTTATGCATAACCATCGCGCGTCTAAGGAAAGTATTTTTGTACTTTTTCACATGTCACAATTGTTTAAACATGCTTATATACACATTCAAATGTACGGGTAAGTCATCGTCCATTTGCATGACTGCCAGGGACGACAATGATGAGGGGGCTTTCGTCAAACAACCATACGTTCTACATTCGATAAAGTTTCAAATTTGTATGAGTACATGTATATGTGGAAGCTGTTCACAAGAGCTTTCAGTAGAACTTTACAACTCAACTCAACTCAAAATAAGTTTATTCAACTCAGGTTACGTAGTATGTAACAGCATGAGTTAAACATGTAATACAATTATATCCAAATTTGTATGACGTAGCGTTCGTATAACTAGAGGAAGATGTCAAAAGGGGGAGAGAAGCGGGGGAAGCATTAGCATAGAGCTGTAATTAGTATATCATTTTAAATAGATGCAGCGAACTGGTGACAACAATGTTGGTGCTATCACCACCACCATCGTCACCCTGTGGCATGTGCCCTAGAACCCACTGGGATCGCAATCCAGGGCAGGTACAAAGCATGAAGGGACATACATCCGGGTTAGCACAACCTCAGTTCCAACCGTATTACAAGTTGCGTTCTGAATTTTTACGTTTTCGGAAATTTCGACTTGTTATCTTAAGCACCCGGGGTGTGATGTTTAACTCATTTACGCCTTGCCTCCATTTTGTTGGATGTTGGCAAACAGTGCAGATCCAGATCAGACTCCACATAACCAAGGTGGCGTCGGATCAGGTTCTCCGCTGTTGTTCGCTAGAAATTTGAATAAAAAAGAAAAACACCAAAAAACAAGACCCCAACAGTGGTTATGAGCTCGTCCAAAAGATTAAGATGGGAAACTCCCTTCGACATGTATGGGTAAACATAAAGTGTGAAAATGAGTAATTTTTGGGGGGCACAGTTTCATGAAACATAACGTACCATTTTAATTATGAATACAATATGATCTATCTCTTTTATGTTCAAATGATAATAGTATGTCCCTCTTAGGGATCTGTAATTGAGCATTACATCAATCAATGAACAGCCGAGACAACCGCCCATAATGCTCACGACTCAGGACAAAATTTCGAGAGCATGCGAAATTTGTCGGCAGTATTGTATCCGCTTCTTAGGACTGGTTCTTGGTGCTATCATTAAGTCTGTGAATTGAATTTGTTAAATGGATGTTGAGGATATCAGATTACATAAAAATGCTGAATTTGAATTATTATTTTTCATCTAGACATGTTAGAAAAAACACACTTCAGTTACTAGTTCCTCTCAGTATATTTTGTGGTTTAAGGTAATCTTACTGATTTGTGCCTTACTTGGACATGGTTTCTTATGATTTCGGGAAACCCGTCATCCAAATGTCAAAGAGTTTGGCTACAGATCAGACGGACGTTTGACACAAGTATATGCGGAGAATTAAAGGGATTGATTTCTTAATAGGGGTAACTGTCGCCTGATCATCTCTAATTACAAAAGTTTTTATTTTTTATTTTCGAGATTCAATTTCAGAAGTTAGTTTGATTTCCGATATTAATTACTTTTGATATTCAAAACCAGATATTCGGTAACGCTATTTACAATGCAGGATAAATTACTAAAACACGAAAAAAATCCGGACCCGATCATTATTATACCAACATATCTGTATTTCAATGCAACTTAGCTGGCTCCAATCGAGCTCTATCGTATGGATATACACTTTTAAAAAGCTTTAATAGCGATTGTTGCAAAATACCTTATGCACGGATCCAGAAAATAATGTAAGAGGGGGCCCAACTCTGCAACTCTGACGACATTTTTTGTTTGTTTGTTTTTAGGGGAGAAATGATCCAAATATCACTAAAAGCTGACCATGAACGGCCCGCCGGCGAAACGACATTTAGTTTATTTTTTAATTTTTGCGATTTTTTAGGGGGGGGGGGGAGGGTCCGGACCTCCAGCCCCATATATACATATACAAACCTAAATACATACCTACATACATACATGCATGTACATACATACATGTATACACATACGTGAACATACATACACATGTACATACATACATACATACATACATTCATAGATGTAAATACATATAAGTATACTTGTACATACCTACATACAAACATACATGTACATACAAACATGCATGTACATATGTACATGTACACGCCTACATGTACATCCATACATGTACATACATACATACATACATACATACAAACATACATACATACATACATCCATACATACATACATACATACATACATACATACATACATACATACATACATACATACATACATACATACATACATACATACATACATACATACATACATACATACATACATACATACATACATACATACATACATACATGTACATCTATCCATGAATGCTTATATGCATCCAAGAAAGCATTCACAAGTACATTTACATACATATACATGCGTACATGTACATACATACATACATCCATCCATTTATCCACGAATGCTTTCATGCATCCACGCAGTACAAACATGTACATCCAAGCATGCATGCATGTATACATACATACATACTTAAATTCATACATGTACATACATTCATGTACATACATACATAATCAAATTCATACATACATACAAAAATAGACGTACATACATACATTTAAAACCATCCGTGAATGCTTACATGCATACAAGCATGCATGCATGCATCCAAGTATGCATACGAGCATGCATGCATACAAACATATATACATATACATACATGTACATATATATTAATACGTACATATACATACATGTTCGTACATACATGCATGGACATACATGTAAACACATACTTGTACATACATACACATGTACACACATATATACATACATATATACATACAAGCATAACTGTACATACATACATGTTAATCCATCCATGAATGCTTACATGCATCCAAGTAGCATGCATTCAAGCATGCATGCATGTATCCAAGGATGTATGGATATACATATACTGTACATACATACGTCCATGTACATACACGCATACATATATACATACAGACATGCAAACATACCTACGTAAATTCACATACATACATACATACATACATACACATACACATACACATACATACATACATACATACATACATACATACATACATACATACATACATACATACATACATACATACATACATACATACATACATACATACATACAAAACATAAATACATACGTATGTACGTACATGTGCATACACACATATATTTACATACAAACATACCTACGTACATGTACATACATGCATGTACGTACACACATGTACACACATACATAAATATGTTCTTACATACATACATACATACGTACATACATACATACATACATACATACATACATACATACATACATACATACATACATACATACATACATACATACATACATACATACATACATACATACATACATACATACACACAAGCATACATGTTTAACATAATGTACATCCATCCATGAATGCTTACATGCATCCAAGCATGCATGCATTCACCCAAGGATGTGTACATACATACATACAAACAAACAATAAAAACATGCATGCATGCATGTATGAAAGCATGCATACATACATCCATCCATCCATCCATCTGCATATCGAAGCATACATGTACATACATGCATGTACATACATTCACGAATGCATGCATGCATCCAAGTATGCATACGAGCATGCTTACATACATACATGTTCGTACATACATGCATGGACATACATGAAAACATATACTTGTACATACATACACATGTACACACATATATACATATATACTTACAAGCATAACTGTACATACATACATGTTAATCCATCCATGAATGCTTACATGCATCCAAGTAGCATGCATTCAAGCATGCATGCATGTATCCAAGGATGTATGGATATACATATACATACATACGTCCATGTACATACACGCATACATATATACATACTGGCATGCAAACATACCTAAATGCACATACATACATACATACACATACATACATACACATACATACATACATACATACATACATACATACATACATACATACATACATACATACATACATACATACATACATACATACATACATACATACATACATACATACATACATACATACATACATACAAACAAACATACAAAACATAAATTCATACGTATGTACGTACATATGCATACACAAATATATATTTACATACAAACATACCTACGTTCATGTACATACATGCAGGTACGTACACACATGTACACACATACATATACATACATAATCATGTACTTACATACATACACAAATACATACAAGCTTACATGTTTAACATACATATACATCCATCCATGAATGCTTACATGCATCCAAGCATGCATGCATGCACCCATGAACGTTCATTCATACATACATACAAACTTACAAACGAACATACATATACATACATACATACATACATACATACATACATACATACATACATACATACATACATACATACATACATACATACATACATACATACATACATACATACATACATACATACATACATACATACATACATACATACATACATACATACATACATGCATACATACACGTATCGAAGCATGCATGTACATACATACATGTGCATCCATCCACGAATACTTACATGCAACCAAGCATGCATATTTGCGTCCAAGCATGCATTCATGTACCCAAAATGCATGCATGCATACATACATAAATAAACGTACATATTCATACATACATACATTAGTACATACATACATTAGTACGTAGGTACATACGTTCGTACGTACATACATATATACATACATACATGTATTCATACATACACACATACATACATACACACATACATACATACATACATACATACATACATACATACATACATACATACATACATACATACATACATACATACATACATACATACATACATACATACATACATACATACATACATACATACATACAAAACATAGATACATACGTACGTACATGTGCATACACACATACATACCTACGTACATACATGCATGTACATACATACATGTACCCACATACATATACATACATAAACATGTACTTACATACATACACAAATACATACAAGCATACATGTTTAACATACATGTACATCCATCCATGATTGCTTACATGCATCCAAGCATGCATGCATGCACCTATGTACGTTCATACATACATACAAACTTACAAACGAACAAGCATGCATGCATGCATGCATACATCCATCCATCCATCTACGCATCGAAGTATACATGTACATACATACATGTACATCTACCCACGAATGCTTACATGCATCTAAGCATGCATGCATGCGTCCAAGCATGCATGCATGTACCCAAGCATACATGCATGCATACATACATACATACATACATACATACATACATACATACATACATACATACATACATACATACATACATACATACATACATACATACATACATACATACATACATACATACATACATACATACATACATACATACATACATACATACATACATACATACATACATACATACGTTAGTATGTTAGTTTATAGGTACACACGTACGTGCGTACATACATACATACATACATGCAGCCAGACAGACAGACGCATGGCTGCATGCCCGAACTTAAGCACGCAATCATTCGTTTATACATACACCCATACAGACACAGGAGTGTAGTCACGCACGTTTGCAAGCATGCGCGGATGCATAAAAGCTGACTGTAAACGTTAGAAGTAAGAAATAAGAAAAGTCACAGTCGTCAGCACACCATCATAGGCTTTGTTGACATTATAGAGGTAACTAACAGGTACTAGAGCCAGTACGTATGTGTATGGCTGATCAGGGTCTTTGTTGGCAGCATGATGGACCAACACATGAGATTTTATCATTTATAGCTCGAAGCAATATGCACTTTCTTTTGAGTTTATAGGACCTCCTTTAAAACGCCCACCAGCTTTTCAGCTTATGTATCCTTTTTCCTGCATATTTTTCTAATCTCGAACATAAAACACGATCCAGCATTCAAATTGTAACGTCGAATATCAAATTCAATTCAACATTAAAATACAAATGTCGAATTTTATATAAAAAATATCAACCTCATCGAACGCTCAATTTTTTTGACTCTCGAATAACGAATATCAAACTCAATGCAACATTAAAATTTCGAATTTCGAATAATATATATAATTCTTATCCAACGCTCATTTTCTTGACTCTCAAATATTGAACATCAAACTCAACCCAGTATTCATTTTTTTTCATTACTTACGAATAATGAATATCAAACTCAGTCAGTTCAAATTCTGTGTAATATTTTCATTTTGATATTTGATACTCGACATTGATACCAATGAATTCAATATTCGACATTCAAAACATTTGAATGTTGAATTGAGTTTATTATTCGAGATTGCGTTTTATATTCGAGATTGAACAAATTTGAATTTTGGATTGAATTTGATAAAAGCTATTTGACATTCAAAATTCGAACGCTGGAATGAGTTTGATATTAGAGATTCAAAAAAAAAAAATGCTGATTGACTTTTATGTTCGATATTTAAAATTCGAACGTCAGATTTAGTTTGATATTCTATTTTCGAGATTCAAAATCTGAATATTGGATTTATTTTTATATTTGACATAAAAAGTTGAATGTTCGTGTAAGTTTATAAGTCGGTATAAGCGGTGAATCATAGCAAAAATGCATGAATCTTTGGTCAGTTAAGCAATTTTTAGCGTGAGATTGCGATTGTGTTCATCAGTTTAAACATATGTTATGTGTGCTCAAAAGAAACGTCTCATCGAGACGGTTGCTTCCAGTACCCACAACATATGTTTTGGTTGAGATATAGGAAAAAACTATTTTCTGTTACACACTCTTATCCGTGTGCCTGACGAATTACCTCCACTGAGCTGTATAAGCCATATTTATATCGTTAGGTTCACTTGGGGACTAATTCAAAGAGGAGCAGCAAATGCACGCCAAAATTCCATCTAATCTCAGCCTATTTATGCGAGAAAAATAAACTTTAATTACGCGGTCTATATCTCAATTCATTTTTTTTCTAATTCTTTTTCAATTAAAATCACCATTAAAGAATAATTGGCAAAAACGGGGGTCACTATCACTTTAAACATGGAAACACAGTAATGGTTTCATTCGTAGCTCATTTTGGCCCAGTTTCAGTTAATTTCGACAGGTCGTTAACTGTCGCGGAGTAATAGCAATTAATCCGCGGTAAGAAGGCGTGTCAAAGGGGCGGGGCTTATTTGCAGAACCAATTTAAACCTATCATCGAATTTGAAGGTTTTGATTGGTTTATTTTTTAAACTGGGGTTTGAGATTTTCAAACCTTAGTTTGAAGTTCAAACTAGGGTTTCAAGAATTAATGTGCATTTGGCTGGCTGAAACCCCTGTTTGAAACTTCAAACCCTGGTTTGAAGAATTAATGTGCACTTTTTCTTTTAAACATAGGTTTAAGATTTTCAAGCCTAGGTTTAAAGTTTAAACGTAGGTTTAAAGAATTAGTGTGCATTTGTCCAGCTAAAACCCCTGTTTGAAACTTCAAACCCTGGTTTAAAGAATTAATGTGCACTTTTTCTTTCAAACCTAGGTTTAAAGTTTTTAAACCTAGGTTTAAGATTTTCAAACCAGGGTTTAAAGTTTAAACGTAGGTTTAAAGAATTAATGTGCATTTGGCCAGCTAAAACCCCTGTTTGAAACTTCAAACCCTGGTTTAAAAAAATTAATGTGCACTTTTTCTTTCAAACCTAGGTTTAAAGTTTTTAAACCTAGGTTTAAGATTTTCAAACCTGGGTTTGAAGTTCAAACTTAGGTTTAAAGAATTAATGTGCACTTGGCTTGCCATACATAACCTAATACTTTTGCATACTTCGAAGAGTTTTCATCATTTTAGATGCACCATCTTTATCCGAATTTATATGCAGAATGTATTTTTTTTTCAATGCAAGCAGTTTTTGCGGAAAAAGCTAAAATAAGTTGTCACCCTGTCATTCTGAAAAATCAAAACCTGAGCCTGTCCGCAAGCACATTTAAAAAAATGAAATGGTAGAAAAAAGTGTTATAGTCATTGTTTGCTGTAGCAGACGTAGGATAAGAGCATCATTTGAAGCCTGTGCAAATGTACAGGTCTCATAGTTTTTGTTCAATTTCCGTGGTTATAACCTTTAAACGGTATTGTCACAATGTCGTGTCCGACGGGTTTATCTGGGTGAATATTAAATAATACAAACAAAGACGAAATCAAGTGATCATAAATTGTAACATAAAATATTTTACAGGCTACTTGGAAGGCTGTAAATGAATTTAATGGCCGACTGACGGCATACTAGAATTGCGGGGATGGACTCATGGGATGGACTTGGGGTAGGACTAGGTCATTGCCCCTTTTTGGTGGCATGTCCATAACACGATTCGTAAGCCATGAAAGTCACACGAGCCGAAACTATTATATCTCCGATTGAGATCGATCCCATTTAGCGCATACGCGTAGCCAGAAAGCTGAAATAAGTGCTTCGGAAAAGAGCAATGTGCTATACCCTCTCTCTGCACCCCCTCCCCCCGTTTTTAAATACCCTATGGAAATTTGCATTCAATAATCCATGAGCACGACTGTTAGATTCTATATGTATCATGTGACATAAAAATTATTTGGAATCGAATTTGGCGTGGTCACGTTAAAGAGACTGAAACAGTGAAATCAAGTGGCTCGGAAACACATGCCCTTATTAAACCGCTCAATCTGCCGCAACCCCGATATAAATCGGATGAAAATATTGATGTTACAACAACCCGAAAATTAAATTATCCTTCAAATAAGCCAATGGAGGCCGCCATTTTGAATATTTAATTAATTTGATGCTGATTTTTAAAAACAACACCGAATCCCCAATTCATTGCAAACTGTACAGATTTTAGTCAACTACATGTATTTTCCACAGAGAAATCAATACAATGTGGACATGTTAAAAACTAATTCATCTGTCTATTAAGCATATTCAATTATGGCTGTGTAACGTCTGTAACTTTCTTATTTTTTTATTCTATTTTGATGGGGTTTGTAACACCAAGAATGACGTAAAACCTCAGTTTTATTACGCCAGATTGCTAGTCTCTATTCGTCACGTTTTGTTTTACTAACACTTCGTTATTCTGGTGGCTCCACATGGGATGGAGTATTTAGTTACAGGCATAATGTAATTAAACTGCTATGGTACAAGCGACGGTGACTTTTTGCCTTATTTCGGAGTTGAATGCTGATTCACTATTGGATGCAATCATTATTGTACTTTGAAATCGCCTTGTTTTTAAATTCTAGTCATGAACAATGTCAATGATTTGTTTATTTGTAGTATCTGATAACTCTTGGGTTCGAAATAAGAGTATGCTGAGTGATGGCGGACTCACATGTGACAACGTATTTAGAAAGCTTTGTCGCAAGTTATCAAATCTTGTGCATTCCATTAAGTAGGTCTTGTAGTTCCACTGCGCTACAGTTGCATAAAGAACTTTCTACAGAGATGATGCTTTAGAGAGCGACTATAAGAATCTATCATGAGTGTGAGGGTAGGATAGAAAAATATAATTTATTAATTAAATAAATAAGTTTAAAAATAAAACAGAGGTGAGCAAGAAAAAGAATCCATTATTCGCGTGAGGGTAGGATAGAAAAATCCGTCCCGAGGATCACCGTTTGGCATCATGGCACGAGGCCTGCCGATCCTGAAGGACGGACTTTTCTATCCTACCCTCACACGAATAATGGCTTCTTTTTCTTGCTCACCTCTATTTTATTTATTTATTTATTTATTTATTCTAAAATAAGCTTCCAGAAGTCCTTGAATACGCTAAGATGCAATTTCACATGATGACGTTACTTGACGCCCTGGGTAAGATAGCATGGGTGAGTATTTGAATGTATGCATTGTATGTCTGAGGAGTTGCAAATATTATAATTTGTGATATTCCCTACAAGGGCGGGGGGATAAGGGAGGATGGATATTCAGGGCATACATCATTTTTCATCATGTAAAACAGTATTAATTATTTTTTCTTTCTCCATGAAGATAAATTTTCCCAGCCATTGATACTAGCTTTGATGCACTTGAAAAAGGTGTAGAACGCGTGCAGAACTGCCTACGATGTGAAGAATCGGTACCAAATCCTCACATCTGTAAAAATGGTATCAAATCATCGCATGCGAAAAATTGGTATCAAAACTCACACGTGTGAAGAACTGATACCATATCCTCACAAATGTAAAAAATGGTATTAAATTATCACACATATGAAGAACTGGTACCTAATCGTCACAGATTTCAGTGACAAAACTGTGAAGAATCGGAACCGAATGCAAAATGCAGCAGATTTGGTGTGTGTGTGTGTGTGTGTGTGTGTGTGTGTGTGTGTGTGTGTGTGTGTGTGTGTGTGTGCGGGGGGGGGTATTTTATCAATGTGTGGATTACGCATGTTTGCTTATGAAATTTGACTTCATGCGTTTTTTTCACAAAGTGTGATATAATGGTATGAAATATCTGATGTATTGGTACCAATCTTTCACGTGCTGTGAGGAATTGGTACCAGTTCTTCACAGTGTGAAATTTACGAAGTGTGAAATTTGCTGTTCAACAGACAGGGCTTCCGGACCTGTCCCCTCTGCCCCCTCCTCTTGATCCGCCCATGAGGTTGGGCCTAGCCTGGGTTCCAGTCTGATCATTTTTTCTTCTTTTAATTTTTCCGTTTCTTAGTCAAAAATGTCAATATTAATCGAAATCAATCCCTTTGATGTGGTGTCTTTTTATTCTCTTATTTTTAGAATATTAGCTTTAGAAAATATTGCCAAAATATTGACGACTGGACCCAGGCTAGGTTGGGCCATATCTGGTTGAAAACGTCAAAAGGCAGGTTTTCTCTTGGCGAGGGCCGAAACCAATGTTTAAGTATACCGCTATGAGTATCAGTTGTAAAATATGGACAGTAAAGTGAAATATTTCTTGTTTGCAGTTGTGTTTACAGCTTTCTCAATTTTATACTTATCTCAATACATTGATACATGGAACTCAATAACAAGAATAATGAATTATTCAAAGTCTCATTTTGATGATTCGTACACATCATTGCATAATAGGTCGGGAATCTATAAAAACCTATTTTCTGAAAAAGGTTTTCACAATCCATGCATATTTGATACTCAAAGGAACGAAGCTACTAGTAAATTAGGGAGTAAATGCGAAAACGTAACAAATGCAGCGAATCACACGTGTAATAAAACGGCTGATAAATTGAGAAGAATTAATGTAAGCCGAACAGTCGCACAAAAGACGAAAACAGGACTGAATGGCACCAAAAGAAGGAACCTTTATATACAGTGTCCTGAGACTAAGGGTCGTCTTGGCAACCACATGTTTCAGGTTGCAGCCACACTAGGAATAGCACATGCTATGAATTACAAACCAGTTATCAGTCCATCACATCCTCTTGTGAAGTATTTTATAATTAACGTTTCTACAGTACAGCCAGAGAATACTGTAACAATTCACGAAGAACTGTGGAGACTTGGCACTTGGAGAACTGGAAACTGTTTTAAAGATTATAACCTGACATTGGATGGATACTTTCAAGCATGGACGTACTTCAAAGACATACCTGAAACCATCCGAGAATCATTTACCATACGATCAGAATATCTGAACAAAGCAAAAGCTTTTGTTGGTGCAGTGCAAGAAAAATCGATTACAATAGTCGGGATTCATGTAAGAAGAGGCGATTTTTTGAGGAAGGGTGAGCAGGATGGTGGGTCTACAGTAGCGGATGAATACTATATCAATGAAGCAATGCAATTCTACAGGAATAGTTGTGCTCTCGTGCGGTTTATTGTGTGTAGTAATGACATGTGGTGGAGTAGGTCAAACATTGGAGGATCTGACGTAGTATTTAGTCCGTTTCAAGAGGCAATAATCGACATGGCTATCATGAGTCTATGTGATCACACCATTATAACATCTGGTACGTTCAGTTGGTGGAGTGGCTGGTTGTCTGGTGGTCAAGTTGTATATCTCAGGGATTATCCCCGACCAGGCTCTGTGATGGCAAAACAATTCGTTATCCGTGAGAATTATTATCCTCCTTCTTGGATCGGATTAAGTAACAATTCAACTTCTATATGTCCTCAACTATCATTGTTTATAGGCATAGCTTTGATGAATCTTATGATAAGCCATTGACTCTTTGCCCCCCCCCCCCCCACTTGGAAAACTTTTCATGCTTTTTTGCTTTCTGCTGACTTTTGTCAAAATCAACTTTTTCGAAAAACCTTTCAGGAATACCATCTGCATGTAAAACAGATTGGCTCCATGTCAGGCCCATCGTTTTGCTGGGCCTGATCTGGGTCCAAATTGTTTGCAAACGTTATCAGCAGTTGACACTAGAAGATACAGAATTGAGGGTATGTATACTGACGGACAAAAGAAACGCCACATGCAAAATTGTATATAGCCAAGATGCATGATAATCAAAAAACCGATAAATGCAAATGACCCCGATGCTTTACTCAAGGTTCTGGTCATGTTATTAAGCTCGTGCAGCTCGTGTTTGTGAACCACATGTCTAACCTGACAACAGTCTGTTGTAGCGTTTCTTTTGCCCGTCAGTATAGATTGGAAAATGTAATATTGTTAATGATGCCGATGTCAATGACACTCATTTTGGTGAAAACCCCATGGAAAAAATCCTATCCGTTCAAAATTTATGTGCAATTTTGTGGTGTCAAAGGAGAATAATATCCAAAAGGAGAAAAAGCAACTGTATATATATGATTTCATTATGTACGTATGGTATCGTAAATGTTCATAATATTTCACAATATCCCCTTTCAATTATATGGCTGAAGACTTTTTCCAGCACATTTGTTGAAAATTAAATAAATTAGTTATTTTAAAAGGGTTAAAAGTAAATTTTCTGTCGTGCCAACCAAGAGTGACAGTGACGTCGTGTTTTGTTTACAATTGTTAAGTAAATGTAAAACAATAACTTGTACGCTCCACTTAAGCTAATGCGAATCGATAGATCACTTGTGTATTAATCCTATCCTGCGGATCGGATTAATACACGTTATCTATTGATAATTGTGTAAACAAAACATGACGTTACTGTCACTATTGGCGGGCAGGACAGTAACTGTTTCTTTTAATTGTATGTTAAGATAAAACTGTTGTTGTTATTGTTGTTAAAAGTATATCTATATAATTGGTCGCATCCATTTAGACCAATTTGAAGTCGCCGTGGTGTAGGGGATAAGTCTATTCCTTGTAAACCAGGGATCGCAGGTTCGATTCCCGGCTTCTCCATAAAACTACTTTCGGTGAGCCTGCGGGTGCCCCCGTCATATAATAAACACACAACTCATAAACCTCCCGGTGGTACTGGTTTCTACCCAGGGAAAGCCACAAAAAACATTTTTAGACCAAGTTGTGAGCAAATCAAGGAAAATTAACAGAAACTAGCTAAATAATATTATGTAGTCTGGATCTATGCAACAGACAGCAACACAATTTTGCTGCGATTTTGAAAGGCTGACATATTAGTGTAGCTTAATTTTGGCGGTTTCTCAAATTTTCAATGTCACAGTGGAACATCGTACAGTTTTTAAACTCAGAAGCTGCTTCTGCTGTACGCTCAAAAACATTAGCTGCTTTACAGACAAAATTAAAAAAAAAAAAAATCAATACAATGCATAACTAAAACACTGAATGTAATGCCTTTAAAATTATTTTTATTCTCACAGGGGATACTCTTAAAGGAAAGAATAGGCTCCCTACGGGGATTATATTCTTTCCTTAACAGTAGCCCCTTTTAAGACATGGTTCCATCTACATTGAAACATACTTTAACGTTCAAAATTGTTTTTGACGATACAGATACAACATACTAAGGATGTATGTTCATGCATTGCTCATTGTGTAACTGAATTCGAAATTGTATTTCGCGGTCTCATATTTTAGCGATTTTTTTGTTTATATCGACAATAGTGCCCAATAAAATGTCCGCCAAATATACTCAGAAAAACAGTTGAAGGATATCAAAATTATTTTGACTATATAACAGTTGAGAAAAATATTTCCATACAAGGCATTTTCGTATCTGATTGAAATACCAATATGCAATTCAGCAGAATGCGAAATAAAATTTACGGGTCATTGGTTATGATACAGTACCACACCAAATGTACCGACCCTCTTTACCCAAAGTTCACAAGCAAAAAATTTAGCTTTTATATTTTTTGCTGCAACGTTTACCTGGTCATTACTTATGTTCTAATTCTGACCACAGACAAGTGTTCACACCCATTTATCTAAAAGTGCACCTATTAAGGTGACAAATTCTTCAACAAAAATGCACAGATATGACATACCCCAGCCAATATGACAACAAATTAGAAGTAAAACACTAACAAAAACTACAAAATTAGGTGTCATACCTTTGCCTGAGAGCCAGCAATGATTTTGAACCTAGCCATTATGGAATACAAACGATAAAAATTGGTTTCAATCATTATTGAATGCTTGTGACTTTTCAGTATAGAGGGTTGCACCATTTGGACATGTACTGTACTTACATCATTAAAGCGCGACTTAAATCAAACATTCATTTTGATTGCAGATATCTGGAACTATGAAATGCATGCAAAATGAGTTTAGTTTTTATTGTATTAAATGTTAGAGATAGAATTGAATCTAAATATCCTTGAATTGTTTTTCTGAGTATATAAGTGTTCTACAGTGGCATGTGGTAGCTAACATGGCGCTGTGTAACCGGTTTAAGCCCTCCAGTAAAATATTTTACTGACCGTTCCAAGGCGTACTTCTTTTGTGGATCTTTTATGGGTTTTTTCTGTCTTGTGTTTGTTATGTATTTGTGCGCGTCTGTTTATTTGTGCACCTTGCGATCACCTGCTGGGAAATGGCTGACCGCTTTGCTCTCGTTTGTGGTGTATAACGGTGAGTTTGTCACTATCCCATTGGTATTCTGGGCCAGGTGTGGTACTTGATTGTATCGATGCCTGATCTTTGCACCCTTACTTACTTATGTACATGAACATGCATGGGATTTGTTGGATTATCAAACAGAATCACACGTTTTAGGCTAAACTTTTATTTCATTTTCATATAACAACATTCGTACATAAAAAACTATACATACTTATGCATATCATTAAACAATACAAAAAAATGGATTCAGAAAAAAAGTCTTTTGACTTTTTTCTGTTTCCTGGTTGATCAATATAAGAAATGGCATGAACATAATATGACAGTAAAAATCAAGAATTTTCATGATAAAAAGTTTTATTTTTCCATTGCATTTGAATGCAAATGAAATCAAAAATGTTGAAAAATACACTAAGGCTTATGAACATTTCCTTTCATGTACAGGTGCAAATGAGAGAGCACATAGTATCGGGCCACCATCGACCCACCAGTGAAATGCCATCTAAATGGCGTTTCCCTGGTGGGCCAATGGTGGCCCTCTTTCAGATGCTTAATGGGTGCATACCCTAAGACCAGTCTTTAACCCTTGTATGTTTGATACCAACACACAGGTACTTTGGCAAACAGTGAAGACCTAGATAAAAAGTAGCATTATGCGGCATTTTATCAGGGTCTGAACTGTTTACAAAGATAACAAGACTTGTTATATGACTGGAGAGAACCCTGTCTCCTGATTGGCCAAATTTGTCTTCATAAATCTCTTTGTCTACTAAATAAATGGTCTAAACTGGTCCAGAAGGTGATATTGGATTAAAGCCAGCTCAAACTAGTTTCCAGAAATTAATATTTTTGACACTTCTGTAATATCGCCCTCTAGAGTGCTAAAATAGCAAGATGAAGGTGAAACTAGCATGTGCTGCATGATATTGAGATGATTTGCTGTTTCACCTCCCTACAGGTAAATTAAAGACTTTAATTAACTTTAACAACAGTTTTGTTTTGTTTGTTCATTTTTCTTTGTTTGAATAAAAAAACGTAAAAAGTGTTCTATGATTAAATTTTACATTCCACCCTCAGAGAGTTTATATACATTCCAAAATACTACATTAAAATAGTTTAATATCAGTTGCTAAAACTTGTGAGAAAGTCCTTAGGTTGAACATGACTTCAACAACAAAAGTGAAAGTAGAAATTATTCATTCATATTTAAAAAGTCATATAACAAAACAGTTATTGACTTCGATTATGGTAGACATGAGGATTTATCTACCCTTAAAATTGGTATTCATTCATATTTAAAAAATCGTATAACAAAACATTCATTGACTTCAATTTTGGTAGACATGAGGATTTATCTACCCTTATAAGTTATTCACCTCTGCCTAGCGGCCTCTGTGAATATCACTTTTTCGGGTAGATAAATCCTTATGTCTACCTCATTGTAGTCAATAATTTTATAAATAGAGAATCTTTCATGAGTGCTCATGTTTTATTGAATTTTTAAACGAGTTGGGGAAAAGATATAAAATGCAAGACTTGCCGAGCATTTTATCTCTTTTTCGCAACTAGTTTAATAAATTCAATAATACAAGAGCACGAATGTTAGATTCTATTTATCATATGACAAATACTTTGAAATCTCATTTCTGGCGTAAAAACGTTATAATTTTGTCATCATGTACGGAACGTTGTTATGGACGTCATAACGTTTACCGTAGATTTTATTGCATGGCGTAATTTCACGCCCAGACGCGACGTCATATGATAAATATCTTTAAAAAAAGATTGTTAAGCTCAGATAAAATGGAAGTGGTTTTACTGACCATTCCAGGGCAGTGATTCTGTGTTATTTGTTTCAGGTTTGCCTTTGCTTTACTGTCTTGATGTTCATTACGGCCTTGTGGTCGCCGTCTGGTTTAGGGTTGACCTCTCTGCTCTCTTGAGAGTGAAGATTCCTTGTGTGTTTTGTCACTTACCCATATGGTGTCCCTTGTCAGAAGTAATACTTAATTGCATTGATTCCTGAACTTTGCTGTCTGCTGTACAACCGTTAATTATGTCGTTGGATATGTTGTTGCTGACTGTACTGATATTTTCTACTATCACCCGCTGCTATGACAAACAAGTGGCAGTATTTACCGCCGCTATAGCAGTAGGTGATAGTATAAATATCTGTCATTCCTCTATGAAAGTTTTGAATTGGAAATTCGTCTGAGGTATAATAATCTCTCGTATATCTGTCAATGCTGAATATCTTTATATTTTCACAATTATCAACAGTATTCTCTCTTATATCTGTCAATGACAAATAGATAGAGGATATTTACTTTTTTGAGGTGAATACCAAATATATTTCATCGAGTGCGGTGAAAAAAATCAGTATTTTTCACGAGTGCGTAGCACGAGTGAAAATGCTGATATTTTCACCGCACGAGATGAAATATATTTTGTATTTGCCGTAAAAAAGTAAATTTTCTATTTATTTTATACTCAACAGAAATACAGAAAGCACAACCTTACTTTTTACTTGGTCGTTTCTCGTTCGATTTGACTTTTGCAGTGTGTTTATTGGGTATAACATTGGGTGTAAACATAGTTTGCACCTAGAAAAGGGCTTAGAATCATATTTTAACGAATGAAACGCAAGAAATCAGCATTTAAAGAAAGTCTATTGAGTGTGCCTTACGGTAGGCGTCACGTGCAAACTGGCGCTACGCCATGTCAAACCGTGACGTCATTATGTTTGATTTTGACGTCACAACACGCGTAGCGTTACTTTTGACAAAGATACTTCACGTAAAACCTTATGTTAAAAAATCCCAGCCACAAAATTGCCAAGAAAGCCGTTTTGCTACAGTTCTATTCTATTCTACAGTGAAAATATAAATCGTATCAGTCACTAGTGAAAAAATACGATACTTTTCACTGTAGAAAAATACCAATTTTACTCACATTTGATATGCATTGAATTCACTGCTTGTGATAAAATAAATTTATATTTTCACAACTATCAACAGTATTCTCTCTTATATCTTTCAATGACAAATATTTTGATTTTCACAATTATCAATAATATTATCTCTTATATATGTCAATGACAAATATATTTATTTTTTTCACAATCGTCAACAGTATTCTCTCTTATATCTGCCAATGGCAAGTACATTTATTTTTTCACAACTCTCAACAGTATTCTCTCATATATCTGACAATGACAAATATATTTTATATTTATATTTTCACAATTATCAACAATATTCTCTCTGATATCTGTCAATGACAAATATATTTATATTTTCACAATTATCAACAATATTCTCTCTGATATCTGTCAATGACAAATATATTTATATTTTCACAATTATCAACAATATTCTCTCTGATATCTGTCAATGACAAATATATTTATATTTTCACTATTATCATAAGTATTCTCTGATATCTGCCAAAACAAATATATTTATATTTTCACAATTATCCACAGTATTCTCTGATATCTGTCAATGACATATATATTTATATTTTTACAATTATCAACAATATTCTCTCTGATATCTGTCAATGACAAATATATTTATATTTTCACAATTGTCAACAGTATTCTCTCTTATATCTGTCAATGACAAATAAATTTCTATTTTCACAATTATCAACAGTATTCTCTCTTATATCTGTCAATGACAAATATATTTATATTTTCACAATTATCCACAGTATTCTCTGATATCTGTCAATGACATATATATTTATATTTTTACAATTATCAACAATATTCTCTCTGATATCTGTCAATGACAAATAAATTTCTATTTTCACAATTATCAACAGTATTCTCTCTTATATCTGCCAATGACAAATATATTTATATTTTCACAATTATCCACAGTATTCTCTGATATCTGTCAATGACATATATATTTATATTTTTACAATTATCAACAATATTCTCTCTGATATCTGTCAATGACAAATATATTTATATTTTTACAATTATCAACAATATTCTCTCTGATATCTGTCAATGACAAATAAATTTCTATTTTCACAATTATCAACAGTATTCTCTCTTATATCTGTCAATGACAAATATGTTTGTATTTTCACAATTATCCACAGTATTCTCTGATATCTGTCAATGACATATATATTTATATTTTTACAATTATCAACAATATTCTCTCTGATATCTGTCAATGACAAATAAATTTCTATTTTCACAATTATCAACAGTATTCTCTCTTATATCTGCCAATGACAAATATATTTATATTTTCACAATTATCCACAGTATTCTCTGATATCTGTCAATGACATATATATTTATATTTTTACAATTATCAACAATATTCTCTCTGATATCTGTCAATGACAAATATATTTATATTTTTACAATTATCAACAATATTCTCTCTGATATCTGTCAATGACAAATAAATTTCTATTTTTACAATTATCAACAATATTCTCTCTTATATCTGTCAATGACAAATATGTTTGTATTTTCACAATTATCCACAGTATTCTCTCTTATATCTGTCAATGACAAATATTTATATTTTCACAATTATCCACAGTATTCTCTCATATATCTGTCAATGACAAATATATTTATATTTTCACAATTATCCACAGTATTCTCTCTTATATCTGTCAATGACAAATATATTTATATTTTTACAATTATCAACAATATTCTCTCTTATATCTGTCAATGACAAATATATTTCTATTTTCACAATTATCAACAGTATTCTCTCTTATATCTGTCAATGACAAATATGTTTGTATTTTCACAATTATCCACAGTATTCTCTCATATATCTGTCAATGACAAATATATTTATATTTTCACAATTATCAACAATATTCTACCTTATATCTGTCAATGACAAATATATTTTCACAATTATCAATATTTTTCTACTTATCAACAATCTTACTACTAATAACTACTTATAACTAACAAAATGACATTGGCATGATACTGGGAAACCAGTAAGGCACCCCTCATAGGGCACCTCAGTGATATAATACCATTGGTAAAAGGTGTACAATAGTATGAAATGTACAAATAATGAAACCTGTGAAATTGTTTTTGCACAGGATTTGAAAATTTGTAAAGGGCTACGTGCATAAAGGGACTTTTTTGCCCCCCCCCCCTCCATGAGGCTAAAATAAAAATAAAATTGTTTCACTAATTTGCTCTTTTTAGTTTATCAGAACAATAACCAAAGTGTAAAAGTCTCAAATTACTTTGACTTTTATCGTTGCTATGGTAACAAAAATGGCCACCAAAATAGGCTGAAAATAGGAAAATGACCATTTTGGAGCAAATTGTGAGGTAACATAGAGCACAAGCAAATCTTATAGTTGAATCTTTTAAACATAATGTCAGCTCATTTTTTAAAGTTTTGGTAAAGCACATCTGGAGTTCCATTGTATAATTGTATAGAGGGGCAATCCTACCTATATACTGTGAAGTCAGAACTAAAGTTGACACCTCCTGTGCATATTTTGTGAAATTGAGATACTTAATTAAAATTTTTACTATTATTCTTCAATGTAGTGGTCAATAGGTACATTTATGTGTAAAATTTAGTTCAGACTTTACTGTAGACAGGGTTCATACAGGCAAGCTAGTCTAAAATTGAAAAACTTTTCAAGGACTTCGTAAAGACTTTCCTACCCTTCTCAAGGACTGAAAACTTATGAAAAATACTGATTTACACGTTAAAATTCTGCTTCTGAAATGCTAGAATATTAGTTTGAGAAAATCAGTGTAAAATTATGGTGCCTTAGTTTAAAGCAGCATATAAAGGCATCATAATTTTATGCTGATTTAGGCCTCCAAAATCAGTGTTTAATCCTCTTGCAAATGGTAAAATTCAAGGCCTTTTCAAGGCTTTTGAGTGTTTTCCAGGTACTTTTCAAGGCAAATTCTATTTTCAAGGACATTTCAAGACAGTCGTGTATATTCAAGTACTTTTCAAGCCTGTGCGAACCCTAGTAGATGACACATCCATTATTTCTGTGGCATCTGATCTGGGTCTGTACTGTTTGTCCACATCGCATAAAGAGGACGCTAGGCTTATATGAGTTTGAATTGTTTTCGTTTTAGTTTACACAAGCGCTGTATCTTTGCCATAGCAGTGTTTTTTGGTAGATTTAAAATAAATAAAAAAACTTTTGGTACGATCCTTTTGATTTTCCTAAAGCGCTGTTATCTCCGCAAAACTGGTTGTTCTTGTGATCGCTGACTCAATCGTATTCATCCAATCTTCTGCCTCCCTGTAGGTAGCTGTCTTCATGACGTAACTTCTCTTGGCTGTCCGAATTATGATAGCAGAACTTGCTGTGAAATAGAGAAATATACAATAGAGTCAGGCATTGTGAAAACAGACATTTTCATTTCTGTTTTATGGCTGAATTCTATTTTTTTTACTGATTATTGCACTTGGAGACTAGCTTTAGTTCAATTTTTATATGACTGCATAACATTACAGTAAAAACCTCGAAAATTCGAAATACTCACCTATTCGAAAGAAATTTTGGACACAATGGATATAGAGAATAGGGCCAATTTATTAATTAACTTTTTTAAATACTATCTATAAAAGCACGTCTTTTGAGTGCATAATTAAACGTCAGTGGAGACGTTTCTCTAACGCACACAAAAATATGATTGATAAGAAAAAACCCTGATGATAATCAATTTTGGGTGGTTATATATTATGTCTCCCTCCATATAATCGAACTTTCGATGCTTTGACATAAAATCTCAAGTCCCTAGAACTTCGAATTTATGAGATTTTACTGTACTATACTAACCATTATATTTGGGGACAAGCTTTATGTCTGTTATATCATATGACGTCGCGTCTTGGAGTGAAATAACACCATGCAATAAAATCGATAAACCACTTGTGGTTTATAGATTTACGGGAAACGTTATGACGTCCATAACAACGTTGCGATCAGAATGACAAAATTATAACGTTTTTACGCCAGAAATGAGATTTAAAAGTATTTGTCATATGATACATAGAATCTAACATTCGTGCTCCTGTATTATTGAATTTATTAAACTCGTTGCGAAAAAGAGATAAAATGCTCGGCAAGCCTCGCATTTTATCTCTTTTCCCCAACTCGTTTAATAAATTCAATAAAACATGAGCACTCATGTGAGATCCTCTATATACTGACCATTATATTTGGGGACAAGCTTTATGTCTGTTATATCGTTGAATGGTAGCTTCCTCCTTTTGTTTCGTCCCTCTCTTCCCCACTCTAATACGTGTCCTGCGTCTTCCTTCTTGAAGATGAGAGATATATCATGATCCCAGCCCTGTCTGGTCTGCTTTTGAACTGTACCTGAAAGGTTCAAACAGTTTTAGGCGTGGATACAATAAAGTCCAATCTTTTTATTATTATTTTTTTTGCTTTAGTCATCATAGTTTTACAAAGGGTGAGGGGTCTGTACCTACGTATATTCTAAGCGGACCAACATCAGCCCACCAGCTGGTGGTCCGATGATGGTGTGATTTTCCAGTATGTGTGTGTGTGTGTGTGTGTGTGTGGGGGGGGGGGGTCCGGACCTCCTGTCCCCCTATGAATCCACGCATGAGTGCTCAGGATAAGATGGGATGTTTGTATACTTTCAACTTCTCTAAAACCCTGTACCACTTGAAGTTAACGAACAATTAAAAGTGAGCTGGTATCCAGCATAAGGCACATGTTGACATTCCGTGTACAGCAAAGATACAAAGCAATCTGCGCTACCACACAATCTGACCAGAGTCTTACATGCGCGGATCCAGAGGGGGGGGGGAAGAGATCCAGACCCCCCAAGCGAATACAAAAATATAGGGTTTCTTAGCAATGCTGGTCCGGATCCCCTGAAAATCACAAAGCTAACAAGCCAGCATTCATTGTTGAGCCATCACGGGCCCGCCAGAGAAACGCCATTTAAATGGCGTTTCGCTGGCAAGCCGATGATGACCCGCTTTTAGTGGTATTTGGATCCTCTCTCTCCTCATCAAGGAGAAAAACAGTTGGACCCCCATCCCCACCCCCCCCCCCCCCCCCCCCCCCCCCCCCCCGACAAAACATTTCTTGAGCCCTGCATGGTCTTAGTTTTACTCGGAAGGGCTGAGCAGGCTTTTCATTTCAATATATTGACCAGTAAAATATGTAAATATGTTTGATCCTAGAGTTAGTGCAATGTTTGTTGTTGCTCCAATTGCATGTCGCGAATTCGATGCTGGCCTTGAGCACATCGTGACATTTCTGCTCCGTCTCGTAAAAGTTTGGATGACCTATGAAATCAGCTATTCATTTCATTTAAAGGAACATTTGGGCCATAACAAAACATAATCACCACAATGAGTGCGTGCAAAGTGCAGACTCAGATCAGCCTGGACATCCGCCAAGACTGGTCAGAGTCTTTGTTGTGCACTCAGTGGGTAACAAAGGCCCCAAGTTTTCCTTGTCTGGACAGTAAAGACTCTGATCAGACTTAGCGGATGCCTTGCATGATCTGAGTCCTCTCATTACGCACAGCCGAGTTGTTGGTTTTATCATAGGGCCAGTTAAGCAAAAAAGAAAAAAAAAAAAAAAAAAAAAACAGCGTAAATTGCGATTATTTTCTTATCCATCAGTTTAAATATGTGTTTTGGGTGCTCAAAAGAATCGTCTCAGTGAGACGGTTCTTTTGAGTACCCAAAACATATGTTTTGATTGAGAAATAAGAAAAATAATTTTCCATTACGCAACCTTGCCAGTTTTATCATGTCATTGCCCATTTACTCACCAGTTCTGATAATTCTATCCTGAGGGGTTTCTTCAGGGAACTTTGAAGTGTCTCTATTATCCATTGTCCTCATGGGTGGCTTTCCATCAAATGTGTTCTTGATAGTTTTTCCATGGAAGTAATTTGGTCCAACTGTTCCTTGTTTCTTGTCTTTTGTTATATGCCCTAGAGCTCCTATATGCAATACTGTTGAATGAAATCCACCATTGTAGGTTGACATGGGTTGCTTTTCATCAACCCTATTCTTGGTGTTTTCGCCATAGGAGGTGCTTTGCCATAATGAACTCTGTTTCTTGTCATTTGCTCTAGATTTAAAACCACTCCCATCCAATGCTGAAAATTTCCTTTCAGAATCACGTGTTTGTGAATTGTTTGTTATTGAGTGACGTAAATCATGCTTATCATGCACTTTCTTGTCTGGAAAACACAATTCATTGGGACTCACACAGCAAGTTCTTAACAAAGATATCAAATTTTGTGGAATTTTAGCTCCACCCTCCTCTCCACATACTTGGGCATTATACCCAAACTGATATGTGATGACTTTTGTGTCTGTATTGTATTCAATATACCAAAATGTTTCATACTCATCCCGTGTATGCCATGCGTCCTTAATTCGTATACTAAGGTCCTTGTATTTCATTGTAGCATTAAAATCTGTCAGATTATCCATGACTATTCTATGTCGACCAATATTTTCTCTCATGTTCTCTGATGGAATCTCCTTTTCTATCAACTGATATGGATATGCACAGTTTTCTACAGCTTGAGCTACCTTACTGGTATTAGTAGTAACAAACTCTTCAACGGTTTGTCCATTTCCAAATTCAGCAATGAATGGAATGTTGTTAATACACCGAGCAGCATAACCTTGTAGTTCTGGGGCATGAATGCGCATGTCAGCAGTAGACAGAACTGTTATGATGGACAACGCTGTTGATCTGTGTAGAAACAACTGATAAATGGATGTAAATAACTGGAACAGGGTACACCCTTTCTTTCGCAGAACTAGAAAGATCTGTTCAGTAATGTCACTTGGAATGGTTCCTTTAACGAATCTACAGTATTTCCCATTCAACTTTTTAGCCTTTTCTTTTCCTAAAGTAATTGGCCTTGAAATCATACTCATTTGCTTTGTCCAGAATGAACGAAGATCTAAAAACCTTCCATTCACTTTTGAATGAAAAATTGTTGAGAGGTTTATTGGTTCCTTAATTGGCGGTAACTGATGTCCATGTACAATAGCTATAGCTGTACTCCTGATATCTTTACAAATCAGTGCGACAGTGGCAAGATCTGTGATCACAGCATGAAGAATCATTCTGAGAATAATACACTCCTCTTTGTGTGCAATTTGAAACTTAACAGGGATTTCTTTGGAAATGTCTATCAACATTCCATGACGCACATCACAGTTACCCACAGACTCGAATGGTATAATTTCCAAGCTAACAGCAACTGAATCTGGTGACAAATACCTGGCGCTAATTTCATTTGTGTTCATATTATAGACTTTACAAAGTTCTTTATTCATGATAACAACATGTTGAAGTGTCTGCTTCCATAGACCACTATCAAATTTCAGTCCTTTAATTTCAACATCAAACACCCGTAACAGTGCTGGATTTTCAGGATTCTTTTTATAGTCTATGATCACTGCTTGCTCCATAAATGTCATCTCAGCGTTAAGAGCCAATATAGGATCATACACTGTAATTTCAGATGGTGTCACATCTTCTATGACAATATTCTCCAACAGAATATCAACAACTCCTCCAATCGTTGTTTCTTCTAAGCGAAGTATTTGTGCATCTAATTTGTATCCAGTGAGGTCTTGTAATTTGTTGACAAATGTTACTGTCTGTAGAGATTCTACAAAGTGTTGGGCAGTTTCAGTAGTAGGGAAAATGTCAGATTGATTTAAACCTGGAACAACCTGACACATTGAATCTTTTACTATATTTTGTAGCATGCTAGATTTTTCTGATTTAGTTAACTTTTCAAAGATGCTAAAGTTTATTGCTGTTGTCCCTTTCTGTCCTATCTGCAAGTCTTGGTTTGGGGCAACTTCCACAAGTTTTGGAGAAAGTATTTCGTTTTTACAAACGGTAGACCAGTCAAACTTTCCTATTGTAACCTGGACTTTGCCAGCCATTAAAGCGTTTATAAAACACGTGCGAATATCTGTAACACTTAGAGCATTCAGGCCCTTGCCTTGGAGATATTGCAAGAGATTTGCATTACTTTGAGTCATTCCAATATCAAGTACACCCCAATTGATACTTTGGGCACACATTCCTCTACTTGTTCTATAATGAGCTAAGGAATCCATGAAAGCATTGCCAGCAGCATAGTTACATTGGCCTTCATTTCCCAACACTGATACAACAGAGGAATGTAAAACGAAGAAATCCAGCTTGAAATTCTGGGAGACAAGGTGCAGATTCCATGAGCCAAGGATTTTAGGTCGCATTGCTTTGTCTATTTCTGTATCTGTCATTTGAGCCAGCGTATTATCAGCAATTACACCAGCTCCATTAAATATCCCTTTTATTTTGACTTCGTTAAGGGTCTGCTTAAGATTGAGAAATGTTGTCTTTACATTTTCCAAGTCTGTAATATCTGCTTGAATACAGTGTATGTGAACATGATACTGCCGCATAATTTTACTGATTTTGTCCAGTTGTGCTTCTGATGGTCTCCGCCTACTCATACTTGCAATATGGCCTCCTCCAGATTTTGCAATAAGCTTCATAAGCTCCCATCCCAAACCAGTTAGACCACCAACTACAACATAGCAGCCATTCTTTCGGAATAAGTGAGACTCTGTTACTCTTAAAGGTATTTGTTGGTCGTGTGTCAGAGACAAACTCTTCCAAGGCAGAGACAACACATCTTTGATTGTGTCGTCATCGTCACTTGTATTTTGATAGTCTTTCTTGTAAAAACTTATCAAATGCTCTATAACTTGAGAAAATGATGATTTCAATGTATTATCTTTAAACATATCATCAGGTGATACCAACGATAATGCTATTTCTTGGTGATTATGTTTCACCCATCTAATAGAGGCTTTCGGTAGAAAACTTGAAATAGTCACAATGTGACTTAGGCTTGGAAATATATCAATGATTCCACTGACTATGCAACTTTCTATCATTGACAAAAAAGCTACATTTGTAGTGGGCTCAACAGCTGACGTGTGATTGCCTTGCATAAGATCACTCTGTGCTAGACTAAAGGCTGAGCAACGGTTTCTGACTTTGAGCAAATAAGTAAGAAAATTCGCTGCAAAAGCATTGACTTCATCAGCCACTATGCAAACAGAAGAACCATATTCAAAATATGTTGATATTTTGAGAAGCAAAAGAGACACTGTCAATAGCCCCGGCTGATAAAATGGCAGAACAGATTGTGCTACTGTCAATTCTTTTGGTACATTTATGTATGTGGCGATATCAACTGGGTAGCAAAAATAGACAGTTTGGTCTTTAACTTTTCTAACATTATTTTTGTCAACACATGTGGTCGATCCTGTTCCTTCGACGCCAACACCCTGAAATCCTAGTTCTGCTAAATCTGGCCATAGTACCAACTTTTCATCAACAAGGTTGGAGGTTACAGAATAAATTTCTGTATTGTGTAAACAAACAGATGTAAGGCGGATGCACATTTCATTCAGTGGGACAACACTTTCAGTCTTTTCATGTGCTTGGACTACAAAAGAAGGTTTTTCTATCATTGAATGAGTTGCTGACCTTAGATAAACTAAATCATCTGGGTCAACATTAATGTCTTTTGTTATCATATTTGTTTTTTTGTCTAAAGGCAGTGGTTTAACTCTGCTAACAAAGACAGCCAAGTTATCTATGGCAAATTCATCTTCTTGTTCGAATCCCTGTGCTATGACTTTACAGAAAACACTTTGGTCGCAATTTTCTGGATCTATATCAACGAGGCATAACTTTGTTTGTTTGAATTCGTGACGTGCACACCTCACCATTCCCCAAATATGGGAATCATGGACATTGATGGATTGAGAATTTCTCTGAGGTATCTTTTGTGTCCTTTCTGTCACGATATATATTGGCATTCTGAGTGACAAACTATCTACAATGAGAAGAAGTTCTGATAGCCTGGTGAAACTGTGTTTGGAGGTACTGTAAACCTCACCACATTTGTTGGAACTGTGTGACGTTGGTGCAAATATAACAGCAGCAATCTCATGCTTCTGAAATGAGGTCAATGTGCTCTTTAAACTGTTAGAAGTATCTTGATGTGGTAATCCTAATGAATGGAATACAACTCTGTTGTGTCCACAGTTAGCTGTGAAAAAGTTCTGTTTACTTTCTGGACAAACTATAAAAATGGTTTGTTCTGGAAAACTTGTTTTACTCTCTTTGAACTCAACCATGTCATCTTCAGAAAGAAGACACCATTCAAGTGAATATTCAAATGTATCTGTATCTGATAACTTTTCCTTCTGTTCATCAGTGTAAAAATCCTTTAGCTCACATATAACACTTCCATCTGCACTAAGAATGAGAGCATTGAAGTGGTGTCTACCTGCTTCTGACCCAGAAGAGACTGCATAAGCATACATTCTTTGACATGGAGCTTTATTTAGAATCACTGATTTGACCCCTCTTGGATATGACTGCCTTTTTTCTTTAGATTCTTTCTTTAAAACGCCAAATAATTGGAATGTTGCATCTACAATAGCTGGGTGCAAGTTAGTTCTTCCAATTTCCTCCAACAGAGTATCTGGCACAGCTATCTCAGCTATACATTCATTTTCAGATACCCAAGCTTGTTGAATCAAACTTAATGATGACCCATACTTAAAATTCAAAAGTTTTAACTTGTCATAGACCTGATGATAATTCATGTGGTATAAGCACTTTCGTTTGATACTTTCTGGATCTAACTGAGATGTTTGAGAGAACTCTTTACAAAGCACCATTGCTGTACACAACACACGTTTGTCTTTTAAGAATGTTAGGACGTTACCTTCTTTAGTTTTCTTCACCTCACATTCTATTTCATAATCAATTCCTTTTACAGGAAATAGAGGATTCTGGAATTCTACAGATACACTTATGTTATTGACTGGTCTCTTCAACAGTTTATGACCTATAGATAGAGCAGCTTCCACGTAAACTGCTCCAGGTACAAGTACCTTGTCTGACATAAAATGATCATAAACGAATGGCGTTGTCTGTTGATTCAGATTCAACTGATATGATGTTCCTTTCTTCAAGCTTCGCTGCACATATGTATGTTCACTTGACCCAACTGTTGAAAGTCCTTGTAATTTCCTTCGCTCTACTTCAGGAAAGTGCATATGTTCCAGTCTGTTAAACCCATATCTTGGAACAGTGGCGATTAACTGTCCATGATTATCTGTAGTTTCCCAATTAATATCTATGCCATGTTCATATAGTTGTTGCATAGTATACGTCTTTGTCTCTAGCTCTTTCTTGTATCTCATTGATTGAAAACAGTAAAAATCTTCTCGTTTGAATATATCTTTAAAATGAGCAGCAAGTACGCCTTTTGGTCCAATTTCAACATAAATGTTTTTAGCATTTTCCTTGGCTGCACCAATAATGGCTTCACTGAATTTTACAGTCTGTCTTATATTTTGTGCCCAGTATTCACCTGTCTGAAATTCGGTCATTGTGGCTAGTTTTCCTGTCACAGTTGAAATCACTGGAATTGATCTGTTCTGAGGTTGTATGTTCATTAACTGCTTCTTGATTTCAGATACACATGGCTGCATATGATGGCTGTGGTATGCACAGGTAACATTCAAGTCTATCATTAAGATATCAGATCCCATTTCTTTTGAAATAGACTGCAATTCCTTCCTCACCAATGGCATGATATCAGCATCACCTGAGAGAGTACAAGCAATGGGACTGCTGTATACAGCCACCGTCACTTTATGGCCAAAACGATCACAGACCTCTTCCACTAGTTTGACTTCAATGTTCTTTACCACCATCATTACCCCACCAGTTTGAGTTGAAAGGAGCTTAGATCTTTTGTATATAACATCAACAGCATCCGCCATGTTTATGGAACCAGATGAATACGATGCTGCAACTTCCCCGACGGATTGGCCAATAATAACATTTGGGCATATTCCTAACTTTTTCCACATTTCTGTAAGAGCCACCTGGGCACAGAATATAGCAATATGGCTCACGAATGGATCGTTGTAGTCTGTATTTTCGTCACAAAACTTTTCAGCAATAGAGAAACCTGCAGTTGGCATGAGATATTTGTCAATATTTTCAATAGACGTTCTGAATGTTTGGTCACACTTGATTAAGGTAGAGCACATCCCCTGCCATGTGGTCCCAACTCCACAATAAACAAAAACCAAGTTAGTAGTCATGTTTGGTTTCTTGTCTTCTACAACAGCGTTGGATAGACGAGTTCGCAATTCCTTCAATGTCTTGACAGTGAAACAAGAACGATATGGAAAATGATCTCTCAACTTTGTAGATGTATAGGAGATACTAGACAAGCTATCACTAGACTCTTCTAGGTCCTGTTGAAACTGCAAAAGTGTATTTTTCATTCCCACAAGATCAACAGCTGACAAACAAACGAACCTCATAATGGAGTCATCTTCTGTAGTAGATAGTGGCTCTTGGAATGATGCCTTATTCACGACAATAGCATGACAGTTTGATCCACCGAATCCAAACGAATTAACACAACCTATTCTTTCACGGTTATCGTTAGTTTTCCAATCACGAACTTCAAGAGAAATATCCAAGTCATGCTGCTCTAGGTTTATACTGGGGTTCAAGTTAGATTTGTCAGGTTTCAAATGTAAGGATGGCACTAGTTTGCCATGTTTCATCATTAACAACACTTTTATAAGCCCAGCTACACCAGCGGCAGATTCTGTATGCCCTATGTTAGTTTTAACAGATCCTATAAGTAATGGCTGGGACGTTTTCTGAGATGATTTTCTTCGATGTGTTGAGAAAAATCTTCCAAGTGAATTGACTTCTGCAGGATCTCCTTTTGGTGTTCCCGTTCCTAGAAAATAACATTTTCTGATTAATTATGCAGCATAATAATTGGTCATGGGCACAAAAAACCTATCTTGGTTTTTTATCAGGCCAAGTTCTAACCAGTCTGCCCATCTACATACAACTAGTCAGATGAATACAATTTGTATATGGCAATTTTAGATTATATACTTTGAAGTGAGCAAATAATAAAGGCACTGATCAGACTATGCGGATGCCCAGACTGGTATGCACCTTCGTTGTACGCATACAGCAAAGTCAGGTTATAACCAGTCTGTCCAACTACAGAGACTAGTTAGGTGACTACAATTTGTATATGGCAATTTTAGATTATATACTTTGCAGTGAGCAGATAATAAAGGCGCTGATCAGACTGTGTGGATGCCTAGGCTGGTATGCACCTTCTTGCTGGCATACAACAAAGTCAGGTTATAACCAGTCTGCCCATCTACAGAGACTTATTAGATAGCTACAATCTACATTGGGCAATTTTAGATCATATACTTTGCAGTGAGCAAATAATAAAGACACTAATCAGATTTCGCGGATGCCAAGGCTGGTATACACCTTCGTTGTTCGCATACAACAAAGTCATGTTTTCTCGCGTCGTGGTCCATATCTTTCTTAAGGATGAAACCTACAAAAATTGTAAAATTAGCCAGGTTCTTATCGCACATGTGTTACTAGTAAGTCACTATTTAACATGCATTGGCAGCTTTCTAGTGGGCATAAACGAGTGAAATGTGGCGTGAGCCTTATGTGCAAGCAGTGAAGGCAGCAAACCCTGGCAAGAATGAGCACTTGTGCAGGCTCTTTTGTTCATTTCCTACTCGCATATGTGATTAGTACAAACATCGCAAGAAAATGTCATCAGTGTATCCCAGTAGTTAACGTTACTTTCTTATCAACATCTAATGAAGAATTATTTAATGTATCAGAAAATGCATCAATTAAAACAGTGTATCAGAGTATTTTCTTATCAAGATCTAGTGAAGAATTCGTCAGTGAATCAGAGAATAAATATGTTTTCTCTACTCAACATCTAGTTTATAATTCATCAATGTATCAGAGTGGCAAATGCTATTTTCTTATCAACATCTAGTTGAGAATTTATCAAAATATCAGAGTAGTAACTGTTACTTTCTCATCAATATCTGTAGAAGAATTCATCAGTGTATCAGAGTAGTAAATGTTATTTTCTTATCAACATCTGGTGAAGAATTATTCAGTGTATCAGAGAAGTAAATGTTATTTTCTTATTAAAATCTGATGAAGAATTCTTCCGTGTATCGGAGTAGCAAATGTTATTTTCTTATCAACAACTTGTGTATAACTAGTCAATATATCAGAGAAGTTAATGTTATTTTCTTATTAAAATCTGATGAAGAATTCTTCCGTGTATCAGAGTGGCAAATGCTATTTTCTTATCAACATCTAGTTAAGAATTTATCAATATATCAGAGTAGTAACTGTTATTTTCTCATCAATATCTGTAGAAGAATTCATCAGTGTATCAGAGTAGCAAATGGTATTTTCTCATCAACATCTAGTGAAGAATTTTTCAGTGTATCAGACTAGCAAATGTTATTTTCTTATCAATATCTAGTGAAGAATTCCACAGTGTATCAGAGTAGCAAATAGAATTTTCTCACCAACATCTAGTGAAGAACTCTACAGTGTATCAGAGTCGCAAATGTTTTTTTCTTATCAACATCTAGTGAAGAATTCTTCTGTGTATCAGAGTAGCAAATGTATCATTCTTATCAACATCTTGTGAAGAATTAATTAGTGTATCAGAGTAGAAAATGTTATTTTTTTATCAATATCTAGTGAGGAATTCTTCAGTGTATCGTAGTAGCAAATGTTTTTAATATCTATAAACTGATCAATTTTATTGCATGGCGTTGTATCACTCACAGATGCGACGTCATGTGATAAAACTATTATAATAGGTTGCATCCCCATTAAAAGCTACTATAACATACCATGTGCTTCAATGTATTGTATGGATGCAGGATCAACACTGGAAGTTGAGAATATGTTTTGTAATAGCTGTTCCTGTAATTCAGAACTAGGAGCACTGATTGGTTGTACGGAATGGCCATCTTGGTTGGTACCCGTCCTCACTACTGCCCAGATCTTATTGCCATCTCTTATTGCCTGGGTGAAAAAAATATGCATACATGTACTTAGAAAGGCTATATTCACACTGGTAACTGTATATGTCGATTTGCTGGTATTTACGCGTATTGCCCGTACTTCATAGACCGGAAGTGGTAGATATTGGCGTTAATACTACGTAGAAAAAACATGCCATATGCCTAAAGGACTATAGAATTAAATCATTTTTAAGTATTCAGTATGTGCAAGCATTTAGGAATAGATTCGAGTACCGATCATCCAGATCGGTACTCGAATCTTTTCCTTAATGCTTACATAAATCGCCATCTGCATGCCGATTACTTAAAAATGATCTAATTCTATAGTCCTTTAGGCATATGGCATGTTTTTCTACATAGTATTAACGCCAATATCTACCACTTCCGGTCTTTAAGGAACCGGCAATACGCGTAAATACCACCAAATCGACGTATACATTTACCAGTGTGATATAGCAATATTTCAAGGAAAGATCGCATATACATGCATATTCAACCGAGGTTGAAGCAAAATTTTAGCATCACTACAGTAGATTGTTTATCAGTGCATACCTATTCAGCCGAGATTGGAACAAAGATTTTACATCACAAAAGTGGATTGTTTGACCCCAGTGACAATAAAGTCCATCAGGTCGTCCAAATCATAGACAGGCATGATGTAAGACACTGATTTAATTTGACTTCACTTGATTTCTTTTACTGTGGCTATACATATACTGCTGAGTCCTTATCTTTGTTTTATCTCCTTTTTATATCTCAATTTGCATTTACTGAGAGATGATAGATCGATACGTTAGGGTTCTTTCATGCGAAAAAAAAACACCTATTTGTCTCGATCCACATCAGAAATAAGGGTGATGTTGGTATCATGAAAATAGTTTAAGCCCTCCAAAAAAAGATATTTTACTGGCCGTTCCAAGGCGGTGCTTCTTTTATGGATCCTTTTTGTTATTTATGTTTCGTGTCTGTCATGCTGTCTTGTCTGGTCATTGCAGCCTTATGGTCATCTGCTGGGAAAGGGCTGGCCTATTGGCTCTCTTGTACGTGCTGCTTTTTTTGGTGTTTTTGTCACTTTCCCATGTGGTGTCCTGGTTCAGGTGTGGTATTGATTGTATTGATTCCTGATATTTGCCTTCCTTACTTTGATTTCAACTCATTAATTGTTCTTGACCAGACACAAAGGGATATTATCTGGGTTCAAGGTAGATGAAATGTCAATTCAGGTGAATGTCTGACCAAATGACCTGCAATGGCGTAGCCAGAACGCTGAAAAAATACGCACGTCAAAGGGAGACAACTGGATCAAGCAATTATTGTCTTTAATTGCGTCCCTTTTCAAAATAGGAACTTCTCTTAAAGGAAAGAATTTGCTCCCAGAGGGAGCGAATTCTTTCCTTTATGAGCAGTT
This sequence comes from Loripinus fragilis, assembly GCA_964019695.1. NCBI lineage: Eukaryota > Metazoa > Mollusca > Bivalvia > Lucinida > Lucinidae > Loripinus > Loripinus fragilis. The sequence continues at coordinate 46,759,324 of OZ026528.1, forward strand.
CCTAATAGTATGGAAAATCACTTTATCACATTAAATGACCTCCCTTGAATGTTACTATTTTTATTATGCACGTGCGCAACCTGCATAATGGGTGCTACGCCAATTGACATGTACTGTTGGGCAATTAATCATCAGACTCCCAACGGTTGTCCCTAGAGATGCAGTGCCAGAACTGGTTTAAAAATCCTGTGAATTATCTTGCATGTAAAATAGAAATAAGAACAGAACACTGCTATACACGTCAGTTTAATACTTCTCTGTTTCATTCGTCATTTCTGGATTGTGATATTGATTAACTCTTTGCATACTGGTTAATTTTGAATGCTAGTTTTGTTGTTTGCTGATTTTCCCCAAAATCATCTTAAAAAAATATATCAGGAAAACCCTGAGAGTGCCAACTGCTAGGACCCAGGACAGGCCCGACATTTTGATTGTTCGTATATCACGTGCTTATTCAGAGAGTTTTGGGGTGGGAACGGGGAGTCTGACCCCCTGGAAAATCACGCCATCATTGGCCCGCCAGCGAAATCTATTCTTTTATTGTTTTTACTCACATGCATTTAGCTCTATATTTATGTGCTTCATCCCAAAGCTATTCTATGCCCACATGCCCAACTTTTATATGTTAAAACGACTATCTAGTTTTGAATCGACTGGTGTGACGCACAGAATAATTCCTAAAAGATCACAAGCTTTTTAGAAAAAGCTTAAACATGATATTTAGAAATTTCGACCTAAAACCCCGTGAAAACAACATTGGGTTTAGTTGTGACAATAGAATCAACAACAAGCTTACGCTAACATAGTTAGTAGGGCGATTACACGGTAACTACATGTTCTTCTAGAGGGAAACAAGGGTCCAACTACCCTACCCCCACCCTTCCAAAAATAATTTTCAACTAGACTAAAAATTAGGAAATCAACAATTTCCATTGTTTTAACAATGTGTGTAGGGATTTGACTGAGCGACCCGGTCCTACCACCCACCCCGGCCCGTAAAAAAATTGCTAGGTCTGTGCATACACATGGTTGACACTAGTCATTTCATCCTAATACTATTTGTATTAAGGCAACTCAATGCGAACAAAATGTCCAGTGTTGGTGGAAAAGGGTGTTTTAGAAGCTCAATGCCCATGAAACAAACCTGGTCGTATCTCTTGAGAATAACGATACCACAGCCTTCCCCTCTAACATAACCATCAGCTGTGTCACAGAATGCTTGGCACTGACCCACGGCAGACATCATATGGGCTCTGCAAAGAGGCATAAGTACGTCCGGCGATAGGATAATGCTGACACCCCCGCATATGGCCATCTCACAATCACCTGAAACAGTCAAATAGAATTTTGACCACAACTTTTTATACGTTATTATGGAAAACGGACCCATCCGAATGAGAAAGAACCTACAATATTCATAACAAAGATATTCGGCTGTATTTCAATGGTTGAATTTGTTTTACATGTATTGCTATTTGCCACACAGGGTCATCCTACAAAATCACTGCTAAGAACAGTCCCATTAAACAAAACTGAAGCCTCATGCCAGCACAATATGCAAAATAGGTCAAAGATTTGCAGATAACATCTTAACATAGTTTGGAAATACATTTTGTATATATGATATGAAAATATTGGATTGGTGATATCATATTCATCGATATTGCAAGGAATAGTTTTGTCTAAAAATAGAAGTCTACTTTCAGTTTTGCTGGCATTTTTCTGAGAAGAAAAATGCATGCTTCAGTCTGTATCCCTAGATTCTGCGTTAATTTTCAGTTAATTTTGTCATCAAAAATGAGTTTGTATGGACAGTCTGGTAATTAATCAATGCAATTTTTTATATTTAAGATGGTAATCTAATATGCGAATTTCTGGCCATTCCTGATTGGTTGAATGGAGAAAGTAAAAGTGATATAATAAGGCGCAAGCCGAAAATACACCATCAAAATCGGTTTCTGATCGTTATTGGAAATGCAAAAGCTCCCACTTCCTAGTCTTTCAATTTTAACTCTTTCCTTGCTAGCGGCGACTTTTGTCCTCTGCTGATAGATTATCTTTGCAAACGGTTTGGCCCCCAGATCAGGACAGACAAAACGTGGGTCCTGATCTGGACCCAAACTGTTTGACACTCTGATGGTGTTCTGAAAGAGTTTTTGAAAAAAATGAATTAGAAAAAAGTCATCAGACGACAAAAAAATATAGAAATACCCAGCATGCAGAGTGTTGAACCATAGGGCCAGTTAAGCAAAAAGTTTTAGCGAAAAATTGCTATAACATGTATTTTCTTATCCATCAGTGTAAACATGTGTTTTGGGCGCTCAAAAGAACCGTCTTGGTTCTTTTGAGTACCCATAACATATGTTTTGGTTGAGAAAAAAGAAAAATAATTTTCATTTACACACTCTTATCTGGGGGCCTGCTGAGTGTTCTATAGTATTTTGTTTTCTGTCATAGCCCAATATGAAGCACCAGAATATAAAAAGATATCAAGACTATATCGATGTAAAGAAAGAAGTTTCACCAACAGCTCTATGCGGCACAACGACAGCTCTAGTGACCTCTAAATAATCGGGAAAAGGGAGCCTTCTGAAATAAAGAGAACCCAAACAGTTCAAAAATTCGAAGATTGGGGTCCACTCAGTTTGTACAAGAGAGCAAATGGTAGGTGCAGCAACACTCACGACCTCACACCACCTACCCCTAATACCAACTTAAGTTGTTTTCTGCTCTTTGCCAGAACCCAATATTCTTGAAGGACCAGAATATCAACACTGAATCGATGTTTGAGATGCGTTCTACCAAGAACTCCATGTGAAACAATGACAGCCTATCTGAACGGATAGCCTGAGAGTCCACATATTTTTTTTTATATAAGTGCGGAGCAACACACTGTTTCAAGTGTTGTGCAAGGACCGTGGAGGTTATACACACAAGATACCCTAGCGCCTTGGGCATGAGGTGGTTATATTCTTGGTTTCCGTATTAGATAAAACTAACCTGAACGGATAGCCTGAGAACCCAAGTGTACAGCTATGAGTGCTGCGGAGGAACACGATGTGTCCAGTGTCAAGCAGGGACCGTGGATGCTGTACACATAAGTAAGAAAGGTGGCAAAGATCAGAAATCGATACAATCAAGTACCACACCTGACCACATGGGAAAGTGACAAAGACACAATAAAACTCCACAAACGATAGCCAAGAGGTCAGCCCTTTCCCAGCAGGTGACCATAAGGCAGCAATGAACAGACACGAAAGCACGACTAACACAAGAATGATTCACAAAAGAAGCACCGCCTAGGACCGGTCAGTATTTTTTTTAATGGAGGGTTTAAACCGGTTTCATGGCGCCAGCCTCACTAGAAGACATACTAGCGACTCGGACATGAAGCCATAATATTCTAGGTATCCACTTTAGTTCACACTTACCTAAACGAATAGCCTGAGCGACCAAGTGCGGAGCAACACGCTGTGTCTAGTGTCAAGCAAGGACCGCGGAGGTTTGAGCACATAAGACACCCTAGCAGCCAGGACATGGGGCCATAATATTCTAAGTATCCACTTTAGTTCACACTTACCTGAACGGATATCCTGAGAGCCCAAATGTACAGCTATGGGTGCGGAGGAACACGCTACATCTAGTGTCAAGCAAGGATCATGGAGGTTGAACACATGTGACACCCTAGCAGCCAGGACATGGGACAGTTATATTCTAGGTATCCACTTTAGTTCACACTTACCTACACGGATAGCCTGAGAGCGCAGATGTACAGCTATGAATGCGGAGGAACACGCTGTATCTAGTGTCAAGCAAGGACCATGGAGGGTGAACACATATGACACCCTAGCAGCCAGGACAAGGGACCCTAATATTCTAGGTATCCACTTTAGTTCACACTTACCTGAACGAATAGCCTGAGAGCCTAGATGTACAGCTATGAGTGCGGAGGAACACGCTGTATCTAGTGTCAAGCAAGGACCGTGGAGGTTGAACACATATGACACTCTAGCGGCTAGGACACTGGATGAGCTGCCCGTAGCAGTGTACGCATTGACTTCCTTGTAGTCTCGAGTAGATATGGTCTGGTAGTCACTGTTCATGGAACCTAAATTAACATAACAGTTGGTATACTTTACACGGGATCGTAGGGTAAAGTCGAGTAACTTCGGACATCGGGTAAATTCGGACATATATATGCAAACAGTAGAAATCCTGATGAGCCGTCTCATCAGGATTTTCACTGTTTGCTTAGTTAATCTATTTCTTTATTCCAATAATTAAAATATGAAACAAACAAGGTCGCTGTCCTAATTTACCTGAAGTCCGAAGTTACCTGACTGGGACTGTGTGGCGGCGGTAGAACGTCTCCCTGCCCTTCACTATAGTGTAGATTTTATTTTCTTGTCCTTTGGGATCATGGGTTTCATTGTGGAACTTTGAAACTACTAGAGGGTCACTGATGAAGCCTAATTGGCAGAAAGTAGCTAGTCTGGCCTAGGAAATATGCACACTCTAGTTTCAGTTCTTTGGTGCAGTCTTTGCTTCCAAAAGATACCCTTTTAAGAACATATTTACCCTAGTATAGTTACGTACTCTCCTGCCAGCCAAGAGTGAAGATGACTTCATGTTTTGTTTACAAAGTTAACAGGTACTTATAATCGGTAGATCACTTGTGTATTAATCCTATCCACAGGATAAGATTAATACATACATTATCAATCGATTCGCGTTAATTCAAGTGATGAATGCACGTTAGTTTTTTTTTTAAATAGCAATTGTAAACAAATTATTAAGTAACTGTCACTTTTGGTTTGCACGACAGTAGTTGGTCATATTCTGCTATATGATTGTATTCACTCGAATGAACAAACATACACTGCTTTTTATTGAAGGTACATAAATGGTGGTGCTGTGGTGTTTGATTGAAAAAGTTGTGTCTTTAAATTTGGTTTTGAAAAAAGGGTATCTTTAACAAAATTCCATGTTTACATAAAGCGTTCCATGGAGATTTCTGGTAAGGGATTACTTCATTTTCATCAAGAATCATCATCCTTCATCATTAACTAAAACAATCACAGGACAAACATGTGCTTGCATTGTTAATCCAACTCTTGCTTTGAGTCGGACTATGGGTGCATTTGTATTGTGAGCAATGGCAAAACACGCAGTGTTCCTTTAAATATTTTGAGCAGTGTATGTATTTTTTTAGATTTTTTAACGGTACTTCACTTTTCCAACTGCTGAAACAAACTCAGTTTGGATGCAGATCAGGACCAACAAACGTCGGTCCTGACCTGGATTCAAATCATTTGACTGTCTGAAAGTGTTAATGCTTTTCTTAAAGCTTATTTTCAAAAATGTCAGCAGACGACAACAAAGGCCAACTACCGTCGTGCCAATCAAGAGTGAAAGTGACGTAATATTTTGTTTTCAATTGTTAAGTAAATCATTAACTTGTACACACCACTTGAGCTAGCACGAATCGATAGATCACTTGTGTATTAATCCTATCCTGCGGATAGGATTAATACACAAGTGATCTATCGATTTTAAGTCCCTGATAACTTTGTAAACAAAACATGTCGTCACTGTCACTCTTGGCTGGCAGGACAGTAGCAAAGAATTAAATCCCAACACCCTGTCAACATTTTTCATAAATTTGATGACACCATTTGTTTACTATAACACAATTAAGGCGACGAAACGAAAAGTGCCGGTGTAGATTAACTACAGTGTTTAATGGCTTAAGTTAATGAAAAAACAAAGTTTAACACTGCCTACCAATATAGACCCCAGTCTTAGAGCCCCCTATTTGGGTTCTTGTGATACCACCATTCTCCATAGCCATGTGAACACACTCAAGGACATGACGCTGCTGGGGGTCTACACGCTCCGCTTCACTTTCACTGATCCCAAATAGGCCAGGATCCCAGGCGAGATGACTGGAAGTTAAAAAAAGAAGACGAAATGAGCGTACACCATAATTTTTACTTTGTGCTCACACTGTAAAAAGATGTTAATTTACACCAATGTAGCCTTTCTATTCTCACACCGGGTTAGTGGCAATCGAAAACGTCAACACTATCGACGAACGTAGACCAAAAACCGTTAGAAACAGAGTTTTCGATTGTCATTTGACGTCGCGTCAGATGTTGGTGTTAAAATCAATTCTCTGTAACTACTGAACCTGTTATAATAGAGGTTGTTCACGCTCGGTCTTGGATTTTATTAAAAATTGCTGACAATGATTCTTTCTTGGTAAAACCAAAAAATTTAATGCTAGTTCACTCATTTGTCTTTCCGTTGCCATGGCAACAGCTTCCAAATATTTTGGCCAAAAATCAGTCAAAATTACCTTAAAATTCAATAATTTCACTGCAAAACTGCCATTTATGCTGCCTTTCTTTCACAATATTTTTCATTTTGTCTGGTAATTCTAACTTAAACTTATCTAAATCATACCTCATACCATCCAGAAAGAAAAGTTTTTGTTGACTAAATTAACACTGAATGTGGGTGGGGTAACACAACCCCGAAATGTGTCGTTTTTTGCACTTTTTGACAGCTTATATCATTAAGGGCTCGACAGCCGGACACATTACAGGACTAACCTGAAAATCAATATTACCCCATCTTTCAAAAATTAGAATATAAATTTTGGGAAGTTACCATCTTCTATGTGTTACCATGGAAACAAGAGGTACACCGTTCCAAAATGCATGTTTTGATTTTAACAAATATTTATGAGGTGTGAAATTCACACAACAGCCAGACTGTAACACTGAACAAAAGAAAGTGTTAAGCTACCATTTTTCTGCCAATATCTATAAAAATATTATCAGAGGCCCCAATGGGGGTTTGATTTAGTCATTTTAGGGGCGCAACGGGGGCAAAAATTAAGAAATTATTTGAAAAAAGTCAAAGCTCTCTTACATAATAGAATTTATTGTATCAAAGTTGTTTTGAAAAGCCATGTCTACATTATAAAATTGTAATTAAAGAATAAAAACAATTGTAAATCTCAGGAGGGGCTCCCGAAGGGGCTCAAATAGATTGAATGTGGGTGGGGTAACACAACCCCGAAATGTGTCGTTTTTTGCACTTTTTGACAGTTTATATCATTAAGGGCACGAAAGCCGGACACATTATAGGATTAACATGAAAATCTATATTACCCCATTTTTCAAAAACAACAATAAAATTTTTGGGAAGTTACCATCTTCTATGTGTTACCATGGAAACAAGAGGTACACTGTTCCAAAATGCAAGTTTTGATTTTAACAAATATTTATGAGGTGTGAAATTCACACAACAGCCAGACTGTAACACTGAACAAAAGAAAGTGTTAAGCTACCATCTTTCTGCCAATATCTATAAAAAATATTATCAGAGGCCCAAATGGGGGTTTGATTTAGTCATTTTAGGGGCACAACGGGGGGCAAAAATTCAGAAATTATTTGAAAAAAGTCAAAGCTCTCTTATATAATAAAATAAATTGTATCAAATTTGTTTTGAAAAGTCATATCTACATTGTACAATTGTAATTAAAGAATAAAAACAATTGTAAATCTCAGGAGGGGCTCCCAAAGGGGCTCAAAATCGATTGAATGTGGGTGGGGTAAGCCTACCCCTAAAAATCATACTTTTTGCACTTTTCATTAGCCACAGACAGCTTGTGCGGATAATTTGACATTTTTGTGTATGCTTAATTAAAGCATTGAGTGTGAAATATCATGAGATAGAAAAAGAAATGGGAAGATGATTCAAAACATTAAATTAAATATGCAGCGAATATCCCGCAAACATTTTGCAAATATGCGACGAACATGCATTTAAATATGTAAATCAAATATGCAGCGAACAATAATTGCGACTATCCTGCAAACAAGCAGCAATCAATGATTTACAAAAGTCAAAGCTTGTTAAACTCAAATAGTCAAAATTAATTTATCCATTGTGCACTGACCTCAGCAAGCAACACCATTCCAGACCAATCAAAAGGTATCAACTCAAACATCATAGGAACAGAAAAACACATGAGAAGAGATTACATACCGTAAAAAAGACTTCTCAACATGTTGTCAATTATGCATCATGGCAATTATGACAGCCATTTAATTGAAGAGTTTTAAGGAGAGATAATTTTGAATCTATCTCCCCAGTAAAAAAATAAGATCTAATGATTGGTCACTTACTCCCTTTACCTGGAGGCCTGCATTACTAATTGAATCATTGCCGCAGGGCTCCCGGTTTTTCGGACGGTAGAGTCCCTTCTGTAGTTTATCTTGAAATTAAACCTCGGGGTACTTTGTTAAATTATGCACATGGAACGGCAAACAGTGTGGACCCTGGTCGGGCAGTTCACAGAGGTATGTCTGATCCGGGTCTGCGCTGTTCGCTTTGACCTATTTGTCCGAGGGGTTCGGAACCTTGCGGTATATACTAACCACAATACTCCCGAGTGCCGTCAGTCTGATCTAGTCACCCATGAAGCTTTCTTCTAATTGTTTTTGCTGTTTTATGTATTTTTGACATGTGTATATGTTGTTGTTTGACATATACCCCAGCTAGGGGTCTTGTCTTGAATAAAAACCTGAAAACCTGATCTTTAGACTGAGAGCTATATGAGTTGAAGTTCCTTAGATGAACTCTCCGCGAATACATAAAAAATACAACGAACAGTATCCAGAACTAAGTTCTTATTGCGAATACTGGGCGAATAGTACCTTGTGCTTGAAAAAAAGTTAAGTTTTTGCTGCGAATATGCAGCGATTATATGACAAACTGCAAACATTCAGCGACCACTTTTTTGTCAGACCAACATTGTTCGCTGGGTATTCGCGACAAGAAGTGAATATATAGACGGCGCGCACAGTATTGGCGTACAAAACGTGACGTCGAATTGTCACGTCGCGACGCTAATTTCTTTCTTCTTCTCCTTATATTTAGCTAGACGTCTTGCTTCTAGAGAGACTTTCATTCGCTGGTAAAATATATGAAAATTGTTTTCTAACTTTAAAACATCAATAAAGGTCAGAATCAGTATTTCTAACTTAGTATACACGCATACACATCAGAACTGAGAACGGCAGCTTATTCTCAAATCCCTCATTGACGTTTCTTTGCTTAACGTCATTTTTACCGCCGGTAACAAAATTTAAGACCAGGGTAAATGTTAAAGTTTTCTTTATTTTTCGGCGGATAAACTTCATATACCGCATTTATAAGTAAGCAAGCAAAGTACATTGTAGAGATATAATTTTCTAGTGAGATTCGTTGTCATTATTAAAGCTATGCTTAAATTTCAAGAGTATGTGTATTTATTTTAATGAAAATTGTGTTTTGGTAACAAATTTTAAGACTTGGGACTTTGTTGAACATTTTTAAATGGAAAGCGGCAGTGCAAATATTTTTCGATTAACTTTCACATCGGAAAAAGTACATTTTAAATAAACAAATATTTTGTCAATAAAACGCCTTCAAGATTACAAAATTACTTACCGAAGAGACCTTGCCTGTATTTTTCGCGCCTTTTTTGTCACGAGTTACAGATTTTTTTTTTACAAAACTTAACTTTCTGAGACGTCGTTGTAGAGAAATAAACAACGAACTGGATATGACGTTGAACGGAGACGTTTCATGTTTGACGTAGATTAAATCCAGTATTAATTGACGTCAAAATGGCTTTGTCATACGCATTTGCGTATGCTTACCACAGCGCTATTGTTACAGAGTTACAGAGGTTTTACTCCCAAATTTTGAGTTCTTGGGCACTCCTCTTAACTGTTTTGATAAATAAAAACTAATAATCAATAAACTCTTAACAAGGCGAACGTACACCTCTAGTTGCAAAACAAAAAAAAAGACCAGAACATCAAAAAATCGGTTCCTGTAAACAGAAAGAAATGCAAAAACCCGTTTTGTACGCCAATACTGTGCGCGACGTCATAGCGAACAATTACTGTAAACAATGCAGTTCGCAGAATATTCACAGCATTTTCGTCAGATATTCGCACAAAGACAGCTTTTCCGTAAGGGCCCCTGGAAAATGTTGGACCCGAAAAGTATAGTTTTCTTTGAAATTAACCATTGATAAACCACTGTAAATCTGTAAAATAAGTTGAGGACTAAAAAAAACTATGTCAGAGCTGTTTCTGGCACTTGGGCCTGGACCCCCTCCCACCCTGACAAGAATTCCTGGATCAGCGCTTGTCGCATTTATCCAATCAATTGACCCTGCCTAAAATGGCATCAAATGAGACATCCAAAAGTAAGCTGTTCTCTTTTGGCACCAGGTGGTGCTATTTGGGATACAAGTTTACCGAGCCTTTTGAACAGTACGCGAATTGAGAGCTAAAAGTGCGAATACAGTATTTTATGGGCATGTGTTTCTTCAACTTTTAGTTTAAAATTCGCACTCCCTGGCGTAATGATCGAGCTCGATCGAGCCAGTAGATATTTAAAGGAATAAAGTATTTATGTTTATGTTATAAGTTCATTATCTCTGGAGTATCGCCCATGTGCGGATCCAGAGTGGGGGATAGGGGGTCCGGACCCCCCTTGAAAATCACAAGTTATATGGGTTTATATCGAAATTAGCATTTGGATCCCCCCCTGGAAAATGTTGGCCCCCCTCTCGATCCTTTGGAAAGTATAGTTCTCTCTGCAATAAAACCATTGGACCACCTCTGTAAACTGTAAAATAAGCCGAGGACTAGAAAAACGTTGTCCAGGCTGTTTTTTTTTTTTTGGGGGGGGGGGGGGGGGCGTTGATCCTGGAACACCCACCCCACCCCTCCTGACAAAACTTCCTGGATCTGCGCTTGTGTCCATGGGTGCTTCGATGCACCAGTGACGTATATTAGAACATGGATCCCTGGTTGCACTTCCACATGTAATGTAACATAGTGGAGTGCAACGATCGAGGTACCAAAGTGTAATAGAATGCAGGTTAGCCAGCTGATCTCGCTATTAGAGGTGGGGGAAATGGAACATCATAGCCTAGACATTGAGGTAATACACTCTGAAAATTTTTCAGGGTTTACCCTGGCTCAGAATTTGTTGCAGCCAGCACTTTAGCCAAATGGAAAACGTTGGAGCCAAATGAAACTAATTTCAGCCAAGGCTTTAGCCAGAAAGTAGAAAATCAACAAGTTGTTTTGTAAAACTCTTTGCCCGCTAGGTGCGATTTTTGTTGTCTGCTGATTACCTTTGCAAACAGTTTGGACCCACATCAGGCCCGACAAAATTTTGTGCCTGATCTGGATCCAAACTGTTTGACACCCTTTCTTTCTTTTTCTCTTCACTGTCCTCGCTCATACTTACAGGGAGTGCTAATTTAGACTGCACTTTTAGCTGTAGCCACTCTACAATTTTAGTAGCAAATGGTTCCAAAAGCTAATGGCAGGGTAAACCCTGCGTTTATCTTTTCCTGAATTGTCCAGTAATGCTTACATCTATTATGTTCTTTATTATATATATTGTTCATATTTATCATTATTCAAATGCTACTTTTCAGTATTTTTTTTGATTTGATTCTTTACGTCCACTCAACAATCTTTCAGTTATGCGGGACGTTCTTCCTGGGTTGAACCAGTACTAAGCTAGGATAAATGTGTCTTGCTACTTTTCAGTATCTATGTCATTATCATTACAGCTATCTGACATCTAGTGACAGAAATATACATACCGGTACATACAAACCTGAAACATTCTTCATTGTTCTACTCTTCTTTTGTCCTATGGTAAGCGATACCATAACTGCCTTGTCCTTCTAGCTCATTTGGGAGATATCCTGAGAGCAGATTTGGTAAATCTGCAACACTTCTGATTGTCAAAATTTACCGCGGTAAAAAGCAAGGGATATCGTTATATCTATTCAAGAACAGTACATTCTTGAACTTTTCAAGAACAGTTTTTAAGAACAATTGCTCTTAAATATTTGTCCAATTTTACATTCATAAATTGTATTTGAGCTGATCTTGAACACTTTAAGAGCAGTTCATGTCCAGTTCTTGATCCTTGTTCTTGAAAAACGAAAGAACTTTTCTTGGACCTTTATTTAAATTTTCGCAGGGGCCGTCTAATTTGGGCCTCTGGTAATATTTTTTTAGCTAAATGACACAGCAAAATGCAAGGATAACATTCATATATGCTCTTAATTTCAGTGATGAGACACTTCGTAAATATTAGATAAATTTAAAACTAGGCTATTATTGTATAATGGAGATATTATTTTTCAAAACACCTTTGATACAACTAGTTTTAATTTATTAGAGAGCTTTGACTTTAAGTAATTTCTTAATTTTTGCCCCCTTGCGCCCCTACAATGACCAAAATCAAGCCCCCATTGGGACCTCTGATGATAATTTGTATAGATATTGGCAGAAAAATACTGGACTTATATTGCCTCTGTTTTACTATCTTGCACTTATACCCAACAAAAAAAAGAAACGCACCACTTAGAACTGTTCAATTCTCAGGAAGATCACAAGTGATAGGCCGGTTTAGTTTATATCAGTGCAAAGGTATGCCAGGTACTGCTGCGTTACACGTATTTTGCAGTCAGGCGTCGAAATTGTGTTAAAGAAAATTGGCCATGAACCAAGTGGTCGTCAAATTGTAAAGTCACAGGAAATAAGTGTTTTAATAATGCTCTCTTGCTGGATAAGTTCAAGCAATGAGAATCATCTCAGTAGACCAAATTGTACTCAGACACTTATTCTTTGCAAATTCTATCTTTAAATTCATCATACGCGATAATTGAACGCTAGGTAGCTCATGTATTGTGACTACCCTTTGGATAACGATTCCATACTGGAGATAAACCTTAAAAACATTTTAAGATTTCAACATTGTTTTAATCAATGTAAACGGTCTTAACTGATGAAAATGGATTTCGGAATAACAAAAATGCATCAATAAACACATTGGTTGTCTCACATAACGACAACGTATCGTTTTCATACTTTGCAAATGTAAAACATGCTCGAATTCCATGTAGACAGTAGCGTTGAATTAACGCTTCAAAAACTCGTTTACCATTTGCTTTGAAATGTTTTCTGGATACAAAGGAAAGGTACAGATACTCATCTACGTCACACTCAAGTTTTAGTAAAATTTGATCAGAAATGAATATTTCGTGACAATTAACATTTTCGTATTATAAGGAGATCTTAATGGGAAAATCGTAGTGGTGCGTTTCTTTTTTTGTTGGGTATATTACTGAACAAAGTTGGTCAATTGCATTTCTTCTCTAGATGCCAAAGAAATTTAACCCTTTTAATCCGTTTTGAGCCCCTTAGGGAGCCCCTAATGAGATTTCAAACTGTTTATATTCTTTAACTACAATTGTATAATGTAGATATGACATTTCAAAACAAATTTGGTACAGTTAATTTTGATTTGTAAAAAAGGCTTTGATTTTTTTTCAAAAAAAATCTAAATTTTTGCCCCCTTGTGCCCTTAAAATGACCAAACTCAAACCCCCATAGGGGCCTCTGATAATATGTTTTACAGATATTGGTAAAGAAATGGTAGTGTTACACTTTCTTTTATTCATTGTTACAGTCTGGCAGCTGTGTGAAATATACACTTCATAAATATTTGTTAAATTCAAAACATGCATTTCGGAACGGTGTACCTCTTGTTTCCATGGAAACACATAGAAGATGGTAACTTCCCAAAACTTTTATTTTAATTTTTGAAAGATGGGATTATATTTAATCTCATTTCAGTCCTATAATGTGCCCAGCTTTCGTGCCCTTAATGATATAAGCTGTCAAAAAGTGCAAAAAACGACACATTTCGGGGTTGTGTTACCCCACCCACATTCAATCGATTTGAGCCCCTTCGGGAGCCCCTCCTGAGATTTACAATTGTTTTTATTCTTTAATTACAATTGTATAATGTAGATATGACTTTTCAAAACAACTTTGATACAATTAATTCTATTATGTAAAAGAGCTTTGACTTTTTTTCAAATAATTTCTTAATTTTTGCCCCCGTTGCGCCCCTAAAATGACTATATCAAACCCCCATTGGGGCCTCTGATAATATTTTTTATAGATATTGGCAGAAAAATGGTAGCTTAACACTTTCTTGTGTTCAGTGTTACAGTCTGGCGGTTGTGTGAATTTCACACCTCATAAATATTTGTTAAAACCAAAACATGCATTTTGGAACGGTGTACCTCTTGTTTCCATGGTAACACATAGAAGATGGTAACTTCCCAAAATTTTTATTCTAATTTTTGAAAGATGGGGTAATATTGATTTTCATGTTAGTCCTGTTATGTGTCCGGCTGTCGAGCCCTTAATGATATAAGCTGTCAAAAAGTGCAAAAAACAGCAAATTTCGGGGTTGTGTTACCCCACCCACCTTTCAGATAGAACTTCGATATGAAAGAGACCAGAAATTCTTTAAACATTAACGTTCGGATACTAACCAAGGGCAATTCTCCAATTAATAAACAGCTTTATAGCTAACATGTTTGTATTAAAGAAGATATAACAGTCCGAAATTCGCCAAATTTCATTGATTTTCTGACAAATTTTAGCCAAAAACTATTGACCCCGTTACCATGGCAACGGATATGAAAATGAAGGACTGATGCATGATTTGCGTGTTTTGGCATGAAAACAAACAATCATGGAAAGTTTCATCAAAATCTGTGACTATGCGTGAACAACTAGGTTCGATGGTTACAGAGAATTGGTGTTAATTTGTGTAACGTCAAAAGTTGTTTAAACACGTCAAACAATGAGATTTTCACAGACAAGAGAGGCGATCTTCTTGCGTTAATATTTCTAAGTTGTAAAATGATCAGATGAAAAGTTTGTTTAGGTTTGTATATATTTAACTTTTTAAAGGTTTTATTAATACATGTTCCCGAGTAGAATTACGAAAAGTAGGGTATACCCAGGTAAGCACAATTATTTTCAGTAGTAAATACGATTGGCCGGTCGGTGCTTATTAACTACATAAATCTATTCTCGTTGCAGTAGACTTCAATGGACAGACGGACGGACAGACAGGGTGATTATAGGTCTTAAGGATATCTTCTCTGCACACACCTTTGCATGTTTTATATTAAAATTAGCCAATACGTAAGCGTTTGGTACTTATCGCATTGTCCGGCAACTAGGACTCGCGACTCGGGAACTTAGTCTGTGGTAAAGTAGGAATGTAGATGATAAATAGCTGTAGAATTGAGACCTCTATCACCGCTTGATACATGTATGTCAGCATCCACATTTTCACGAGGCTTTTGCGTATATGCGAAAATGACCAAAATATCGCCAAGAGTTAGTGTTGGCCCAAACAAACATGTAGACACAAATGAATGAAAACAAGAAAGAAACTAATTTATTTGAGATTCGAGCATGTCACGTTTGAGTTTCAGACACACCCTTTTCATCGTATGGCTTCCAATGAGTTAACTATTACTAATACCTAGCAATATGATGTACAGTCTCGGGACATGTAGTTGTTTGCCACTTTGCGACGTCGCCGCTTGAAACAAGACCTTTCTAGAATTTTGTAAAACATACCATGACAAACTTAATGGGTTAAATTTTATAAAACTTACAGGGATGAGGAGCAAATTGGGAGCAGCAATATACAATAAATGATTAAAATAATTACACTTTTGGTTCTCAAGTAGAACGCATTTAAAAGTGAATGTAAATTTTAAAACATCACAATTCCCGTAGACGCTAACGTTAACGTCACCGAAAACTGTAATTTTAATTTGTGTTTGCGTTTAAATTACTACTTTACGAAAACAACAGAAACCGAGAAGCTACAATAAAAAAGTTTATTGCGTAAATCAATTTGCTTTCATTTGGTACTTTTTTCAAAATTGTAGCTTCTATGGTTTTTGGACAATAATTTTTGCAAAACATCTGGAAATACATCGATTTAAGCGGCAACGTCACTGGGTGGAGAATGGGTATGTCCTGTGGCTGTATATATACACAGGAGCTTGAAGTTTGTTCCTTACATTACATGTATATGCCTCATAACCAAAAGCTTAAATGTCATCATTACGTAATGACATTATGAGCTTTCGGTTTAGGGGCTATAGGAGTGAATAAGGATCAAATTTCAAGCTCCTGTGATATATTTCCTGAATATTCCTGAAAACAGGGGTAAAGGTCACTGAATATTCAGATTTTTCGAATTAATTCTGACCAGTGACCTATTTTATATTACTTTATGTAGGACAGTGTCCTACAAGACTATGCTAATGCATCAGTATATAAGTTTTAAGAAAATGCGCGATTAAGTTTTTGGCATTTACGCATATTATAACGCTAAAATGTTAACGTTTTTACTGACGACGCAATTAGCAAAGTAAAAAAATCGGCGTCTGTGACATTTTTGCTAGACAAAGCATTTTAGCGATATTTTATTCAATATTTAACAATTCTCTTAATTTAAAAACAGCATAAAATATATGAAAAACGCATTTACATATCTTATTTAGAGAGAAATAAGTTTGAAGAAACATCTTTTCATTTAGTATTGAATTAATGTCTCATATTTCCGAAGACGCCTTTTGCGTGAGTGTGACATTTTTGCTAGACACAGCAAAATAACAAATTTTTGCTCTAAATTTGGAAAAAATCAAGAATAAATCCAAATTTTAATTCTATTTTGAAAACGCATTTTTGTGATATACTTCGAATTTCAAAAACACGAGGCACTAAAAAGTAATACATCAACATAAATACACAGACCCCATGTTTTCAAAGTTTTCTTTAAATCTCTACACATTCCGTTTCTTTGCTTGGTTGGCTATTTCTGGTTAGTTTGCCGATTAACGCCAATTTCGCGCATGTCGTCATGAGGATAAGCACAAAAAGTAGCTATGCGGCGAAAATTACAAGATTTCATACATTATTAGTTAAAACTTTTGGATTTAGAAACACTCCGCCCAACGATTTATGTTACATCTCTACATGCAAAAAATCTGCAATTTATACGGAACATGTTAGCGATACTTTTTTCTTTGTATCTTAATTTGTCTTTCGTTTTTCATCAATGTAAAATATAATTAATAACCTTTTCTTAGATGTTTAGTTTGTAAAAATGTATAATGGAATAAGTGAAATAGAGAACTTTCAATAGAGAGGACCCCTACGTTTTCAAAATTAACACCAACATCTGACGCGACGTCACTGTCGCCGACTGGCGACAAATGACAATCGAAAACACTGTTTCTATCGATTTTTGATCCGCGTTTTTCGATTGCGAAGAGGTTTTCAATTGCCGCCTATCCGGCATGATTCTGATCCCAGAAATGCGATGATTCCACTCCAAGTGACCGAACGGACATACGGAAGGGCAGCGGTGCAACTGTAATCCAAATTTTCAATAATGGGGCATAAGAAAATTATTTGGGCCTAGTCGCGAGCAAACCTGTCTTCGGGGTTTCCGACAAAGCGAGTTTCAAACCAGTCTCCTCAGCTACAGAGACTAGCTAGAAAATTTGAATTTCACCTGTAGCAAGTTTACATGTGATAATTTCCAAAAAGCGAATAAAAAAGGCGCTGATCAGACTGCGCGTATGCGTAGGCTGGTTTGAGCCTGTGTTTTTCGCAAACCCCCGAAGACAGGTTTTCTCACGTCGAGGCCCAAAATTTTAAAAAGTGGTGCAAGTCTGGCTACTTACTTTTTCAACAGCCCTGCTTTTTTAGCATACAATTTCCCAGGTTCATCTTTATCTGTGCTGTAAAAAGCTTCATTTTTCCATCTATCTTCCGGTATATCTACGACGTGATTCTCTCCATTCAAAAGCACTCGCCAAAACTCGTCTAAGTTATCTGCCCCTGGGAATTTACAACCAGTTCCAACGATTGCAATGTCAAAATCCGGGGTATCCATTACTGCAACAAATTATGCAGAATACATAATGCGTGAATTTTCATTTGTGGTTTGGGGCAAGAATTTTTTGAAAAAGTTAACTTTGATAAAAGTATGCAGACGACAAAAAATCCAAAAAAAAAAAAAAAAAAATACCCAGCATGCAAATGACCGTGCTATAGGCTAGTTTGCCGCACGAAGAATTTGAGCTGAATCTGCAGAGGAAGGAATACCGGACCTAAAGTCACCTTCCGGCAGGGGAGTGACTTTTATGTCAGAAAATAATATTAATTTCACGCGTTACGAGCAGTATAGCGTGAAATATTTGTCTTCACGTTTCTTAAGTAAAACAGTATACGTATCGGGCGATGTAAGTATTATACATTGGCAGTGAGGTGTATCGAAATATTCATTCTACCAGACGCAATCGAACCGTTCATATCAAATTTTATCGACAATAATTTCTTGGTGCGCGACACGTGGCTCAAAAATGTCTGACAACGAGCAGCCTACTTTGCAGAGTTCAACATGTAATAATTTGCTATCACAGATGGACAGATTGATTTCTGCTAAGCTAAACGCTTTTGAGCAGCGCATTGAATCTACACAGAGGACTTTGTCTCAGACACAAATTTCGGCCATACAGGATAAGTTAGCGGTGACAGAGAATTATAGCTTTAGGAAAAAAGGGAATGAAGAACAATTCAAGATAAACGCTAAAGTCCTTGATAAGATGCGGGAAGCTGACGGGCACATCCAAGATGTGAGTCGAGTTACATCAGGGGAAGCAGCATTAATGGCACACAAGAAAGTTTCAGAAGGTATTGAACTCTTATCACATAGACAGAAGTTAGTAAAATTAGCAGATAGCTCTGAACAGGGTTGGAAAGTCGTTCAAGAATATGAAGCTAATCCATTAGCGGAAGATTCCGATGACGAGAAAAAGATTTACCGGGCGCAGATGAAAGCAGAACGTAAGGCAAAACAGGAGAGGCGATTTCGTGGGCGTCGTTTTGGACCATATCGGCTACGACGGCAACAATCAACTCAGAACCTACAGCAGCAGCACAACAGGGACGTTATCAAGGGTTGCAACAACAGCGACACTACCAGGGGAACAGGAGGCCTGGGAATTGCTTTCGATGTGGAACACAGGGGCATTGGCGCAAAGAGTGCATGGCTGTCAATCCAGATATCCAGGCTGATATTAATGCAAAGATAAGTATACCTATGTTTGCATTTTCTGATGGTCAGCATAAGCTTGCAAAAGAAAATGTTATAGAGGTAGGTTCCATTCAATCATTGCAAGGTTCAGGCAAAACTTTAAGTTCAGACAATACCTTATTAAGTTCACCGGTTGGCAGATTGAAGGCTCAAGCGAGTCATTGGAAAAAGGCGGGTGCTAGTGAATATATTTATGATGTGATATGCAACAGATACAAATTGCCTTTCAGACAGATACCTGAAGCAGCGATTTTAAGAAATAATAAGTCCGCATTGGACAGTCTTGATTTTGTAAGCAGCGAAATAGGTTCTTTGCTGACAAAACAATATATATCGGAGGTAACTTACATTCCACAGGTTGTAAACCCTTTGACAGTAGCATTAAGCCGTTCAGGTCAGAAAAGGCTCGTTTTAGATTGTAGACACATAAATCCTGATTTGTTCAAGTTTAAATGTTGCTTTGAGGATCAGTCAGTTGCCAGGCAATTATTTAGTCAAGGAGACCATTTATTTAGTTTTGATATCAGATCAGCGTACCACCATTGTATGTTATTTACAGGTCACCGTTCTTTTTTGGGATTTTCTTGGCAAGTTGATGGTAAGACAAACTACTTTGTTTACAACGTTCTCCCATTCGGAATTTCTACAGCTGGCTTCATTTTTACGAAATTACTCAAAGTTCCTCTCAAAAAGTGGAGGTCAAAAGGTCATTTTATTTTTAGACGATGGTCTGGGTGGAGACGTTTCATATGATAAGGCATTGTTTTCCAGCCGGTATATCAGGCAAGATTTGATAGATTTTGGCTTTCTCATAGCTGACGAAAAGTGTCAGTGGATACCATCTCAGATAATTGTTTGGCTGGGATATTTATGGAATTCAAAATCAGGTAAGCTGCAAGTTACTAATGAGCGAATCTGTAAAGCTGAAAGTCTTTTGGACGAATTGGTTACGAAGGTTACAAGTGGAATTGTTATCTTACCGGTAAGAAAAATTGCCTGCATCATAGGGCAGCTGATATCGATGCAATCCGTCATGGGTCATTTAGTGAGATTGAGAACTCGATCATTATATGATTGTGTTCAAACGAGGGCTAGCTGGGAGGCGCCTGTGATGGTTAGTTCTAAAGCTCTAGATGAGCTTATTTTCTGGAAGGAAAATGTAAGAGTTCTGAATGAGAGCACTTTTACAAGCTCTTTAGTTATGGAGAAATCCATTTTTTGTGACGCCAGTGGAGCTGGTTTTGGGGGATATGTAGTTGGCATACAGGATAGTGAAGTGGTAGGTTCTTGGTCAGGAACTGAGTCCGTGCTCAGCTCAACTTGGAGAGAGTTGGAGGCAGTGTACAGAACAGTACATAGTTCAGTCAAAAGCCTGGAAGGGCAAAATGTATTGGTCAACACAGACAATAAGAACGTGTGCAATATTTTGCAAGTAGGTAGCAAAAAGCCATATTTGCATGAGTTGCTTTAAATGTTAATTCGTTGTGCAGACAAAATTGTATCAATCTGGTGCCAAAGTGGGTGCCAAGGGCTCAAAACTTTGAAGCAGATTTTTTAAGCAGATGCTCAGATAGTGATGATTGGTCCGTTTTAAATTTTGTATTCTCAACGCTTGAGGCTAGGTGGGGTAGTCACACTTTTGATCGTTTTGCATGTGATTATAATACAAAATGTGCATCATTTAATTCAAGACACTGGTGTCCCGGTACATCAGGCATTGATGCTTTTGCACATATTTGGGTAGGAGAAAACTATTGGTTGGTTCCCCCTCCTCGCCTCATTTCGCGTTGCGTAAGGAAAGTATTGAAGGAAGAGTGCAAATGTACTATCATCGTTCCACAGTGGAGGTCTGCGCCATTCTGGCCTTTGTTTTTTTCCAGATGGCGAGAAGAAGGCAACATATGTCACTGATGTTTTCTTTTTTCAACCAGGTATTTTGACGAAGCGAGGCCGAGGCAGAAATGGCATATTTGATGGTAGACCATTGACATTTGGCTTGGTCGCTATTAGAATACATATGTGATTGGATATTCAGATCATGCTTTGTCTTTTTTCTTCAGGTTTAAGACTGACTGATTCTATTCAGCAGGAGGTAGACGCAGCCGGCATTTCCAATCCATTATTCCAGAGTCTGTCAGGCAGGATGGCTGATTACTTAGTGACATCCAGAAGTGATAATACTAACGTTAAGTACTTTAGTTATTTTAAAAAATGGGAAAATTTTATCAAAATTCAAGGAAGTTGTGCTATACCAGCATCTCCGATTCATGTGGCATTATATTTGACGGATTTAATGGATAAGCATTATTCATATAGTGTTATTTCTGCTTCCTTATACAGTATTAAGTGGGCACATTCAATGAAAAACTTGCAGGATCCTACAAACAATGCCTTCGTTACAAATTTAATGGAATCAGCTAAACGTAATCGTTCTAAACCAATCGTGAAAAAGCAACATGTAACTCCTGAGTTATTAGTGTGTTTATGCGAAAAGTACTCAGAAAGTACAGACGTACTCGTTGTTAGAGATTTGTGTATGATCGTTGTAGGATTTTCTGCTTTTCTTAGATATGACGAAATTAGCAATGTGCGTTGTAATGACATAAGAATAGAGGACACCTATTTTTGTTTAAATATTAGAAAAAGTAAAACCGATCAATATAGACGGATGGCTGAGAATGGGTTTGCCCCCCCCCCTAGGGAATTTTGCAGACATATCCTATCTTGTAGAGAATTGAAAGTGGAGTCTTTTAAGAGATGTTTGCACTCTGTGCTCCGGGGCGTTAGTCTGTAAGAGCCTGTAACATACGTTACTTAATCAAACTAAGAAAAAGTAAATTGAAAGTTTGGGCTACAAATTAAAGACATTTAAATATTTATTTTTAAAAATCATTCATATAGTCTGCATACTGGATATCTTAACTACATATGACAGCCATTTGAACAAAATTGCGGCTTCCTAAGGTGTCATATGCGTTACATAAATCAGATAACCCAGTAAAATTTGCAAGTGTGGCTAACATCATTTACATTCACAATCTCTCTGTGTGTTTTGCAAAATGTTTTTAACCATTTCTGACTAGCTTATGCAATTGGCTAACAGAAAAATAAAAGTTTGTTTCCCTAGCTTAAATATTTTTTCTGAAATAAGCAATTAAACAACCCTACCCCTACCCAGTTTTAAGGTGAAATGTTTGGTATTAAAACTAAAGTAAAAATAGTTAAAAAATATTTGCAGTTGATGAATGTGTTTCATTGTTTGGGATTTATTTGCTTATATGAAAAGACTCATAAATCTGCAAGTTTGTTGCAAAATTTTTAACATCAGAGGTTGTAAGATATGTTACCTGATGTAATAAATGGGCAAGCTCATTGTCTTTACGTAAGATATGCCTAAACATGTTTTAATCTCCTGGAGGGAATTTTGCAGACATATTCCTTCTTATAGTACAACTCAAGCTGCATTGAATAAGGGATGTTTGCACTCTCTATGTTGGGGCGTTAGTCTGAAACAGCGTGTTACATGCGTTACTATATCAAATAACGGAAATGAAGTTTGAAAGTTTGAGCTAAAATTGTGAAAAAAATTCGCAGCTGTTGGATATCTTACATTGTTTAGGGATTTTAAACTGGCTCCTATGATAAAGACTTATAGATCTGCTAGTTGTCATCAAGTTTTAAAGATCAGAGAGTGTTACATATGTTAGCGTGATAAGTAAAATCATCAAACAGTATTTTGACATCAAGCTGAGTAAGGGCCGGCTCCATCCTAATCCCCTTTGGAATTCTGCAGACAAATTACATCTTATGTAACCATTCAAGATGCATTTAATAAGAAATGTTTGCACTCTGTAAGTCAGGGCGTTAGCCTGTAACAGCTTGTTACATATGTTAATATATCAATTTGAGAATAAAAAATTTGAATGTTTGAGCTACCAAAAGAAGACATTAAAATTATCTAATAAATTGACATTCTTATAGTCTTAATACTGGATGTCTTTACTACATATGGAAGCTGTTTAACATTAATATGGCTAACTGTGGTGTTATGTGCGTTACATGAACCTAATTATAATTTAAAAGCTATAATTGTGGCTATCGTCATGTAGTTAAACAACTACTATGACTTGGTTTTAAACTGTTTTATTAGATTTTACAAACATATACTCAATTGATGAATAGGAAAAACCAAGTTTGCTTTTCTATCTTAAATATATTGTCTTTTAGGAGCTAATACACAGCTCTACTCCCAGTTTTACAGAGAAGCGAATTTTGTTACTACCGTTTAAGTAAAACACATGAAAGCGATTACTGCGTGTGAATATTTCTCATTTTCTTAGTCTGTCTTGCTCATATATCTACAAGATGTCATTAAGTTAAAGATCAGGACACTTAATGTGTACTTATAAGTCTTTGGTGCCAAAACACTAGAAATTATATTCATTTCTGATTATCAAGCCCATGGACTGGTTTTACAGATGTTATCAATGACCTTTTGGAAACATTTCCTAATACTGTGCATATAATGCTAATATAGAGCCACAAATAGAAAAGATAGTTTTACATTTTTACAAGAAAATACAATAAATGATATGGTCCAAACTATTTCTCATTGATTTAACACTCATGTTAATCGTTTGTCGTTGTTTGCTTCTGTGGTAATAATTATTATCACACGCCTCCTTGCAGCTAGTAGAATCATCACACAATATTTCAATCATTTACTGTTATTCAATTTTACCACCAGTCCACTAAAAATTGATGAGCCATTATCAACTTTCCAATTTTGCCATTTATGGCTTGGAACATTCGGAAACTGATATGAATTCCTAAAAGTTGGCGCTTTGAGTATGTGTTTCAAGTGATACTTTGCAAATAGGAGAAAGACTAAAGCTTTACAAGGAGGAAAACTATGCCATTAAGAGCAATGAGTATGCCATTAAGAGCAATGAGTACCTGGACTGATGTACCTTGATATTTCTGTGAAAAAGAATCATATCTTAGCTGGTTAACTTATATAAATGTAGCCTTTCCATACATGCAACCCACATATTTTCATCTAATAATGTCTCTGCACTTATTATCTTTCCCCAAGCATTCTATAACTTATTTGAAGTCTTAGTACTTCTGAAGTGCTGAAACCGAGGTAACTCTTTCCCTTCAGATAAACGAACTAGATGTATCACAGCAGGTAAAGCAATGATATGCAGGATGAACAGAGCGCAAATTAGGCCCTTTCAATTCAATGATTCACTAAGTTTCTAAAATAAGAGCGCTTATTTAAGGATGTAACATATATAACTCGTCATAATAAATGAGCAAGGGCATTGTCGTGACATCCTTTTTGATTACACAGTCAGAGGCACACAGTCAGAGGCAAGTGTTTTCAATTTCAGTGTTTTCAATGGATCATAGAATGAGGCACCTTATCAACTTGTTTACTCTGTATAAATCTTCCATAGAGCATAATATAGAACTACTGGTTATCCCATTCTACCTATAGTCCACTTTCCTTCTTTTGAATGCAACAGCTAATGATATGGTTGCAAAAACTGAGAAATCATAGGTTTTACATTGATTTAAGACATGCTTCATTGTACTGACATCAAAAAACAACCAACTGCAAACATAATTGATGGCAATGTCCAACTTCATATTCTTTCTCTTATACCAGATAACTTTCAAGGTGTAACAGAAATTGTTTCAGATGGTCTGCCAAAACCATCAAGAGTCAACATTGTAACTAAAGAAAACTTATAAAAGTTCTTTTGACGCAGCAAAATACTATTGATCTAATAAGATCTGAGGACTAAAGCACCAAAAGACTGGATAGGTTTCATGGCAAGTGATGCAAAAAAGCAGCCTATCAAATTTCTGTTTGACCAATGTCAGAAATCTTAAAGTATTCTTAGAGGTACACGGTAGAGACATAGATTTTGCAAAATCAGAGCAAAGTTATCATTTGACTAGCACGGATGCAGAGGCAGCTGCAGTTAGATTGCTCTTGCCACTTCACAGGAAAAAAGATATACCAGAGTCATACTCCATTGTATGCATATATGTGAAATGGCATTAAACCCATATTTAATCAGGTGTTTGATCCCATGACACTGACATGCTGTTTCTGCTTTTAAAGAATGCTAAGGATTCAAGTTTGGCTGAGTCAAGTTGTTTGACGCTGGCACTGGCCACACATACAAAGAAAATTAAGTCTTTTGATGGCTAAAGAGGAGGATCACACGAAATGCTTATAAGTGATGTTTGTCACAATTACCAATTTTAAAAAGTAATCTTAATTAATGTAACACATATAACACCATATGAAGCTGTATATTTGTTAAAAATCTTTTCTTATGTATCAAAGGTATTCAGCATGCAAACTACATGAATAATTCAAATAAATAAATAGTTTTATGTCTTCTTTCTGTTTCTAAGACTTTCAATTCATTTATTCTTAAATTGATATGGTAACATACGTATCATACCATTACAGGCTAACCCCCTAGTTAATAGAGTGCAAACATCTCTTATTTGATGCAGCTTGAATTGTTCTTTAAGGTAGGATATGTCTGCACAATTCCCAAAGGGGTGGAGAGGAACAGGGTTGTACTCAGTTTGCAGTCCTAATACAATGCCATGATTCTACTGGTTGTGATGAAATGAGTGATAATTTTGCAATAGAAGCAGACACAATGATAGACATTGTGAGGGTGACTTGAATAAAGATTGTTTTTGAATAATTTTATTTAATAGGAATATTTATTAAATTGTGTCATTTAAATGAGAACTATTATTTTCTATCTATATGTCTATATATTTTAATATTATAGGCATAAGGAAATATGTGATTAAAAAGGCTATATATATCATAGGTAACACAATTCCAATGGCTTGTTATCAGCAATGACTGTAATTACTAAGACTAAGGCACCAGAGGCTAGAGATTAATAGGAAAACATGTGAAAAACAGTATTTTTTCTGAAATATCATCTCTTACTTCCAAGAAAATTTCCTAGCTCATTCATTATGCCATGTAACATATGTTACATACTTTAATAAGTGCTCAGGTCCTGATGTCAAACTTGCAAATGTATGATTCTTTATTGCATTAGCAAGACAGTGCCAAAAATGTAAGATATCCACGAGCGTCAAATATTTTCATATATTTTTCTTCAATAATAGATACCAAAATTGGATACTTAAATTGGGGGTAAGGTTGTTTAATAGCTCATTTAAAACAATGTATTTGAGATAGAAAAGCAAACTTTGTTTTTTCAATTAGTCAAATGAGTATTTTAGTAAACTAAAATTAAAAACACTTGTAAAAATGCACAAATCGTCTGTAAAATGAATGATGTTAGTCACGATTTCGACTTTCAAAGGGAAATTTAATCTATGTAACGCATATAACACCATTGAAGGCTGTAATTTTGTTTAAAACGCTGCTTTTATGTAGCTTAGGCATCCAGCTTGCAAACTACATAAGAAATTTGAATAATTAGATGGTTTAATGTCTTCTTTCTGTAGCTCAAACTTTCATTTTGATTTTTTCCTTAGTTTGTTACAGTAACATATGTAACAGGCTGTCAGAGACTAACGCCCCGGAGCACAGAGTGCAAACATCTCTTAAAAGATGCGGCTTGAAATTTTCTTCAAGATAGGATATGTCTGCGAAATTCCCTAGGGGGGGGGGGGGTGGGGGGGAGCAGGACCTTTTTTAGCTCGAAGTCTAATATAGGTTTGGAAACGAGGTAGTGATTTCCAAAGGAAATTCTATTCAATGTTATTACGATATTTGAGCATTACTGATCAGTCAATTTCAAGTTTTGCGTATTTGTTTCGGCCATGTTTTAGGTCTAAGGCTGTAAGTCATTTAATTTCTAAAGATAAGCCATTGAGTTATTCCAGAGCTAGGGAATGTTTGATTTCTAGATTAAAAGAGGTGGCTGGAGATTTGAATGTGGGTTTACATTCTTTAAGAGCTGGAGGGGCTTCGGCGGCTGCAAATGCTGGTGTTAATGATCGTTGTTGGAAACGTCACGGAAGGTGGAAAAGTGAAACCAGTAAGGATGGTTATGCCGCAGATTCTTTAGAAAGGCGTTTAGAAGTTTCAAAAAAGTTGGGTCTTTAGTTGTATAAGACATTCATCTCCAGCCCGCTCTTTTGATTTATCTAAACTGTCGTCTGGTCAAGCAAAACTGTTTTGTTGTTTTGGTTTTTGAGGTTTAGAGAAGACTATTAATTTCACGCGTTACGAGCAGTATAGCGTGAAATATTTGTCTTCACGTTTCTTAAGTAAAACAGTATACGTATCGGGCGATGTAAGTATTATACATGGGCAGTGAGGTGTATCGAAATATTCATTCTACCAGACGCAATCGAACCGTTCATATCAAATTTTCAAGACGATAATAACTGAAAATCAATATTTCAAAGGTTATTATTATAAAAAATTTCAAAAAGTTGAAATTCGTTACGAATTAAAACAAAATAATTTTCAAATTCAAGTTTTATACTTAAATACGTGTATATAGTTTTTAAGAATGAGGCCCGACATTCAAACGATTCTGCAATTGACAAGCGGGTACAGGTTTCCAGAGTTTTTTCAATCTTTAAAAGTTTTTATCTCTGGTTTTTCCTGGGCGAGTAGAATCGTATATTGAAGAATCGTATGTCATAGATACAGCAGATGATATTGCATTTGGGTATATATATGATGTCATGTGTCGCGCTTTTTCTATGTCCATTCATATGGCTGTATCTACTCTCTCGTGCTAAATAAACTGTCGTCTGGTCAAGCAAAACTGTTTTGTTTTTTTGGTTTTTGAGGTTTAGAGAAGACGTAGGAAGAGCTTAATAAACTACTGTCAGATTATTGGACCAATGGCTCGCTTAAACTGATAAGCAACTCACACACTGACCTGATAAGACCTGTCAATTATACAGGGATTTTTATTGCAATCCAAGGGCCTTTCAAATTGGGAAAATTAGCGGGCTAAACCCCTAATTTGGGAAATTTGTCATAAAGCATAATTACGGTAAAACACAAATAAGCTATTACATACAATTGCAGGAGAAATAAGATGCGATGGTAGTAGATTGTCACCATGTAGCTTGTGTGGTGTGTGTGGTGACTGCATAAAAATAAATCCAAATCTTAGAAAGGACAACATTTTTTTTTTAAGATTGGGATTTTTTTTTTTTTACAAAATTGGGAAAAAGTACACCTAATTTCCATTTGGACAGGGGTCGATTTTCGACCCCTGAAGCCCTGATTATTATCTAGGTATTTGCCAGGAGCTCGTCAAATTAGAGAGATAAAACAGCTCCTATAGCTGTTCACATTTGGACTGCAGTTGAAAAAGTGTGAAAACAGAAGCTTATTTTACTCCTGCTTTTAACCGGTCCACTCACAATTATTTATCTTTTTCAGATTGAATTAAAATCAGTAAATTTTCCTGAATTATTTTATGCAAAAAATAGAATAATAAGCGATCACCATCATTAATCCTCATTCTGCCCCCACTCACCTGTTTCCGGTTCATGAAAAATGTTTGCTACAGAGGCGATCCTGTTTTTTTTTCTTGGTTGACTTGAATATAATTTTTATTGATCGGTTAACCCTTAAATCGCCAAACACGACTGCAGCAGACGACAAATATTGTGACTTCTTTTCTTTCGAAAGAAATAAGGTATGATATTTCATGAGAATCGACTGCCAGCAGACGATTCTAATGAAATATCATGCCTTATTTGTTATTTTTGAAAAGCGGCAAAATTTGAAATTGTCGTCTGCTGAAAAATTATAGGTGAGCCTTTACGTTCTACACTCAGTGATCTATATATAGGCCACTGCTACAATCAATAGTAGCATATATTGTTATTTATTTCAAGCTGAACCACAAATGTATGTTTTGAATTGTTTGGGAATTGTTTTAAGTTGTTTGGAATTGTTCGTTGTTTGGAATTGTTTTGAGGATATTAACTGTTCAGTGAATAAATAAATAAAATAATAAATCCACTCTACTACCGATTAAAGATAGACGGACAAATTTGATAGATCAATTGATAAATAAAAATATCCAAACATACATTATGTGAAATAAATAACTTACAAAAAATGAAAAATAAATGTTTAGAAACTAATAAAAAAAAATAAAAAAAAATAAATAAATAAAAAAAATAATAAAAAAAAGAAATACGATTTATTAAAAATTAAAAAGATAACTTACAAAAAATGAAAAATAAATGTTTAGAAACTAATAAATAAAAATAAATAAATAAATAAAAAAATAATAAAAAAAGAAATACGATTTATTAAAAATTAAATAGATAACTTACAAAAAATGAAAAATAAATGTTTAGACACTAATAAAAATAAATAAATAAATAAAAAATAAAAATAGAAATACGATTTATTAAAAATAAAATAAATAAACTTAATATCTTACCTGCAATCCTAGTTCATATAAGATTAAAATTGTCAAACTATTTTTGAACATTGTGACCACATCAAAGTCTTGCGCTGACTGCCAGAGATCTAGGTCTGCATATATTTTTAGTAACATTTTCTGATCTAATTATAGCTATTCTTGGTAAAATGAAGCCGGTGCGTAGAAAAACAACAACAACACAATAACCTGTGTGGACAGCGCAAACTCAGGTCAGACATCAGACGCCCATTCTGATCTGAGTTTGCGCTGTCCGCGTGAAGAAGCCAATTGCCTCTGCTTGCCATCGAGTGTGCAATGAACACTCTGACGCCCAGACTGATTCGAATCTTCGCTGGACGCACACATCACGCACATTTGTCATGCAGTGGTGCCTATAGTCAGCCCGGCAGCGCCGTGGGAAAACCTATCTTCAGGGGTTGAAGGTAGTCTGGTATCCCGCGTCTGTCGTAGAGGCAGGGTACCAGACTAGGTTTGAAGGCATCAGCTTCAGAGACTAGATAGAATCCTGAAATGTTGTTTGTAGCATATAGAACTATAAAATTATCATACCTTTCATGCAGCGAATTTTAAAATCGCAGGTGCGACTGCAAGGATCGAAGACTGGTTGGAAACCTTTGGTGTTCGCATGCAAAATATATGCGGGTTTTTTCTCGACGTGGTCAAAATTAATTATGTCTATGTTTTAAAGAGCTACGTCGCGGGAAAACCTGTTTACGAATTTGCAACGAGGTCAAGATACAGACCAACCTGCGTAGCTACAGAGATTAAATGGGGTAGTTAAAATCTGGAGTCGATATGTGTCTTTTGTAACTATCTAAGCACCCGTGGGCAATTTAGCTGATCATTAATGTGAGATTGCGCAGGCCGGTCTGTGCATTTCATATTCGATAGGCCTAACAATAAAACAGTTTTTCTGAAGCCGAGGTTTATCTGGACCAGCTGAACAGTTTTTATTTGGATTTTTCGACCAGGTAAGTTGAAAATCAGCCTGATCAGCTACGTAGACTATATCAGTGAAAACACGAGAATTTGTGGCTTGTAAACATCAAAGCCACAGACCAGCCTGCGCTTCCGCACAGTCTGATCAGCACCCTTGCTGTCCGCTCTTTTGCAAGTATAATATATGTAGTTTAACAAGCTACATGTAAAATTTCAATACTTAACCCGTAATGCGCCAATCGCAACAAAAGTCGTCTGTGCGTTTCTCGTCTGTTAAAATGTTTAAGAAGCCTCTATGGCAAACAGTGTGGACCCAGATCAGACTGCTCTAGTCTATTCTGGATCCACGCTTTTTGCTTCTATACTTAATTCATCGGTAATGTTAGGCAATTATTTACAGCAGACTTCAGCAGACGACATTTTCAGATGTTTTTTTCTTGGCGCTTTAAGGATTAAGCAGCTTGTTTCTGTAGCTGAGCAGACTGGTTTTCAGTCTTCACTTTGTTGGATATCCGTTCGCGCCAGGTCCTCCATATAGCGGCAATATATTCGTAGTAGCAAACGACAAGTGCGCCGATCAGGCCTCGATGTTACAAAAAATTTTCATGCTCAACTCAACTGAGCATGGAATTTTAACATGCTTATAAATGTTAAAATGCGAGTTTGAAAGCAAAAAAAGTTCAACATTTTAGTCTATGCGCATGAAATTAAATGATCAGTTGAGATGAGCATGCCATTTTTTTTTACCTCCAGACCAGCGCACGAGTCGTAAATCCAATTTCCTATGTTGCGACTCTCAATTTTGCAAAACATTTAACGGTTTAACAACGACACGCCTCCAGACGTTCTAGCTCCGCCTAAAATTTAAATTAAAGGCATCCAATGAGTAAGTTACCGGATGCATTAATTATAAAGGTGGACAGAGTAATTACGTTAAACGCATGTCTTACCTACTTACGCAGGGAAAATAGAATTTTGGCAATGCAAAATTGAGTGTGTTTTTAAGTTTCATTAGGTATACAGCAATGCGGACTGGTGCCCCTGCATAGGCCCGGCAAGTCTAGATCAAGGGCAGGTGCATATCTAGACTGCTTCACTGCCCCCTCGTATGAACTAGTAATACACGAGGTCGGTGTAGCAGTCTAGTTTTCGGTCACTTCCGGGTTAAAAACGCTTTCCCAAGGGTTTACAGATAGACTGGTTCTCTCCCGTTAATAGTAGACAGGTAACTACTAGTCACCATTGCGCCTACGTATAGCATACACACTGACGTCATGAGTGACGTGGCGTTGGAAAATACCCTTGACATAAAGTGCATTTTTTAAACAAGACGTTTAATAAAGTTGATTTTGTTCTGGGAGTATATATATATTTTTTTCTTTTACTTAATTATCAAATTATAGCAACTGAAAAATACTGAACTTTGTCTTGAAAAATCTTTTCTGGAGCATGCGCAGTCGGATGAGTAGGATTCTCTACTTGTAATGAAATAGGCGTTACCAGTCGTTATATGCGTAGCGGAAGTGGAGCCTTATCAACGAGGGGAACCAATCTAGTTAACAGAGTGAAAGCAAAGTCTAAAAGTTTACTAAGTATGCATTGAGTAACAAGACGTATCTTAAAAAAAGATATACGACGAAGTGACATTTGATATGAGTAACGTAAGAATTTTTAAGGACATTGAGAAGAGAAAATAGGGGATGTTAATATTTTTTATGTTCGGTCAGCTGAGCCCAAATGCTGCATATTTAAATACATGCCTTTTGATTGCTTGTGTCATACGTGTCTCGTGCAAAAAATCTAAAACAGTAGTAGAATTTGGTTGACCGTAACCTACAAATATTAGTTTAGTTGACTGTCACCCACAAATACCGACAATTATTTATCGTGCCATGCATTATTTTTTTAAACCATCGACGCAGATATTACTTTACGTTTCTCGCGTTTTTCCTATCATTTTGTCAGCGTCAACGTGAAAATCATATTTAAAACTAATGAAATATGCAATAAATAAATAAACACAACATACTACTAAATCTCTGCGGTAGATAAATAACCGTTTCATGACATGTTTTTTTTTTCCATACAGAGATCAAGTCAGCTTTTATAAGACTCCGTCTAATAAAGCAAAGTGACCCACTATAGCGATTTTTGAGGAACAACATATTTACATGTACCTTTACGCTCTTTGGACGTATGATACGACTCTTATCTTTGTATATTCAGGCACCGTCTGCATTGCCTTGAAAAAAACATACATAACATGTGGTCAAACTAATGTACCCCGGCATCCAAATTAGGTTACCTTGCATCCCCATGACAATTTTTCATGTATTGGTACCCCCTGAATGGGAAACGAAGTTGTTTAAAAAAAATGGTATGGGCTATGCGAAATGGCAACCCCTTATATTATTATAGAGAATGGGGGGTAGGCCTACAAATTCAATTCTATATAGGGTTCTACTTATCCTAGAGCACTACAATTGGCGTCAAATGTAAGCTTAGACAAATGCATTTCTCATAAATAATCTAATTTGCTTATTCATGAATATTTATTAATGAGAACCTTAACTAGAGCGCGCAGTCGATGGAACGCCATCGCAGATTCCCACGCTAAAGTTGTTGACTCCCCCAGCACCCCACAGTCCTACCCGGGACATGACCTTGGCAACGGAATGAAAATTCTGTTTAATATGTTTTTTATCTTTTATTTGTGAGAACACACACAAAGTTTGGTATAAAAATCTTTGAAATTGACATGTTAATGATATTTGACCTCGCCCTAAAGTCACCAGTTTGACCCTAGGATGGAAATGTTACTTGCATTTTGTTCTGCTCGTCATCCCCATCGATTTGATATGCTACATGACCATGTTTGAAAAAAAAGTTTGACTCCCTAGGTACGCCCGGTGCCCCAAAGTCCCACCCCTGGGGCATGACCCAGGCGACAGAATAGAAATCCTGTCTGTATGTTTTGTATCTTTCATTTGTGAGAACACACACAAAATTTGGTATAAAAATCTTTGAAATTAACATGGAAACCGAAATTTAATATTTGACCTTTGACCTCACCCCAAGGTCACCAGTTTGACCCTAGGATGAAAATTGTACTTGTATTCTGTTCTGCTCGTCATCCCCGTCGATTTGATATACCACATGACCATGTTTGATTTTTTTTGACCCCCTGGGCACCCCAGCGCCCCAAAGTCCCACCCCTGGAGCATGAACCAGGGGACAGAATGAAAATCCCGTCTGATATGTTTTGTATCTTTCATTTGTGAGAACACACACAAAGTTTGGTATACAAATCTTTGAAATTGACTTTGTAATTGAAATTATATGATATCTGACCCCTCCTCAGGGCCCCAGGGGACGAGACCCAAAAAAAGTTTGAAGATGCACGCCCCATACATGTCAGTAACCCACAAACCCAATTTGGTTGAATTTCGTCCAATGGCTTAGGAGGAGATAGCATAACGGACAGACGGACGGACGGACAGACGGACGCGATTACAATTTCCCCTTCACTTTTTTAAAAAAAAGCGTGGGGATAAAAAGGGTAAAATCATAAAAAAACATCTTGCAGAAAAAGAGGACCCCTGTGGAAAAGTGGATTACACTCTTAAACCGAGCAAATCCCTTCAGCCTCTTGCCTTGATTATCTCAAAGTATGACCAGTATTACTAGACTTTTCGCTTACTGTAAAGGCGGCAACTTTAATATTCATATCTGGGCGTTGTTCGGCTATTTCATCTGCTAAGGAAGGGAAATCAGGTTATGTTTATAATTTGGTAAAGACTTAGAGTTAATAAGATTTTTGGGCCGCGCAAACGTGCGTGCATTTCATGAAAAGCCTAACCGTATACACACTGAACTCACATTTATCAACCCTTAAAGCGCATAATCACAAAATGTATGTTTTTGTTGTCCACTAAAATATGTGAAGCCTCATAGATAAACAGTGCGGACCCAGAGCAGACTGCTCCTGTAGGAGCAGTCTGATCTGGGTCCACATTGTTTGCATCTATGCTAATGTTAAATAGACATTTTAAGATGCAGTTGTTTTGCTGGCGTTTTAAGGACTAAATAATGTGTTTTGCGTCTATACTGAGATAGTGGCGCAAGATGATACAGTTTCTTTTGAATAAAACCACGCCTCATTTCAGCTTTTACCTATGTCTAAGGTTTACCAGTCCTAATTACGCATTCATGAGGCGCCGCCTTTACAGAAAGCGAAAAGTCAAAGAATACTAAGCTAGGATTAATGTGTCTTGCTCAAGGACACAACGGTGTGACGCTGGCGAGTCTCGAATTCGCAGCCCCTCGGTCTCGAGTCAAGCACTCTACCACTGAGCAAGTGCGCTCCCTATAGCAGTTGATATAAAGTTTATACAACAGTTAGTGTAAAGTTTATAGTTTAAACATATTTTATAGCCAAATATATACAGCAAAGTTTATACAGGAGTTATTGTAAAGTTTATACAGCAGCTTATGTAAAGTTTATACAGCAGTTGGTGTAAAGTTTATCAAGAAGTTGATGTAAAGTTTATACAGCAATTTATGTAAAATTTGTATAGCAGTTGGTGTAAAGTTTATACAGCAGTTATTGTAAAGTTTATACAGCAGTTTATGTAAAGTTTATACAGCAGTTGGTGTAAAGTTAATACAGCAGCTGGTGCAAAGTTTATACAGCAGTTTGTGTAAAGTTTATTAAGAAGTTGATGTAAAGTTTATACAGCAATTTATGTAAAATTTATATAGCGGATGGTGAAAAGTTTAAACAGCAGTTTATGTAAAGTTTATACAGCAGTTGGTGTAAAGTTTATAAAGCATTAAATGTCAAGTTTATAAAGCAGTTTGTGTAGAATTTATACAGTTGTTGATGTTAAGTTTCGACAGTAGTTGGTGAAAAGTGTATACAGAAGTTGGTGTAAAGTTTATACAGCAGTTGATATAAAGTTTATAAAGCAATTGATGTAAAGTTTAAACAGCATTTGGTGCATTTTAGTTTATACAGCAGTTGTTGTAAAGTTTATACAGGAGTTGGTGTAATATTTATACAGCAGTTGGTGTAACGTTTACACAGCAGTTGATGGCCAGTTTATGCAGCAGTTGATAGCGTGTATACAGTGGTTAATGTAAAGTTTATAAAGCAGTAGAAGTAAAGTTTATATAGCATTTGGTGTACACTTTTTACAGTAGGTGATGTAAATTTTATACAGTAGGTTATGTATAGTTATCTATACAGCAGTTTATGTATAGTTTTTACAGCAGTTGGTGTAAAGTTTATACAGTCGTTGGTCTAAAAGTTTACAGCAGTTGAAGTAAAAAAATTATAGTAGCTGATGTAAAGTGTATAACGCAGTTGATGTAAAGTTTTTATAGTAGTTGATGTAAAGTGTATACAGCAGTTGATGTTAAGTTTTTATAGTAAGTGATGTAAAGTGTATACAGCAGTTGGTGTAATTTTTTATAGTAGTTGATGTTAAGTGTATACAGCAGTTGGTGTAAATTTTTATAGTAGTTGATGTAAAGTGTATACAGAAGTTGGTACAAATTTTTATACTGGTTGATGTAAAGTGTATACAGCAGTTGGTGTAATTTTTTTTATAGTAGTTGATGTAAAGTGTATACAGCAGTTGATGTAAAGTTTTTATAGTAGTTGATGTAAAGTGTATACAGCAGTTGGTGTAAATTTTTTATAGTAGTTGATGTAAAGTGTATACAGCAGTTGGTGTACATTTTTATAGTAGTTGATGTAAAGTGTATACAGCAGTTGAAGTAAAGTTTTTATAGTAGTTGATGTAAAGTGTATACAGCAGTTGGTGTAAATTTTTTATAGTAGTTGATGTAAAGTGTATACAGCAGTTGGTGTAAATTTTTATAGTAGTTGATGTAAAGTGTATACAGCAGTTGATGTAAAGTTTGTATAGTAGTTGATGTAAAGTGTATACAGCAGTTGGTGTAAACTTTTTATAGTAGTTGATGTAAAGTGTATACAGCAGTTGGTGTAAATTTTTACAGTAGTTGATGTAAAGTGTATACAGCAGTTGATGTAAAGTTTTTATAGTAGTTGATGTAAAGTGTATACAGAGGTTGGTGTAAATTTTTTATAGTAGTTGATGTAAAGTGTATACAGCAGTTGGTGTAAATTTTTTATAGTAGTTGATGTAAAGTGTATACAGCAGTTGATGTAAATTTTTATACTGGTTGATCTAAAGTGTATACAGCAGTTGATGTAAAGTTTCTACAGAAGTTGGTGTAATATTTATACAGCAGTTTATGCAAAGTTTATACAGCAGTTGATGAACCGTTTATGCAGCAGTTGATATAGAGTGTGTAAAGTTTATACAGCAGTTTGTGTACCCTTTTAACAGTAGTTGGTCGGCGCCTTT
This sequence comes from Loripinus fragilis, assembly GCA_964019695.1. NCBI lineage: Eukaryota > Metazoa > Mollusca > Bivalvia > Lucinida > Lucinidae > Loripinus > Loripinus fragilis. Next base: position 46,796,207 of record OZ026528.1, read on the forward strand.
GTTGTACGCAAGCCCATCGCATCGAGACCCAATTTATTTATTATTCCGAATTCTTCGAAATTTAGCCGTCTTTGTTTATTCGTTGACACCTAACAACATATAAAAGTATGTCATTCGAACCAAACAGTGAGGTCAAGGCTTACAATGGAATTCTTCGAAATTATTCAGGTCGTTTATTCTAAAGTTCTTTTAAATTTTCACTTATGAAAGCATTTTATCTAAGCCTTGACTTTGGCCCCCTAAAAGTTCAGACATATGAATTCGTCAGCACAAGCCTTTCTTGGAAGCTAGGGAGTGTTAGGCATCAAGCCAAAAGTTTACTTTAGAATTTGGTTATTTGATCGATAGAAACCTTTAACAAGCGTCCTTTTGCAAACAGCGCAGACCAAGGTAATATCCTCTATTCAAATTTCAAAAAAGAGTAAATACCATCCAACAACATTATAATTGAAACTGTTAAGGGTAGGAAAGTCCATTGGAGTTAAAAATTATTATTATACATATCCAAACTCTGATGTTAACCTTGATAGATACGTTTTAAATGAATACGCATATAGGGTCGTTTTTGCAAAATTAAGCCATTGTTAAAAAAAGAGAGAAACTCTTTAGCGTTGTTCGGATATCTCCATTTTTATGTTGTTCAGCCTATAAGTAATAGTTATACCATGGGTTGGCCGCCTGTACGTGGAGATAATCCACGAGCTTTAGCGAGTGGATTATCTTACGTACAGGTGGACAAACATGGTATAACTATTTTATACCACCTACATCAGTGTAGACCTTGCACATCAAGTGATATTTCATACTAAAGTTGGTAAAGGTGGTATAAATTATCGAAATTGTTCAGCTTTATTGATATTCTTTTGCTCAGCCTTGTCGATGTTGTGAGGCTTTATCGAAATTGTCCAGCTTTTTATTGATATTGTTCAGCTTTATCGATATTGTTCAGCTTTATTAATATGGTTCAGCTTTACTAATATTGTTCAGCTTTATTAATATAGATCAGCTTTATTGATATTGTTGAAATTTATTAATATTGTTCAGCTATATTGGTATTGTTCAGCTTTATTGGTATTGTTCGGCTTTATAGATATTGTTCAGCTTTATTGATATTGTTCAGCTTTATTGGTATTGTTAAGCTTTATTGATATTGTTCAGCTTTATTGGTATTGTTCAGCTTTATTGGTATTGTTCGGCTTTATTGATATTGTTCAGCTTTATTGGTATTGTTCAGCTTTATTAATATTGTTCAGCCTGATTAATATTGTTCAGCTTTATTGATATTGTTCAGCTTTGTTGATATTGTTCAGCTTTATTGATATTGTTCAGCTTTATTGATATTGTTCAGCTTTATTGGTATTGTTCAGCTTAATTAATATTGTTCAGCCTGATTAATATTGTTCAGCTTTATTAATATAGTTCAGCTTTATTGATATTGTTCAGCTTTATTTATATTGTTCAGCTTTATTGATATTGTTAAGCTTTTTGGTATTGTTCAGCTTTATTGATATTGTTCAGCTTTATTGGTTTTGTTCATCTTTATTGGTATTGTTCAGCTTTATTGGTATTGCTCAGCTTTATTGATATTGTTAAGCTTTACTGATATTGTTCAGCTGTATTGATATTGTTCAGCTTTATTGATATTGTTCAGCTTTATTGATATTGTTCAGCTTTATTGGTATTGTTAAGCTTTTTTGGTATTGCTCAGCTTTATTGATATTGTTAAGCTTCATTGGTATAGTTCAGCTGTATTGATATTGTTTAGCCTTATTGATATGGTTTAGCCTTATTAATATTGTTCAGCTTTATATATCTTTTTCAGCTTTATTGGTATTGTTCAGTTTTACTTATATTGTTTATATTTTTTGGTATTGTACAGCTTTAGCGATATCGTTCAGCTTTATTGATATTATTCAGCTTTATTGATATTGTGTAGCTTAATTAATATTGTACACGTTTAGTAATATCGTTCAATTTTATTGATATTTTTCAGCTTAATTGACATTGTTCAGCTTTATTGATATTGTTCAGTGTATTGATATTGTTCAGTGTATTGATATTGTTCAGCTTTAATGACATTGTTCAGCTTTATTGGGATTGTTCAGCTGTATTGATATTGTTCAGCTTTATTGATATTGTTCAGCTTTATTGATATTGTTCAGCTTTATTGATATTGTTCAGCTTAATTGGTATTGTTCAGCTTTATTGGTATTGTTCAACTTTATTGATATTGTTCAGCTTTATTGATTTTGTTCAGCTTTATTAATATTGTTCAGCTTTATTGATATTGTTCGGCTTTATTGATATTGTTCAGCTTTATTGATATTGTCTCGCTTGAATTATATTGTTTAGCTTTTTTATATTGTTGAGCTTTAATTTATTTCAGCTCTATTGGTGTTGTTCAGCTTTATAGGTATTTTCAGCTTTATTCATATTGTTCAGCTTCATTAATATTGTATAGCTTTATCAATATTGTTAAGCTTTATTGGTATTGTTCAACTTTATTAATATTGTTCAGCTTTATTAGTATTGTTCAACTTTATTGGTTGTGTTCAACTTATTTGATGTTGTTCAGCTTTATTGGTTTAGTTTAGTTTTATTGATATTGGTCAGCTTTATTGATATTCGTCAGCTTTATTGATATTGTACAAATTCATCGATATTGTTTAGCTTAATTGATCTTGTTCAGCTTGATTAATATTGTTCAGCTTGATTGGTATTGTTCAGCTTAATTGATATTGTTCAGCTTTATTGATATTGTTCAGCTTTATTGCTCAGCTTTATTGGTATAGTTCAGCTTTATTAATATTGTTCAGCTTTTTTGGTATTGTTCAACTTTATTTATATTGTTCAACTTTACTGATATTGTTCAGCTTTATTTCTCAGCTTTATTGGTATAGTTCAGCCTTATTAATACTGTTCAGCTTTATTGGTATTGTTCATCTTTATTTATATTGTTCAGCTTTATTGATATTGTTCAGCTTCATTAATATTGTTCAGCTTTATTGATATTGTTCAGCTTTATTAATATTGTTCGGCTTTATTGATATTGGGGTTACTTACGAATACTGGTCTGGATCTCCTGAAAAATCGCAAAGCTGCCAAGCTAGCATTCAATATTAGGCAATCATCGGCCCGTCAGCGAAACGCCATTTAAATGGAGTTTCGTTGGCGGGCCGATGATTGCCAATTTATAGTGATATTTGGATCCTCTATCCCCTTATCAACTAAAAAAACGTTATTGTCACAGGGTCTAGGTATATATAAATACACTTCTACTGCCTTGCGGTAGAAGCCAGCTTTTACAGCGATGTGGTAGAGTGTTTGCCTGTTAATCCAGCGACCTCGATTCGATTCCCGGCTGGGACAGCTAAATATTTTCGCTCTACGACAATGGCGCCCACCGAAAATAATTCACCCTATATATGACTGTTCTATGCATAAATATCTCCCTTGGTCTCATTTCACATGATTCCTGTACCAAGAAATTCAGGGACGAATTTCAAATTGGAGGGGATGTATGTCACAGGGTCTAAGTACATTGCAGTAGAAGCCAGCTTTTACAGCGACGTGTTAGAGTGTTTGCCTGTAGATCTAGCGACCAGGGTTCGATTCCCGGCTGGGACAGCTAAGTATTTTCGCTCTACATTATCAAATTTGGACTCCCTCTGAGAAAACTTTCTGGATCCGCGCATGTCCAGTCGTGACCAACATTTTTTCTTTGGGATTTTTCTTTTCTTTGTCATTTTCCCTGCCAATTTCAAAAAAAAAGTATAAGTATGCAAAATTTGATCAAAATGTATGGTGCAGTTCAAGAGGTATGAGCATTTTCACTAAAAGACTTCGACCAGCCAAAATGATGATTGACAAAGCCTCGTCACAATTTTGCATACTGATGGCTGGACATTGTTTAAATAAATTTCTAATGCACATGCAAATGCAACGCGACGTCTGATTGGATAACGTCATAAATTTGCGACAGTATATCCTGCGTCATTACGTAATGTCGCATTTCATTGGTTTACAAGTGAATATATGCAGCTGGCAAGCGGTTTTATGCAGCTGGAAGCCGCTGGACGTTTAGGCGCAACAAAGTTCATTTTCACTGGTTTTTGAAGGGAAAATGTTAAAAGTGCATTAGAATGGGGATAACCATATTAAAAATTTTCATTTGGGGAGGTATATCGTCGGATATACGTTCGGAAATCACGTTTTACGGCTCCGCTTACGCGTCGCCGTAAAACTAAATTTCCGACCGTATATCCGACGATATACCTCCCCAAATGAAAATTTTTCATACAGTTATCCCCTAAAAGTATGCAAAAGTTCATCCAAATATACCATGCGGTTCAAGAGTTATGAGCCGGCTGAATTGATGCTCAGTAAATCCTCGTCCATCAAAAAGGCTGTTACACGTCAATGGTTAGATAATGGTGACATTCATGTGGATGCAAAATTTGATCCAAACATACCACGTTGTTGAAGAGTTATGAGCATTTTACTAACTGACCATCGACGGACAGACTCACAAAGGGCTTATAGTGCAGACCCAAGGGTCGTGCAAGTTTATAGTTCAGTGCGTGGGTCGTGCAAGACTCACAGTGATAAAAGTGCAGACCCAAGGGTCGTGTTATTTAGTACAGACCCAAGGGCCGTGCAGTTTTAATCTGACGAGCAAACCAAGGGTCGTGTGATATAGTGCAGATCCAAGGGTTGTGCAATTTTAATTTGACGAGTACAGGTAAAGGGTATATAGGTAAAGTGCTCTAGTGTGTGTATCATAAGGGTCGTGCAAGATAAAAGTGCAGATCCAAGGGTCGTGCAACTCACATAGTGATTATAGTGCAGACACAATGGTCATGCAATATAGTGCAGACCCAATGGTCGTGCAATATTAACGAGTACAGGTAAATTATATATGGGTTAATTGCTTTTTTTATCAGTGTATGTATTTGGTGGCCGAAGTTTTTCTTGCTCCTTTTTTAATTTCTCGTGCTGTTCATATCAAACATGTTTTTAACACTTCGTCGTATATCTTTTTTTAAAGATATTTCTTGTTGTTTACTGTTGTGAGCTGGTTCCCGACAACAATTTTTCAGTTACGTCGGAATTCGGGTTGGGTTGGGTATTGTATTAAACCCTGAATATGCCGAAAATTTGCAGGCGCATACCACTGCATAATAAACTGTGCACATCAAGTGCATTGTGATTTTTAACCCTTAAAGCGCCGACAAAAATGCATGGGCGTATCCAGAGGGGAGGGGGCAGGGGGTCCGGACCCCCCCCCCCCTGAAAATACTCAAAAATATAGGGTTTCTTAGCAATGCTGGTCCGGATCCCCTGAAAAATCACAAAGCTACAAAGCTTGCATTAAATGTTGGGCCAACATCAAACGCCATTTAAACAAATGGCATTTCGCTGGAGGTCGATGATGGCCCTCTCATAGTGGTATTTGGATCCTCTCATCAACTAAAAAAACACTGTCCTGACCAAACTTACTGGATCCCCGCATCAAATGCATTTGAAAACGTCGTCTGCCAAAGTCGTCTGCTGCAAATAATTGCTTACCATTTCTGACTAAATAACAGCGTGGACCCAGATAGGAGCAGTCTGGTCTGGGTGCACACTGTTTGGTGGGCATAGAGGCTTCTAAAACATTTCAGAAGACGACGAAAACAGCCGACTTTGTTGTGAATGGCGCTTTAAGGGTTAATGTTTTTTGCCTCCCTAAATTCATCCCTGAAATGTGCACAAGCCACATCGCGGTTTTTAAACATTTTCGATTGCCGTCTTACCAGTACTATTGTCGTCTGCTGATAACCTTTTGCAAACAGTTTTGACCCAGATCAGGTCCGACGTTTAGACCTTGATCCAAACTGTTTGCTGAAATAATTTTTCGAAAAAAAAAAATGATTTTGAAAAAATCAGCAGACGACAAAAATTAATCAGTGAGTAAGAGATCCGCCCTGATCAATATACGGCTGCAGCAAAGCAAAGACGGAAAACCCAACGTGGCTATTTTTATCAGTTTTTCAGAGAAAAATGCGTATTACTAATAATTCATGTAATTGAGATCTGAATGTCTGCATTCACCCGACACCGAAACCATTGTTCACATGCCAAAACGATTGCATACGTATTTTTTCTTCCTCAATCAATACGTAGCCATATCCATGTAATATTCAAGGACGATGGTATCGAATGATTGAATTCTAATTTGGGATATACTTGGAAATGTTTATCATAATAAATTAATAAATTTCATAAACGCTAAAAGACGCAAATACCTGTAAAATGGTTGACGACGAGTAAATTATTCTAGCGGATCGTGACGGAAGCATTTTATATCGTTTACATGGTATGTACACGTTTACATGGTATGTACACTTTCATATCTATACTTTTGTCAACTACCTGTCTGTCTGTCTGTCTGTCTGTCTGCACGGTCACCTTAACCCTTTGTATACTGCATGTATGGTAGCTAAGGAGGAGCAATTAATATCTTCGTCTCTGAAACCAAAAGGTCAATGGCATTGGGGCTTAGTATGTAGCTTTAGAGATATGGGCCCTACCACATTTGCACAAAAAACCTTTTTGTGGCTTTTCCATGGGTAGAAACCAGTACCGGGCCGGTAGGGTTTATGATTTGTGTGTTTATTATATGACGGGAACTCCCGAAGGCTCGACCGAAAGTGTTCTTATGGAGAAGCCGGGAATCGAACCTGCGACCCCTGTGTTGACCTTGCCTTACTTTACGGCATGGTCAACTCATATTTGATTCCTAATGCATTTATATGTGAAAAATCTTAAAAAGTCATTATTCTATAACTATACTCAGAAAAACAATTGAAGGATATTAAAATTCTTTTGACTTTATCACATTTGGGAATATAATTTTCAAACATGTTATTTTTGTCATTGATAGAATTATTACTATGCAATTCACTAAAATGCAATTTGAAATTTGCGGGTCATTGGTTACGATACAGTACTACACCAAATGTACCGACCCTCTCTACCCAAAGTTCACAAGCAAAAAATTTAGCGCTCTCAATTTTTGTTGAAACCTTTACCAGGTCATTGCTTATGTTCTAATTCCGACCACAGAAAAAAGTTAACACCAATTTATCAGTCATTGTGCCTAATAATGGGACAACTTCTTCAACAAAAATACACAGATATGGCATACCCCGGCAAAGTCGACCACAAATATGCAGTAAAACACTGACAACAGCTTCAAAATTAGGTGCCATTTTTTCGGAGTGAGAACCGGCGATGATTTTGGAGCCAGTCATTATGGAATACAACAGATAAAAATCGGGTTCAATCATTTTTGAACCTATGTGACTTTTCAGTATAGAGAGTTGTACCATTTGGATGTGTACTGCACTCAAGCCATTGAAGCGTGACTAAAATAAAACATCAATTTTGATTGCAGAAGTCTGGAACTATGAAACGCATACATAATTAGTAAAGTTTTTATTGTATTGAATGATAGAGATGTGGCTGAATCTAAATATCCTTCAATTGTTTTTCTGAGTATATTAAAGCCGAAATCATAATACTTGAAGTTTAACCTAATGAGACAAAGCTGATCTTTTACTTTTGATCCAATGCCTCTCATTTTGGACTGCCACATACATATCGAAACATCTTTTGTTCAGAAACCACTGGGCTGCTTGCACTCATTTTTCATATGAAGTATCAATTAGATAAAACATAATAAATATGCTAATTTTTGGTCACTTGGTTGAAATGGGCGCCATGCAAATGAATGGTAAAAACTTCTCTGGAACCAAATGGCAAATGACTTGGCTTTGTGTATGCCGCATTAGGGATATGAGTCCTTTGATCCAATGTTGGCCTTGACCTACTTTATGGCAACTCAAATTTAATTCCTAATATAGATGGGAAAATATTTGAAAGGTTGAATTTTCTATCACTGTAGTCAATAAATTGCTAGATATATCAAACATTATCCAGGGACAATAATTATAAATGAGTAAAAAAGGTCAACGTTGACCTTTGGCCTTTAAGCCAATGCAGCTCAAATTGGACTGCCAGCAATATGTAAATACATATTTTTCTTAGAATCTGCTTGGTCAATCGAAGTCAAAATTCACAAGAAACCTTGTCTTCGGGGGATTGCAAACAATAAAGGCGCAGACCAGCCTGCGCATCCGCGCAGTCTGATCAGCGCCTTTGTTATTCGCTTATTGGAAAGTATCATATCTACACTTGCTACGAGTGGAATTTCAATTTTCTAGCTAGTCTCTGTAGCTGAGCAGGCTAGTTTGAATCTCACTTAATCGGAAACCCCGAAGACAGGTCTTCTCGCGTCGCTGCCCATATGTAGCCACCTTTGTATGTTCCGTATGGCCCTTATGCTTATGACCAAAATGGCTGGCGTTCTCACGTTAGGTAAACACTCCTTAAACGTCTTCTTTTTCAGAACCAAATGGTTCAATGTCATGGGCCTTGGTATGGCCAGAATCTTTTTAGTTGATTAACGGGATTTTTTTCAGATTTAGGGTCAGGGGACGAAACAAAAATAAACAACAAAGCTCTGAAAAATTAACTGGTCATTTTCAGAGCTTTTGTGTAATGTCTCCAGAAAAACAGGTAAACCAGCAGTCTGTATTAAATCTTTGAATATTTTATCATTTTCCTAAAAATCCAGACAGGGCAATCACGTTTAACAGTGTCACTCTCAAAAATACACAGACAAAACCTCAAAAATATATTATTTTTTTGAACGAAACAAATAATATTTAGAGTCGGCAGATAAAAAATAAAAATAATTTTAGAAATGATTTTTTTTTCTACTTTCCGGAAAATTACAGTAGGAGGGTGCGTAAATCAACTAATAAACAAATTCTGGCCTATAGTATTATTGTGTATGTGGGCCATACAAATTATGATTAAATGATAAGCCTAGATTGACGGTGACCTAGTTTAACTTTACTATGGAGATCTTGTGACTCAATTTCAGGTGAGCGTTTCGGGATCTTCAAGTCCTCTGGTTTCAGATTGGGGACTTGCAATTTCAGATATCCATCATTGAGAACCTGAAATTTCAAATTCATACCTTGACATAGACTGGCCTCAGTCTCAGTGTCATTTTTGTAGTAAAACAGATATTCTTTCTAAGATAGCAATTTATAAACTTTACTTGGAGTAGTTCTCGACTTGGACATCAAAGACCACTATATTTGACTATCAGAGGATAGAATTTTTATCAGATTATTTTTTTCAAAGTTAAATATAATTATAAATATAATTATATATATTTAGTGGACTGATGCCAGTCTAACCCAGATGATCATAAGGTCCTGAAGCGCTCACCTGACACCGGCTCACAAGAATGAGATTACCTTATTTACAATGTTAAGGTCAATCTAGGAACATCATTTAAACTAGACTGGCTCCAGTCCTTAAACAATTTTTCGCCAATGTGTCATATCATGTTCTTGTAGCCAGTCTAACTCTGATGGCTCTGTTTTAAGACAGAGCCATCAGAGTTAGACTGGCTACATGTATATGATATGACACATTGATATAAAACTGTTTTAAGGACTGGAGCCAGTCTACATTTAAACAAACTATATAAGGTCCATATCCCAGTTGGACTACCTCGGCCGATTCCGCAGAATACGACCTTGGATGTACATTCGAGGGTCTTCTTTCCTAAATTGACGCTAACGTCACATAACTTGATACCGACTACCCAGGAACCATGCCAAAACAATAACAAGTTCGAATGCAGCAAAACGAACGGTTGCAACATTCTACAAGATGCCATAAACAAAGTTTAGATTTTTTCAATAAAATATCACTATAGCGATATTTTATTGAAAAAACATAAACTTCATTTATTCTGTTGACAGAATACAGTGAAACCTGCCTTAAGCGGCCACTCAAAAATAGACAACACAAAGATCTAAAAGACAAATGGTAGCTTAATGAAGGTCGAAAGTATTGCAGAATGTTCCCCTCGGAGCATTCTGCAATACTTTTGACCTGCATTAAGCGTTAATCAGTCTTGAAAACCAATTTTTCTGTTTTTGAGTGGCCGCTTAAGACAGGTTTAACTGTAATGGATTTTGATAGAGCTAAACCCACATGCTACACAACTAATTTTCCTTACTAACAAAATGCAGCTTTTTCATACATAGTGCTACGCCTTACGTACATCCGAGGCTTGACTCTCGAATCTGATTGATCCATATCCCTATTATTACATATCAAGACCAAAGGTGATTGGCCGATCAGTTCACGAGTCGAAGAATTTTGAATTCTTGATCTAACATGCCATTTTGGCTGTGTGACATGGATAAAATAGTAATATTAATGTTGTCTTATACAAAGCATGCTCCATATGAAAAAAGTAAGCGAGTATGGCCAGGAAATATTACAATCACACACTGCAGACAAACCCATGGCACCGCGAGGAAGAGACACAGAACACAAACAGTCACAATATATCAGGAAGACAACTGAAGTAGAGCAACGGTCAACCATATGTCTTTTCTTCAGCATTATGATTCCAATACTAGAAAGAGCACTAAGTACTGCATAACAAAACAAGCACCAAACACACACAAAAAACAACATCAAACAATTGGGGCAATAATAAACAATGAATCAACAACAACACAACCACCGCTTTAGAACGGACCTCAGCCGAAGCTACCGTGGGCCCACGTACATTCTACTGACGTTAAATCTTCGCCTTAGATTCTGCTGCTGTTAAAACACAAACAAGTTTAGCGCACATGGAGGCTTCCTGGCTTATGGAATGCATCATCACAGAGAAACAACATAATCAAATTAACACGCTATGATGAAAGAAAAAAATGGTAAATGGCTCGCAGCGCAAACATTGATCAAGTGTGACTTCATTTGACCCTCTGGTTTCTGAAAAATCTAATAAGAACTACTTTGGCTGAACAAATCAAACATGACCTTTAGTGGTTACCTTTAGTCATAGTCTTAATAGGTTAAATATATCAAGCAAGTATTATGCTTTGGTTGATCTTTTCAAGATTTTTTCCCATATTAATTCAGAGAAACACATTTGACTTTGTCGCAAAGTAGGTAAAGGTCAACCTATCATTATATTTTTTTCAAATAAACATTGTAGAGACTATATCACAATGATACATACCAAACTTGGCAAAGACCAGGGTCGTTGACCATTTGGTTCTCGAGAAGAGAACGTTTACGAGCTTTATTTATACGTTATATGGGCATAGTAGCCATTTTAGTCATATGACCTCGCCCACATGGTCATTTTACGTTGTCTCATTTAATGGATGCTACAAATGAAATTTGAGCACAAATTGTCTGTGGCATGTTTAAATATTGATGGCAGCCCCAAAACAGCGACCTTAGCATAAAGGTCAAATGTGACAGCTCGTACTTATCTGTAGAAATTGTCTCATTTAGTAAGTATGATGACTTTGCCCTCAACAGTAATTGAAAACCCAACTGTTCACCGTTCTTTTGAGCACGAACAACAATTGTGAAAATTTATGGATAAGAAAAATCATCGCTTTTGCGCTCGAAACGTTGTTTATCCAGAACTATGCCTTTGATAGATTCCATTAAAATGCATAAGGACGTAAATTTGACCTTGCCAATAGAGGTCAATGTCAACCTAGGACCATCATTTGAACAAGCTGGGTAGGCCCCAAATCCCCAATGCTACATTCTAAGGCCCAAGGTAACCGGAGAAGATCTTAAAAGGGGAGATAATCCATGACTATTAACTTTCTATTCCCATATACCTAAAAATGATCCAAGTATCCCGTATCCCTTTAAGTATCAAAATAGTATACAAAAATATCCCGTGTCCTTTTAAGTTTTTGGCCATCATCCCTGTACCCCTAAAACCCTTCCAGGGCCTCGTGACCGGGTTCATTTGATTAAACTTTCACCCCCATCCTAAAGAGTCTCCATATGAAAGTGGAGTTCAAAAGGCCAGTAGTTTAGAGGGTATGTTTGAAAATGTTGACGGACAGACCACGATGTCATTGGTCCAATGACTTCGTCGTCTGTCTGTCAAGTCCAATGATTTCGTCGTCTGTCTGTCAATATTATACCCTCTGAAATTTGGTATACTATAATCTTACCCAACAGACAGACGACGTCATTGGTATACTTAAGCTCACCCATGAGCCTTCGGCTCAGGTGAGCTAAAACAGGTTTATATCTTGAAATTCCAGATTGAGTACTTCAAATTGCAGATTGATATCTTGAAATTTCAGATTCACATCTTGAAATAAAAGAGTCATATCTTGAAATAACAGATTCACATAACAGATTCACATCTTGAAATAAAAGAGTCATATCTTGAAATAACAGATTCACATATCAGAATCACATCTTGAAATTTCAGATTAACATATTGTAATAATACATTTTACGTACGAGCGTACTTAGATTTTCTTCCCTGTTCTAGGTTAAGGCCAGATTTTTTTTATTAGTTGATTTGCGGGAAATTTTTTTCAGACCTAGGGTCGGGGGGACGAAAAAAAATAAATAAAAAAGCTCTGAAAATGACCAGTTAACTGGTCATTTTCAGAGCTTTTTTTTTTCAGAGCTTTTTTTTTCTTTTTTTTTTCTTTAATATCTCCAGAAAAACTAGTAAGGTAATCTTTAAATATTTCATTGTTTTTCTAAAAATCTGGACAGGACAATCACATTTAACAGTGTCATTCCAAAAATGCACTGACGGAACCTCAAAAAAATATTATTTTTTTCAACCAAACAAATAATATTTAGAGTCGGCGGATAAAATAATTTTTTTTTTTAGAAATCAAATTTTATTTTTTTCTTACTTTGCGCAAAATAACAGTAGGAGGGTTCGTAAATCAACTAATAAAAAAATTCTGGCCTAATGCAGGGCCATTTTTTCGACCATGTTCATATATGACTTTACATTATGATAAAACTATTTTTCTAATTTCTCAACTGCTAACCATAACTTGTAGGTAGTCGAACGAACCGTCTCATGTCAGGCGAGACGGTTCTTTTGATCACGAACAGCATATGTGGAATTTTATGGATAAGAAAATATCATCGCTTTTGCGCTCGAAACTTTTGTTTATCGAGAATTATGCCTTTGATAGATTCCATTTATACTTGGCCTGATGCAGATACAGATAAAAAGTTTTTCTGTATCGCTCCAACTTAAACGTGTGACCTTGATGTCGAAATTACAAACTTAGCACTTTCATATAAAAGACCACTTTGCCTTTTTTGTATAGCTATAATGTATACCCGACAAAAAAAGAAACGCACCATTACGATTTTCTCATTAAGATTTCCTTTTAATACGAAAATGTTAATTGTCATGAAATAGTCATTTATGATCGAATCTTCTTAAAACTTAAATGTGACTTAGATGAGTATCTGTACTTTTCCTGTGTAGGCACAAAACACATCACGGCGAAGGGTAAAGGGGTTTTGGAAGCGTTAATTCAATGCTACTGTCTACATGAAATTCCGAGCATGTTTTACATTAGCAAAGTATGAAAACGATATGTTGTCGTTATGTGAGACAACCAATGTGTTTATTGATCAGTTTTTGTTATTCCAAAATCTATTTTCATCAGTTAGGATGATTTAAGCTGATTAAAACAATGTCGAAATCTTTAAATGTTTGTAATGTTTATCTCCAGTATGGAATCGTTATCCAAAGGGTAGTCACAATACATGGGCTACTTAGCGTTGAATTATCGAGAATGATGAATTTCAAGATAGAATTTGTAAAGAATAAGTGTCTGGGTACAATTTGGTCTACTGAGATGAATCCAGTTGCTTGAACTATTCAGCAAGAGAGCATTGTAAAAACGCTTATTTCCTGTGACTTTACAATTTGACCCCACTTGGTTCTTGACCAATTTTCTTTAACACAGTTTCGACGCCTGATTGCAAAAGATGTGTGACGCAGCAGTACTTGACATACCTTTGCACTGATATAAACAAAATAGGCCTATCACTGGTGATTTTCCTGGGAGTTGAACAGTTCTAAGTGGTGCGTTTCTTTTTTTGTCGGGTATATATTAACAAGACATTCGACGAATTCCATTTATATTTGGCATGGTAGTAGATAATTATACTTCTAAAGTTTAACCCAGTGTCATCCCCAACCCCGAACCACGATGTTAAGGTCAAGGTCACGAAATCGGAATTTTATCATTTTTGCAATCAAGTTTATGCTATAGTGTCATTCCGAAAGTTCCTAATCTGGCTTTATTCCTCTGTAACCAGCATCAAAGGATGTACATCGAAAAATGTATCCAGAATCAGATATATTGTTTGTTTGTAGGGTTTGTGTAACTCGAAGGAGCGACTGGATCTCTAACTCGAACATTTATACGCTCATCAAAGCACTGACTTGAAATGCAGATCGTGCACATCCGAGACCACGCAATTCATGCATATTTATTTTCATGGCTTCTCAAAATTTATTTATCAGTCAGCATGCCCTGCAAATATGACGAAAATTACTTAAAATCTGGGTTTTATATGCCATCAAGAGTTAAGCTTTGCGACTGACAGCTATTAGCGGGGCCCCCAGGGGTTTTGGGGAGAATGACAATTTATTTTCAGGGAGCTGGGGAGCACTGGTGATTATTTTAGGGGAGCTAGGGAGCAAGCTCATAATTTTGGGGATTTAGGGAGCCTTGCCAAAAAGCAAAAATAAATAAATAAATAAGGAAAAGCCTCCATTGTGTTTGATTTTTTAAAAATGTCTTCTGCATTAGCAAAATCAGTGAGTATCTTGGATTAATGTTTGACCTGTCCATACTGTCGTAACAGCGACTGTTTGCAAATTAAAATTATTTTGATGTTTATGTTAAATGAGGAACAGTAATGGCTGGACGCTTAGGAATATTAATTCCGCATACATGCGCAGATCCAGGGGTGGGGGACTGGGGTCTGGAGCCACTCATAATCCCCTCCCACTGAAATATCTCATAGCTCTGAGTTTTTTTTTAGAAATACTGGTGCGGATCCCCTTGAAGTTTCGTGAAATAAATTGGTTTGGTCTCCATAAAAAAGATACCTAGTCGTAAAGTTATAATTTTTTTTCTGGTAAATAATCTTGCCCTATCATTTGTAGTAGGGAGTGCAGTGGCTCAGTGGTAGAGTGCTTGACTTGAGATGGAGGGAATGCGGATTCGAGCCTCACCGGCGTCACTGCGTTGTGTCCTTAAACAAGACATATAAAATCCTTGCTAAATACTGGTTCAACCCTGGAAGACCCGTCCTGTAAAGTATCAAATCAAACAACATTTGTTGCATTAACTTGCCACAGACGAACAGGAAATATATTGACTCTCAAAGGCTCTGCATACGATTCTCCCTGTACAAGTTTAAGAAGCTACATTCTAGCCTTAATTATGTAATATTTGGCCTTTGGGCCAATATGCTGCATTGTAGCAGGCATACAGACAAAAAAGGAGAGTACTTTAAAACACAGTGATTGCACGTCGCAAGACCCGATTCGCAAGTCAAGATCTAGGATGCAGAACAGGCATCTTTGAGATTTATTCCCGAAAATTGCGTTAAGAGTGCTTTGTGCGCAAGCTACCTTGATAAGAATATTTGTTTTGTATACGATGTCCACCTGATGTCGCTTTCGATTAAGTCCACTGTACAGTTATACACAGTGATTTATTTCCGGATGTTTTTCTACAAGAACAATACACTAGGACACCGGCGTTCATCAATGTTCAATTTCCACGGTGAAAAGTTTAAAGATCAAGAGTTCCCTCGAGAACATTGGGTTTTAAGCAGAAGTCTTCTTTCTATCCTTGAAAAGGAATTTGATAGGTGAAAGCAGACTTAGCCAAAAGGACTAATTAAAGTGTCGAAATTCATTTAATTCGCTTTGGACTTCTTGTAATGACAACTAGAACTAGATCTAGTAATGCAAAAAACAACGTCTACAGATGCGCGATCTGTTCTAAATTGTGGGTTTCAAAGGGTGCAATTGGACGAGGATTCAGGTGAGAAATGATCTTAGTAGCTTTTCCCGCGGTACGATATTTTTATTGAAACGCGCACCGGTATATCAGCCTGTACCACAATGGACCGCAACGGACTATACGTGTTCTTAATGGGAACAAGACAGCTCACCGACAAGACAATTCGCTGATTTCAGCGACGGTTTTGAAGGCAGTTGCCTTACACATTATTTATATTATCCTTTTAGTCACATGGATCGAACCTAAGCTTAAATACAGCAGTATAGATAATTATTAATTTTGATTTGATGTAAATGGATCAATCTAAATGACAGTATAGAAGTTAAAAAAAATTGAATGTTCCCCGCCAATGAGATATAAGATAATATTTTTTACCGTTTTATTTATGTTATCAAATAATGCCAAGATGGTCTAGGTATGCCCCCAACTTTTGAAATGTTGAAGGGGCATATTGCTTTGGGCTTGTCTGTGCGTCCATCCGCCAGTTCAAAATTTAAGATGATAGGGGTTTGAAATTTCTTAGATGGATTCCTCATCAAAAATAACTGTCACGTATTTTTTAGTCTGGATTATCTCTTTTGTGGAGTTATGCCCCTTTTAAAGGGTCATAATGAAATTTTGTAATCAGGATATCTCAAAAACTAAAACAGCTAGGAGCTTCAAACAAGGTCAGTGGAAAGAGGATAATGAGTAGATTACCTGATGAAAATTAAAAAAAAGTTATTTTATTTTTATCGAGTTATTGCCCTTTGCAAATTTGGACATAGAAAACTTGATATCTCAAAAAAAAACTGTTTCAGCTAGGGGCTTCAAACTTTGACAGCTGATATAGGATAATGAGTGGATTACCTGGTAGTAAATTTAAAACAAGTTATTTTATTTTTCGAGTTATTGCCATTTGCATTTTTTGAGTTATTACCCTTTGCAAATTTGGACATCGAAAAGTTGGTATAAAAACATATCAAAAACTATTTTAGCTAGTAGCCTCAGATTTGGTCAGCTAGGAGAGGATGGCGAGTAGATAACAAAGTGAAAAGAATGATGAGATCGTCCTTATCGACAAGCTAATAGTTAAGGGCATAGTATTTCATAAACACAATTTCTAATTTATAAGGTGCTTTTTCGTGTCTAATTAATGATGATTATGGGCCATTTGTAGACATACATTTGAATGCTACATGAAGCTAGGCTGATGTGATCAGTGACATATATAAGAGTGGCTGCCACTGAATTAGCCAATGCATTTTAAGCTCAGTGATTGGATAGGTCTTATAAACTGGACACACATTCTTCAGTCTGTGAGGCATGTCAAGTATTTTGATAGTTTTGTTTGTTCATGGGTAATTAAAGTTGAAATTAATTCCTTGATACAATGTTCAAAATTGAGTGTTTTCTTTACAATTTTAACACCGTTGTGTTTTCATGTAAGAAACCAAACCAATTTGCATTTTAACTAATAGAGCAAGACTAATTCGTACATGATGATCAGTTTGAAGTATTGATGGGTTTTTGTATTTTCTTTCATTTAATAAGTGACTGATTTAAATATTTTTATGATTATGAAAAAGCTATCTTTAAAACTTATTTATTTTAATTACTTGTATTTGCTTTATTTTTTTAATTACTGGGTAATAGAAAATAAGCTCAAGTCTTTAGTCTGAACTGAAAGTAGTGGTTATGATTCAGACTAAAGATCTAAAACTATTGACATTTCATTTTTGTTTGTTTTACAGCTTATTAATTATAAATACTTTTTTAAAAGCAATTATAGCAACTCAGGAAACACATTTTCAATTAAGCCTGTACGAGTATGATCATGTATTGAAAATATTTTAAGTCTGTTTAAAGGGTCCATTTAAATGGGATAACTAATGATAAACTTATTCACATCGACTGTGTTTTTTTTCAATCGACCAATCGACCAGTAATGACCGGTTAAAACCAGTAATGACCGCAGGTCTGGTCAATATGCATTGTCAACCTTGTTGGAAAGCCCAATTTTAGTGATCAATTTGAAAAGATTATTAAAATTTATATGGGATACAACATGGATATTTTGCGACAGTCTGCATGTCTGGATGTGATCCCAATCATGGTTGATGGCTATGGTTTCCTCTTTAATTGCACGGCGGTGGGTCAGGCCTCAGACTTAATGACGACCCTCACATAAAGGTTTAATCCGTTGGTTGGTGTCTGATGCTTGTCATTGCCTGGGCCCACCGCAGCTTAACTTGAGGGTTTCTTTAGCTCTGACTATCTGGTGGGCCATAAGCCCTTTTCTTTGTATCATCACAATGTGTTAATTTGATTTGATTGTTTCTCTGTGATGATACATTGCATTAGTGCGAGCTAAACGATTTTGTGCTTTAACAACAACAGAATCTAGGGCGAAGATTAAGCATTAGTAAAATGCATTTAAGCCCCCCCCCGGTGGCTTAGGCTACTGTCCGTTCCATGGAGGTCGTTCTGTAGTTGTTGATCTATTGTTAACTCACCTGAGCTGAAGGCTCCTAGGTGAGCTATTAGTTTACCGGTGACTTCGTCCTCCATTGTCCTTCGTCTGTCGTGCGTCCGTCCATCAACATTTTCAAACATCTTCTCTTCTGAAACCACTCAGCCAATTGAACTCAAATTTCATATGGAGACTCCTTAGGATGGAGGAACGAAAGTTTGTTCAAATGGTCATGGTCACATGACCAAAATGGCCACCATGCCCATATATGGAAAAATAACCATTTAAAAATCTTCTCCAGAACCATAAGGCTGATGACTTTGAGACTTGGTTTGTAGCATCGAGGATGTGGGGCCTACCAAGTTTGTTTCAAATTATGATCCTAGGTTGACCTTGACATACTTAACGTCAAGGTCAAATTTGCTTTCCTAATGCCTTTAAATGGGAAAATTTCTGAAAAGTTGATTTTTTTGAAACTGTGGAAGCCTTAGTCATTTCTCTCACTTGATATGTTTGACCTAATGAGACAATGGCTATAAATAAGTTCCAAAGGTCAAGGTTGACCTTTGACCTTTCAGCTTAGGTCACTCATATTAGAGTCCTATCAATATATTGAAACATAGTTTTCTCACAAACTGTTGGACCAATTGAACTCAAATTTCTTGTGAAGACTCCTTATAATAAGTTTGCCAAAATTTATGCAAAATATTTTGGTCACATGACCAAGATGGCCGCCATGCTCATATATGGTAAAAACCCTTTAAAAATCTTCTTCTCAAGAACCAGAAAGCCGATGACCTTGGGACTTGGTATGTAGCATTGGGGATGTGGGGCCTACCAAGTTTGTTCAAATGATGATCCTAGGTTGACCTTGACCTACTTAACGTCAAGGTCAAATTTGCTTCGCAATGCATTTAAATGGGAAAATTTCTGAATAGTTGATTTTTTTTTAAAACTGTGGAAGCCTTAGTCAGAATTCTCACTAGATATGTTTAACCTAATGAGACAATGGCAAAAAATAAGTTCCAAAGGTCAAGGTTGACCTTTGACCTTTCAGCTTAGGTCACTCATATTAGAGTCCTATCAATATATTAAAACATAGTTTTCTCACAAACCGTTGGACCAATTGATCTCAAATTTCATGTGAAGACTCCTTATGATAAGTTAGCCAAAATTTTTGCAAAATATTTTGGTCACATGACCAAGATTGCCGCCATGCCCATATATGGTAAAAACCCTTTAAAAATTTTCTTCTCAAGAACCAGAAGGTCGATGACCTTGGGACTTGGTATATAGGATTGGGGATGTAGGGCCTACCAAGTTTGTTCAAATGATGATCCTTAGTTGACCTTGACCTACTTATATTTAAAGTCAAATTTTCTTCCTAATGCATTTAAATATGAATTTTTTTATTAAAAGTTGATTTTTTCAGTACAGTTGAAGCCAAAGTCATTATTCTCACTTGATATGTTAAACCTAATGAGACAATAGCTATAAATAAGTTTCAAAGGTATAGGCCACCACATTTGTAAAGGGTAAAACCCTTTTAATACCTTATTCTCTGCAACAAAAGGCCAATGGCCTTGGGACTTGGTATTTAGCATTGGGGATGTGGGGCCTACCAAGTTTGTTCAAATGATGATCCTAGGATGACCTTGACCTACTTAACGTTAAGGTCAAATATGCTTCGCAATGCATTTTAATGGGAAAATTTCTGAAAAGTTGATTTTTTTAAAACTGTGGAAGCCTTAGTCAGAATTCTCACTCGATATGTTTAACCTAATACGACAGTGGCTATAAATAAGTTCTAAAGGTCAAGGTTGACCTTTGACCTTTCAGCTTAGGTCACTCATATTAGAGTCTTATCAATATATTAAAACATAGTTTTCTCACAAACCGTTGGACCAATTGAACTCAAATTTCATGTGAAGACTCCTTATGATAAGTAAGCCAAAATTTATGCAAAATATTTTGGTCACATGACCAAGATGGCCGCCATGCCCATATATGGTAAAAACGTTTAAATATTTTCTTCTCCAGAACCAGAAGGTCGATGACCTTGGGACTTGGTATATAGAATTGGGGATGTAGGGCCTACCAAGTTTGTTCAAATGATGATCTTTAGTTGACCTTGACCTACTTATATTTAAAGTCAAAGTTTCTTCCTAATGCATTTAAATATGAAATTTTTTAAAAGTTGATTTTTTGAATACTGTTGAAGCCAAAGTCATTATCCTCACTTGATATGTTAAACCTAATGAGACAATGGCTATAAATAAGTTTCAAAGGTAAAGGCCACCACATTTGTAAAGGGTAAAACCTTTTAAATACCTTATTCTCTGCAACAAAAGGCCAATGGCCTTTGGACTTGGTATTTAGCATTTGGGATGTGGTCTCTACCAGGTTTGCACGAATGATGAATCTAGCTTGACCTTGACCTACTTTATGGCAAGGTCAAATTTGATTCCTAATGCATTTATATGGGAAAAATCTTGAAATGTTCATTTTTCTATATCTGTTTAAGCCGAAATCATAGTACTTTCGAGAAATGTTTAACCTTATGAGACAAAGGTTTTATATAAGCACCAAATGTTAAGCTGACCTGTGACCTTTTATCTAATACCACTCTTTTGGACTGCCACATACCTATCTAAACATTGTTTTCTCAGAAATCACTGGGCTGTTTGATGGAGTATTTAATAGATTGCTTTAGGTCACTCGACCAAAATGGCTGCAACCCCTATATATGGTAAGACAAAATATGTTTTATTATACCCCCCACAAACTTTGTTTGTGGTGGGTATACTGTTTTCACGTTGTCCGTGCGTCCGTGCGTCCGTCCGTCTGTCCGTAACGCTTTGTTTCCTTAATATCTTCAATAGTCATTGCTGGATTTTCATCAAACCTTGCAGACATGTTCATATATGCAAGACAAATACGTTAAACAAAAAGTAAGGGCTAGGGGCCGATTCTATTAGAGTTATTTCCCTTTGTTGTTCTAAATGGCTTTTTGTATAGGGTTTTATGCTTATGCTAGCTATTATAGGCCATACATGGGCCGATCAACTCCTACCACAGCTTTTGATGGAACAATTTGATACTTTTCTTATACAATGTAGACACATTGAACATATGCATGAAGGAGTTTGGTTCAGAAAAAAATAATTTTTAACAAAATTACAGCTGTGAGAACTTAGACATTTTTTCCCTATTAAGGCTTTTGTATAAGCACTGATGGTGCCTTCATGGGCCTATCAACTTCTACCACAGCTTTGAATGGAACAATTTGATACTTTGCCTATACTATGTTAACACATTGAACATATGCATGAAGGAGTTTGGTTCAGAAAAAAATAAATTTTAACAAAATGACAGCTGTGAGAACTTAGACAATTTTTCCCTAATAGGGCTTTTGTATATATGCATAGATGGTGCCTTCATGGGCCGATCAACTCCTACCACAACTTTTGATGGAGCGATTTGATACTTTGCCTATTCAATAAAGACATATTGAACATATGCATGAAGGAGTTTGGTTTGGAATAAATATTTTTGACAAAATGACAGCTGTGAGAACTTAGACAATTTTTCACTTATATGGCTTTTGTATATGCATGATAGTGCCTTTATGGGCCGATCCACTCCTACCACAGCTTTTGATGGAGCAATTTGATATTTTGCAGCTACAATAAAGACATATTGAACATATGCATGAAGAAGATTGGTATGGAAAAAATAATTTTTGACAAAATGACATCTGTTAGAACTTAGACAATTTCCCCTAACAAGGCTTTTGTATATGCATAGATGGTGCCTTCATGGGCCGATCGACTCCTACCACAGCTTTTGATGGAGCAATTTGATATGTTGCCTATACAATAAAGACACATTGAACATATAAAGGAGTTTGGTTCGGAAAATATAATTTTTGATAAAATGAAGGGTTTTATGCTTATGCTAGCTATTATAGGCCATACATGGGCCGATCAACTCCTACCACAGCTTTTGATGGAACAATTTGATACTTTTCCTATACAATGTAGACACATTGAACATATGCATGAAGGAGTTTGGTTCAGAAAAAAAAATAATTTTTAACAAAATTACAGCTGTGAGACATTTTTCCCTATTAAGGCTTTTGTATAAGCACTGATGGTGCCTTCATGGGCCTATCAACTTCTACCACAGCTTTGAATGGAACAATTGGATACTTTGCCTATACTATGTTAACACATTGAACATATACATGAAGGAGTTTGGTTCAGAAAAAAATAATTTTAACAAAATTACAGCTGTGAGAACTTAGACAATTTTTCCCTAATAGGGCTTTTGTATATATGCATAGATGGTGCCTTCATGGGCCGATCAACTCCTACCACAGCTTTTGATGGAGCGATTTGATACTTTGCCTATTCAATAAAGACATATTGCACATATGCATAAAGGAGTTTTTTGGAATAAATATTTTTTTGACAAAATGACAGCTGTGAGATATTAGACAATTTTTCACTTATATGGCTTTTGTATATGTATGATAGTGCCTTTATGGGCCGATCCACTCCTACCACAGCTTTTGATGGAGCAATTTGATATTTTGCAGCTACAATAAAGACATATTGAACATATACATGAAGAAGATTGGTTTGGAAAAAATAATTTTTGACAAAATGACATCTGTTAGAACTTAGACAATTTCCCCTAACAAGGCTTTTGTATATGCATAGATGTTGCCTTCATGGGCCGATCGACTTCTACCACAGCTTTTGATGGAGCAATTTGATATGTTGCCTATCCAATATAGACACATTGAACATATAAAGGAGTTTGGTTCGGAAAATATAATTTTTGATAAAATGACATCTATTAGAACTTGGTATATTTTTCTGATATAAGCTTTGATACATAGAGCTTTCAGGTGAGAATAATTTTGTGTATTTGATCTTAACCAAATGTTCCAGATTGCAAGCTTTAAGATCATTTGCACAGATTCTACTGAAATCTTGTTTTCACAGATTCTACTGAAATCTTTGCATGAAGAAGTTTGGTTTTGAAAAAATAATTAATAACAAAATGACAGCTGTTAGAACTTAGACAATTTCCCCTAACAAGGCGTTCGTATATGCATAGATGGTGCCTTCATGGGCCGATCGACTCCTACCACAGCTTTTGATGGAGCAATTTGATATGTTGCCTATACAATATAGACACATTGAACATATGCATAAAGGAGTTTGGTTCGGAAAATATAATTTTTGATAAAATGACATCTATTAGAACTTAGTATATTTTTCTAATATAAGCTTTGATAAATAGAGCTTTCAGGTGTGAATAATTTTGTGTATTTGATCTTAACCAAATGTTCCAGATTGCAAGCTTTAAGATCATTTGCACAGATTCTACTGAAATCTTGTTTTCACAGATTCTACTGAAATCTATTTTTCAAAAATAGGGTCTGCTGGTTTGAACTATTACTTGGCAAAAACACTTGCCAAAATTAAGTTTTTTTCACTGACTCTTACTGTGCGGGGGTATCTAATAAGCATTGCTTATTGACTTTTTTCATTAATATACCTTGTAGTTGACCTTTACCTATTCTAACATGATTAAAGAGACCAGGTTAGCGCCTCAGGACCTTCAGGTCCTCTAGTTTAAAGTACTTCCCATTGTTTGTGGGAGTTCTGTGTCTGTCGTTGTTTTGTTATGCATTACTTTGTGTCCATTCTAGTTTTGCAATCATCTTGAAGAGGAAGAGAAAGCTGGTTGCTTGCTATTATCGTCTTTAATACAGATGTATTGTTACCATAAATGTTCTTTGACTCTTCCTCATGGTGCCATGGGCTGGTCTGCAGTATGTGATTATGGTATTTCCAGATCATACTCGCTTACTGTTTTACTGTTAGTCCTTCATCTATAATTATGATTGTCAGTTAATGGTTTAAATTGGGACACTCCACATAAATACAATATAAAGAATTTAAGACAGTTCACTGCAAACTTTGAAGACAGTTCATCGACAACTTTTATATTGTATTTATGTAACGTGTAATAAATTTTAACCATTAATTCTAAAGAAAACTTGATTTTTCGTTCACTGTTGACACAAGGTCAGGATACTAGCGAGATATATTTATAAGATAATGTCTATAGAGAAGTACCAAAGGTCAATGTTGACCTTTGACTCTTCAACCAAGGTCACACATATTTGACTGCTATCATCATATTTAAACATCTTTTTTATCAGAAACCACTTGGACATTTGAATATGTTCTTAAAAGGGTATCCTTTGGAAGCAAATAATGCATCTAAGAACTGAAACCAGAGTGTGCATATTTTCTGGGCCAGACTAGCTAGTTTCGGCCATTTAGGCCTCATCAGTGACCAGCATATAGTTTCAAAGTTCCACAATGAAACCCATGATCCCAAAGGACAAGAAAGTCAGGTTTTATATGGGGCATCCATATGATGAGACAGCCTAATTATGACTATACTGTCCAGATTAAATAACCAAAATGGCTGCCATGCCCATATATGATAAACTATTTTCAAAAATCTTCTCTGGTACCAATGAGTCAATGGCCCATGGTCTAAGTATGTATCACTAGGGATGTGGGCCCTACAAAGTTTGTGTGTCGTTCCAAGTGTCATTAAATAAATAGAACCCATTCAAAAATTTTAGTAATTTAGATCATATAAATGGAACATATCAAAATCATGTTCTCCGCACGATTACAACATAATTAAAGTTAATCTGGATCACTAATTAATATTCATTAGAACACAATATATCTGGGAAAAGTTCCATGATTTTGTGAGTAAACCATATTGTGAGCATGTAAATGTTACGTTAAGTTTACTTAGAAATCACTCAACAAAATCATATCATGATCACTACAACTCTAAATCATATTATAATCACTCAACAAAATCATATCAAGATTACTCCACTAAATCAAATCTAGATCACTTCACATCTGAATCATATTACAATTACAATCACTCCAGCATACCAATAAATGAATCAACACAAACACACAACAGATTTCGCTACATACATGTACATATTCGTGTACATAGTCTAAATTTGCTGTTAAAGTTAATACTGAAACTCATGGATGTTTAAACATGTAACCAACCTTTACTACTTTACTGCAAGATACCCATTTTGTTCTAAAGATGACTGGAAGATCCTAAACATACATGTACAATTTTAATGAATGAGTTTAAACATGTTGTAGACTAAACATGCTAAATGATTTTAATGCAAGATTACATGGTTTAAAAGGTTATATTAACAGTAAAAATGACTTTATCAGTCACCCCTAATATTAACTGAATTGTTTCAACATAACCTAATAAACGTTTCCTATCTCACAGCATATTACCTTTATCAGGTGATGATGACGTTGCATTTTTTGAATGTCGTCGCTAATGACGCTGAATCAACACAAAAATAAAAAAAATACGTCATAATCGCTAGCAACAATTGGTAAACTGATAAATAGAATACCAGGTTCGCGTCTTTTGATATAAAGTTTACCAGGCTCGGCTTTGAGAACGCATGTTGAATCATTCGGCAACCTCGCGATGTCAACATGCTTTCTCAAAGCCTGCTTGGTAAACTTGATATCAAAAGACACTAACCTAGTATTCTCTATTTATCAAACAAACTTACTGTACTAAAGAATGTGAATCTTAGTCAAATCCAACAACATCACAGTTTGAAGAAATGAAATCAATACGAGAAGTCTTTTAGTTTACCCTTAATTTACCCTTAATTACCCTTAATAGGAAATGAGTCCTCAATTGAGCATGTGCAGTTATAGTTTTCTGCAAGCATTCAGTCAATAAATAAAGTACATGTATGTTTTGATTAGCAAACACTAGATAACATGTATATCAAGATCATTTTGTCAGGGAATGAACTAAGTAAAGATTATATAGGAAACTCTGAATAATTTGTAAGCACTGCAGTCATAGTGTCCCAAGCCAGTCATTCAGAGATACAAAATATTACATTTAAATCACTCATTCAGATTATGCTGAAACCACTACTACCTGTTAGTCAGTAATCTTGATATGATTATTCTTTAATCATACTTACAGATCACAAATCTATGATCCTGATTTTGATATGATTTTGAGATGATTTGACGAATATTTTTGTATGGGAATCTAACATAGGCTCGCATATCATCTCTGTCCTCAACTCGTTTAACCCTAAATGCGCCAATCGAACAAAAGTCGTCTGCTTTTCTCGTTCTCGTCTGCTGAAATATTTAAGAAGCCTCTATGGCAAACAGTGTGGACCCAGATCAGACTGCTCCTATAGGAGCAGTCTGTTCTGGGTCCACACTGTTTGCTTCTATACTTAATCCGCCAGTAATGCTAGGCAATTATTTGCAGCAGACGACTTCAGCAGACGACATTTTCAGATGCATTTTTTTCTTGGCGCTTTAAGGGTTAATAAACGTAATAATGCATAAGCACTCCTGTAAGATCCTCTATGAAAGTTTGATTTTTGTGCATATTACAGATTAGCAGTCTGAGACTGAGAGCTCGTTCCTCGACATCTTCGGCTGCTATTAATTGTTAAATCGCGACTTCCGTCTGCTTTGTTCCATCTGCTGGTCCTTTGTAAACATCTCAGGTAAAAAGTATGGACCCATATCAGACAGCTTCTTCAGGAGGGTTTGGTCTGTGTCCACACTGTCTGTATAGTGTGTCAAAATTATTCATTGACGTAAGCATTTACATGCAACAGCAGGAGAAAATTTCAACAGGCGTTATCTTAAGATGCATTTTTTCGTGGCAGGTGAAGGGCTGATTTTGTCACACTTCTTTATATTTTCAGGTAACACGCTATCAAACGAGGACAACATGACCGGCAAGTGTTGTTCGTGCTACGAGACAGTTGAAAACAAAATCGGCGGTGTATTCGAGAAGTTGGGACAGCTGATCAGTTGTCATCCATGGAAGATAATTATCGTTGTAGTTCTTGTAAACGGTCTTCTTGGCATAGGAATGATCCGCCTGGAGACAGACATTGACGTCAGTCGGGTTTACACACCAGAAAACAGTCAGGCGGCACAGGACGAGTCTAAGATACAGGCAATCTTTCCTGATAAAAGTGGCTCGGACTTTTACAGCCATCAGCTCGTGATAGATGGTCGATCAGCTACCGTGTTGCTTAAACCGAATGACGGTAACATTATCAACGTAGACTTTCTAGATCAAGTCATTGCACTAGACACGGCCATCAAAAGCGTAACTGGAAATAACGATGGCGCTGTGGTGAATTATGAAGATATTTGCGCACTAAGGAACAGTAACTGCGTTGTTTCCGGTAGTCTCTTCCTGTCAACCGAGTTCCGGTCGGCGGTGCAGAGTAACAATGTGGCCTACCCGTATTTTACCCTATCAAGCGGTGAGGTAGTGAGTTATAGCACATTGGTGTCAGGTGCGGAAGTGGCTGGAGGGTTGTTAACCAAAGCGACTCACCTCAAACTCACATACTACCTTCGGTCAGACACCAATGCGTTTACGGAATCAGCTGCTGCCTGGCAGGAAGCATTTGTAGAGAAGATGGAGAGTTATTCTAATGATAAGTTCGACTTCGCCTTTGGTCATTCGGATTCTCTCAGTGAGGAACTGAATTCTAACCTTAGTGGTGACATCAAGCTATTCTCTGTGACCTTCACCTTGATGATCACATTTGCATGTTGTGCAACGTACTCTGCTAGACATGACTGCATTGGTAAGTAAATATATATGACGACGACATGTCAGACATTTTCCCAATGAATGCTTATGTTAAGTTTGGGCGTGGGGAGGGGGTCTGTCAAAGTATTGAAAATGGGTGTAACAGACATGTAAATATATGTTCAAAAATTAAGTTCTTAAGGATCGTTTAGACAATTCAGCCAGAATTGGGTCGAGAAGTTACGAATGCGTTTAGACTTGTCTACAAACGTCCATGCCTTAGGTTTGGGCACATGAACAAGATGGCTTCCACACCCGTATAATAACTCCGTAATCAGTGGGCAGATGAACTTTGGCCTTGATATGTAGCTTTGGGGATGTGGGGCCTACCATGTTTCTTCAAATGAAGATCCTAGGTTGATCTTGAACTACTTAATTGTTTTCTAATGCATTTAAAATATGAACAGTTGATTTAAAAAAAAACAAAAAAAACAACAACAACAACTGTTGAAATCAAATTCATTATACTAAATAAAGTAAATATGCTTAACTTGAGGCAATGACTGTACTGGTAGATAAGTCCCAAATGTCAAGGGTAACTTTTGACCATTCAGCTAGGTCGTTCATGTTGGACTTCCCAATATATGAATTAATTAAAACATTTTTCACAGAAACCATTATGCCAATTGAACTCAAATTTTATATATCGGTAATTAAAACTCCCTAGGGTTGGGGAACGTACTTTTGTACAAATGGCTTTTGTCACATGGACGAGATGGCACTTTTTCGTCTAGTCATAAACAAGTCATAACTAAAATTTGGTTTTAAGATTTGGTGTCTTTATTTGCAATAACAAAACAGTTGATATGCTAAGGAAAAAGGTGGAGCTTATCTCATTTTGTGGATTCATGAATTGCAATATATCATCTCAGAGAAATAATCAAATCAAATAAACACTACATGATGAAACAAAAAAACTCACAACTCACAGATAGTCTGAGTTAAACAAAATACTAAGTTGAGCCATGTTTGGCCTAGCCAAAGACAAGCATTCGGCACCAACCAACTGATTAAAGCTTTACGCCATGTCCATCATTTAGTCTGAGACCTGACCCACCATCGTGCAATTAAAAATAAAACCATAGCTACAAACCTTGATTGGGTTTACAACCAGATTGTTGCTTGATAGCCAACTTTTTTTAAACGTTTGATTATCTTTTTGAATTGATCCGTAAATTTAGGTTCTCCAAAAATTCTTTTGAATTTATTTACTTAATCATCATAAAATACTGGCTCTAATATGTCCCATTGCAGAAGAGGTTTTAAAGCAACATTGTATTTAACTATCAATTCTGAGTGTCTGTGGTAGAATTAAGAAGATGATTTGCGAATTTTATGATATCTATGGTGACTTGGTGTATAAATTGAAGAAGATTGTTGGCTCTAATAATTTTTCAGCGCAGTTCATTAAAATACTTTCCCATTATAAAAAAAATGGCTATAACATTAATGTATTGCAACAGACTGCATGCTTCGTGGTCAACCCAATCACGGTTGGCAACTTTGCTTTCCTCTTTAATTGCACGCCCGTGGGTTGGACTTCAGACTCTATGATGGTTCCCCGGCTTAAAGACTTATCTATTGGTGAGATGGTAGGGGCCTGATGCTTTGGCTGTTTGTCGGGCCCACCAGGGTTTACCTGTTGGATTTCTTTTGCTCCGGTATTCAGTTTTATTTACTGTTGAGTCCTTATCTTTGCTTTATCTCCTTGTTATATTTTGATTTATATGTTTTAGGAGATGATGCATTGATAAGTTAGGGGCCTTTCATGCAAACCAAATATCTATGTGTCTTGATCCACATCTGAATTAAGGGTGAGGTTGGCGCGCCGTTAAACGGGTTTAAGCCCTCCAGTAAAATATTTTACTGACCGTTCCAAGGCGGTACTTCTTTTGTGGATCTTTTATGTTTTTGTTCTGTCTTATGTTTGCTATGTCTTTGCGCGCGTCTGTTTATATGTGCTTTGTGGTCACCTGCTGGGAAAGGGCTGACCTCTTGGCTCTCGTTTGTGGTGTCTAACTGTGAGTTTGTAACTTTCCCATTGGTATCCAGGGTCGGGTGTGGTACTTGATTGTATCGACTCCTGATCTTTGCACCCTTACTTACTTTAAGACTATTAACTTTAGTAGTAAAAAATTGTTTCTGTTGTTGAAGCCACTAACATAAGAACATACTCTCGAAATACGACCGAACTGCAAACTATATACACCATAGGAATGGCAGCGAGGACTTATACATCAAGAAATGGGAAATCAACTACATGTTTTCAAGATTAAGATCATCCTATATCGTAAATTTTAGATGAAACTATGTCATTCGCTATGGACAAGTCCAAGTCTAAATAGGAGGCTTCGATAACACAGGAATTTGCCTTAACAGAAGTTCGGTGGGATATATCTGACCTACCATTGGCTCGAAATAAAGATTACCAATATTAAATATGACATCTAGATATCTTGAAGTAGAGTTAAAAGCTTTGATAACATCCACTTGATTTTCAGTAGGGGAGAGATTTCTGATCGGGAATCACTGACCTACATAAATTCGAGAGGTACATACAGGTAAATGTTACTATTAATAGTAACTTGATACTCGATCAAGCATCATTTTATTATTTTTATAGTGGTTTCAGAAAACAAAACAAAAATGTATCACAGTTTTACCAGATTTCGACCAACTTTTGGGAGCTTAAAGATGAATGAATTTCTAAACTTTTGACTGTTCAGACTTTTTAAAGTGTCGAGAAACAAGGTATTAAGGTTTATAATCAAGTTTTTATCTGTAGTCTGTGATTCCTGTTCAGGAATCAGAAAATAACTATTGATTCCTATTCAGGAACATATGAACAGCAAAAACAAGTTTTACATATTTTGAGCAAATTTAGGCATGGCAGTGTTTTTATGCAGTACTTAATGTCCTTTCTAGTTTTGCAATTATCTTCATGGGGAAGAGAGAGAGCTGGTTGCTTTACTTAAAGCTGCATAGTCTGTAACTTTTGATCTTTTAATTTTAGAAATAATGTTTCTATTTTTCAAGAAAACAGTTTAAAAACTAAAATTCATGTATACATTTTACCAATTTCGTAAGTCTTAACAACTTATCAGTATTAAAACAACGGTATTTATGTTAAAATTAGCTGTCTATAATTATTGGAGGGACGCAAATAATTACCAACAAGAGAAAAACACACCTGTTTTATACGATAATTCACTTTTCCGTGCAGTTTTCAGCTATAGTGAACAGATTTATTGTGAAAACATAACTTGATTCTACTTTTACAAATGATTTAAAAAGAAAAAAAAATCGAAAAATGTTCATAGTTGCAGACCTAGTCTCTTTAAATTGTGTTCCTGATGTCTTGTGACTGTAAGTGCTCTATGGTTCACAGTGCTGTAGGCTGGTCTGCAGTGTTTTATTGTGGTACATGTATTTTCTGATCATACTCACTCACTTTTTTGTACAGTTCCATAGATATTTGACTTAGATTTTCATTTATTGAGTTTTTTCTTCACTTAATGGCATTTTTATGTGAAAAACGGTGTGCACGTTATTTTCACATTTTAGCTTGATTCTGAAGTCTTGACGTCTTTTTGGATCTACTGCTCGTCATATAAAGTCAGGATATGGGACTTATAAAATGAGACATTTTTCTTCTCAACAAAATCATAGAAGTGGGGTGTTGAAAGTAGAATGCGATTTAATTGTTATTTTACGATTACAATGAACGTTATAAGTGTTGCTCTAATTTTTTGAAGAGCTTTCCAGAAAAAGCATCATTTTTTAAGAAAATAAAATTGAATGTTTAGATCAAATACCTTTTTGGTGCAGGTATTTATAATTTGCATTTGTGTAAAGAAGCTAAAATGCAACAATTTGCCAGTAACGTAATTGACATTTCGGCTACCCTTGTCTTCGTTTCCTGTAGATCAATATATTTCTCTGCCAAATATCAGACTCAAGCGTGCTGTCTGTTTAACATAATGAACATTGATCACCATTTGCGCATTAGTGGTGAGCAAAAGTATCAGTATTTGTGCATAACACTTGAGCAAAAGTATTTGGTATTCTATATCTTGTAATCGCTTCAAAACACAATATGGAAATGGGTTTAATTTCAATATTTATCAAAACTTGTTGCAGTTAAAACACATATACTGAAGAATGAGTCATATAATTTCATCATATATATGTATTTAGTTAAAATCTTGACTAGGAAGCAAATAATGCATCAAAGACCTGAAAGTGTAAACGTATGCGAATTCCTGGGTCAGGCTAGCTAGTTTCAGCCATTTAGGCCTCATTAGGGACAGGTGTGATACTTGATTGTATCGATTCCTGATCCTTGCTGTCTTTCTTACTTTTATATCTTTAATAAGGTGTTAATCACATGTCCGAATTCAAAATATATTCACAATAATATATCTCAGAAAACTGCTGCTAGAGCTAAAAATAGATTTGTTTTTAACCATCATCTCATCATTAGCCAAAACTCATATGAGCAATCCAGGCCTAGGGCATTTTGTGAATAAGTCTTATGTTATTTGTTTTCCTTCTATTTACATGTCTGCAGGAAACCGGGTGTTCCTAGGATTTGCTGGTGTTCTGGCTGCCGGCCTCAGTATCATTGCTTCATTTGGATTGGTCAGTGCCTGTGGTATGAGCTTCGTCAGTATTGTGGGGAACCTGCCATTCCTTATTATAGGTAAGACATCTCCATACACACGTTTCTTCAACATTGCATTCGAATGAAAACATTATAGCTACAGTTTCCCTCAATGGGTCCCTTGGATCCTAAAGTTACAGCTATATTGGCTGTGTAGAATATCTGTCTGTGGAGTTTGGAACCAGGTAGGCGCAAACCAGCAAACTCAGCTGCTACAAGGACTAGCTAGAACATTAATACTTTGCATGAAGAGTGATAAACTACCATACTTCCCTAAGATTTATCAAATCAACAATTGGGCTACTGTCATTGATTTAGCTAGAAAAGGCAATTACAGTGCAAAAGCTACATCGGATATGTAAATACATATCCAAAAGCTGGTGTATCTTGCAAATTCACCCATTGCTCAATGACTACAGATAAGCACAACAAGGGAGCGCAGTGGCTCAGTGGTAGAGTGCTTGACTTGAGACCGAGGGGCAGCGGTTTCTATCCTCACTGGTGTCACTGCGTTGTGGTCCTTGAGCAAGACACATTTAACCTAGCCTAGTACCAGGAAGACCCGTCGGATTGTTGATGGGACGTAAAAAATCAAATCACACAATAACAAAACAAAGATAAGCATATAAAATTGAAGGGAATAAAGGGTAGAACAATATGCATCATAAAATTTATAGTATGCCCAAGTCACACCCTCAACTTCTGGGGTGCAGTCAAAAGGTCAACGTTTGCTTCAAAGGACATCACCTACTAAACTGCGGGTGTGCATTTTTGACCAAACATGGGAGGAATGATCCTTATATAGCCCCTTTCAATACCTGTTAAATGGTTACAGTTCCTAAGTATAAGAGGCACATGTTTTACATTTGCTTATTGGGGAAACATAAACAAATCTTCTTGTCTAAAGCCATTATACCTAGAGCCTTGATATTTGGTATGTGGCATTCGCCTAGTGAGCCTCCACCACGTTTGTTCAATTTATGGCCAGTGGCCAATAAAGGCCCTGCCCTTGGGACCACATCACTTATATAGGTATATTCAGGGTAAAATATCATAAAAATATCCTTGTCTGAAATATGTGGAATGTAGCATCACCATGTGGATCCCTTATCATGTTTTTTTTTCAAATGATGACCTTTGGACCAAAAATGGCCCAGACTCAGGGGGTCTAAACTTATATAAGTTTATTTATAGAAAACATAGAAAATAATTTTTAAACCAAAATGCCGTTATGGCCTTGGTATTTGTGTATGTAGTTACATTGTGGTAACTTTTACTTGAAGTTTGGTCAAATAATAAATGTGTGGAAAAATGGTCCCTTCCTGGCTAAGGGGTCACAAGTTTCACATTGAGTAATATAGTGAAAACAAAAAAAAATCTCTGGAACCACTAGGGCTAGAGCCTTAATCCTTATTACAGTAAAACCTGTCTTAAGCCGCCACTTAAAAATAGACAAAACCAAGGTCTTAATGGCAAATGGTAGCTTAATAGAGGTCGAAAGTATTGCAGAATGCTCCCCTTGGAGCGTTCTGCGATACTTTTGACCTCCATTAAGCGATGATCGGTATTGAAAGAAAGAAAGAGGGCGAAGATCAGGAATCGATACAATCAAGCACCACACCTGTCCCAGGATACCATATGGGAAAGTGCCAAAACCACAAGAAAACATCACATACAAGAGAGCCACGAGGTCAGTCCTTTTCGAGCAGGTGACCACAAGACTGCAAGGAACAGACAACCACGAACCACAAGTAACAAAAAGGATCCACAAAAGAAGCACAACCTTGGAACGTTCAGTAAGATTTTATGTTCCTTGAAATTGGCCTTATAAGCAGTCATTCTCGGATGAGTATCCCAGGGTCTAATAGTCTACAAGGGTTCTCTTGTTAAACAATAAAGATAAAACACTGCATTGCTGAATTTACCTTCCCAGTTTTTCCATGTGATCTCTTTTCTATTCAGGTATTGGAGTTGATGACATGTTCATACTGTTGTCCGGCTTGTCTGACGCCCTCTATGATGGAGATACGAAGTCGAGGATTGGTCAGATGTTGAGAACCAGTGGGGTTGCCATAACGATAACAAGTTTAACAGATATCCTTGCCTTCGGTGCAGGCATTTCATCTTCTTTCAAGAGTGTCAGGAATTTTTGTACCTTCACGGGTAAGGTTTACTTTATTTGACCTAAGGCCAAGTAAAAAAAAAATCAAGCATCCCTTATAAAATGGCAAATATCCCCAAAATAAATTTTCCTTTATAATCAATATCCCTGAAAGTAACCAAAATATTGTACACAGTATCCCATATCCCTGAGGTAACATGGCAAATATCCTGTATCCCTAAAACCCAATATACAAGCCTCAATAATAACTGTTTTCCAGAATACTTAAACAAATCCTCAGTTTCAGCAGTAAATTAGTTGGGGTTGGGCTACTCTAAATACAGGTGTTTTTATTTGGCTTAATAAGGACATTGTGAAAATTCAGTTTTTTGAAAAACGAGTAGATCCAGATCAGCTGGCCTCTGATAAAGCCAGCTGATTGGAATTCACACTATTTCTGATTCACACAATGGGTCCCTATATGAAATGGCTACACTGTTTTGACTGGATATCAGAGGTTCATAAAAGGTTAGCAATCCATAATGCATTGGTCCTGAAAACTCTAGATAGACAAAATGTCAAGCATAAAATTTGGACATTTTCTTATACATCTGTTTTAAAAATTATTTTGGGTTTCATCGAGCACAATTAACAGTAAATACCAATTCTAATGCACTTGCAAATGCAACGCGATGTCTGATTGGATAACGTCATAAATTTGCGACAGTATATCCTGCGATATACTGTAGGAAACCCGACGTCATTACGTAACGTCGCTTTTCATTGGTTGACAAATGAATATATGCAGCTGGCAAGCAGTTTTATGCAGCTGGCAGCCGCTGGACGTATAGGCGCGACAAAGTACATTTTCACTGTCTTTTTGAAGTGAAAATGTTATAAGTGCATTAAAATGGGGATAACCATATTCAAAATTTTCATTTGAGGAGGTATATCGTCGGATATACGTTTGGAAATCACGTTTTACGGCTCCGCTTACGCGTCGCCGTTAAGCTAAATTTCGGACCGTATATCCGACGATATACATCCCCAAATGAAAATTTTGAATATGGTTATCCCCTAAATCAATATGAGGCAAGATATCCTTATTATGTAAAGGACATTAATAGAATTGATATGAGGCAAGATATCCTTATAATGTAAAGGGCATTAATATAATTGAGAAAATCAAGCGCCAAGCAGTACGTTTTATACCTGGAGACTACGCTACACACGAACCTGGATGTATCTCCAAAATGCTGAAAGATCAAGATCTTCCTTCACCTCAAGACAGTAGGATGGCAGCTAGATTAACGTGCTACAAAGTGGTCGAGGGGCTAGTGACGGCACTATCTCCAGATGCTTTCCTAAAACCGCAAAGGCCAAAACGCCAAACTAATGCAAAAAAATTTTCAAGGCTTTGATACCAAAAACATTGTAGAATTCATCAAACCAAAAGAACAACAACAAATCTTTTATAGTTGAGCAGTCAAACACAATGCAATATAGCAGATATTTTTCATTAAAACAGTGAGAGACTTGAACAGCCTAGAAGAAGCTACAGTATGCGCGGATGCAGTTGAGGGCTTTGATGCAGCCCTACGTTCTCGTGACTAACATTTACCCCAGCATCCAATTAAGGTTACATTGCAACCCCCAGGACAATTTTTCATGGGTGCCAAATTGTTCATTGGGACCCCCTGAATGCGAAACGAAGTGGTCCTCAAAATCAATTGGTATAGGCTATGTGAAAATGCATGGTTTCCATGGCAACCCATAGCGGATTTGAGAATGGGGGGTATGCCTACAAAAGTACTCATATCTCAGCTGTTACTTATCCTAGACTAATAAACTTTATACCAAATTAAAGCTTAGACATAGGCCTATTATCTTTGTGTTGCATATGCAAATGATCTAATTTGCATATTCAAAAATATTTATGAAAATATTAAAAATGTGGCTCACGAATGGGGTTAAATGTAAAATATCAATAATATCTCCGCTGCTTTTAGCCATAGATTACTAAAATGTGTACTAAATGGTCAAAAATGCAAGTTATCATATTTGCATAACTTGCGTATTCATGAATATTAATAAAAAAAACGCTAAAAAATAAAGGAAAATCATTTAAGTATAAATAGGCTGATTTCATCCCAATATTGTCATTGTTGCATGTTTTAATATAATCAATGGTACAATTTGAAAAGTCCATTTATCCAGTGGTCCTACATGAATATTATCTCATTTGCATATTCATGAATATAAATGAAAACTTTAAAAAAAAATGAGGGAAAATCACATAAAAACTATAAGCCTAGGGGAGAGATTGAGGTATGATCTATCCTGCACTCCTAGGACCTTTTAAATTCAAGTATAAAAACTTCAATGGGACCCTGCGAATAAAAAACGAAATTCACCTCAAAGCATTTTTGGTATGGGCGATGTGAAAATGCACGGTTTCCATGGCAACCCCTTATATGATTTTCGAGACTGGGGAGGGGGGGGTAGGCCTACATATTCAATCATATCTAGGGTTCTACTTATCACAGAGCACTAAAATTGGTGTCAAATTAAAGCTTAGACACATGTCTTTCTTCCTGTGGTCAGATATGTAAATCTACTAATTTGCATATTTATGAATATTAATGAAAACCTTAAAAATTAAATAAAGTCATAAAAACCCATAAATAAACATATTTCAGCCCCAAAACATCTTCAAAACACTATTGTTGCCAGTTTTAATATAATCAGTGATACAATTTAATGAGTTCTTCCATCCAGTGGTCCTATATGGAAATTATTTCATTTGCATATTCATGAATATTAATGAAATCTTAAAAAAATCTTAATGAGCCGTCTCATCAGGATTTTTACTGTTTGCTTAGTAAGCTTATTTTTATTCAAATAATTAAAATATGAAACAAACAAGTCGCTGTCCGAATTTAGCTGACCATCCGAATTAACTCGACTTTACCATATTAGTTTGGAAATTATAGAGTAAAATTGGGTAAACTCGGACATCAGGTAAATTTGGACACACGTTTGCAAACAGTGGAAATCCAGATGAGACGGCTCCTTATGAGCCTCTCATCAGGAATTTCACTGTTTGCTTAATTCATTTATTTTTTCCCAATAATTGAACTATGAAACAAACAATGTGGCTGTCAGAATTTAGCTGTCTGTCCGAATATACCAGTCATTACCTTAACCTATGTTATTATTTATTGCAGGTGTGGCGGTACTTTTCTGTTACTTGAATCAAACCCTTTTCTTTAGTTCCTGCTTGACCTTGAACGAGAAACGGGTTAATGCTAAACGACACGTCTTTTGCTGCAGAAAAACAAAATCCAAAGAAGAAATGAAAGCAGATGACGCCAAACCATCTACCATCTTCTGTTGTGCAGGCAGACCTCCAAGGTCAAGGCTAGACGTGGAAGGGTACCCAGAAAAAATACCACGGAAATATCTCTCGAGACTTGTACAAATGGGACCAGTCAAGATCATTGTATTGATAATCTTCGCAGTTTATCTGGGAATATCTATCTGGGGAGCAATCAACTTGAAACAGGGGTTGGTCATTAAAGATCTGGTAGCACAAGATTCCTATTATTATAAATATAGAACATGGCAAGAGGACCACTTCAGTGACGCACTTCCGGTTTCATTTGTTATGGATCAAACTTATGACTACTCAGATGCACAGATTCAGACTAATGTTGAAAATATCATCATAAATGCCAAAGCGGATGGTTTTATGTCAAATGACATCGACATATCATGGTTAAGTTCCTATAAGGCTGAAGCAGCTTATTACGACAGCAACTCAGAAGCTGCATTTGTCGCAGGTTTGAACAGTTTTCTCGCAGACCCTCGCTATGCTAGATTCACACATGATGTAGTAATATCCGGGGGTTCTATAACTGCATCACGCGTGTATGCGTTTACTAACAAAATATCGAGTTCACAGGATGATGCGCAGATGATGTTAAATATGCGTAAGGTGGCCTCTGACTCTCCCCTGTCA
The DNA here is from genome assembly GCA_964019695.1 of Loripinus fragilis. Classification (NCBI taxonomy): domain Eukaryota; kingdom Metazoa; phylum Mollusca; class Bivalvia; order Lucinida; family Lucinidae; genus Loripinus; species Loripinus fragilis. The sequence continues at coordinate 46,835,204 of OZ026528.1, forward strand.
GCCACAGCTTTTGCTCCAGCCTTCATATTTTATGAACAATATATCGCTATTTTACCACAGACCTTGCAGACATTAGGTATAGGCGTGGCGGCTGTGTTTCTGATAACAGCTATCTTTATGCCCCACCCTCTGCTATTGCTCTATGTGGTGTTCACCATGGGGATGATAATGGTAGGAATTGTTGGTTTTATGGCCCATTGGAACCTTACACTAAGCTCCATAACCATGATACATCTTATCATGAGTGTGGGCTTTTCCGTTGATTTTACAGCGCATATTTGTCACGCATACATGGTTGCCAATGGTGACACCCGAAACGACCGTGTAGCAGAGGCAATGAAATCAGCAGGTGGACCAATTTTCAATGGTGCAGTGTCCTCGATTCTTGGAATTTTGATGCTGGCATTCGCTAAGTCATATATTTTTAAATCTTTCTTTCAAGTTATGCTTCTTGTTGTACTTTTCGGTTCTGCACATGCGTTGTTCTTCCTGCCTGTTCTTTTGTCACTGATTGGACCAACCAAGTCAGAGCACCGCAGTCCAAGTCCAAAAGTAGACCCAAAGAACCAGAGAGAAGATACACATGAAAGCATGCATCAGTTAACTGATATTAAAACAACAAAGAGCCCCCGTTCTCTCCCTGTAGTACCCTCCCCTACAGACAAAAAGCCCCCTCTACCAGAAGGTGATATGACTGATGCACCAAGGCTCAGAACTACTGGTAAAGAACCCTCCCCAAAAAAAGATAATTCTGAAGGGTTGGGGTCCGGTACAAGTGACAATCAAGTTAATACTTCTGGACAAGATGTTGAAAAAACAAAATACTCAGAATGGATAAAGAATGTTTAACACGGCTGACTGAACATCATTGGCTGAGTACATGTAACTCTTGAAGCCTTTAAAAATAAAAAGGGCATACATGTAACTTGAGGCTATACATTCCTCACCATAAAGCATGTCTACTGCCAGTGTCGTACCTACGTGTAGGCAAATACGTGTGTGCGTACAACTGGACGCAGCAAGTATAGGTTTTTTGAGTTACAGTAAAACCAGTCTTAGGCGGTCACTCAAAAATAGACAAAAGACGAGCTTAATGACAAGTGGTAGCTTAATGAAGGTCGAAATTATTGCAGAATGCTCCCCTTGGATAATCAGTCTTGAAAACCACTTTTTGGTCTTCTTTTTGAGTGGCCGCTTAAGACAGATACTGTATTTAATTTGATTTTCGGAAGAAAATTGCAGCTAGTAGTGTTTAGTTGCATGTCTTGAGGGCTCATTTTAGCCCTTTGAAATGCCCTAAAACCATGTTCTGTCACAGGGCTTCACCCCTGGCCCCATACAGGGGGAGTGCTCCAGCCCCCTCAAAGAGTGTGTACTCTATAAAATGCCTCAGGAATGGGCCTGACTGCAACGAGGAATACCTATATTTATTTGCAGAAAATGGTACATCTGGAATTAGCACCACATTTTGAATCTAGATTTGTCTTATTTTTAAAACATTGTAGCTCTAGATCAATTGGCTTCTGAGAGCCACATTACTAAAGGCAGGATTCCTAGACTCCTGCCTACTAGGGTGGGACACTGCCCAGTGAAAAAAAAGTTTTCTGGATTATTTGTGAATTCAGGATCTTGTGGCTGACTTTCCATTTCGCAATTATAATTGACTGAGTTTGTAACCTGGTATGGTAGCACTGGTTAAGTGGTATAGCATTAGCTAGCCATTTTTTGTGAAAAGTATCTGCCTGTATTGTCTCATAGTGTGACAACATTAGAAATGACACACTCCACTCACGGAGATGGCGATGAGATGGGTGTGCCATTTAATAGATTCACCTCTTTCCTATGAGACAAAGTTAAAATGGTTTCTGTACTTTCAATCCACTTTATATGTCAAGCTTTTTTGAAAGCTTATAGTTGTATGGACAAATCATTTTATCCTTAAAATCAAATATTACAGTCAATGGCGGATCCAGAGGGTGTTCAGGGTGTTCGCTCGAATCCACCTCCCCGCCCTCCGGTTTTAAATATCCTATGAAAATGAAATAATTTGGTCTCACTGAGACCAAATTATTTCATTTGCATGAAATATCTAAGAAAAATGAGATAAAATCAGCAAAGGAAACCCCCAACACCTTTATACATACGAACCCCCCATTCCAGAAAATCCCGGATCCGCCCCCGACAGCGTTTATCATATATACTCCTCGAGTCTGTCGGATGAGACTTTAAGCATATTGACCCGTCCCCATATGGCATTTAATGTTTGTGGGACGTTAAACACAAAGACAGCCAACCGTTGGATCTGATTGGATGTATTGAATCTGAGTACTTATTATTTATGTCAGTTTTGTTTATCGAAATTTATCATATGTATAATGATAAACCACTTGTGTTTTACATTTTTGTTTACATTAGCATCCTCGGTAACCCAAATGCACGCACATTTTCGATACTATGCTTTCATGAATGCAGAGTAACGAAATGGGCCAAACCTGTGTCACCGAGGATGTAACAATAGGTAATGACATGGGTGAAAAATTTCAGGATAATTCCTGAATTCAGGATTTTGAGGCTGACTTTCCAAAGAAAGCCAGCCTCAAAATGCTGAATTCTGCAGATAATTATAGCTTTTCTGATTTAGTTTCAGTTTATCTAAAGGTATTTGACGATTAAACTTGAAATTTTAAAAAAATATTTTGATAGCATAGAATGAATTTTAAATTCTGATTTTTAAAGTTCAGGATTTTGGGAATTTTCACCCATATAATGACAGAAAAATCTTTTTGTCATCTGCTGATAACATCAGCATTCAGTTTGAATCCAGATCAGGCACAACAAAACGTCAGGGTTGATTTTGATCTGAGTCGTTTTTGTCGCTCTGATATGGTATTCCTGAAACATTTTTTTAAAAAAGTTAATTAAAAAAATGAGAAAGGACAAAAGAAATAAAGAGATCATAAAAATTATGAAACATGATTCCTGGTCTAGATTAATACTGTTTGACATTCATTGTATTCTATAAGGATTTATTTTAGAAGTCAATTTTGCAGACAAAAAAGTGCGGTACCCATAAAGTTAAAAACATGCCCCAGTCATTTTCAGGAATTCGCAGGATTTCATTCATTGCTAAGTAGTGTCGTCTGCTCATAACCTTTGCAAACAAATTGGACCCCGATCAGGCCTGACAAACTGCCAGGCTTGATCTGGATCCAATCAGATGGTATTCCTGAAATATTAAAAAAAGGAACAAAAATCAGCAGACGATAAGAGCATGAAAATTTTCCCAAAGAGTGAAAAGGACTGTAAATGGCTGTGAAAGGTGAAGAATGCTATAGAATTAGCTGTCTGCTGATAGACTTTGCAAACAGTTTGTACCCAGATCAGGCCCAACAAAATGTTGGGCCTGATCTGGACCCAAGCTGTTCGATATTCTCATAGTGTTCTCGAAAGAATTTTTTGAAAAAGTTAATCTTGAAAAAAGTCAGCAGACGACAACATAAAAAATTACCCAGCATGCAAAGAGTTAAGTGTTGGGTCTGCAAATGATGCAACAGAAATGAAGTATGTCAACTCTTTGCCTACTGGGTAATTTTGCATGCTTTTTTGTCGTCTGCTGATTTATTTTCAAAGTCAACTTTTTCGAAAAATAATTTTTGAAATACAGTAGAACTTCAATGGCTCGATCAGGTTTGGGACCATGAAAAATAGTTCTAGCCAAGGGTAGTTCCAGCCATCCAGAGTGGATTATGCATAAATCACCTGTAGGAACCATGGTGATAGCTCTAGCCAACCCAAGAGAATGAGTCATCAGAAATTGAGCCATTGAAGTTTTACTGTACCATCAGCGTGTCAAGTAGTCTAGATCCAGATCAGGCCATATACTTTGCCAGGCCTGATCTGGGTCAAAACTGTTTTCAAAGTTTATCAGCAGACGGCACTAGCAGGCAATGAGTTAAGCCCCTAATTTTATTTATTCTTAATACTCAGACTTGCTTATTACTTTTTGGGAATTTGTAAAACCTGTCTTAAGAGGCCACTCAAAAATAGACAAAACAAAGGTCTAAATGACAATTGGTAGCTTAATGAAGGTCGAAAGTATTGCTGAATGCTCCCCTTGGAGCATCTGCAATACTTTTGAATTGTATTAAGCGATAATTGGTCTTGAAGAAGATTTTTTTTGTTCTTTTTGAGAGTGGCCGCTTGCCACAGGTTTACTGTATGTATAAACCCTTTCCCCACCAGTCACAGCTTTGTCATCTGCTCTCTCATCTGCTTATATTCTTAGGTAGCTGATATTGCAAACAATATGTTACCACATCAGACTGCTTCCATGAAAAAAACTAGTCTTGAGTGCACTTGAATATATGCAGCAGACATGAAAAGCAGATGTCATTTTCAGAACAAAAAATAGTGGTGGGATAAGGGTCACAATAACCCCCTTGATATACAAATGAATTCTTCCATCTGGCAAAATACAATGAATCTGGCATCGTTCAGTGAACATATTGAGGGGTCATAGGTTATTTCCTATTATTATTGAATTTCTTTCTATGAAGATTATTTTTGTCTTAACACCCTGATGAAATGCCCCATAGTGCAGCATTGTATATGGGTTTTCACCGCCAAATTACTGGGTATTACACTTTACAAAGTATAAACTCTTATATGTAATAGTGACTACTAAATGGATAATGTGACTAACAGTGAAGACCCAGATGAAATGCCGCTGTTTGCTAAGTCAAAAATAATCTTCAGAGAAAGAAAGACAATGTTATTTGAAAATCATAGCCTGTTACCCCTCAATGTGTGGTATGAACTATCGCAAGTTTATTTTAGCAAACCAGAAGGAAGAATCCATTAGTTCATTTAAGAAATGAATTCAAGTTTTGGAATGTTCATGGAATCATGAATACTTCGGGTCTCGTGCAAAGTAAGTAAAGGCCGAAGGGCTTCACGTTAACTTTGCAAGAGACCCATAGTATTCATGATTCAATGAACATTCCAAAAATTGAATTTATTACTTATATCTACATTTTATATTATCAGTCAAGTATCAATTTTCAATTTTCACCTAACTTGGCTAGTTTTCAGATATTTTGAATTAAATCAGACATAACGTAGGGTTTGGAATAGCCAAAACACCAAATTTCCGCACTTAACGTCATGGCGATACGTGTTCAACGTCACGCAAACGTTAGTAAACAAGCAACGTTATTGGATGGACTTGACGTTAGCTTGCTCAAATGGCGCGTATGTGGGTGTGGCTTAAATCGATTTGTTCATGAAGGTATGAACCACATCCAAATGTAAAGGTTCATTTAAAGACTCGCAGTGGAAATGTAAATATAAAGGCTTAACTGTGTCTTACATTCTGTTGTCAGTATTTGATGTTAATGCAAAGTGCCATATGTCACGTATTTATTAGCTAACCGTCCATGTAGGTTGTGTGTCAAGTTTTTTTATTGTGTTTGTTTAGGGTTCTGAAGTCTTGAAAAGAGTATGTACTTGAATATTGGAATCTTTCTTGGGAGGTACTTGATACTGAAACCTTCAGTAAAACCTGTCTTAAGCGGCCACTCAAAAAAAAGACAAAACAAAGATCTTAATGACATATGGTAGCTGAATGAAGGTCAAAAGTATTGCAGAATGCTCCCCATGGAGCATTCTGCAATACTTTGGACCTGCATTAAGCGATAATTGGTCTTCAAAAACCAATTTTTGGTCTTTTTGAGAGTGGTTGTTTTAGACAGGTTTTACTGTACTTTTAATTGCAGTACATGGCCTTGAACATTGTTTGAATTTTAGTTCACCTAAGCCGAGGGCTCAAGTGAGATAATACTATGGCAATGGTCCGTTGTCCGTCCGTTCACATTTTTAAAAAAAGTATATCTCTAATATCAGTTGGCCAATTGTGATCAAATTTCATGTAAAACATCATTGGGTAAAGGGAAATACTGCATAAAGTTTTTGTGCTGACTTGATTGGAACTCTAGTTGCCATGGCAACATATAGCTCCCATAGACTTATAATGGGAAAATCTTAAAAAAAGTAATTCCCTACATAGATGTTGTTAATAAAGCCTCTGGCGTCGAACCGGGGCACATACGGGGGATCAATAGCTCCCATAGACTTATGATGAGTAAAACCCTTTGAAGAATCTCTGAAAACCATAAAGTGCACAGCTTATATATCAAGTATGTAGCAATGTCTTGTGGTTGCATGCCCCTGGGGTCCAAATTGGCCACTCCCCGGGGTCATTAGCTTCCATAAACTTATGATGGAAAACAAAAGATGTTTTCAAAAACAATGAGACTTGCAGCTTCCTTATTAATTTATATTTTCAAAAGAAGGCAAAGGTTAAGGACACATGATTAAAAACTAAAATACCTACAAAAGAAGAAGTTTCTTGCTGTAAGTCTCTCAGATGTTGTATTTATCATGCTTATAAATGTTAAAATGGCAACAACACTTGCTGCCATTTTGACATTCATGAGCAGGATAAATTTCGTGCTCAGTTGAGTTGAGCATGGAAATAGTTTTATAACATCAGGGCCAGATCAGATCAGGTTTTCATAGCAGACTAATGGAGTTCTATAAATAGCACAGCCCCTTGTCACATGCATTTGCTCCAATTTAAATACAATATACAATGTACATACTTCCTGATTTATATTTTAGGGGACTCAACGCACCACTTTTACAGTGTAGAAGAGGGCACTTAGTGGTCATAAAAAAGTTCATAAAATGTTTACATATTCTTGCCAAGTATTATTTTTGATTAGGATGTAGAGATAAATGTTTAAAGCTGTGCTTACTAGTGGCATCTGATGATAACCTTTGCAAACATTTTAGACCCAGATCAGTACGATAAAACATTAGGTCTGATATGGATCCAAACTATTTGCCAATCTGATGGTATATCTCAAAGAATATTGCGAAAAAGTTGATTTTGAAAAAGTCTTGAAAAAGTCCGCAGAGGACAAAAACATGAAAAATTTCCCAGGGATCATAGGTGAAGCCTGTAATGGTAATCAAAAAGTCAATTGATGTTAAAGGACCTTGTCATTGCTGTTTTGTTTTCGATGTAGAGAAAACTATTTTAAGCTATAGTTGCAATCATCAGGCTTTCCCAAACATTGTGTTAATTGTATTTTTCTGTTTTATGTAGATTTGGGGCGGACTTGATTTGATAATTTTAGAGTACTCGGAGTACGCTGGAACAGACAAAATAAAACAAGTATTATTGGGTCCATAGTAAATCAAGCGATACAAATATTTCAGTACATGCAGGCAGTGTGCTTCGCAATCTTGTTTTGGAACAGGTCACGTGCCTGATCTGTCTATACCATCTCTGAAGATAGAGCACGCCGTACTCCAGCACACTTGATTTCTGTTTTACCTGTTCAGAGTAAGAGGAGTAAAGAGAACAGCTAAATCAAGTCCGCCCCTGCAGTGAGCTATCACTGTTGTTGACAATCATTTGCAAATAAAAACATTTCAAATTTTCAGCATTTTAGATCATTCATGTGAAATGAAATATTCCATTGTTACAGTTTTGTATTTATATCATGATAAAAATTATTATTTTATAGAATTACCTATTATTCATTAAGGGGACATAGACATAGAGAACTTAACTCTTTCCTTTGACTTTGTGGTCGGCTGATATTCTTTGAAAACAGCTTGGACCCAGATCTTACTCAATTTGAAAGTGTTCCTGAAAAAAAATCTGAAAATGTTCATTTTGGAAAAGTCAGCAATCGATAACAAAAACATGTAAAATTACTCATCCTGCATAAGTTTATTATTTATTATAATAGCTTTTCTGAATTGTTTTCAGATTATCTAAAGCCCGGGGACCAATCCAGCTCCTTCGTTGCTTAAATCAAGACTGTGTAATAAAGAAGATGGACCTACTGACTATGAATGAGATAGACCTTCAATTCAGCAAAACCGTTATTTTTCCTAAACAATACATACTTTTGCTACTCAATGGCCTTGATGTCTACCTTCGACATACCTTAAATAGTAAACCCTGGCACATAAGCTTATTCTAGAATATGTGTTGAAGTTGAAAATGCCATTTTTCTTCACAACTGTCAAACAGGATATCCTCTTAAAACCGATATCATTGTCGGAAAATTCAATGAATGTCTCATCGAAAAGCATTGTCTGATTTCTAGATTTTGTTCTCAAGATTACGAAATAGAATGTTTAAACCAACCAACCGGTATATGCGATGAAGGAGCTGGATTTGTGGATGTGGAAAGACAATTGACCATTTAAACTTGAAATTGTTTATATGTTTTGTAGACATGCCTCAAGTTTTAAGAGTTTAATTTTTAAGTTCAGGACTTTAGAAATTTAGAACTTTCACCCATGAAAGGTTAACTTATCCAGACCTATGTCATGCAACAAAAGGTGTAGACCATTATGAGACGCTACATTCTGTTTTTTCTCATCTGTGTCTACACCATTTGCAAGTTTCAAATTTATAGGATGTAATGCATGAATGGGTTACCTTTAATGTTACTTTTTAAAGTATTTTTGAAAAGCTATTTTTTTGCAAAAAGACAGCAGACGAAAAGAAAACGATGGCAAATTACCTTCATTCAAATTGCGACTATTTGGTTGATAACAAATTTTTTAAGCCAGCCCATAAGTATCTGGAACTTGTCGTGTATATGTGTGCGTAAAGGCGTTCATAAATTCTTTATTTATAGTAGGGACTTGTGTCGTCTGCTGATAGTCTTTGCAAACAGTTTTGACCCATATCAGGACCGACACTGTTTGACACTCTGATAGTGTTCGTTAAAGATATATTCGAAAATGATTATTTTGAAAAAAAAGTCAGCGGACGACAAAAGTATAGATTCATCTATTTCTATATGTTGTGTAAGTGGAAATGCGCTGGTGAGACTATGGGTTACGGTCCTGATCTGCGTCCAAACTGTTTGCAAAGGTTATCAGCAGATGTCAAAATTTTCCGCTAGCAGGCAAAATGTTTAGTACCAATCATTACCCTCAAACATTCCATTTTTACCAAAATCACGCTTTTACGTGTAGTACTGTATTGTATACAGCTTTACAGTGCATTTTTATATGTTATGTCTTGTTATGCTATGTTATGTTATGTATGGATCAATGATATTAAATATATGGATCAATATTGGTTTGGTGTTTTTATATCCCATTGAATAGCACTAATCAAAACAAGGCCATCTCTTATACTTTGGCGACCAGAATCTGATCATTATCAGATGAGTGTAAAATTTTGAAATTCGGAGAGAGAGAGAGAGAGAGAGAGAGAGAGAGAGAGAGAGAGAGAGAGAGAGAGAGAAAACAAACACATGTTGTGGTTTGGAAGTTTTTGGCCATTACAGGACAGTGCGGTTCATTAGGCATTTCCCCTGCCTACCTGAAATCCCAGGGCTTTCTTGAATTAAATACCTAATGGACCACTTGTTCTTTATTGGTGAAACTTTGTATGTGACTTTGGAGTAACATTAAGGCTCATATTTGTTCAAATGGTTTCATCAAGCTAACAAACTGTTGTCATGGCGTCCATCTTAAAAATAACACGACCCGCAGATGTGCACAATAATCAATATGTGCGTCCCTCTGTCTGCCCGTCTGTTCGTTTGCATTTATTAAAAATACTCATACCTTATGGTATATTACGATCAAAGTTTGCATGCGTATTCATGTCAACATTGTCTAAACAATGACATGCGTAACAGCATTTTTCATGGACGAGGCTTTGCTTAGCCTCAGTCGGGTCGGCCATGGTCTGTTAGTGAAATGCTCATAACTTTTGAGCCACATGGATCAAATTAAGCTTATATATTTATTTCAACATTGACCAGTCACTGGTATGCAAAACGGTGATGAGGCTTCGCCGAGTATCAGCCAGGCCGGTCATGGTCAGCTAGTGAATATGCTCATAACTTGCACCAAGTGGTATATTTGGATCAAATTTATTTTTACATTGTTCAGTCACTGGTAAGCAAAACAGTGACGAAGCTTCGACGAGCATCAGTATAGCCGTTTAAGGTCTTTTAGTGATTGTTTGCACCAGGCATGTATGACACTAGCTATATTTAAAGGCATGTATGACACTAGATATTTAAATATGCAGTATTTGGGCGCAGAGCATAATGTTTGTCGTTCTGACTCGAGTTTTCGTGAGATTCCAGCAATGTATCGGTACCCTAGAAGCATCACTTCAGATATTTTGGAATAGAATAAGCCCCTTAAGCCAAACGCTTTACTGAGCTCAGCTGACCAGAGACATAACAGAATATAAACATCCCCATTTTTTCTTCTCAATTTCATTTAAAATTCTCACGTTATCAAGTATGTCTTCTGTCACTTCGTGGTATAACTTTTTTAAAGATATTTCTTGGTTCATATATGCAGCAATAATTGCCTTGGGTGTGTTGATGGTATCGCAAATATCACACTGGTAAATGTATACGTCGATTTGGTGGTATTTACGCGTATTACCGGTACTTCATAGACCGGGAGTGGTAGATATTGGTGTTAATATTATATAGAAAAACATGCCATATGCCTAAAGGACTATAGAATTAGATCATTTTCAAGTATTCGGCATGCACATGGCGATTTATGTAAACATTTAGGAATAGATTCGAGTACCGATCTGGATGATCGGTACTCGAATCTATTCCTAAATGTTTACATAAATCGCCATGCACATACTGAATACCTAAAACTGATTGAAGTCTATAGTCCTTTAGGCATATGGCATGTTTTTCTGTGTAGTATTAACACCAATATCTACCACTTCCGGTCTATGAAGTACCGGCAATAGGCGTAAATACCAGCAAATCGACGTATACACTTACCAGTGTGTAGATGGTATCGCCAATGTGACATTGGAGTCACATGTCAAGTCAAATTAATTGGGGAAAAGTAAAGTTTGAAAAAAGACTCAGCAGGAGATAAAAACATGGAATATACCCATTTATACCACCTTTACCAACTTTAGCATGAAATATCACTTGATGTGCAAGGTCTACACTGATGTAGGTGGTATAAAATAGTTATACCATGTTTGTCCACCTGTACGCAAGATAATCCACTCGCTAAAGCTCGTGGATTTTCTCAACGTACAGGCGGACAACCCATGGTATAACTTTTACATGCAAAAAGAGTCATTTGATAGGGCAGTGTGGATGTCTGTGCCAGATATGGTGATAAGATATGTCAGCTTGACACAGCATTATTTAACAAATAACCTTTTCTATGTCTAGTTGTACATGTATGTATGTGTAAATTGCATGACCCGTAGGTTTGCACTTTAATCACTGTGTAATCATAACTCGTCCATGGTCAGTGAGTGAAAATGCTTGTAACTCTTGAACCACACGTTATATACTGAAGGACTTTAAAAACGCACCACCTGCTTCAATGCTAATTTACGTCGAAAATTGGATATTTTCATGATGTGAAAAATAAAATTGACGAGCTCCGTCACATAGCATGCATTCAACAAGAAAATCGAAACGCTGTGGCTTATGATTGCCGTGACGTCGCGATAATTCTGAGACAACTCAAAATTAATAAGTCACAGAGTACCCATGCCTTCCATAATGAACGAAAAAAAGTTTTTGAACCGATGTTTGTTCATGAAAGCAAAAGTAAAGACAAAATCAAAACATGAAGCTTTAGGCCTCTGGCAGCATTCATTACGTCTACATGACGCCATTGATTTTTGACGTAATTGGCCGTTTATATCCTAAGGATGTGAAATAATCAAAATCTTTTTGTTGCCAACAGATACTCCTCAATCAGTTGCATAAAAGACAAAAGTATCGCGACATGCGTGGACGTCACCCGTCTGTTATTGATGTTTGAAAATTTATGACTGACGTTAGCAAAGAAACGCTGCGAGTGGGAGTGTAATAAAACGATTATTTCTAAAAACTTTTGTGTTTTTCCATTTGTTAAGACATCTGGCTACCACCTAAAAGTGTTTGTTTTTAAATTGAATCAAATTCACATTTGTCAGACGACAATTGTTGATAAACACTTACGTCGATATTCCGTCAGAATGAATAGCATGAGCAAATCGAAATCATGGCAAATCATGGTCCATTGTGCAAGAGGATAAAAAATGATTTAGAAAACATCCTCAAATTAATCACGTGGAAGAGACAGAGAATGTAAAATGGTGCGTTTTTAAAGTCCCTCAGTATATTTTGATCAAATTTTGCATACATATGCATAGTAAGTAAGGGTGAGTGTCTTTTGATATCAAGTTTACCAGGCAAGGCTTTGAGAACGCTTGTTGACATCGCGAGGCCTGCTGAGAGATTCAATATGCGTTCTCAAAGCCGAGCCTGGTAAACTTGATATCAAAAGACGCGAACCTGGTATTCTATTTATCAGGTTTCCAGTGTTGAAAACTCTTCAAATTAGCGATTATGACGTTTATTTTTTTTTATTTTTCTGTTGAGTTAGCGTCATTAGCGACACTATTCAAAAAGTGCAACGTCATCATGACTTGATAAAGGTAACATGCCGAGAGATAGGAAACGTTTATTAGGTTATGTTAAAACAATTCAGTTTATATCAGGGGTGTCTGATAAATGTTCATGAAGAACTGTTTTAACCCATAAAAACGCATCCTAAAATGACTAATAAATGGTTGACTGGGATGTAATGAATCGTGCTAAACAAATAATATAAGTGCTACCTGAACAATATTCTTCGGGTAGTCTCAGTGGTGAAAACTTCCTCGCGGTGCCATTGGTTTGTTTGCGGTTTGTGATTGTGGTATTTCCTGATCATACTAACTATTTTTGGTAGTGATCACCGCTGATGCAAGGCATGGCGGACGAGGAGGGGGGCATCGAGAGAATTGTTTTATGGCCTTTAATTACTGTAAAAGTTTAAATTATATGAGCGCAAACTGTATAACTTATCTCAATCATTAATTGCTCTTTGGTGAAAAACCCGCAGGAGTTTTCTCCCATTTCATTTTGTCTTTGCTTAAAAGGCTTCAAATAATGAGAAAAAATCGATTCAGCTTCTATATTGTTTTGTAAAGCAATACAACTAAAAATATAACTTTTTATTTTTCAAAAACCCTGTGGGGTTTCCCCCACAATCTGAAATGGGAGAAAAACCCTGCAGGGGAAATCAAAGTTTGGAATTAAGAAATACCAATCATTTTCTGCAATAATTGCAATCAAACAAACTTATTTCTTGAATAAATTTTAACATTTATTTTTTTGAAGAAAACCTGCAGGGTTTCCCCTCCTTTTGAAAATGTGGGGAAAACCCCTGAGCAGGGTTTATAAACCCAATGGGGTTTTAAAAACCCCACAGGGTTTTGGAAAACCCCACGTTTTTTTTTACTTTGACCTTTTTTTTTTACAATGACAGAATTTTATGTTGGGGTCTAAATGCAGATATTTTACTAGCTTAAGTCTGTATTTTGTGGCTCTTAAAGTATTCCACTGTTAAAGTATTCCAGTATTGAGTTCCAGCAACAAAGGTTTAGACTTTTAAATGGTGAAATTATTTCAAAGATGCCCTTGAGAAAATGTACTCTTATATATACTCTTTAAGAAAGATCCAAAATAATCAGGAAAGAACTATGATATCATATGCTATATTTATTTATTCTCGAAGTTTCCAGAGGTTTCTTAATGATTCTACTTACTTCCAGAAATTGCTCAATGGAAAAGAAAATTCTAGGGAATTCTGGACTTTTCTGGAAACTTCCATGACAATACATTTTTGATTTCTAGATGACTGGTAAACCTTCTAGAAAAAAAATATGATCAGATATGATCAAATAAACACCTTGTTTACAACAAATTGTCTACCATCAATATCTCCAATATCTGGGTCAATAGAAACTAAGTAAACAACATATTAAACAGATAAACATCATACATGTTACAATACGAATATGGCTGGTACTCTGACTGTGTGTCCAACATATACTGTTAATTTGGCTGGTGCACGATCTGACCTGGTAGCCTAGTGGTTAGCCCACCGGACTCTTGAACAAGCGGACCAGGGTCACTTCCTGGGTGGGCACCTAATATACTTTTTGGTCTTCTTTTTTCATCTTTATAATGCTGAATTACTTCCTACAAGTAACATGAATTAATCAATATGACGAAAAGTACACTCCATAACGTTTTATATTGAAATATCCTCAAAATATGTGGGGGTGGGGGTAAAGTTTGCCCTCCTGAAATAAAATTTGTATGGTGACCGCCAATTTTTATCCCTTTTTCTAAAAGATAAAATAAAAGTCTATGAAATAAAAACAAAACTTTAAGATTGTAAATGCCAGATTTTTGAATAAAAAGTGTATTCCTATTTTGGGGAAATTACCAAAATATATCATTCAGTATCTTGTTACGGCTTGGGAAAACAAATAAATTTTTACATTTCCTAAAAAGCTTGATGACGTGAGTAATAATTAAAATAAAAACAAAGAAGCTGGATGGCAATAACAACTATTATAACTTAATATTTAGGACTTAGGTTTTTTTTCAGAAAATTTGAAAATCGCTGAGAACTTCCATGTGAGATTATGAAAAATTGAGAATGGTGACATATCCTTTTTATTTCATAAATTGACAGTCAATACATAAAACAAACTGTATGCAAAGAATTAAAAAAGATCTTAATGTGGGAAGTATTACCCGCATTTGCTATTAAACCATAAAGCGACAAGAAAAAATGCATCTGAAAATGTCATCTGCTGAAATCGTCTGCTGCAAATAATTGCCTATTACATTTCTGACAATTTAAGTATAGAAGCAAAAAGTGTGGACCCAGAACAGACTGCTCCTATAGGAGCAGTCTGATCTGGGTCCACACTGTTTGCCATAGAGGCTTCTTAAACATTTCAGCAGACAAGAAAAGCAGACGACGTTTGTTGTGATTGGCGCATTAAGGGTTAATCAGTAACCACGCACCATGCACCACGACCTATTATATCTCCAAAAAGGCGTGGGACAATTAAAATTATAATTAAAATATAAAAATATCTTCTAAGATCCGGGTAGAGCGGGGATTTTCACTAACCGGTGCATTAAAGATTCTGATTATTACCCCACGAAATCACGGGCCTCATTGAGAGAAAGCATGTCTTCGGGGTTTCCGACAAAGTGAGACTCAAATCAATCTTCTCAGCTATAGAGATTACAAAGAATATCGAAATTTAACTCGTAACAAGTTTAGTGGTAACACTTACCAGAAAGCGAATGATAAAGGCGCTGACAATAATGCGTGGATGCACAGGCTGGTCTGCGCCTTTGTTATGCGTATGCAAAAAGTCAGGTTCTCTCGCGACGATCATAAATCATGCTATTTTAGATTTTATGACAAAGAGGTGAACATGATGTATCCAATTATATTTCTATAAAGTCACGTAACGCAAAAAGGATGTAGGTGTATGATCAGACGATGCGCTTTTAACCCTTATGTTAACCCTTAAAGCGCCAAGACAAAATGCATCTGAAAATGTCGTCTGCTGAAGTGGTCTGCTGCAAATAATTGCCTAACATTAATGGCCGACGTTCTGTCGGCTGGCGGTCCTGATCAGATTCCTAACGGCTTGCCAAAGGTTATCAGCAGGCGACAAAGGCGGCCGCTAGCAAAATTACCAAACGCAAATAGGATGTGGAGTATAATGCGCGATTAAAAACCAGATCTGTTTATGATAAAGACAGACGGACATACGGATAACTCGCTCTTTCCTTTATTGTTGGTCCCTAAAATAGCCTGTTTCTCATTAGCAGCCGTGGTGTACATATTATATATGTCATCTTCTGGGTTCGAGAGGCACCAGAAATAAGATAAAAACTGCCCTCTTTTAATAGAGTAAATAATATACCATCTACTAACTTTTTAAAAAAATCCACTAGAGACCAATTTATTTATTTATTTATCATACTTCTAATAAGTTATAAATCATATTCAGACACGGCATGTATAGATTTATGAGGTTTTCATATTTATGCCGACCTTCTTAAAATGACGGTCATTTTGAAAGGTATAATGTATAGGATGTTTGTTGCCCATATGAAAGGCTTTGCTTTTAGGGTAAAACCTACAAAGTATAGTCCATAGGTTGAGATAAGCACAATTTTTCAGTGTAAAATTGTTAATATTTTCTTACCCATAATGTTAGCATTTGATTCTCATGAAATATTATACAATTATTGACTATGTGGAAGTGGACATTATACAATTGATGCATTATTTTGAGGTTAACATCAGGATTTGTCAACCCAAGAAAAGTGATGTTCACTGAGGCGAAGCCGAGGTGAACATCACTTTCGAGGGTTGACTAATCCTGATGTTGATCAAAAAAGAATGTATCAATTGTTTTGTTATTTGACACTGTCTCTCTTTTCCAGTTTTATTTTAAGTATTTTCATATTTATAAAGTTACACCAGTCAGATGTTCCTAGTGCACTTTCATTAGGAAGATTATTTCAACAATCTACTTCCCAAATTTCTGGAACTCTTATGAGATAGCAAAATAATTGCATTTTTAACCCATATATGCCTAGCGTCCTTTTTGTGGGACATAGGCAAACAGCGCAGACCAGATCAGACGCCACAGAATGCGGCGTCTGATCAGGGTCTCCACTGTTTGCTTGCTTAATTTTCTATTAAAACTTGAATAAAAACGAAAAATGCCACCTAACATCTCTTAAAACAGAAATGGACTGTTCCAATTTATAACGGTGGGAAATTCCATTCGGCATAAATGGGTTAAATGCTATTCTCAAAAAATGAACAAACATTTTACCCGTGAAATATACGTAAGAAATCAGTCAGTGTTTCAATGTCTATTTTTAGCTGTCAGGTAGCAGTGAAAAAGTCATGCCACATGGGCTAGATTAAGGACAACCTATTTTTAGCTGTCTTGCAGCACTGACATTAAGTCCTGAGCCATCATAATTTGTCTCAACCAGTGCAAGCTAGTTTCAGCCAATCAAATGAGGTCTTTTATAGGAGTCATATAACAATGAGTGTTATTGAACAGTAAACGTCATCATTTATCAGCGGCAGTAAATATGCATATGATCAGAAGATGTTTATTTATAGATTATATAATAACATACCTTATTTGTTGCTTTAGAAAAAGCAGCTGCAAATAATAGGTGGCTCTTTATGGGTTAACTGGCACTTGAGCCCAAAACTGACAACTCCATCTGAATATAAATGAAACACAACTTGAATGGTATGAAATCATGAAAAACAGCAATTTTAAACTGTTAGTTTTCGTTCCTATAAATAATAAATAGTTAAACCATGGGTTGTCAGCCTGTATTTTGTGCTTATAATGTTCACAGTAGAAAGGGCCTTTTAAAAGAAGTGATATGTATTCTCAACACTGCTACAGTGACTGAGTGGAATGAGATATTTTCTTTTACAGGTCACGGTTAGGCACATTGATTTCTTAAACGTGTGCGAAGAGTTTGTACATGTCTATTACCAATGTAAAAGCTCTCTGGATCCGACCATGAAGAAGTATAGACTAACATAATATATAGAAGCAAACACTTTGACCTCACGCACACCCCTCACCTCTGGGTCAGGTTGAAGTCAGATATTGAAATTGTGCAGATAAGTTTTTTTTATTGAACTCTACCACTGAAAACTAGTTGATGATCAGTATGATACCCAAGGTGAACTGAGGGGTTGGAGAAATGGGATTTATGTTTTGTGATAAAATATTAGTTTTTCTTAAATAACCCTTCACCGGGGATATAAATTCGACACATTTGCCATGTTTGACTTCTGTTTGCCAGGCGACACATCCGATTCTCGGAGTTCTAGTTATTTATACCGGTTAACCAAGATAACGTCCCGACATGACTAAATAAATGTTGACTTAAAGCATTAACAAATAAGATATGATTAGAATATTCTAGAGTCTTAAACTCTTTGCATGCTGGGTAATTTGGGCCTCGTCGCGACGTAGGGATTTCCGACAAACTGAGTTTCAAACCAGTCTTCTAAGCTACAGAGACTAGCTATAAAATTGAATTTTCGCCTGTAGCAAGCTAACATATGATACTTTCCGAAAAGCGAATAACAAAGGCGCTGATCAGACTGCGCAGATGCGCAGGCAGGTCTGCGCCTGTGTTGTAGAAAGGTTTTCTTGCGTCGCGGCCCATTTATTCATCATCTTTTGTCGCTTGCAATCAAGTCTCAGATTGTCAATTAAAGCTGCATAGACTGTAACTTTTGATCTTTTAATTTTTGAAATAATGTTTCTATTTTTCAAGAACACAGTAAAAAAACTAAAATTCAGGTATACATTTTACCAATTTCGTAAATCTTTACAAATTATCAGCATCAAAAAACTTGACTGTCTATAATTATTGGATTACCAACAAGAGAAAAAACACCTGTTTTTATAAGATAATTCACTTTTCAATGCAGTTTTAGCTTTTGTGAACAGATTTATTGTGAAAACTAAACTTAATTATACTTTTACAAATGATTTAAAAAGAAAAGAAAATTTTCCGAAAAATGTTCTTAGTTGCAGACTTAGTCTCTTTAAACCGTTCAAATAAAGATCAGTCACAACGTTAACAAACTATTGACAAAGGTTTTCAGCAGACGACACTAGTAGGCAAAGAGTTAAAGCTGGGTTTCTATGCGCCTCAGAACAACTTTAGAATGGTATAAATATAGATTTGTTATTGTTCTTCATTTAAGCAGAACAAATTCATCTATTCAATATTTTAACAATGACATGCACTCGCAAATATGTCTACAAATTCCCCCAATGACTTTAGCCTGTATTAACAACCTTGAGATTTTCTTCGAAATGCTTCATTTACCCGGTGACATGCTGACAAAATATTCTAGCTTCCTCTTTTAGGTCAAATCAAGTTCCGTCATGGAAAATGGGCCTCTTCGTTAGCAGAACAGAACAGAACAGATTAACATACAATAATAATATACATGTCTTGGTCAAAAGACATAAATGGTCATTAAATAAATGAAATAACTGAAAATGTTGATAAAATTTGAGATAGCATAAAATTTTATCATGCTCATAAATGTTAAAGTACCAACAGTTGTTCGCATTTTAATCTTTATAAGCATGATAAATAAAACATCTGAGAGTTTAAAACATCTGAGGATGATGAGCAGTATAGCTAGAACCATCAAAGGATTGGGGGCAAAAATCATTTCAGTTACCAATTATAATTTAATGACAATTTTATTGATTTTTTACGGAAATGAATAAAGATTACTTTTTTTTGGTTTAAATATGAGGTTATTTTTCATATAAACTAGGATTATAATGGAATTTTGGCGTGTTTTTTCCCTCCTCTTTGAATTATATGTTAAAATTTCCAAAAATATTGAGTCGAAGTATAACAAATATGTTTAGGTTTCGGAAGCATTCTTATCAAGACACTTTTTGTAACCACAACATACATTTTGGCTGAGAAAAAAACACATAAAAAACGACGCTTCATTTCACATCTTACAAAGCGGCTTAAATTTCTAAAATAGAACAATTTTTTTATAAGTTGATTTACGTGAATTTTTTCAGATATTTTTGTCGCGGGTGGGGGGGATACGAAAAAAAAGCTCCAGAGCAAACAGTAAAACTAGTATTGTAAGGTTAACCAACAGTCTTTATTAGATCTTTAAATATTTCATCATTTTCCTAAAAATCTGGATAAGACAATCACTTTTAACAGTGTCACTCTCAAAAATACACAGACAGAACCTAAAAAAAAAAAATTCAACGAGTCGGCGGATATAGATTTTTTTCTCTACTTTCCAGAAAATTACAGTAGGCGGGTTTGTGAATCAACTGACAGAATATTCTGGCCCTTTAAATTGGACCACATAAAGGTTGTCCAAAATACGCATAGCTTCCTATTATTGTGGGGCATAGGCTAACAGTGCAGATCCAGATCAGACGCCACGCTCTGTGGCGTCTGATCAGGGTCTTCACTATTTGCTTACAGAATATTCAAACACACACCACTGCACACACACCAAAAACACACTCTGGAATGGATTAGATTATAAGAATTTATCATGTATGAGGGTGCGATGGAAAAATCCGTCCCGAGGATCACCAATTGACATCACGAGGCTTGCCGAGGGACGGAATTTTTCTATCCCCTCCTCACACGAATAATGGATTATTTTTCTTGCTCACCACTTAATACCTCATTTATATATTTGAAAAAGACTTCCACCACTGTACACACACCACTGCGCGCGCACACACACACACACACACACACACACACACACACACACACACACACACACGCACGCACGCACGCACGCACGCACGCACGCACGCACGCACGCCACTGCACACACACAAAAACCCTCTGGAATGGATTAGATAAGGTTGTGAAAAATCACATTGTCTTAAAACTTTTTGGTCGTAAATATGATCAGTTCATTTTTCCAATGTGTTGGCTCTGGTGGAGACAATACAGAAATATTAAGTTAATGAAGTGAAAAACTTTTCTACCAAAAATGATTACATATATGAGCAGCGACATGGGATTTCCAACAATGTGGCATTTTGACAAGTGTCTCAGCCTACTTTTAAGCTTGGAAACTCCAAGTGATGTTCGGTCAGTAGCTTTATATTCATAGAATATTCAAGCGACTAGCAAAGCCTCTGATCAGACTGCGTGTATGCGCAGGCTGATCTGAGGCTTTGCTGGTCGCACATACAACATTGTAGCGGCTCATATAGTCTTCGCATTACATAATGGATAATTGTCTACAATCTGCAACCTTGCCACGCCTAAAATCTCCTTAACTGTTCATAGTGAATCATAAGAATCTTACCACGCATAAAGGTGCTTGGCACACGCGCGGATCCGGAAAGTTTTGTCAGGGGGGGGGGGGGGTCCAACTTTCTTTGAGAATGTTTTTTTTTCTTAGTTGGTGAGGGGAGGGAGGATCCAAATACTACTTAAAGCGGGCCATCATCGGCGTACCGCTGGTGGTCAAACATTGAATGCTGGCTTGATAGCTTTATGATTTTCGGGGGATCTGGACCAATATTAATAACAAACCCTATATTTTTGTGATTTTTTCAGAGCGGGGGGGGGGGGGGGGGGAGTCCGTATCCCCTGTCCCAAACTCTGGATCCGCGCGTGTGGCAACAGAATTAAGCCATGGCATGTCACAACCAAAATAATGAGTGTGCGGCCATGGGAGTCTCGGTTCAGCTTGGGTATCCCCCAGCCTGATCAGAGTCTTCGTTGTGCATTCAGAAGGTAATGTAGTGATGAATAATGTAGCCTAATGTATCACTGATGGAGACTCTAGATGAATTGGGGAGGCTGATATACCGCCATATTGGCACTCTGTGTGGTGTGTAGGGCCTAATGTATCACTGATGGAGACTCTAGATGAATTGGAGAGGCTGATATACCGCCATATTGGCACTCTTTATGGTGTGTACAGCCTAATGTATCACTGATGGAGACTCTAGATGAATTGGGGAGGTTGGTATACCGCCATATTGGCACTCTATATGGTGTGTACAGCCGAATGTATCACTGATGGAGACTCTTGATGAATTGGGGAGGTTGATATACCGCCTAGTCCGGCAGTATTCAGGCGAATTTTAGGGGGACCTGGAACTTGATTTTAAACTTTTTTTCTTTGTTGATTCTAGTAGTGCATACATTGTCCTTGAAAAATCCGAGTGATGCCACTCTGGCATCATTGAGCATTTCGATATATCCAAGATGGCGTCCAAGATGGAGGACAATTATAAGAGAAAAATTGTGTGATACGGAAAATAATGTCTTAAACCCATTTTCTTTCTTAAATTGTTGCTATGAAGTTGGAATCTATCTGAACACACTAGCTTGTAACCAAATAAAACAAGAATGCGGACAAGATGACCGCCAAGATGGCAGTTTATAACAAAAAGTATAAGAAAATCTTCCCTGAGACCGACAAAGTCCAGGGATTTGCATGCAAAATGCTTATTTTACTGATTCTTGAATTACAGACATCATCCTTGTGATCCCAGTGATGCTATCACTCAGCATTTGACATATTCAAGATGGCGTCCAATTCGTAGCCAACATATTTTTCAAACCCGTGGGAGCGGCACCTTACATGTAGGCATAATGATGGATTTGTAACAGACCAGATGCCTTTACAAACACACGTAGCTGAATAAACAAACCTGGTATGCGTGTATAATAGAGTTGCACTATAAATGCAGGCATATCTGAGAATGGCACCAGGACCCAAAGTTACAATGCTTCCTTAAAGTTAAGGAAGACTTACGTTAAGTATTGATTAAAATAACGTTTCGAACTTATCAAAATCAAAATAGTTTCGTTTTTTTTTTCTGTAGATCACAATTGCGTCTTTGACCATACGTACTGCATCAATCCTGGCAATTTATTAAACATTTAATGTAACATTTTTAAAAAATCAATACTTCGCTTAAGTCGTCTTTAACTTTAAGGAAGCATTGTAATTTTGGTCCCAGTTCAGCAAACATGTCTGATGTGATGACACATCTGTACAAGTAGCACCATATTTGTAGCCATCCTTCTATCTGCACTCAACTTGTAAAAATGTTGGTTGCAGTGGCAACTGACCAGCAGACATGGCCTATAGTGAGGTACCACACCAATAGACATGGTTGATAATGAGGGACCACACCAGAAGGCGTGGCCTATAATGAGACAACACACCAGAAGGCATGGCTGATAATGAGGCATCACACCAGAAGGCATGGCCTATAGTGAGGCTCCACACCAGCAGGCACGGCTGATAGTGAGACACCATACACGCAGGTATGGAAAATAGAGATACACAACACCAGCAAACATGCAGGAATGAGTGGTAAAAGATCGGCAGGCATACTGATCGAGTGATAAAAGATCAGCAGGCATATTGATTGAGTGGCAACGGTCCAGCAACCACCCATCTTGCACATCACACAACCGGTAGGCATGTTTGAACAGCAGTGGTGTTTGTGGAAGTTTACATATTTGTTGCAGCTGCAGCGACATAGCAATGGAGTCTCACTGGACCAGCAGGCATGTATCTTGCATTGACAACGTAGCAATAGTCTTGCCTACTAAAGTTTCACAGTTTAAGTTGGCATGTCTGATGGAGGGGCATCGATCGAGTAGCTTTTCTCTTTGATTTTCAAAGGAGACATGTCTGATTGAATGGTTCCAAGTTCTCAGGCATATCTGTTATGTTTCATCAAACGACATCCCTGTATTGCCACCAGGCCATCACATCAGACATTCTTACCAGCACGCATGCAAAGTTATGTGGTAAAGAAACAGCACACATGTATGCCTGTTGCGGAAACGCAGGATCTGCAGGCATGTGTGTTTGTTACATCACACCAGCAATAATGTATGTTACAATTGTACCCGACTAACAGGAATGCTGGGTACTCATGTGTTGGATCAGTGTGCATGTCTGTTATACTTGTACCAGACCAGCAACCAAGCCATTATTGCCACAGGGTCAGTAGACATCTTTACCATTTCCATGTTTGATTAAGCACACATGTCTGAAACCAAGATTCTAGGCCAGCAGTTAAATATGTAGCAGCTTCACGAGATTATTAGGCCTGTTGCAGTACCCATGTCTTTAAACTTTGCTCTGAAACAGCAGGCATGTTTGTAACAGTTGCACCCGGCCATTTGGCACATTGAATACAAGCATGCATTTCTGTAAGATTTGCAAACACATTTGTAGTTGTGGGGCTGTGCCAGCAGGTATGTCTGTTACACTTGCCTCAGACCCGGAGTAATGTCTTCGATGCTTGTACCCGACCAATGGGCTGCTAAGCACAATTGCACCAGAGCATCAGGCATGTATGTTGCAGTAGCACCTGACCAGCAGTCATGTCTTTAAATGTTGCATACAATCAGCATGCATGTAACTTACAGTTTCATCTTATCAGCATCCATGAACGTTATATTTGCACCCAGCCATCAGCCATGTCTGTAACAATTGCATCCGACCATTTGTCATGTCTTTAACAGTTGCACCTTACCAGCAGTCATGTCTGTTAAACTTGCACCTACATGCATGCATGTCTGAAAAACTTGCACCAGACCAGTACTAGTATTCATATTTGTTAAAGAAATTTCCAACCATCAATGCTGTCTATTGCACTTGCACCAGACTAGTATAGTAGTAATGGTTGTTACAACTGCACCGGACCAACAGGCCTGTATTTTACAGATTCTCCTAAGCAGCAGGAATGTCTTGAATGGTTACGCCCAGCCAGCAGTCATGATGGTTATTAACATCTGCAGCATGCAGATATATCTCTTACTCGTTGGTTTCTTGATACACTGCACTCCATAAGTAAATAGTATTTTCCCTCTTTTTTTGGAAATTTTATTTTTTAGCAATCACTCCATAAACTACTTTCAAGCTGATTTTTCCCGCATATTGATTAAAAAAAGGTGTGTACTTTGAGTAAGCACGCTGTCACAGAGTTTTCGGTGATATCGTTAAGCATACCCTGGCATTTATCACTTCACTATTTCTTGACAGAATGTTTGCCCAAAGTAGGAACTTTTATGAGAATAATATGATATTAAGGTTCGTATTATCAGATCCAGCCAAAAGTAGGCTTGAAAGTAGTGCATGGATTGGTGGATACGATTACCAGGACAATGACACACAAAAAACGTTACCATTATGAAAAAAGTCCGTTATTTTTTCAGTGCAATGTATAATAAAAACCCCCCATGTGATTCCACAATATACATCCTGCTATACCTGCCATCTTGGACGACATCTTGGATGTTTTAGAACGCTGAAACACAACAACATCATGCCAGTCAAATTCGCAGAATGCAACTACTGTTGATAACTATCTGAAAAAAGGTTATTAACAGTGATTCTGATTTCAAGTGGGATGTTGCTTTAAAATGGCGGCCATCTTGGACACCATCGTAAATAGTCCAACCTTCTGAATCAAACGATGTTCCATTTTAATCATTTGTATCATTTAGACTCTAAAAAGCCATACAACGTCAACATTAAAATGCTTTTTATTGCTTTTTTTGGTCAGATAGGTCTTAGGGAACTAAATGACAGCCATTTTGGGCGCCATCTTTAATATTTCAACCTTTTGAATCGAAACAATGTTCCATTGTAATTGTCTGTATCATTTAGCCTCTAAACATCAATAAAAGGTCAAAATTAGAGCTCTTTTTATCGAGCCTATTGGTCAGATAGGTGTTAGGATTATAACTGACGGCCATCTTGGACGCCATCTTTAATTTTTCAAAACGCTCAATGATGCCAGAGTGGCATCATCTGGATTCATCATCTACAATGCCTGAACAACAAGAATGCACGAAGAAAAAAACTTTAAAATCAAGTTCCAGGTCATTCTTGTTTTCTACCGGACTAGCCATATTGGCACTCTTTATGGTGTGTACAGCCTAATGTATCACTGATGGAGACTCTAGATGAATTGGGGAGGTTGATATACCGTCATATTGGCACTCTATATGGTGTGTACAGCCAAATGTTTCACTGATGGAGACTCTAGATTAATTGGAGAGGCTGATATACCGCCATATTGGCACTCTATATGGTGTGTACAGCCGAATGTATCACTGATGGAGACTCTAGATTAATTGGACAGGCTGATATACCACCTTATTTTCACTCTTTATGATGTGTACAGTCTAATGTAACACTGACGGAGACTCTAGATGAATTTAGGAGGCTGTTATACCGCCATATTGGCACTCTGTGTGTTGTGTACAGCCTGATTTATCACCGATGGAGACTCTAGATGACATTGGGAGGCTGATATACCGCCATATTGGCACTCTGTGTGGTGAGTACAACCTAATGTATCACTGATGGAGACTCACGATGCTTATAGCAAACCGCGAATCAAATGAACTAAAATTCTACATGTTTTCCTTGAGTACGCGGAAATTAAGTCAAAGTTTCCTCCACTAACGTCGATTTCTATTGGCTACAGTTTTGGTTATACATTTGTAAGTCGCTGCAATTGTTTCGTGATTAACCGGCGTGAATTGTACTTGTTATCAAACTGAAATTGGAGGGTGCCAAATGACATAAAAGTGTGTGTGCACTGTTTGTCCTGTTTTGGGGACAGCTATTTGAATAAAATTGTAATAAGTCATATTTATTATTCTTCCTGATTACTTTCAAGGACACATATCCGATCACCAATATATATACCTCTTTGCATGCTGGGTAATTTTATGCTTTCCATGACGTCTGCTGACTATTTTCAAAATTAACATCTTTAAAAAAATATTTTACTACATGCATTAGTGTGTCATTCTGTCTGTCCTGATCTGGGTCCAAACCTGTTTGCAAAGATTATCAACAGACGACAAAAGTTGCCGCTATTAACAGACAGAGTCATGATAAGCCAACTGCAGCATTGTCTCTTTTTGATCGTGCATTGTCTGGTCTGGCCCTTCATCTATTCAGGCCCCCTAGATAAGAGTATGAAATCAGAAAATATTTTTCTTATTTCTCAACCAAAACATAAGTTGTGGGTATTCTAAAGAACCGTCTCGATGAGACGGTTCTTTTGAGGACCAAAACACAATGTTTAAACAGATGGACAAGAAAATATTAACAATTTTACTTTCAAAATTTTGTTTACCTCGACTCGTGTCTAATTAGTTCGAAATGGCGACTGTGCAGCAGCAGGCTTAGTTTGGATCCGAATCAGACCAGAACAATTTGAAACTTTCTTGGTTTTACTGATTTAAAAAACAAACAAACACAAAACAAAACAAAACAAAAACAACTGCCCTAGGAAGATAATCGAAAATCGGGGTATGTCATGCAATAGCCCATATATTTCTACGTTTGTGGTATAAATACGAGGTCAGGAAGTTATCTCACTTTTCGCGTAATTAAGGTGAACCAGAATCCGACAAGAACTCGTCAATCGCACGAATTGTAAATATGACATAATGAGAATACTTTCTGAGTTCCCATTTATACCTCAAAAGTAGGAATTCATAGGCTATAGCAAGACATTTCCCAATTTTCGATTCTCTTCCTAGGGCAGTTTTTTTTTAAAAAAAAATCAGCAGCAGTTGGGCATTAGATCGTTTGGTAGGCGTTTTCGCGGAAATAACACACTCGTGAAAATTTTCGAATTTACAGTAGACAGATTTTAAATATTTTTGAACTTGAATTTTAAATCAAAGGTTATACAGGTATCAGCAGTCCCAAACCATTGTTGATAACTACACTGTGTATTACATATAAGCAGCCAGTGAGCAAAATATGAACCGCCTATATAAAATGTTAGAGATACATGTTTTTGCGTAAAAAAGCCATACAATCAGAATGTTAGTATTTTCGAATACCTTGTCTTCTGGTGTCGTCTACTCATAACCTTTGCTAATAGTTTAGCCCAACAAAACGTCTCGCCTGATCTGGAGCCAATCTGTTTGAAATTAGATGGTATTTTTTCGAAAAAGTTGATTTTGAAAAAAAAATCAGCAGACGAAAAAAAAACATGACAAATTTCCCAGGGGCCAACGAGTTAATTGCCATTGCCATTACAATCCTGTTTTTATGTATATTTGACCTGTGACATTTTGTGCAATGAATGCCTATGCGTGTAGATAGACACATATGTGTCTATCTACACGCATAGGCATTCATTGCACAAAATGTGTACAGTCGCCATCGGTAATTGTAATATGAATTTGTATATCAGGCCTAATTAAGTAGATTTGGCATTGACCTTTGACTTGAAGTTCATACCAGCAATCCAACCCCTTTGTTGTCATCGACACACCACATTCAAGCAGTTACTGCGCTAAATATGAACACCTTAAATCAATTACGAAAAAGGCAATGAGACATATTTTAAGTTTACTTGACCTTGACCTTTTGTCATCTACACACCATAAGCAATCATTGTTCTAAATATCGCGTCACGAGCGTTAACACAGATTTTAAAGTTTATTTGACCTTGACCTTTTGTCATCTACACACCATAAGCAATCATTTTTTGGCCATCAAAACGCCATTTAAATGGCGTTAAATGGCGTTTCGCTGGCGGGCCGATCCCCGCTTTTAGTGGTATTTACATCCTCTCTCCCTTCATCAGAAAAAAAAAAACTTTGTCAGAGTTTGACCCCCTCTGGCAAAACATTCTGGATCCGCTCATGTGCAGTTGCCTCTTTTACATGAGTTACCGAAATTAATTTGACCTGCACTTGCCCAAGTCCCTACATAATTTAAGATGAACTGTCTCTTTTATTGTTTAATAAAGAGAAAGTCCCTTTAACCTGGACTTCAAAAAGTACATTTATTATTGTCGCAGACAGTCGCCTGTCGCTCAGTGCACACTGGGATTGAACCGCCACTTTTATAAAAAGTATTATGCGATCACTGATTGCATGACTCAGGGCTTTACACCCAGAAAATATTGGCTAAAAGAGAAATGATAAACTGTCTTTTTGCTATTTTTATCAATAAATTCTGTCACTACAGGAGCGCGAGAATTGAACGGGACAAGCCAAATATCGCTAGCTGCCGAAATGCGAGAGATCTAGATGAGGTATCGTCAGGTCTCGCGAGAATGGTACATTTTCATTCAGACTTCGAACATTTTATCAAATGGAATAAAAAGAAACTGAAGGTTAATAGACACAAGAAAAAATGAATAGACTTTGGAAGTCTAAATTTGACATATAAGAGGAACATGAGGAAGGTAAGTTGCAAGAGCCACAACATGTGATTTCCAACAATGTGGTATTTTGACAAGTGTTGACTCAGACGAGCCTCTGCAGCCTCCTTTTAAGCTTAGAAACGCCAAATGATGTTCAGTCAGTAGCTTAACACTCATAGAAAATATACGACGAACAAAGGCTCTGATCAGACTGCGTGTATGCGCAGGCTGATTTGAGGCTTTCCTGGTCGCATATACCACATTGTTGGATATCTCATGTCGCGGCTCACAACATAATGTCAGCATGACCCGTTTCGAAGAAATTATAAAGGTTTTTTCAAATATTCGATGTCATGACCTAAAGAAGGTTAAGGCTAGGCATATCGAGTGCATGCCATTGTTAGATCTGATGTCATACAAGTCTAGACAAACCGTTTGACAAAGCATTTTTTTGTAACAAAAGCATTGCACGCAATAAGCCATTTGGAACATTCGATGTGCTTAACCCCTGCGTAATTTGTTTGCGCGCTGCGTAATCTTACATGCTTTTGGTTAAACATATGCATTTCTCAAATAGATACATAAAACCATTATAAATATGATTTGAATGAAAGCTAAAAGCGCATTTAGTTCATCTCCTAATTACAGTCTAGGGACAAGATGCCCCTGTACTTTAAAACAATTACTGGAGTAAAATTACATATACTTAAGGAATAAACAAACGCAACAGACAAAAATTTAATTTTTACGTGTTTAAATGATGGTTTAGTGAAATCTTTTTTGAAAAATTCTTATTGAGTATTTATAGTATGTGATGAAATACTAAAACGTCATTTTAACGCTACATTTTATGCTACAAGATGAAAACATGTGAAAACGTAAAATGTGACGTTAACGTCAGAATAAAGATCAAGAAACCCCGTCTTTTCCGTGTTTGGTTATTTGGCGTCGACTTGACATTGTGCAAATTAAACAAATGTAGAATCATTTTTGTAATGCAGTCAAATATTGCGTCAAAACACGCTATTTGAATGGCAAGATACACAATGGTAGTGAATAAACGATAAACGTCACTTAGAGCCGTCGGATTTGGGTCGCTGGTGAATATATGGGATTAGATAAACCTAGAGACATCAGAATATGCTTTCTTGGGAAAAACTGACTTTTCAGATACCGTAGAAGTACGCTGGTATGTGTTTACATTGACGTTAGCCAAACAAAACACGGCATAATGCAAGAGAAAACATCTTGATTACATGCCGAGAGTGAACACCAAACTTGTTAACTGTAACCTAGACTTTGTCACTGGACCATTTTATCATTAGAAAAACACATACACATCATGGAAACCATTAAAACGTAGGATATCGATTTTGACGTCAGAATTGAGTTTTTTTGACGTCTGAAGATCTCAAGTCATAATTCTTGCACAAAACGTCCTTGTAATGAATAAACCTCAAGCAGAAAAGAAAGTTTATGCGTTTTACGCAGTATTCAGAGTTGACGTTCATGACGTTAAGCCGTTTCAGAATCCTACAGAAACGTCGCCATTTGATCATTTCCTTGATCTGCAATCTATGCCAAGACTTTTTTAAACAATAAACCGATGGTTGATTCAAACTTTGCTTTTATTGACCCTGTTTCAGCAGTTTGCTATGTGGGTCAGGCTGGTCACGCGCATACCAAAATGATTACGTAATCGATAATTACGTTGAACCTGCTGTAATTTGACGGACACATACTGCTCCTATGAATAAATATCATTTGCAATAAAAACTTGCATCATATTGTATGCTTACAACGACTTGAAGTGTTTGTTGCGTTTCTTTATTCCTTAAGTATATATCAACACTCTGTCAGATTTGCTTTCAAAATAAACAGGTAGGGATCACACGGAATTCCGCGGCTTGCCTTTGTCACGGATTTTCATGACATTGAACTTTTTGGAAGGTAGCGGTTTTCCGTGACTTTAAAAATGCTAAATATATCCCATTGGGGAGCAGTTATTGTTTGTACTTTATCAGCGTCACGGAAATCCGCGACATTCTTTGTTAATATAAGTTTGTACACGCATGGTATTTGTTGTATCATCGTCAACCTTAGCTCAACTTGAGATTTGCTTAAGCTCTGACATCTGTGAGAAATGAGCCTTTTTCTTTGTTTCATTTTAATGTGTTATTATGCCTCCCACTGGAAGGGTCGGGTGATATATTGTTTTCCCCCTCCCGTCTGTCTGTCTCTCTGTCCGTCACAAAATCCTGTCCGCTCTATAACTTGATTACCGTTAGAGATATTTCAACGAAACTTCATACATTTGTAAAGCACATTCAGACGACGTGTCATGCACAAGAGCCATAACACTTGCATGTTTATTTATCAAGTTATTCCCCTTGTAACATAAATATGGGCATTTTGTCCACTCTGTAAGTTGGCATTGTTAAAACTTCATACACTTCTAGAGCACAATGAGACCATGCGTCTTGTACAAGAACGATAACTCTGCTTTGGATGTTTTGGAGTTATTTCCCTTTGATCAGCTGCAATGCTATTTCGTGTCCCCTCTATAACTTGGTAATGCGCACTCAGATGATATGTAATTCACAAGAACCACAACACTTACATGTCTATCTTCCAATTATTCCTCTTGTAACACATGTTTGAGATTTTTTGAGTCCAAAAAGGGGAAGACGTTTTTTGTAGAAAAACAATTCTAGTTTCTCTGTGGTGATAAATTGCATTAGTTAGGAAGCCTAAATGCGAGCTAAACCGTTTTGCGTTTTACCAACAACAAATCTAGAGTGAAGAATTGGCGGCTATAAAATGCATTTAAGTCCCGCATAGCTTAGGCTGATGTCCGTTCTAAAGCAAAAACAGTAAGTGAGTATCCTCAGGAAATACCGCAATCACAAACTGCAGACAAACCCGTGGCATCGTGAGGAAGAGCCACATAGTCTGGAAAAAAAATCAGAAAAAGACGCTTATTTAAGAAGGTACAGGCATTTTGTGAAGAAAAGGTTTTGAGATGCTTATGAAGGGTATTTTGGTATGCTGAATCCAAAAACCAATGTTGGCAAGCTGGCGTCTTCACTATCTAATTTGCATATTTCCAAGATGGCCGCCAAATTGGAGAAAAATCTATAAAAATCTGTAGAGTAACATGTTAAGGATGCCAAACTGGTACAAATAAATCCAAAAGCATCTTCTCATGATTGGGGACCTTCACTGACATCAATTTATGCATTTAGAATTAAAAATATGACCAAGAGGTAATCAGGGGAGATAACTTGAGCAAAAAATCTTATTTCCGACTTAGTTAGGGTTTTTTCATGATAGTTCATGCACATTATCTGGCCCAAATGTGTCAGGAATGATTTTATTAAAATGAGAACCTTGAAAAAATGCACCACAATAATATCGCCATTGTTTGCAGGAAAATATAGCGATTTAAGCAAAATTCTGTAAGGTCCAGCTAGGGGAGGGGGTTAATGCGATTTTAAAGAAAGTGGGCCTGTACTTACAAAATGACTCGTATCTCATCAGCAATTCACCCTACACTATTAAACTTGCTTGCAAATTATAGCTTAGATATAGTACTTTCATTTGATGGAATAGTCTGATATGCAGCTTAGTTATCTAATTTGCATATTCATCAAAACTGATGAAAATTTCAGAAAATAAGGGCAAATATAATCTGAATTCTGCCTCCAAACTGTCCTTGTTGCATGTTATTATATCATCAGTGATACAATTTTACAAGTCCTTTCATCCAATAGTCATGTAATAAAATTGTAGCATTTGCATATTCATGAGTATTTATGAAAGAAAAAGTAGAGGTAAACTCATGGAATAACTACATGTATTCCCCCCTCCCCCACATACACACCTCGGGAGGGGGGGGGGGGGAGGGGGCTTATTCGACTTACCTTGCACCCATTATTCATGGATGCGAAATTATTCAATGGGACCACTAAATACCAACAATTCTGATTGTCTCCGACAATAAACCTATTTGGATTACATAAAATTGCATGGTGTCCATGGCAACCCATCGAGCACTGTAGCTGGGTCATTTGCAAGCAGACCCAAGATTGACACTTGCGTGCTGCACATACTTTCATAGATTTTTGTTCTCTCTTCCACTAATTCAATGAAAACAAGCTGTCAGTTACTGGTGAAACAAAATGATTGCTAAAAAGCAAAGAAAAAACAGACTAGAACAATTTACCCTTCCACCTTAATGTGAAAATACACAATATGATTCTAAAGAAAGTGGGTGTACCTACAAAATGATTCGTATCTAAGCAGCAACTCATCCGACCCTGGTACCGTATGGAAGCCTAGGCATAGTTTTTTATTCAATGTGGTGATATGCAAATTTTCGCTTTTTTTGCATATTCATGAGTATTAATAAAAATAACAATAAAAGAAAACTCGTATAAAAAATAAGGGGGTGTATCTATACACATTACCCATATGTCATTTGCTAGTTATCATAGACTATCAAACTGGGTACCAAATCAAAGCCTAGACAAAATACTTGTATCCAATGGTACGAAATGCAAAAAATCTAATTTAAATAGTCATGAATATTTATGAAAACATGAGAAATAAGAGAAAAATGGAAGAAAAAATAAAGAGGGTGTGTACAATATTACCTAAATGTAAGCTGCTAACTTTTCTAGACTACCAAACTTGTTACCAAATTAAAGTTGATACATTACACTTTAACCCAATAGTATGATAAACACATTATCTAATTTGCAAATTCAAGAATATTAATGAAAACATTAGAAATAAGAGAAAAATATTAGAAAATTTAAAGGGGTGTACGTACACTTTAACCCATATGTCAGCTACTAACTATTCTAAACTTCCAAAATTGGTACCAAATAAAAGTTGAGTCATAGTGCTTTAACACAATAGTCTGATATATGCTGAAATTCTAAAGAAACCTGACACTTTTCAGTTGCTTCAAACTAGTAAATTACAGGTTAAAGAGCTAAGCCGATATGCTTATTTTAAAAGCTAGACATTTGAAAGTGTTCTTCGAAAAAATATATTTATCAAATATAGAACATGACGTCGCGACGTCAAAAATACCGTTTTTATCACTTTTGTCTCGTGAGTGTATGCCTAGATATTTTTTTTAAATTTTTTTCATGCATGCAAGGCCAATACTAGGACAGACAAAAGTGCATTTTAAAAATTTGCAATTTCTAGCTGTGACGTACGATATGGGGGTTTTAAGTTGTGCTTTCGATGTTGTCAAAACGGCAGTGTGTTTTTCCTTTGTTTAAGCAGTTTCTAGGAACTGAAATGACTTCCAGTCAAACAATCATTGTAAGAGAATGCATTTTCAAGAATCAAAACTTATATTTCGCGTCACATTAAAGGGTAAAAGCGGAACAAACCAATTATAACCTCAATTAAGAAACGACGTAAACTATGGTTTATAACCGTTTTCTCTTTGTTAACGTAGGTCATTGTATAGTGTGTGCTGTCTACTTTGAGATAGTGCCAATTGGCTACACTTCACTTTAATCGCGTATGAATTTCAAGCTTTGCAGTATGCACATATCAGCATGTAATTGTAACGCTTGACGTCGCTAAATGGACATAGGCGGCAGCTACGGATTTCAAAAGGACTGAAACATTGTCAAAATGCATTCTAAACATGATAGAAAGTGAAAAAGTTGATAAAGTGGCAGTCCTTATTAAAAGCTCATAAAACGCTGATAACTTAAAATTGACGTTAAGAAAATGAAAATATGCTTCTGGGTTAAACAATGGATGCATGATTTATTTGAATGTTCAGAAGATGTCAATGAAATAACAAAAAATCGCACAAAGCGGTTTTGTGGTGAACTTTGCGTGATTTCTTTGTTCTTGCAAAAATTGATTTTATGGGTTACGT
This sequence comes from Loripinus fragilis, assembly GCA_964019695.1. Classification (NCBI taxonomy): domain Eukaryota; kingdom Metazoa; phylum Mollusca; class Bivalvia; order Lucinida; family Lucinidae; genus Loripinus; species Loripinus fragilis. The sequence goes on from OZ026528.1 coordinate 46,869,841, forward strand.
GACGTTTTGATAGCTGACGTCTGAAATTAATTCAGCTTTTCAAATAATCTCAGTGCATCTTAGCCTACCATTGTTCAACTTTACGCAATGGAAAGACAAGTGTGCGTCGTATTCATTTACTACCAAAAAAATGACAAACAGTATGTGTCAGGTTTCTTTAGTAGTTAAGTATACAAATCTTATTTACATATTTGTGAATATTTATGAAAACATTAAACAAAGAAAGAAAAAATGCAGAAAAATTAAAATGGGTATATCTACAAAATTACCTATATCTCATCTGCTGATTGTCATAGACTAACAAGCTTGGTAGCAAATAAATGCCAAGACATAGCGCATTGTATGCAATGATTGGATATGCAAATCATTTTATGATTATATTCTTGAATATTAATTTACATTCTAGAAAGGAGAGAAAAATGGTAATAAAATTAAGGGGTGTACCTACAAAATTACTCATATCGTAGCTGCTAATATATCTAGACTACCACACTCAGTACCGTTTAAAGCTAAGACATTTTACTTTACTCAATAGCCATTATGTGGAATGATCCATTTTTTTTAAATTCATTAATATTAATTTAAACATTAGAAATGAGAGAAAAAAAAGTAGAAAAAATAGTGGGGGTCTACTTCTAAAATTACTCATATCTCATCTTTAAATTGTTCTAGACAATTAATCTTAGTATCAAATTAAGGCTGAGATATAGCATTTTATTCCAATGGTCAGATATACAATCAATTAACAAATATATTCATGAATATTGATGAAAACTATAGAAAACCAACGAAAAATGAAAACGAATCAATAAGGCTGTTTCTTCAAAAAATACTCATTAATAAACAAATTAAATTATTTGCATATCAAACAACACTATTATAAAACTTTTTTGGCCTTTAATTGGGGAACAAGTTTACAAAGTAAGTGAGTATGAAATCTTGGATAAATAGCAGCTGAGATGTATTAAATTTTGCATGTACATTTATCAATTGTTCTCTAATTTATTCTCATTTTTTAATATTTAATTAATATTCATAAATACAATTTTTAGATAATTTGCATATTGGTCCATTAAGTAAACACGATATGTAGTATAGGATAGTAAGCAGCTGAGATGTGGATAAATTTGCATGTACACCCCCTTACTTTTCACGATTTTCTCTTATTTCTAATATTATATTAATATTCATGAATATGCAGATTTGATAATTTGCATATCTGAACATTGGATGAAAGTCCTGTCTTAACATTCAGTTGGTACTGAGTTTAAAAGTTTCTGATGAGTTGCTGCTTAGATATGAATACTTTTGTAAGGACATCCCCATTCTTAAGAAGCGCAATATGCGTTGCCATGGAAAACATGCGATTTAACATAGCTCAAATAGGTTTATTCTTTAAGGAAATAATTTTACCCATTTAGGTGGTCTCCCAAAACAATTTGACACACATTAAAAGTTTTCCTGATCGTGCAAGATTGGAATAATTAGACCCTAGGGTACTAAAGAACGAGGATGCTGTTCCTTTTTATAGATACAAAATGTACCATATATTTGGGCATGGACATTATGACGTATTTATTTTAAAACAAAACGACTTGTTTATTATCGAAATTTCTTTCTAATTTATTACTTGAAAAGCTGGTAAACAGTCCAAAATCGTGCTATGAATAAAACTAACATTTAAAAAGCAGGATACCGAATAAGGCAAGTTTATAGAATGATTTAATAGACTAAATGGACATTTATTAACATGAATACGGTAATATCTTGAAATAATTATGTAAAATGCCGCCAAAACCATGTACTCTAATTGGTAAAACGATCTTATGACATAAAACAAATGATTTTGGATACAAAAACATTGTCAAAAAATAAAATATTTCACTTATATGTCAAATTCCATGATTTTTGGCGGCCATTTTGAAAATATGCAAATTAGGCCATTAAGACGTCATTTCTCAGCTTGCCAACATTGGTTTTCGGATTCAGCATACCAAATTACCCCTAATCATGGTGTTAAACCCTTTTCTTCACAAAATGCCTGTACTTGTTACTTTTTTCTGATTTTTTTTTCCTGACTAACACAACAAACACGAGACACCAGGAAGACGAACAAAGCAAAGTAACCAGCTCTGTCTTCCCCATCGAGATGATTGCAAAACTGGAATGTATACAAAGTAACGCACAACAAAACATTGAACAATTACAGAATCCCACAATGGGAGTAACAATCAACAACGAATCAACAACCACAGAACCACCGCATTAGAAAGGACATCAGCCAAAGCCACTGGGGGATAGGGGGCTTAAATGAATTTTACTGGTACAAAATCTTCGCCCTAATATCTGCTGTTGTTGAAGCACAAAAATGTTAAGCTCGCATGGAGGATTGCTAACTATTACAGTGCATCATCGAAGAGACAAGCAATCAAATCAACGCACTATGATGAAACAGAGAAAAGGGTTCATGACTCTCAGATAGTCAGAGCTAAAGAAAACCTCAAGTTGAGCCACGGTTGGCCCAGCTACAGCAAAGCATCAGGTACCAACCCACCGATTAAAGCTTTACGTCAGAGCCGTCATTGAGTCTGAGGTCTGACCCACCGTCGTGCAATTGAAGAGGAAACCAGGGCTAAAAGCCGTGATTGGGTTTACAACCAGGCATGCAGACTGATTTCCAAGTTATATCCAACTTTTTTTATAACGTTTTACTATCTTTTTGAATTGATCACTAAAATTAGAGTTTCCAACAATTATGTTGAATTTATAAACTAAATCACCATAAAATATAGGTTCTGATATGCCCTGTTGCAGAAGAGTTTTTAAACGAATATTGTATTTAACAATTAACTCTGAGTCTCTGTGGTATGGTTTAGAAAATGCTTTTCGAATTTTATGATATCTATAACCTTGTTTTAATAACTTAGCAGTCAAAAGTAGGGTTCTGTTGTTGAAATTATCAATATTAGAAAATACTCTCGCAAAACGAATAAGTTGTGAAATATATACACCATAGGAAGGGGAGCGATGAACATCTCCATCAAGAAATGGGAAATTTACTATTTCAAAATCAAAATCATTAGACTTCAAGCTAAATCCTATCTTGAAGAAAATTTCAAGCCGCATCTTTTAAGAGATGTTTACACTCTGTGCGCCTGGGCGTAAGTCTCTGACAGCCTGTTACATATGTTACTGTAACAAACTAAGGAAAAAAGCAAATTATAAGTGTGAGCTACAGAAAGAAGACATTAAACTATCTAATTATTTAAATTTCTTATGTAGTTTGCAAGCTAGATGCCTAAGCTACATAAAAGCAGCATTTTAAACAAAATTACAGCTTCAAATGGTGTTATATGCGTTACATAGATTTAATTTTCCTTTGAAAATTGAATTTGTGACTAACATCATTAAATTTTACAGCCTATTTGTGCATTTTTCAAGTTTTTTTAATTTTAGTTTGCAAAAATACTCATTCGACTCAGAAAAAACATAGTTTTGCTTTTCTATCTCAAATAAATTGTTTTATATGAGCTATTAAACAACGCTACCCCCAATTTTAAGCATCCAATTTTGATATCTAGTTAGTTTAAACATGTTTTATTGCCAAAATATTTACAGCAATGGGGTTGGGTCACAAGTTCTCAAAACATTAGGTTTGACCCTTTCCTATATCTATTATTGAAGAAAAATATATGAAAATATTTGACACTGGTGGCTATCTTACATTTTTGGGACTGTCTTGCTAATGCAATAAAGAATCATAGATTTGCAAGTTCGACATCAGGATCAGAGTACGTATTAAAGTATGTAACGTATGTTACATAATATAATGAATGAGCAAGGAAATTGTCTTGGAAGTAAGAGATGATATTTCAGAAAAAATACTATTTTTCACGTGTTTTCCTATTAATCTCTAGCCTCTGGCGCCTTAGTCTTAGTAATTATAGTCATTGCTAATAACAAGTCCATAGACTTGTGTTACAGATGTTATATATAATCTTTTTTATCACATATTTCCTAATGTCTATAATACTAAAATATATAGACATACAAATAGAAAATAATAGTTCACATTTAAATGACACTATTTAATAAGTATTCATATTAAATATAAATATTCAAAAACAATCTTTATTCAAGTCAACCTCACAATGTCTATCATTGTGTCTGCTTCTATGGCAAAATAATCACCCATTTCGTCACAAACAGTAGAATCATGGCATAGTATTAGGACTGCAAACTGAGTACAATCCTGTTCCATTCCGACCCTTTGGGAATGTGCAGATATATATCCTACCTTAAAGAACAATTCAAGCTGCATCAAATAAGAGATGTTTGCATTCTATTAACAAGGAGGTTAGCCTGTAACAGTATGTTACGAATATTACCATATCAATTTAAGAATAAATGAATTGAAAGTCTGAGAAACAGAAAGAAGACATAAAACTATCTATTTATTTGAATTATTCATGTAGTTTGCATGCTGAATACCTTTGATAGACATAAAAGGGTTTTTGAAACAAATATACAGCTTCCTTTGGTGTTATATGTGTTACATTGATGAAGATTATCTTTTAAAATTGGTAATTGTGACAAACATCACTTATAAGCCTTTCGTGTAATCCTCATCTTTTCCCATTAAGGGACTTAATTTTCTTTGTATGTGTGGCCTGTCAAACAAATTGACTCAGCGATAACTTGAATCCTTAGCATTCTTCAAAAGCAGAAACAGCATGTCAGTGTCATGGGATCAAACACTTGATTAAATATGGGTTAAATGCCATTTCACATATATGCATACAATGGAGTATGACTCCGGTATAATTCTCTTCCTGTGAAGCGGCAAGAGCAATCTTACTGCAACTGCCTCTGCATCCGTGCTAGTCAAATGATAACATTTTCTCTTACTACTTAAGAAAAGACTCTTGCTCACTCGTTATGCCATTTAACATATGTAACGCTCTCTGATCTTTAAACCTTGGTGACAACTTGCAGATCTATAAGTCTTTAGCATACGAGCCAGCTTAAAGTCCCTAAACATGCAAGTATTTTCATAATTTATGTCAAACTTTCAAATTACATTTTCTTTATTTGATATAGTAACGCATGTAACAGGCTGTTTCAGACTAACGCCCCAACTTATAGAGTACAAACATCCTTTATTCAATGCAGCTTGAGTTGAACATCTATAAGGAATGTGTCTGCAACATTCCCTCAAGGGGATTAAAATATTTTAGGCATATCTTACGTAAAGACAATAAGCTTGCCCATTTATTACATCAAGTAACATATGTTACAACCGCTGATATAAGACATTTTGCAACAAACTTGCAGATTTATGTGTCTTTTCATATAAGCAAATAAATCCCAAACAATGAAAGATAATCATCAACTGCAAATATTTTAACTATTTTACTCTAGTTTTAATATCAAATGTTCACCTTAAAACTGGATAGGGGTAGGGTTGTTTAATTGCTAATTCCAGAAAAAAATATTTAAGATAGGGAAACAAACTTTAATTTTTCTGTTAGCTAATTGCATAAGCTAGTCTGACATGGTTAAAACATTTTGCAAAACACACAGAGAGATTGTGAATGTAAATGATGTTAGCCACACTTGCAAATTATAATGGGTTATCTGATTTATGTTACGCATATGACACCTTAGGAAGCCGCAATTTTATACAAATAGCTGTCATACGTAGTTAAGATATCCAGTATGCAGACTATATGAATGACTTTTAAAAAATAAATATTTAATGTCTTTAACTTGTAGCCGAAACTTTCAATTTACTTTTTCTTAACTTGATAAAGTAACGTGTGTTACAGGCTCTTACAGGCTAACGTCCCCATGCATAGAGTGCAAACATTTCTTAAAAGACTCGGCTTTTAATTCTCTACAAGACAGGATATGTCTGCAAAACTCCCTAGAGGGGGTGGGGGGCAAACACATTCTCAGCCATCTGTCTACTATGACATTCGTTATGGATAAGCCCAAGATGGTTCTGTTGTTGTTAATTAATTGTTTATGTACTCCCTACTGTTTGTGCGTGTGGTATTCTGTGTTTGTCTTTGTTTTGGTATGCATTACTTTGTGTCCCTTCTCGTGTTCCAATCATCTTGAAGAGGAAGATTATGTTTTTATTGTCGCACCCATGTCTTGCCGTTTTATATGTTCTGTGGCTCTTCCTCACAGTGCCATGGGTTTGTCTGCAGTGTGTTATGGTGGTATCTACTGATCATACTCGATTACTTTTAGACTTCACCAATATCTAACACATCAAGATAAATTTCATATAATGTATTAGGAAAGAAATTTGACATTGTCACACTGAAGGCCAAATTCAACCTAGTTAGAACTATCATTATTTTGAACATTTTTTTTGACCCATATCCCAAATACAACATACAAAGTCCGGTTCTGAAGAATATCTTTAAAGGGTTTTTACGCTATGTTAGCACGACGGCCAACTAGTTCATGTGATTTTAAGGTTCTAAATAAAATTTTGATCTCTGATATCATAGGCCTTCATCTTTTATAACCAAATTCCAGGGTACACAGGAGTGCAGTGATTTGGAAGTCGGTTGCGTTGAGGGAACTAAAAATGGTTTAATTTGTCAAGTATATAAAAGGCATTCGATCATGCATGTCTGTTTAACAGACATCATACATTGAGCTGAAACTTATTCTGATATTCGCAGTAGCATAAGTTTCCATGCTTGACTATGCCCATTTTCCCTTAGACTAGCTATGCCATCTTATGTAATCAGTGTGGACAACGCAGTGGAAATTGTCTTCTTTGTGCAGACAATCATATAGAAAAGTAAAGACACATGTACACAGCTTTAAACCCATACGTTTGTTGTTGTTTTTGTTTGATTTGATTCTTGCATCCCATCAACAGTTTTTCAGTTATGAAGGGACGGGTCTTCCTGGGTTGAACCAGCACTAAGCTAGGATTAATGTTCTTGCTTAAGGACACAACGCAGTGACGCAGGTGAGGCTCAAACCCTCGGTCTCGAGTCAAGCACTCTACCACTGAGCCACTGCGCTCCCTTTAAACCCATACTGTAAAATACGAGGGTTGTCCCAGTAAATCGTGGACTTTTGTTATAACACAAGACTGTGTACAAGTAACTCTATGATATTTAAAGGATGTTATAATATACATATGGGGAAAATCTTGTATAAATATGGGTGGAATCTCAGTTTAGATAACAAATTTTCGATCCTTTACTTAACGGTATGTCGGCGTGAGCGGCGCACGTCAAAATTTTTTCAATGGAACTCATCTAGTCACAAAAGGTAGTGTACATTTAATCATATTTTGCTGTTGAATTTCAAACAATGCATTTGTCACATCACTTAGTAACTATGCAAGGTCTAGTATTGAAAATTTAAAACGTTTTTGGCCATTTCCATTGATTTATAAATTTTTTTACATACCTACTACATTTCTATTTTTTTTCAGAAAAAGCTAACGTTATGAGAACGGTACGGCGCAAAAATTAGACTTTACATATTTTTGGGCTAATTAAACACATAAAACTGCGTTCTTTTAATGTTAAATGATTGGTAGAACAGTCACTAGTATCGTAAAATGGATTTCTTGTAAAATTTGTTTAGTAATATCACAAAGTCAAGCTCCCTTTCGTCAATTTATCAGAACACATGCAATTTTTCTGTTAGTTATATTAATGGTAATTATGTTTTCTCATATTTAATCTTAAAAGTCCTGCTTGTTTGTGTTCATAACATATCTAAACTAACTATATAGTCTTTACTTGTACCAGGGAGACATACTCAACAAAAAGATGACAATATTTGTTGCCATTTAAGCTTATATAAACAGAGTAGAGACAAAACATTTGACCAACCCTCTCTGAAAATACAGCAAACTAATTTGCGACGTGCTCCGCATACGCTGAGGCTGCTTCAAGTAAAGGTTCATAACTTTGTTATCTAAACTGTGATTTCATCTATAATTGTCGAAAGTGCGTCTTAGATGTATATAAACATACCATACACTTTTCATAGAATTCCTGATACACAGTCTCATTTTATAACAAAAGTCCGCGATTTACTGGGACAACCCTCGTACATTTCCAGTTCAAGATTCCATCAACCACGGGTAGGAAACTTCAAAAACAGAGCCGTCCCCAGGGGGCTCTTTGATATTTTCATATACACGTAGGCTGGGGTCATTTTTTTGCGTCCGAAATTTTGAACTTAATTATTTTTGTGGTTTTCAGAAAAATGATTTTTTAGGTATGAAGATTTTTTGGATATTTTGAGGGGTCATCACAAAATTGGACTATATTTAGGGGTCATTTCTATGCATATTAGGGTCTTTTCTTAAGGTCAATGTACAGCATGGGGGATACATGTATTTAGTTGAGTTGGTAAAACTTCAAATATTATTTTGGGTGCTTGAAATTCGTGAAATTTTTGGGTGAACGGTAGATGCTGGGGTCGGCCTAAGTATAAAAAAAAACATGAGTGTACCCCCGCCCCCTCGGAGACCAAGCTTTTGTTGTGATTGTTCCGTGTCTGTGCCAGTACATAGCCGTTTTGTACAAGGCGAGCGACTTTATCACTACACCACGGAAGTTTTTCTTATGGCTGCTCCGTAGCTGTACCAGTATAGTACTTAGGTGAGAGTGTTTATTGTTGTGTGTAACTTTAGTATGACAATGAGCGCAAGGCCACAGCTTAAAGTCTCATACGATACTGTAACACTCACGTGGAGAAGAGGATCAAACTCGGGACCCTTGGGCCCGCCCCTGGGTACAAGTCGAATACACCACGCCGACTGTTTTGTGTTGTTGTTTAATGTTTGTGATCGTGTTCCTTGGCTATAACCAGTACTGGTCGAGTGGGTTTATGTTTTTTGTGGTTTTATGTCCAGAAGCATCCGAAGGGTCGCCGGCAGTTTATTATGAAAGCGTATACTTGTAACACACATTCGCACTGTATTAAGAACTTATTCGAGAAAAGTATTAATTTCTTATATCTACGGGTTCATGGTGGGAAGCAAGACGCCTAGATATCGGTCTAAACCTGCATCATCAGGCTTTGCTTTTGCTGTGTGTATGTAAATGCGAGAAGCGAAGGCTCAGACGAAATGCTTTTTAATAATATCTGTATGCTCCTTCGCTGCTCGCATATGCAATCGGTACGATTGTATAAGTATGGGTCTGATCACCATTGTAAGTCTTTATGCATGTTCATAATTTGAAACGCAGACCCGAATAAGAAATATAAGAAATCTGAGTTGTCTAAGTAACATATGCTCGAGTATTCGATTATTGTAAGTTGTTAGATAATGTACCTGTACACAGCCTGAACTCAACAACCACTCACTGTCAAAATTCAAAGTCACGGATATCCATAACCTCTACAAAAATGTTTAAGGTGACGGGAAGCCGTTACAATGAATGTACCTGTACACAGCCTGAACTCAACAACCGCTCCCTGTCAAAAATCAAAGTCACGGATATCCATAGCCTCTACAAAAATGTTTAAGGTGACGGGAAGCCGTTACAATCGAAAACTTCAAGGTCACGGAAATCCGTGACTCGCGTTTCAAAACTTAGAAAATCACAAGTTTTTGATAGCGAGTAACTCTATATAAATGCCGAGTAACCTGAACTACTCGAAGTTAAGTTGAAGCTTGAGGCAGTGTTTTATGCAGTCGTTATTGTCCTGTTAGAAAAAATTGAATTTTAACAGCAATATACTGTCATCTTTACCAGCGTCTCCAGCTCCCTCCAACCACATATTTTCCTTCCCAGTGTTTTGAAATCACCCGGCTGAAAACTTTATCTTACGTCATCAAAAGATTGGTTACTGACATGCATTCCAGGAAACTTTTGTTTTCATAACACTTAAGATAAGTTGGGAAAACGGAAAAGTAGGTATTCGTTGCAAAGTCGCGGACTTCCGTGACAAAGGCTAGCCGCGGAATTCCGTGTGATTCCTACCTGATAAACAGCCAAGATAAAACCTGTAAGCTTGCCGTATCTCCATGCATGTAAAACGTGAGGCCAGTGATTAATTAGATTTGGATACAAGTAAACTTCATTTAACAGTGAAGACCCAGATGTAATGCTACATCTGGGGACATTTGATCAGCGTCTGCACTGTTACCCATTGAAGGGCCAGCAAAACACATCTGAAAATGTCGTCTGCTAAAGTTCTTTGCTGTATATCTAGTACTAGTTAACATCCCTTGTAGATGGAAGATTCAATTGATACATGAAGGGTCAATAGACTTACCTCTTTTTATGTATGTGGCTGTTTGTCACATACTTTGCTGTTTTTATACAGTAGGAACTTACCAGGGAGCGCAGTGGCTCAGTGGTAGAGTGCTTGACTCGAGACCGAAGGGCCGCGGGTTCGAGCCTCACCGGCGTCACTGCGTTGTGGTCCTTGAGCAAGACACATTTATCCTAGCTTAGTACTGGTTAAACCCAGGAAGACCCGTCCCGCATAACTGAAAGATAGTTGAGTGGACGTAAAGAATCAAATCAAACAAAAAACAGTAGGAGCTTATTAAAATTAAGTTAGTTTCTGGAACAGTCTAGTCTGGGTTTCGATGAATAAAATAGATTCAACAAAAACACGGCAATGATAAATATATTATGTTTTGCTGTATGCATGGAGCTAACTTATGACAGAGTAATTTCTAAATTCAGATGCTGAACCCAGTTAAATAAACAATAAATCTCAGAGTGTTGATAACACAATTACAGGCGAAATTTATGAACTCGGATCGGAGTTCCTCAAAAGCGATTGTCGCTAGAGTGATTAGTTACACCCCTGAAACGGATACTTTGGCAAAACAAAACAAAACTGTATAATTACATGCAGTGAAAAAAGAGGCATCATTATGGAGAATCCACAAAAAGTTTGGAATATTGAGACAGAACAAATCTAGAAATTAAACACCTGATTTGTCGCTTAAAAGAGAAATATGTAAGCCAGTTTTCCTGAATAATTTGAGGGCTGAACATTTAATAATGTGACCATGATAAGGGCGTGTCAAAGCAACTGGGGACCAAGACCCTTTCACACATCAAGTTAACAATTCAAATTAATTTGACATGCTTGCGATAATGCATGCTAAAGATGCATTTTAGAAACGTTTGTGTTATAAGGCTTTTTTCGCGTACCATAATTGCTATTTCTAGGAGATAGGGAAGTGACAAAATCTTACAAAAATGCTACGATTCACTAAAAATTGACAGGTTTTAGCCATGCATTCCTAAATATTGAAGGACAAGGGTCTAAAGAAAGTCTTGTTTTTTACCTATGTTGTAAACCTGAGACTATTTTTTCTAGTTGAATTATAAAACAATAAAAAAGCCCGGATATTTTCTTTTTAAAAACCATACGCGGCCATTGCATAATACGTCACCGTGATATTGAGAGTTTACCCCGTATTACTTGACTTTTCGCTTACTGTAAAGGCGGCAACTTTAATATTCATATCTGGGCGTGGTTCGGCTATTTCACCTGCTAAGGAAGAAAAACTCAGGTTTTATTAATAATTTGGTAAAGAGGTAATCAGTTTTTTGGGCCGCGCAAACGTGCGTGCATTTCATGAAAATCCTTACCGTATACACACTGAACTCATATTTATTAACCCTTACAGCGCATAATCACAAAATGTATGTTTTTGTCGTCCACTAAAATATTTGAAGCCTCACAGACAAACACTGTGGACCCAGATCAGACTGCTCCTGTAGGAGCAGTCTGATCTGGGCCCACAATGTTTGCCTCTATGCTTATGTTAAATAGACATTTCAGATGCAGTTATTTTACTGGCGTTTTAAGGACTAAATAACGTGTTTGCGTCTATACTGAGGTAATGGCGCAAGATGATAAGTAACTTTAAAATAATTTGAATAATTCAGCTTTAACCTATGTCTAAGGTTGACCGGTCCTTATTACGCATTCATGAGGTGCCGCCTTTACAGTAAGCGAAAAGTCAAGTAATACCAGATTAATCCTAGAATTGTCCTTGAGATGCTTTGCCAATTAAGGTACATGCCGTTGGTTTGGTAAGTGCTATGGTTTTAGATATTCTAATATCCCCTACTTTTTTCGAACAATATATTAGAGGTTAAGATTGAAGCGAAATGAGTATCAGGATCTCTGAGATCAAAAATTAGATATTATTACGAACAACTCTCATGCCTTTCTCGTTGTCTGCAAAAAAAAAACAACTTTTATTTTTTCAAAAAATCCTGTCAGGAACACTATGAGAATGCCTGACGGTTTTGGTACTAGATCAGGACCAACATAATGGCTCTAGGTCCAAACGTATTTTTTTTAAATTGTGGTGAATAATAAAATGTTATACTAGTATCTAATTATTTTCAGAAGTAGGTGAAAGGTCAGGGTCGTATATATGTATAAATAAAAAGTGTCAAGGTCAAGTGTCAATGTCAAGGTCATATAAATGTATTAATAAAAAGTATATCTAAAAACGTCTTCCCACATATGTGAAAAATTTCAAAGCTCTATTATAGATTCAGTGATTTAAAAAGTATGACCAATGTGAATTTTTTTTGCTACTGTTTATTTATTTTCGAAAAACGTCAACATCAAATATTGTTTGTCAAAATTGACCCGAGACATATGAATATTCAATGAACTTTTATTCAGTCTTCGTGAAAAGTGCGCTTTAGATTGTTGTACAATTACTAATAAAAAAAATGTGTTTCCAGAGTTTAAGTGACTCCCGTTTTTCTCTTTTTAAACAGCTTTAAATTGAACCTAGAAGAACGGCACTTAGCATGTGGATTTAAATGCACACCGCGTAACTAAAACTTATTTTTGGGAGACGCCCTTATTTGTAAATGAAGCCCAAATCCCCTGTACAAAAGAATAACTTAGTTGTTTTTCCCTTTGAATATACCCATGTGTACCCCTATAGATACACGTGGTATACTTGCATTGCGATGATGATGTATACTAGCCTACAGGAATATCTATATCCACTGATTCAACGAAAATCTATTCCGCAAAACTCACTCGTCATCACTTTGACACACACACGCACACACACACGCAATTGTAAAAGTCTATAAGGATCCTAGACCGCGCCTTATTGAAAGCAGGCCAATATAAGGCTTAAGCATAAAATCTGCATGTACATGTAGTACCCTCCATTTCAATTCATCGACTCATTTTGCCTACGAGGTAATTTGCCTTGGTTTTGTCGTCTGCTGATTTTTTTCAAAATCAGTCTTTTTTATGTTTTTTCTAAAAAAAATCGGTAATATCAGTAGAGGTTCAAGCAGTTTGGATCCAGAGCATGCCCGTCGGGTCTGATCTGGGTCTAAATTGTTTGCAAAGGTTATCAGCAGACGACACGAGTAAGTAAAGAGTTAATGACGATAATCCAAGCAAATTAGAGAGTTGACGAGAAATAGCGAATCGGCGATATACATTAAACTTCAAGAGCATCAAATATTTGCCCGCTTAAGATATTCCGCTGATAAACTTTGTCAACAGCCGAAGCCAAGCTCAGGCTAAAATGTTGGGCATTATTTGGATCCATACTGTTTGAAAACCTACTTGTATTCCTGAAAGACATATTTTTAAAAAAATAATTATCTCGAAAGAAAATTCAGCTGGAGACAACAACAACCTAGCATTTAAGGTTTAGACAATACTATTACTTGAATCGCTTTTTCACACAGGCCATTTCAAATGTACAGTGAAATTTATAAATCAGTATAAGCAGTGAATCATGGACTAATGCGCGAAGATTGGTCCAGTTAAGCAATTTTAGCGCAAAGCTGCGACTGTCTTCATCACTTTAAACACGTGTTTTAGGTGCTAAAAAGAACTGTATCGTCGAGACGGCTGTTTTGAGTACACACCAAATAATATTTGCAAATATATTTTGGTTGAGAAATAAGAAAAATAATCTTCTGTTACGCACTTTATCTGTAGGACTGACGAATTACCTCCACTGGCCCGTATAAACCATGTCTTATTTATATCGTTAGGCTCACTTGGGGACTAATTCAAAGATGAGCGGCAAAAAAACACCAAAATTCCATCTAATCCCAGCCTATACAAAAACTCACATTTATGTGGAAAAAAATTAATTCAATTAGACGGTCTATATCTAAATTCATTTCTCTAATTTATGTTTCAATTAAAATCACCAGTAAAAAATAATTAGCAAAAAACGGGGGTCACTTAAGTTCTGGAAACACTATAATCTGAAAGAAATTAGTCACAATTCCCCGATAGCCTAGTGGATGGTCGAGTGTTTTAACACTCAAAAGATGTGGGTTCGAGTCTTGTAGCATTTAAGTTTTTTTGTTCATTTTTTTCGATTTGCTAGTTTCTTTGTCTTTATTCTTAATTTTGTGCACAACTGGATACATTTATTTGAATTTGGCATGTGTTTATGTAACAAATACAGCACCGTTAATAATTTCAATAAGCCTACATGTGATTAACTCTTTGCATGCTGAATATTTTGAGACTTTTGTTATCATCTGCTGACTTTTAATCAAAATTAACTTTTAAAAAAAATCTTACAAGAACACTATCAGAGTGTCAAATGGTCTGTATCCAGATCAGAACATACGTCCTGTTGGTACTGAGCTGGGTCCAAACTATTTGCAAATGTTATCAGCTGACAAGGAAAGAGTGGGGACTTGGGGAATAATGAATACAAAAGTGGCTAAATACAAATGAAAGATGTAAAGCTCATCAGAAGATGACGTAAAATATACGAACAATATTAACTTAAAAAAAAGAAAGCAACTTAACAATTATATAAAAAGGGTCCTTCCAAGTTTCGATCCAGGTATGCTTGATTTGTAAGTAGTCAACTAACCACTAGGCTATCAGACCATTTGCATTAACAAATTGACATTATCTCCATATTCTCTGTAAAAGCGTGACCAAGATCGGAGTACTCCACGAAAACGCACGAATATCACGAAGATTTTGGCGAATATTAATCAGTCTAAGGTCAATTTTGGCAGACTATACTAGGATTTATATATATTTGAAAAACTCTATCCACAGGCAGAAGAACAAATACACATTTAGAATATCAAGGCTCAAAGTCCTGTGACCAAAATTAAAGGGTTTCTTTTAAAAGGTAGGTCAAATGTCAAGGTCAGGTAGCCTTATCTTTCCACAAGGAATACCTGTCTAGCTTCAGTTGTATGAAAGAGATGTTCAGCGGTAAAAACAAAGAGTTTGCAATGCAAGCACGCTTACACATGGCGACCAAAAAAAACTATATGCCCATGGTCTTTGATACAGGGGCAATTTACTTCTATGGTCATGTAGGGACAATCACGTGATGGCACATTGTGTTATTGTTCTCGTATCAAGAGGAGAAATTAGAATATTATAGTTTAAGGCCAGACTTTTTTATTATTTGATTAACGAGAATTTTTTTCAGATTTAGGGTCGGGGACGAAAAAAACTATGAAAATGACTAGTTGACTGCACATTTTCAGAGCTTTTTTCTCAGAGCTTTTTTTTAAAAATCTCCAGAAAAAACAGTAAAACTAGTAAGGTAAACCAGCAGTCTGTATTAAATCTTTAATTATTTCATATTTTTTTCTAAAAATCTGGGCAGGACAATCACTTTTAACAGTGTCACTCTCAAAAATACACTGACAGAACCTCAAAAAATTTTTTTTTCAACGAAACAAATAAAATTAGAGTCGGTGGATAAAATAAAAAAATAATTTTAGAAATCACAAAAATATAGGGTTTCTTAGCAAAACTGGTCCGGATCCCATAAAAATCACAAAGCTACCAAAGTAAGTAAGGATGTAAAGATCAGAAATCGATACAATCAAGTACCACACCTGACCCAGGATAGAAATGGGAAAGTGACAAACTCACAGTTAGACACCACAAACGAGAGCCAAGAGGTGACCACAAGGCACATATAAACAGACGCGCACATAGGCATAACAAACACAAGACAGAAAAAACATAAAAGATCCAAAAAGAAGTACCGCCTTTGAACGGTCAGTAAAATATTATACTGGAGGACTTACACCGGTTTAACGGTGCACCAACCTCACCCTTAGTTCAGATGTGGATCAAGACACATAGATGTTTGGTTAGGATGAAAGACCCATAACTTATCCTCCTAGAGCATATAAATCAAGATATAAAAAGGAGATAAAGCAAAGATAAGGACTCAATAGTAAATAAAACTGAATACCGGAGCAAAAGAAATCACAACAGGTAAACCCCAGTGGGTCCGACAAACAGCCAAAGCATCAGGCCCCTACCATCACACCAATAGATAAGTCTTTAAGTCGGAACCGTCATAGAGTCTGAAGTCCGACCCACCGACGTGCAATTAAAGAGGAAAGCAAAGTTGCCAACCTTGATTGGGTTGACCACAAAGCATGCAGTCTGTTGCAATACATCAATGTTATAGCCAATCTGTTTGTAATGAGAACTTATTTTAATGAACTGCGCTGAAAAATTAGTAGAGCCAACAATCTTCTTCAACCTATACACCAAGCCACCATAGAATTCAGGTTCCGAAACTCTTTGGCGAAGAGAGACCCAAGTCCAACTTGGAATTTAGATATCAAATCATAGTATCGTCTATAAAATTTAGATAATTTTATGATACTGATAGCCCTGCCCAAGAAGTCCCCGAGATAACAATTTATCAGTCACCCCTAATATTAACTGATTTGTTTCAACATAACCAATTAAACGTTTCCTTTCTCACGGCATGTTACCTTTACATGTATCAGGTCATGATGACATTGCACTTTTTGAATGACGTCGCTAATGACGCTGAATCAACACAAAAAAAAAATACGTCATAATCGCTAGTTTGAAGAGAGAAACAAGAGGTAAACTGATAAATAGTATACCAGGTTCGCGTCTTTTGATACCAAGTTTACCAGGCTCGGCTTTGAGAACGCGCATGTTGAATCGCTCGGCAAGCCTCGCGATGTCAACAAGCATTCTCAAAGCCTTGCCTGGTAAACTTGATATCAAAAGACACTTACCTAGTATTCTCAATATATTGCGAGTGCTGAAGCCAGTAATACAGCCAGATGCCCCAGCCGCTAAATAGAGAAGACTAAGTGAGTGTCTTTTGATATCAAGTTTACCAGGCAAGGCTTTGAGAACGCTTGTTGACATCGCGAGGCTTGCCGAGCGATTCAACATGCGTTCTCAAAGCCGAGCCTGGTAAACGTGATATCAAAAGTCCCGAACCTGGTATTCTATTTATCAGTTTACCCATTGTTGAACACTCTTCAAACTAGCGATTATGACCTAATTTTTGATTTTCGTGTTGATTCAGCGTCATTAGCGACGTCATTCAAAAAGTGCAACGTCATCATGACCTGATAAAGGTCACATGCCGTGAGATAGGAAACGTTTAATAGGTCATGTTGAAACAATTCAGTTAATATTAGGGGCAACTGATAAAAAGGAATGAGCCGAGAGACATAGACTCCGTAGGATGTAGAGCGAGGAACACCACCACCCAAAACGGGAAACCGACAATCCCAAATTCAAAGACGTCCCAATCCTCCATTTCAATGGCGTTTCGCTGGTCCGCCGATGATGGCCCGCTTTTCGTGGATTTTGATCCTCTCCCCCTTATCAACTAAATAAAAAACGTTTTCAGTTGGACCCTCTTTAACAAAACTTTCTGGATCCGCGCATGGCACATGCTACCGATAAAACTTAGGCTTCTCATTTTGTAAAGATTCTGAAGCTTACATTTTCACATTAAATTGTTCGCTACTACAGCATTCTTTACACTGGCATTTTTACGGCTTTCCCAATGTTAATATAATAACTTAAAGACAATTAAAAAGTTTTCACATTACCCAGTTCGCAAATTCTTCCGGAAGGCAATGCATATTTTTTTTGAAAATGGATGGCGTGTCCTAATTGACCTTGCATAATTTTTATATTATTGTTATGTTTTTATGGCATGTTGGTATAGTTTATTGTGAAAAGATGACAGACTGTCACTGAAGGTGAACGACCGCTGCAAATTTTTGGCATTTGACCTCGAACCGAGATTTGACTAGGTTTCATATTATGTAAAAGCAATACCCTGGAGGTGACTGTCACTGCAGGTGAACGACTGCAGCAAAGTTTGAGTTTTTGACCTCGGACCCAGTAACTGGGATACAGGTAAATGTATATATGAGCCGTGACATGTGGTTACCAACAATGTGGTATTTTGACAAGTGTAGACTCAGAAGAGCCTGTGCAGCCTCCTGTTAAGCTTAGAAACTCCAAATACTGTTCGGTCAGTAGCTTAACATTCATAAAATATCCAAGCGACTAGCAAAGGCTCTGATCAGTCTGCGCATATGCGCAGGCTGGTCTGAGCCTTTGCTGGTAGGCTCTGATCAGTCTGCGCATATGCGCAGGTTGGTCTGAGCCTTTGCTGGTCGCACATACCACATTGTTGGAAATCTCATGTCGCGGCTCATATTATATTGGAAATACGGTGTCGAGGCTGCGCTTTCAAAACTGACTTATGTTGAAGATTAAATTATCACATCGTTATTATTTCTCCCCATATCTCTGATATTTCTTCAAAAAGCAATGGTTCGATATACTATCTTAAAGAATGTATTGTTATATGTATTGAAAATGTATCCGTCTTTATGAACATAAGCAAAAAATCCAAGGTACCATTTTTGCGTGGACCCATTAGGTCCGCGCAGTAAAGTAATTGGCCACATCGAAGCCCTTAATTATTTTTTATCATAGTCCAGAACGACGTCTGCGAGATGCTTTCATTAATCATAGTCTTGAAAGCGCTTATCACTTAGGATACAACTCGTACCCTACAAACTCCCCAACGCCTAATTTGAGTCGCCTTGCAACTTAGCTAGATATTGGAAAGAAATGCAGATCCGGATAATCAATACAACGGTGGGTTGTTTCAATGGACCGCACGACTGTTATGCTAACTGTCAAGTGAAAATTTAATTCGCAAACGAGTTTGCCTCGCGCTATAGGTAGCCCTACAGATTCACGGACAGTTTTGCTTCATGCTGTAGGTCAACCCACGATATTTGGTACCCCGCGCGTTGTTCGGCAGTGCATAAAAAAATAGCCTGAGCACGGCATGATGATTCGGTCAAACCCTGAATTTGATGTGTGTTTTGTATGAACATTATACAAGCGGCCGGTCATGGCCACCCGCAATAACTCCCATATATACTATGCTTGTCAGTTACCAACCAAATGTTTTGAAAAATAAGGTTGAAGTACATTTAGGACGAATGCGAAGGTTTTATTTTGCTTTTAAATTGTACAAAAAGACACCTGTGCAAAATTGCACAGGTTTCATATTATTTTCATTTTACAGAGATTTTACACACTTTTGGAAATTGGTGAATGTCAACATAGTATTACATTAGGGTCTACATTGTTTGCCTAGATCAACAAAAGGCATTTCAGGGACAGGAAAATCATAATTTGGATACTGTTTGATATTTCCAATGAATATTTCCAAGTTTTGGAGGAAACCATCAATATACAAATTTTTCAACCACGGGCTCAAGCTAGGGTTGAGAATATGCTATTTCTGTGCGCATTTAGTAAATGTTTTGTACTGAAGCATATATCAAGACAGAAGGTAGAAATGAAAAATGGTGTCGTTATAAACAAGTGCAACTGTACCATTTAAAGCAACATGACTTCCTGTGTGCTTTGTCGAACCGCAAATTTCACATTTCGCAAATTTCACACCGTGAAAAATTGGTACCAATACGTCACATATTTCACATTTTGTGAAATTTGTGCACGTAGTGATGTAGCACACACGCGCTTTCTTCACATCGATAAAATACCCCGTAATCTACTGCATTTTGCATTAGATTCCAATTCTTCACATATATGGCAGGATTTTATAACGTGGTTCAAACAGGTTACAGATAAATTTCATATATTTTACAGTTGAAAAATCTGGGGCAGGATCAATTATATGAGGCGCGTCGCGAGAAAACGTTTCTTTGGAGTTCATGCTCCAGATTCGCCAGCTTGTGTCCATGTACATGTAGATACAGAAACCAACGCTATTCTTTTAATTTTAGATTGAGAATCTTTGGAGATTTTTCAATCACTGCAGGGCAATTTTCAATCAGTGTAGCAAAGAAACATAGGCCCTGATCCAGCTATGTATTTACAGAGCTTATCTGCGCCTTTTGGCATATGCAAAAATAATTTCCAGTACCAAAAGAAAGCTGGATGGATGCGCACAGAGCCAATATCGTTGGTTTTATCACTCAATGTTTCAAATTAATCGGCGTTTGATTGTCGTTCAGACTTTAATTATGTCTCGCCTTATAGGTTTGGGAGACTTATTTTTTCCCCGGGCGTCCATCATTCTCTCTGTCTATCTGTCTGTCTATCACAAGAAGCCATGGCCGCTCTATAACTTGAAAACCGCTTAATAAGCTATATTCATGGAACTTCAAACAAATATCAATCAACATTAAACGATGTGCAGAGTAGCCATATCTCTTGCTTTCCTTGGAACTTTGTCAGTCACAAAATATGATTCTCAATTGTGTTCGCTATATAACGTTCAAACCATTTTAGCTAGCATCGTGAAACTTCATACAAATATCAACCGTAATTAGACAACATGCAGATAGCGAGAACAATAACTCTAGCTTTTTATACCTTTTGAGTTATTTCCCTTTGAACTTTGGCCATCAACAAATGTCTCAATCGTGTCCGCTCTATAGCTTTAGAACGATTCAAGCTAGGATCAGAAATTTCACACAGACATCAACCAGCTTTAGTCGACGTGCTTATTTAATTTTTGAGGTATTTCCCTTGGAACTTTGGCCATCATTAAATGGGCCTCGTCGCGAGAAAACCTGTCTTCAGTGGTTGCGAACAACAAAGCCGCTGACCAGCCTGCGCATACGCGCAGTCTGATCAACGCCTTTGTTATTCGCTAACTGAAAAGTATCATATCTAGACTTGCTACGAGCGAAAAATTCAATTTTCTAGCTAGTCTCTGTAGCTGAGCAGGCTGGTTTGAGTCTCGCTTTCTCGGAAACCCCGAAGACAGGTTTTCTCGCGACGAGGCCCAAATGGTGTCTCAATGATGCCCGCTCTATAGCTTGAAACCCTTTTAAGCTTTATTGGTGAATCTTCATACAAATATCAATCAGCGTTCGGCAACATTCAGAGTGCAAGGACCGTAACTCTTGAATTTATGCTTTTTAGCTCACCTGAGCCGAAGGCTCCGACATGGTGAGCTTAAAGTATACCGGTCGAGCCGTCACCTGTCTGTGTGTCCACTTTTTTAAACATGAATACCTCGGCAATCGGTAGGCCGATTGCAACCAAATTTTATCTGAAGCATTATTAGGGAGAGTGAAAGGCTGCATTATGTTTGGGTTAGATCCGATTTGAGCTCTGGTTTCCATGATAACAGATAGCTCCCACAAGGTAATAACGTTTTACAATCCCAAAGTAGATCTTATCAAAGATAATGTGTATACAAAATTTAGTCTCATACTCGTTCTCAAGATATTGAAGAAAAATTGTATTCTGACATCAAACAAGGGCCATAACTCTGTTGCAAATTTGTGGAGAATGACGATTTACAATCTAAACGTAGATCTTGTTTATGGTAATGTGTATACAAAAATTGGTCTCAATAAGACTATTCATTCTCAAGATATTAAGAAAAAACTGATTTCTTATGTCAATAGTATGCGAAAAATGACAATTTACTATCCCAAACGTATATCTTGTCAATGATAATGTGTATACAAAATTTGGTTAATTTCTGTCCCATTCATGTTGACAATATGTTTCTAAACAAGTTAAGATAATAAAGACAATGAATTGAGAATATGACATATACTAACTGTTGAGTATTAATCGCTGAGAAATTATCACGTAAAACCCTGACGTATAATCTAAAACGCGAATTGAATAATAAACTGGGCTAACGACGGAAAGGCGATATCTATATACCCATTAGAAGTAGAATATAGCAGTTAAAAGATCCAGTTTTTCCTATATTTTAACAAGAAGTCAATCAAGGGATCAATAACCCTAGTGTCTAATGTCAAGAAATAAAATCCGACATTGTGGATAATAATCGTTGATTATGCACATACATGTATTATTATCGACACCTACGCCGCTTAGTGTAAACGTCGACAATAACGGTTGCAGTTGCAACCGTTAGTGTCTACGTTTACACTAACGGTTGCAATTGCAGCCGTTTTAGTAAACGCGTAGACACTAACGGGCGTGTAGACACTAACGGGTGTTACAGACCATCATACAGTAAAACCTGTGTAAATCGGCCACTCAAAATACATGTAGACAAAACAAAGATAGCAATTTGTTGCTTAACGAAGGTCGAAATTGCATTTTGTTTTAACCTGCATTAAGCGAAAATTAGTATTAAAACGTTTTTGGTCTTTTTGAGAGTGGCCGTTTTACACAGGTTTTACTTTAGTCGTATTTAGGCTGTCTCAATCGAATGGATACTCTATATGAAAAGGGGTTCTAGCGATAAGGCGTACATTTTTCCTAGTTCACTAAATTTTCAATTTTTTAAAATTAACGTGATTCGCTAGTAACATATACATACTAAGCATTAAAATACTTTTCAAAGCGATTCGCCATTTACAAAAGCCGTTAAAACTTGCGGTTTTTACTCCCGCCCCTCATTATGCATTGCTATTTTTCGAAAAGTAAGTGATAAAATATTAAGGATAGAACTTCTCTTCGATTTCAATATTGGCTTTCAAATGCATATAAGTTACCTTTACATGTGGCAACACTAACAGTATTTATAGTTTCAATTTCCAAGAAAGGAAGAATTTGTTATAGTAGTTTTTAATTTTAAAAAATCTTTAGGCGGATCTTAGGCGGAGCTACGGCTTCGAGGCGTGTCCAATTTAAACAAATGAAATTTACATGTCTGGCGAGACACGGAATTAATTTTACGCGCATAAGCATTGTAGGTAGTAGAAGTTGAAGCATAAGATTTTTGTCCTAATTGCATATGCGATCAGCGTAGGCTCTGGCGAGACTGCGCAGTGCAGTCTCGCCAGAGCCTACGCTGAAGTAGTCATAAATGAAGGCTCGAGCTTAAAGTTAGGTCTTTTGTCCCACTAGTTAGCTGTGTATGCCGGTTAAAGGGAGAATTTCCGCGTATGTGATTAGTATCAAAATCAAATGTTATAATTTTTATTTGATTTCGGTTCTTCAAGCATATGCGTAACATAGATGCGCGGCAACCTAGTGGGCTTGAGATTTATAATCATCGACATTCCTACTTTATATAAACACCGGATAGGCGACAATCGAAAACGTTCTTAACAATCGACGAACGCGGATAAAAAATCGCTAGAAACAGAGTTTTTGTTTGCCATTTGTCGCCAGTCGGGCGACAAATGGCAATCGAAAACTCTGTTTTAAACGATTTTTATCTACGTTCGTCGATAGTATTAACGTTTTCGATTGCCACCTATCCGTAGTGGTATGTGTGAAAAATGAAAGCACGAAAGAATAGGCTCATCTGAGACTAAGCTGATCGCATGTGCGAATATACAAAAAGATCATTAATTATTTTTTTCCACACAGAGAACTTGGTTATTATAAATATTAGGTATGTAAAAAAATTTGATATAATTATTGTTACTATTTTTATGTTGTTTTTGCCACTGTTGTTGTAATTGTAATACGAGTCGGTGTCTAGAAAAAAATTGCGCTCATCGAAGACTCAGATCAGACTGCACATTCATGCAGTCTGAATAGAGTATTCGATGGGCGCTCTATGAGAAGCCAAATGTCCACTGCTACGGCGGAAAACTAAGACTTTGAATAGCCTGCATGGATGACTGACTGATCATGGCTTGTTTGATGAACATAATAATTATTCAAATGGTCATCAACCAAGACTTGGTCCCAGGAATAGCAAATAAATTTGTTAATAAGAATCGCCTCTCATAGAATAGCAAATAATTTTGTAAATGAGAAAAGCTCACAGAATAGCAAATAAATTTGTTAATAAGAAACGCTCCTCACAGAATAGCAAATAAATTATTCAATGAAAATCGCTTCTGCCAGAATAGCAAAAACATTTGTAATAAGAACTCGCTTTCTCAGAATAGCAAATAAATTTATTAATACGAAACGCTCCTCACAGAAAAGCAAATGAATTCGTTTATAAGAATCGCTTCTCACAGAATAGCAAATAAATTAGTCAATAAAATTGCTCCTGCCAGAATAGCAAATACATTTGTAATAAGAACTTGCTTCTCAAAAAATAGCAAATAAATTTTTAAATAATAAAAGCTCACAGAATAGCAAATAAATTTGTCAATTATAATCGCTTCTCAAAGAATAGCACATAAATTTGATAATAAGAATAGCTTCTAACAGAATAGCACTTAAATTCGTTACTAAGAAAGGGGCTTAACGTATTAAGACTTGATGTCGATATCGAGACTTGTGATTCTCATTAAAGATGACGCGCCAAAATTGCGACCTGATATAATCATGGTTTGTTCAAACAGTTTAATAAGATCCATGTAGAGTGATGCTTTTGAGTCTCCGGGACTCACTGAATCAATAACCTTTCTAAGCGGCCACAAATAATAGAAGACCAAAATTAGGTTAAAGACCGATTATTGCTTAATGCAGGTCGATAGAGCTTTGTGCATTACTTTCAACCTCCATTTAACTACCATTTGTCTTTAAGAACATTGTTCTGTCTATTTTTGAGTGGCCACTTTAGACAGGTTTCAGTGTAACGTCGAGTTCAGAACTGTATTTCCCAATAAAATTATATAAAAACTTTTTTTTTCTAGTTATGGAACTCGCAAAGAAAATTTGAATGAGAATATAATAGGACTCGCAGGTAAATGAAACACTGCTTGTATCTTATGGGCCTCATCGCGAGAAAACCTGTCTTCGGGGGGTTGCGAACAACACAGGCGCAGACCAGCCTGCGCATCCGCGCAGTCTGATCAGCGCCTTTGTTATTAGCTTTATTGAAAGTACCATATAAAAACTTGCTACAGGCGAAATTTCAATTCACTAGCTAGTCTATGTAGCTGAGGAGACTGGTTTGAACTCGCTTAGTCGGAAACACCGAAGACAGGTTTTCTCGCGACGAAGCCCTTTTAATTAGCATTCTCCCTAAGAATCATGCAGGCCCAGTAGAAAAGCTGATAAGTGACTTTTTCAGAATGCCCAAAAAAGTTGGCGCAATAGATTCCTCATAACATAAAAGTCACATAGCCAAAGGGAAACAGTTATTGTCATGCCGTTACCATGGCAACGACCAGTTAAAGATTTTGCCTCCAGAAGCAAGTTTTCTAGTTTTGGGAAAATGAAAAAATACACTTTTTGAAGACAATGCAGCCTATTTATCTTTTAAAGTCTAATGGTTTATGCTGTATGAAAAAATTATTAAGGTATTAACTTTCATTCTTGCATAAATACCTATACGCATAGCTGTTTGAAGCCGTTGTCAAATCAGACAAAAGCCATGTTCAAATCATGGAATTCACGCGCTGTTTGAACATGGGTCTGAACTTGAAAATACTTAAAATGAGCCCTGCATTATTTACATGACGTTATATATGGACAGCGTTGAGGACCAGACTGATCATTTCGCCGACGTTTTTGTTCGCGAAAACGTTGCGTGCGGTTATGACGTCATGACGTTCGAAAGTACACAGCCGACGCCATTTTGTTTAGAGAAATCCAGTGTAAGAAAATGGACAATTTAATGTTTTAGCAGAGTTTTCCATGCGAATTGGGTTGGAATAAGGTAAAATTTGCAAGAATAACGATCACACATGTTTGTTTCATTGCATTAACACTTGCCGGGTCCCTCGGAAGATGTTTAAACACTCGGCCTATCGGCCTCGTGTTCAAACAGCATCCTCGGGACCCGGCAAATGTTAATGCATGAAAAAACATGTGTGATCCCTATAATATCAC